>CM021100.1:480839589-481133548 GCA_007115665.2 Sequoiadendron giganteum | reverse complement strand
CTAGTAATTGAAGGTCGGGAATTTGACCTATGTAGATTGTTAAAAGATCAGATCATGGAGAATTTTCAACTCACAAAGGACTCAGAATATCCATTCAGGTTTGGCACTTTAATTATATGTATGGTTATGTATTTTCTAAATTGGTTGCTAAAAGTCAATAATGTAGCATGGAAATCAGATAAACTAGTATGCAATTAGATATACTCTTACTCTAAGAGTTTGACGAATTGGGATATGGAATTTGAATTTTTTTGTAAGAATGTGCTTGTAAAATATGGATCAGTCAATATTTCCCCTCCAGCAAGAACAATGAAATTTGGTTCCTCTTCCGATAGCACTAATAGAGGACAAGAAAGAGGAAGGAAAATTATTGAATATAGCCCTCTGGAAAGAAAAGTTCCCAAGATTGAGGGAAAAGGAAAAGAAAAAGAAATTGTGGACATTTAGAATGAATAATTTGGTGAAGAATCTAAGAATCCACTTGAAAAAGGTAGTGAGGAAGAAGAAGAACTGACAAAAGAAAAACTACAACAACTTATCCAAAGTGTAGGTGGCATGTAGAAAAATTGCACGATTATGGTCAGTTAGACCATCATACGACTAGGACTTGATTTTGGAAGTTCTAAATGCTCATATTTAGTACTGTAAGATAATATTGGAAAGTCTGAAGGACATTCTACCTAAAGAGATTATTGAGTGCAGCAAAGAATCAATGGGCTCTGAGGTCAAAAGCAAAGATGAAGGTGAAGTTGTCTCTCACCTAAAGGAACAATTCTGACTATCCCTTTCCAAGTTGAAGAAGAAAATGAATGAGCTGAGGTAATGCATTAACTCAGCCACAAGCATCTACAACTATTGCATCTATTGGCCCCATGCAGTTAGCAATTACAAGGATAAGTTGGATCAGATTGAAACATAATTGAATGACATTGGAAAAAGCTTTGACATATCTTAGGATCCAAATGGCATTATCAAGAAAAGAATCTAGGAGTTACAGTCATAAAAAAAAAAAAAAAATCAACTTTCTAGGAATTTTCTTATGGATATTTTGTGGAAGGTAAAAGACTTAATTAAATATAGGCTAGAGCATATGGTGGAAACTCTGAAGAATGATGAGAAACTAGAAGAAGTAATTACAAATCTTGAATCTCTCATTGAGATTATCAACAAGACTTCAAGAAAAATAGATTGATCATTAGTATTGGAATTATAATTGATGGTTGGAAGAATTTCCTTCTAGATGTGAAGAAAACTAATAAGATAATCTTCTAAAGATGGCAGTAAATTGTCTTCAAGTTTTTGCAATTTTGATCAAAGAATGAAAACTGTAAGCATATATGTGTTAAATTGGTGAATCCTTAAGAATTTTGAACACATATTTTGTCAATTTTTTTCTTTTTGGCATATGACATCCATGCTTTGTTATTTATTTCATAGGGGGAGAGAATGTAGTGAAAAATTCCTCATAAATCTCAAGGGGAGAGAATGCAAATTTTTTTTGGTAGTGTACCTATAATAATTTTGACACTTAGTCATTTTTCACTAAGTGTTTCCATCAATGCCAAAGGGGGATATTTTTGGCATATGGCTAGGGAGATTAGCTTGTAAGTGTTGTCATTGATGGCAACCCAAGTCATGCAACTTAAGTATAATTTTGGTTCCTATCAATAGAACAAAGTAAAGAACAAGGGATCTGGTTAAAGGCATAAAAATTGATCTAAACATCCCACTGGAAATAAATTTTAGGTTGTGGATCTCTGAGGAAGGTCTGTTGATGTTTTTAGTATCTTGGTTTTGATGTGCACTCACTGGTAAGTGATCTAGACGATAGGGTACACAAATTTGTTGATTATCTATGCTAGAAGGTCGACTCGACAAGGACATAAATCACAGATGTATAAGATGTAATTAGTTATAGGTTTTCATGCTAGATTAAGTTTTTTTTGGGCCCTCCCTTTGTCTTAACTAACTTTGGAGGATGCACATAAATATTTAGTGGTGGATTTGGCCAACAAGTTAAAAGTAACTTAATATTTTATAAAGTCGACTATTGGATGAACAAGTCTTTGATCACAGATATATATAAGAGGTTTTTTAATCATTTAAGTATGCAAGAAGGTGTGAAAATATGAAGGTGTGTGTGTGTGTAGTAGTGCAAATTTGTGAGATCCAATAGTGCAGTAGTGTGAATTTGATCATAAGTGATGGGAAGAACAAAAAAGAGCAAAATAGGGCAAAGTGAAGTATAGAATCAAAAAGAAGATCTAGAATCAGATCTATGAGCTTCACTGGAACTGTCACTTGGAATGAATAGATGCTACTATCCTAGTTCACCCTTTAGATGGTTTTAATCTGAATTTTGTAGACAGTAAGCCTTTTTCTCTTTAGCAGTGAAATCTAGGAAATGTGCCTGAATGAAAGTGCATTCCTTTTGTAAACAATTATATTTGAGTACTCAAATTGTGGATTAACCTCCACCATGGTTTTTCCCCTAATAGGGTTTCCACGCAAAAATTTATGTGTCATGGTGTTATGAATGTTTACTTTGAGTGCATATATCTTTTCTTTAATGCAATGATGAAATGGTTTCATGTTTTGGATGGATAGAGTTTAAATATTGTTGAACATTGATTCACCTACTCTAAGTGTTCCCTTAGGTCCAACAACACCAACTAAATCCCTATTCATTATCTCAATCCAATAAACTACCAAGATTTTTCCAACAAAATCCACACAAATTTCTCCAATTTAAATTTAACCATCAAGAGGGTTTTGGAGCAATTTTTCTTCACAAAATGTGAATGAAATAATAAAATATTTTTCTTTTCTTTTTAATCTTTTCCCTATTTACTAATTTTATATTTTATTATTTTCCAATTATTAAAAAAAAAAAAAAAATTGAGTACAATAAGACATTCAAAACAAATTCAATGTACTCATTTTTACCAACCAATTAAATCAATAATAAATATTCCCTGCCCAAAGGAATTTTTAAATTTTAAGTAACTTATTTTACTTTTCCCCTCTTATAGAGAAAAATATTTTTTCACTAGATAACATATGAAATTATTTAATTAATAAAATTTCATTTATTGAAAATGAGAAAATTAAGTCATTAAATTAAATTAGACATTTACTAGTAACTCAAAAAATAGATGAATCCCATAATTGGCTCCAATTCTAATCCGAGTTAACACGAGGTCAAACATCACACATACCATACTCAATTTGAATATAATCAAGGAATATAAAGGAAATGACTAATATGATATCTCTATTTTAAGTACCATTAGGGAAGAGATCAAACCTATGTAGCTAGGTTGAGAAATAACCTTATACCTATAATGGCTCAACACACATGTCAACTACACCTGATCAATGTATAAATAGATAAAGCACAACATAATCACCCAACGAGGTACATCATAAACATGTAAATCAATACATCACAACATCATCTAATCATGATAACATAATCAATGCATAAATATTAATATCCACAATAAAGAGTTGAAGCATTACCATACCTTAGGAAAATAAGCATCTCATATGCATGCAAAAAACCAATGACCGACATGTTGAGGAACCATGTCTCAAAACATGTGTGTGGACCAAACAAACCATTTCGACCAAGAAAAGAAGTCACAACCAAACTCATAGAGATCTAAAAGATTCAAAAGAGAATGGAATTACATCCTCCCCCACTAATAATAGGCTTACACTTGCAATCCTCCATAAAAAATGGATAGGATACACCTCGTATTCAATCCTTTAATCATAGTGGACCTATCCATCCACCCTCTTGACTCTCACAAATTATACACCTCAACACACAACATACACATATCTAGAGGTACATAAGCTATTTGAAAACTAGCCACTAGGTGTGCAACCATTTCAAAGATCATCACACTCCCATCACTAGTTTCCACTACAACTAAGGGCAAGGAACAACTACAAGGTCCAACTAATAAGAAAACTAGGCCCTACTCCTTGATTGCTACAACTATTAGGAATTCCATCTAGCAACTAACTTATCCAATGAAAGACACACACCTACTAGAAACCCTCACTTCTCCATAAGATGAATGAACATAATTATGTACTTCCTATAGTCTCTCCATAAGGCCTTAACCTTCAAATATAGTACCCAAAATCTATTGAAAATCATCCCATAAGGCTAGAGGAAACACTATCTCACTTCCAACTGTGGCACACTCCATGAAGGTCTCCCTCAAGTATAACTTGGGAAAATTGAGGGTTTCCTTAACACACTGGTGTCTCAACACAAAACTAGGGACACATTAGGGGTTCCTAGAGGAAATAAACTATAAATAATACCTCTAAAAGGCATAAGAACTCCCAAAATACATGGATTGGCAACCCCAAAACTTGCATGGAATAACCAAGGAGGAAACTAAAAACTAAGAATAGGATAAAATCAATTTTATTCCTTAAAATTCTAAAATATGATCCATTCAAGGGTTAAAAAAGAAAGAAAGATCATGAAAAGATGATCAAAAAGATAAAAGGAACCTATACAATGATCAAACACCAAGCATTCCCAAAATGAAACATGTAGGATTTCCAATTCTTCATAAAAGAATTGTATCCCAGCCATAACTAAGCCAGGATTACCTGTAAACTACTAAGGGGGATCTTCTAAAGCCACTAGAAGAACCTCCATTGGTCACTCAACATGAGACAAATATATAAATATTATATAATTTTGTGGATACTTTTTCTGCACTTTACTCAAAAATAAACAGACATTTGCATTGTTAGTCAAATTAAGCAAACCAAATCAAGCATCCCTATGAGATATTTATGCATACTAGATATGCAAACAAAACAATGAAATACCAAAGAAACCATTTGAAAACATATAAAATCATGTTTAAACCCTATCCCATAGTGGGAGTGGCGCTCCTTTGATGTAGAAAGGATGCCCTTTCCCACCCCCTTGATAAGCTTTCAATGTGATGAAGATGCAAAGATGAATATGCCTATAATGAGAATGCTTAAGATTGTGGATAATTTCTTCATAGAGAATCCCTCTATAAATAGGTTTGAAGGGTTGAAGAATGAAGAGATTGAAAAAATCTGGAACTAAAGAAGAGCCAATGAGATTGGGACACTTACTCTCAATTCTATTGGGTGAAGGTGGAGCACATTTTGGGGAATGTGCATAATTAAGAGGATGTAAGAGAGATTAATACATCTGGTTGAGAGTGTAAGAGGAGTTAATGTTTGGGTCAAAAAGTCAAATAAGTGGAGTTATTGGAGGAATATTCCCAAAGCATATACTTTTGTGAGGGAAAATAGGTGAATTAGTTAATTAAAAAAAATATTTTCATGTGCAAGTCGGTTGGTTAATCAAGGGTTGAGTTTGACCAAGGTTGATTCAAAAGATAGAGGGTGGGTAATGATGATTAGGAGTTAATTAATTAATAATTAATCAACTTGAAGGGATTGGGGGATTATAAAATTTGGTTTAAATAATTTAATTTATTAAATCAGATGAGAGGACTTTAAGGGACATAATTTAAACAATTAAATTTGATGAACATTAGTGAATTGATCCAATAAATTACTTTGTTTAATTAATAGAGGAAATGATGTTAATTGATCAGATTTAGATGAATAATGTCGATTAGGATTATTTGCATGTCTACATTTTTCCCCTCTTTGAAGCAATGTACTAGTTGCATTGGTTCAAAGAATGATGTTGCCAAGATCGAAATTCAAAATTTTCCTAAATTTTTTTTATGCCCTACTATTGCCCTAGTAGAAAGAAGATGTTCTATTACATGGTTCCCTCAATAGATCAAGTGAAAATTTTGATTTTAGGTTGATCTCACGACAAAGAGGTTCAAGATGGTTAAATGAGAAGGTTAGACTAACATATCTATATTATGATGATGATGCAAATTAGATGGTTTTAAGATGCTTAGAATAACAAATCTATATTATCCTAAATAACTTAATTGATGATGCAATGCATGTGAGATGAATGATATTTCCTATTATGATGATATGTATGATTATGCAAGATGTGTATGTTGTTATTTTATGAAAGCGGGATGGATGCATTGATGTTTTGGTGAATGTCATGATAGCATGTTAGCATGAAAGAAGATAGAAGAATGAGAAGGATCAACCCTTGATTATGAGAAGATGCAGAAGTCCAACAATTCTATCAATCTTCAAGACTTATTTACATATGATGATGAATGATGATGATATATTTATTATCTAGGGATTGGGGATGTAACGAGCATAACTTTCCTTATTTTTGATAACACACATAGATACAATGCATCAAGGTACAGACAACTAGGATGGCATTGTATCTAGTGAGATGGACTTTGACTTGACATACAAATAGGAGTATTCGTATTCACACCTAACACATGAAAACCTCACTAGGATGTACTTCAAAAGTTTCAAACATCTTGGACCAAAACCTAGAAAAGTGCAACCTATCAATGAAATAGTCAACAAGTTGTCCAAAACTCCCTCCATACACACCTACAAAAGCAAGTATCGCCAAGTTATATATTACAAGAACATCCAAAAAACACAACAAACAAAAGATAATGATCAATTCCCTAATCCTTTCTCTCTAAATCATTTTGATTAGACATCATTGAGAGGTCATTGGAATGAGTGTAATAAGATAAATCATAAGAAAAGATCAATTAAACAAAAAAGCTAATGTTTTTCATATCTTTAGCCAAGTCTAAACTATGGTGATGTTTGATGTTGATTTCCATTGTAGGAAGGATGCCTCCTAGGACATGATGTTATCAAATGATTGTGAGACTAACGGGATGATAGGTTATTGATAACAAGATTTGACCAAATTGTTTACCTACTGACCTAGACTTAAGACCCTACATTTGAGTCCACACTTTCAAATTTTCTATACTTGTTTCTGATTGATTTGCCAAAGGTTGAAGGTGACGATTGATTTATTGTGAGTGAAAGTTTATTGCGGGTGAAAGCGAAATGGGATGGATGATTTTGGGTTTTGTGAATGTTTTTGATATTTTGAAATGTTTTGAGGTTGTTTTTGGGATATTTGAGGTGTTTTACAAATGTTTTAATTTTTAAATTTTGCAATATTTTGGTGTTTTCTGAGATTTTGACCAAGAACCTAACCTAAGGACCTATCCTAGGGCTCTCGGGGGTTGATCAAATATTAGCCTTTCCTATGTTATACACATAGAGACCACGTAGTTTGACTAACACTGACTCATTTATTGATGAAGTATGAACATGTGGATTGTTATTTTTTTATGATGGACACCTAAAGGATTTATCAATGATTATCCTTTCCTACGTTCAAGCTCAGAGATGATGTAGTTCAACTTGATGACTCTATTTTTGACTTTTTTCATTTTTCGACTTGTTTTTGGATTTTGAGATGTTCTAGATATTTTTGTTTTTTTCTGGTTTTATGAATGCTTTTGGATTTCTAATGTTATGAATGTTTCAATAATATAGCATGAATCTAATCCAATGTAGGTATAAGGACATGCTCCTAGTGTGATGTGATAGACTACTTTGATATACGTAGGACAAACTGGCCTTAGTAATGAACCAAGTAGTACTAAAATGGAACATGATACTAACACAAAATCAAGCTATGATGCAGACATGGATGGAAGATAGAAGAAATATGGAATATCATGGGTGAATGCGATGGAAAGCGATGGAAGGTGATGCAAAACCAACCAAAGAGATCATGGTGGATGGAAAGTGATTATTTACACAAGGTGCCTAATTGCCAAGTTTTCACCAAGGTACTTTCCCAAATCACCACCGAAGTGATTTTCTCTAGAGGGCGATTTTTTTCTTCACTATTCCTTTTTTTGACTTTTTTGGATTTTAATATATATTGTTTTTTTTGTATTTTTGGATTTATTGCTTGCAAGCTTAGGCATAAAACTTTTTGAGATGGGAGCTATTGATAGGCTCCTATAGAGACTCCACTTCTACTATTGACAACTGATATGCTCTTGATTTGTAACTCGGTGTGACGACAAAGGGTCCCAACCAGTTGGGTTCAAATTTTCCTTTGCTATCTAGATTTAGAACATTTTTTTATTTTCTTTCAACATGAGCTCTTCAACTCTAAATGACTGACTCTTGATCTTCTTGTTGTAGTTTCTCTTTAGACAGTTCTAATATACCTGTAGGTGGTTCAATGCATCCATGTGTCGCTCATCTAGTAGTTCCAGCTCATTCAACTATGACACCCAATACTCTTCATTAGTAATAAGATTATTTAATGATATTCTCATGGATGGAATCTTGATCTCAATGGGCAGGATGGATTTTGATCCATAGACTAGGGAGAAGGGGGTTGCACCTACTGGTGTGTGGATACTCATTTGGTAGGCCCATAAGGCAGGCTTTAATTGTAGGTGCTAGTCATGACCGACTTTAATGACTATTTTCTTGAGGATATTTAGGATGGTCTTGTTAGAAGCCTCAGCCTGGTCGTTACCTTGGGGGTAATATAGGGTCGAGAAGTGATGTTGGATATTAAATTTTTGGCATAGTTCATGAGCATCCTAGTTTTTGAAAGGTGTTCTAATATCTGAGATAATGGCTTGTGGGACACCATAACGACAAATTCAATAGTTCAAGATAATTTTGGAAATATGCTTCCTTTTGATATAGGTCATGGGGATCGATTCCACCCACTTTGTGAAGTATTATGTGGTGGTGATAATGAACTTGTGTCCATTAGATGAAGTGGGAATTATTTTTCTGATGAGATTGAGCCCTCATTGTGAAAAAGGCCAAGGTCTTATAATCGGTTGGAGCTCCTGAGTTGGTGCATGAATGAGGTCTCCATGTTGTTGACATTGTATACATTTTCAGACATAGTCATGAGCTTCCTTCTCCATAGTAGGCCAGTAGTACCCAATCCTCAACAGTTTCTTGGCCAAGGTCATACCACTAGAGTGTGAACCGTAAATGCCATTGTGTCCATCTATTAAAGCATTCAAAAATTCCTTGGGGTTAAGGCATCGCAAGAGGTTCCCTTCAATAATTCTACGGTAAAGGGTGTCACCTAGGATTATGAAACGAGATGAGTTTTTAATGAAGGTTCTCTTGAGGTTTGGGGTGATGTCTACGGGGAGGACTCCTATTTTCAAGTAGGTGAATATGTCACGGTACCAAGGATCACTAGGAAGAATGATTTCGCACACAAACTCAAAATTTGGTACCTCAAAATTTGGTATGAGAAGTTTCTCTGCAATGAATTTGTGTTTATGGATGTTTTGTGCGATATCTAACAATGATTTTATTGTAGCCATAACATCAATTGCTCTATTTTTTACCCTTGGTATCTACTCAAATGTTATGTCAATCAAGAATTCCTTAAGATCCTCCACTAGCTTCTTGTACGGGGTGAGTTTTTCATACTTAGTATGATATTCATCATTGACATGGTTGATAATTAGTTGTGAGTCCCCATAAAATTTGTGTGCCATAATTTTCTATTGTACTGCAATCTGAAGTCCTATGACAAGAGCCTCGTACTCTACAATATTATTAGTGCAATGGAAAGATAACCTATATGATTTCGGGATACAATCCCCTTGTGGTGTGATAAAGAGGATCCCTACTCCTGACCCATGTTGTGTGTATGATCCATCAAAATATACCTTCCAATGATCTACTGCACTAAGGTTGAAAATGGACTCATCTAGAAACTCTAATACTAGTGGGTTCTCGGAATATATAGGTGCTTCGTCTAGTTGATCTACAATTTCTTGTCCCTTGATGTATTTTTTTCCCCCATATTCAATGTCATATTCTATTACTTTATCATGACCCACTTAGCCATTATTCCTATGAGTGTTGCTTTAGAAAGTAGATAATTTTGGGTGTCAATCTTGGTGATGAGCTTTATATGATGAGCCAACATGTAGTGTCCAATTTTTTTGTGAGGAAAACACTACTACAAGGAAAGCCTTCTCAATGAATGTGTAGTTTAGCTCATGTCCCACCAAGGTTCTACTGATATAGTAAATGAATCTTTTCTTCCCTATTTCATCATGTTGAGCTAGGAGATCCCCAAGTGTTTTCATTGAAGCTGATATGTAAAGGATCAATGGATTGTTTTGAATTGGTGGCATGAGGACAAGCAACGCCATTAATTATTCTTTGATTTTATTCAATGCTTGATCACATTTTTTGTCCTATTTTTATGCTACCCCCTTGTGGAGTAGATGAGAGTACATGGGATGGTTTTATCTACTAACTATGCTATAAAATTGTTGAGATTATGTGCCTCAAACTCACTAAAAAAGACCTTGTTTCTATCACTAAGCAACAAAGAGTTCATAAGATTTTTGATTGTTCCTTTTATTGCCATACCGCAAGTGTCTCTACACTGGGTTGCGGTGGTGCAATTACCGCCATACCATGGGCACCTCTTATCTATGTAGCGGTAGTGTGGTGGATAACACAATACCACGGGCATATTTTCACTAGGTGGTGGTGGTGTTGTTATCGCCATACCGCAGGAGCTTACCGAACATGTAGTGGTAGAGCAGTTACCGCTATACCACGAGAGCCTCTCACCTATCAAGTGGTAGTGTGGTTTGTTACCACCATACCATGGAGGTGTGCAAAATATTAAGTGGTAGTGTGGCTATTGCTATACCTCAGGTGTTGTAGACTTCTCTGGTGGTAGCGAGGTAAACCGCCACATCGTGAGAGCTTGTTGAATGTGCAGCAGTAGTGAGTTAAAACACCACACCATGAGAGCTTATTGAATATGCAACAGTAGTGTGATATAAAGGAGGAAAGAATAGGCTGAATTTTTGCTGAGATGTAAGTCGTTATGTGGATTTTGTTGACTTGGACAGAGATCATTTGGATTCCTAGGAAGTTCGACGGTTGTTCTATGGAGGAATTTGAATGGATCATTGTTTGTTGTTGCTATACATTGTAATGTACAGGAACTATGAAAGGTTTCACGGTTTAGTAGTTCGATGGTTGAATGAGTTGATTGATTTTTTTTTGTTTTTTCATTGTATGTTGTAAGGAAGCATTGTAACGGTGATATTTTGTTTGAGATTGGTCAAGTAAATATTGTTGCTATAATTGACATTTGAAAAGAGAGTCTAGAACTTGTATGTAATTTGATTACTATAATCCAAGTGATTGTCTTTGGTCTGGTGGGTTTTTTTCTCCCGTAAGGTTTTTCCCACGTAAATCTGGTGTCAATTTGTGTTTGAGTTTATTTCTCTATTATGTTATTTCTTTCATGTGTATCTTAATGAACTATAATTTTTAAGTTTAAATGAATATCTTCATTCTCCTCTTAATTTTGACATTAGGAAAACTTGTTCCGCACTCTAATTTTTCCTATCAAGTGGTATCAGAGCCTAGCTAGTTGTGTTATCCTTGTGGGTAGGTTGGGTTTTTTGTGTCAATTTCTGTTCAGTGGGAGTTTTTCAGAAGTCTTGAAATTTCTTAAATTATAGATTGAGATGGCAGTGACAAGTATGTCTGGAAGGATTGAAATTGAGAAATTCAATGGCAGCAATTTTGAGTTTTGGAAACTCAAAATGGAAGATTTGTTGGTTGATCATGAACTTTGGGTTGTTGTGTCTAGATCGAAACCTATAGGCATGAAGTAAGAAGATTGGGAACTGGTAGATTGAAAATAAAAAGTGTTGATAAGACTCTGTTTGGAAGACTCTTTTCTCCTGAATGTTCATGAAGAGAAGACTGCATCTTCTTTGTGGAAGAAGACTGGAGATATTTATCAGGGTAAATCCTTGGTAAATAAATTGTTCTTAAGGAAGAAGCTGTACTCTTTGAAAATGGAAGTAAGAACATCTATTGTTGATCATCTGAATAATTTTAACATGTTGATTGCTCAATTAGCATTTGTAGGTGTGAAGATTGATGAAGAAGATCATTGTATGCTCTTGTTGTGTTCTTTGCTAGATTTGTGGGATCACTTAGTGATGGAGATTGGGAGCACGACAACCACTTTAAAGATGAAAGATGTGGTTTCTTCTTTGTTATCATCGGAGATGAGAAGGAATTCCTATGAGATGGTTAAGGAGGCTCTAGTTGTTCAAGGTAGATCAAAAGAGAAAGGAAAGAAGAAGGACAAGAAGTCCAAATTGAAATCAAAAGGGAGATCAAAGTCTCATAGCAAGAAGTCCAAGGTGAAGTGATGGAATTATGGGTAACTTGGTCATGTCCGAAGGGATTACAAAGAGGAGAAAAATAAGAAGAAGAGGAATTCTTCTGACAATGATTCTTCTCAGAGTGATGGAGATGCCTTCATTGCAACCTTGGCAACTCAGGCATTAGATGATGTCTGGCTCATTGATTTTGGAGCATCATTCCACATGACATCTCATAGAGACTGGTTTACAAAGTATGAATAATACAATGGTAGAAAGGTGTATTTGGCAAGCAATTCATCTCTGGAAATATTTGGTTGTGGAAGAGTCAGAATTTAGTTTCCCAATGGAAGAATTAAGGGAATTGATGGCATAATGCATATACCAAGTTTGGCTCAAAATTTATTTTCTATAAGCAAGATGAATGATGATGGAGTGCAAGTCTCATTCTCTGGTAATGGATATAAAATGACTAGAGGCTCGATGGTGCTAGCTAGGGGTGCCCGGATTAGTACTATGTACAAGTTGGACACACTGGTTGTTCAATGCAATAGTGTCTCTAAAAAGTCACAGAAGGTTTTTTCGTAAAGAGAAGAATTAAAATGTTCCTATTGGGGAAAATTCCTTGGAAGTTAAACTTCCAACAAAAAAGACTATTCTCTAGCATCAAAGGCTCGATCACATTGGTGAGAAAGGTTTAAAATCCTTGAAGAATAAAAACCTGGTTGAGGGGCTTGAGGATTGTAACCTAGAATTTGAATTTTGTGAACATTATATATATGGTAAACATCATTGTGTTTCATTTTACTCTAGTCATCATAAATCTTTTGTTGTTCTATATTATATTCATTCTAATGTGTGTGGTCCAGTGGATGTTCCTTCATTATCAAAGTCTAAGTATTATGTTTCTTTCATCGATGATTATTGGAGAAGGGCATTTGTGTATTTTAAAAAAAGTAAATTAGAAGTGTTCAGTCATTTTAAGGAATTCAAGAACTTGGTTGAAAATCAGACTAGTAAGAAAATCAAATGTTTGAGGACAGATAACGGTGGTGAATTTTATTCTGTAGAATTTGAAAGGTATTGCAAAGGCCATGGAATTAAGAGGCATAAAACAACACCTACACTCCACAGCAAAATGGAGTTGTTGAAAGGTTAAACAATATTTTGATGGAGAAGGATAGAAGTAGGTTGAGAAATGTTGGTCTGGAGTAGAATTTTTGGGTTGAGGTTGTGGCTACAGCATGTTACTTGTTAAATAGGTCTCCTTCATCAACACTTGTTGATCAAACGCCTATGGAAGCTTGGTCTTGTAAGAAGCCCTCTCTAATACATGTTTGTGTCTTTGGTTGTGAAGCATATGTTTATGTGTCATATGTAAAGAGATATAAATTGGAAAACAAAGCTGAAAAATGTATCTTCATTGGGTATGGTCTTGGTGTAAAAGGATACAAGTTTTGGAATCCTATGACTAAGAAGGTATTGTACAACATAAGTGTAATCTTTTGGGAACTGAAACATTCTTTAGTGGATCTATAGTCAAGGATGAAAGAAGATAAAAAGGATAATGATGTTATTGAGATACCTCTAACTCGATAAAAAGAGGAATAAGACATTGAAAGTGTACCTAAAACTGAGGAGAGTTCGAGCAGCTCTTAAAGTTTTGAACAAGAAGAAGCACCACAACCTCAGCCTCAGCCTGTGAGGAGGTCTACACGTGAGAAGAAACAACTAGATAGGTATGGATTCTCTATGTTAGACTCTAGTTTTTCCTATGCTTTGATTACTAACATGGATGAGCTTAGGACTATAAAAGAGGCAACTGAAATGTCTGATTCAGATTCTTGGTTGGAAGCCATGAATGAAGAAATAGCATCTTTAAGGAAAAATGACACTTGGGATCTGGTTCCATTGCATGAAGGTAGAAAGCCTATGGGCTGCAAATGGGTGTTTAAAAATAAAATTGGTTTGTATGGCTATGTCGAAAAGTATAAAGCAAGGCTGGTTGAAAAGGGTTATTCCTAGGTAGAGGGATTTGACCATGGGGAAAAAATTTCTCCAGTAGAAAAGATGAAATATATCAGATTTCTTTTGTCACTTGCAGCAGCATACAACTAGGAGATTGAGGAGATGGATGTGAAGACAAGATTTCTTCATGGTGATCTTGAAGAAGAAATTTATATGTCTCAGCCTGAGCACTTTGTGAAAAAAGGTAAAGAAAATCTAGTTTGCAACTTGAAAAAATCTTTGTATGGTTTGAAACAATCGCCTAGAATGTGGTACTATAAATTTGACACATTTCTTTTGTCATTGGGATTTGTAAGATCAAAATCAAATCATTGTGTGTACTACAAGACTGAAAATGATCTGGTCCTTATTATTGCCCTTTATGTTGATGATATGTTGTCCATAGGAAATAGTAAGCCAATGATTTCTGATATAAAGTCTCAATTGTTTGCAAAGTTTGAAATGAAAGATCTTGGTGCAGCTAGGTATATTCTAGGGATGGAAATAATCAAAGATAATGAGAGCAAAAAACTTTTTCTTGGCCAGAGTAAGTATATTAACACTGTTTTGGAGAGATTTGGTATGAATGATTGCAAGTAGCTAGTTGTTCCAGTTTTACAGGGAACGAAGCTATCTATTGAAGATTGTCCAAAATCTCCTATTGAGATGGAGGACATGACCAGAGTGCCTTTATTCTAGCACAGTTGGAATTTTAATGTATTCAATGGTCTGTACAAGGCCAAACATTGCCCAAGAAGTGGGAGTTCGTAGCCGATTTATGAAAAATCCAGGAAGGACACATTGTGATGCTATGAAATGAGTGTTTAGATATCTAAAGGGTACTTCGGAATATGCTTTGTGTTACCATGGAAATTTGGTTGGGTCATAGAGGACTCTTAGTATTTGTGGATATGTGGATTATAATTGGGTAGGGAACATTTATAGCAGAAGGTCCACCAGTGGATATTGTTTCATGATGAATGGTGGTGCAGTTAGTTGGATGAGCAAGCGACAGGCTGTAGTCGCTTTATCTACTACAAAGTTTGAGGACATGGAAACAACTCATTCCTGTAAGGAAGCCATTTGCATTAGAAGATTGTGTTTTGATATTGGTTTTGATGCAAGGAAGTTTTTTATCAGTTGTGACAGTTAGAGTGCCATTTGTTTGGCAAAAAATTCTACTTTCCATGCCAAGATGAAACATATTGATGTGTAGTACCATTTTGTATGAGATATGGTGGAGGATGGAAAGGTCTGTTTGGAAAAGGTAGATACTTTGAGGAATTTTGATGATGCTTTGACAAAGTTAGTGAGCATGGACAAGTTCATATGGTGTGCAAATTTGATGGGCCTTTGGGTCTAGAATATTTGATGACTTTAGATATTGAATGGGGTTCAGTGAGTTCTTCGTCAAGTGGGATATTATTGAGATTATGTGCCTCAAACTCATTGGAAGAGACCCTTCTTCTATCACCAAGCAGCAAAGAGTTCATAAGAGTTCTGATTGTACAAATTTGATGGGCCTTGGGGTCCATAATATTCAATGACTTCAAATATTGAATGGGGTTCAGTGAGTTCTTCATCAAGTGGGAGATTATTGAGATTATGTGCCTCAAACTCATTGGAAGAGACCCTACTTCTATCACCAAGTAGCAAAGAGTTCATAAGAGTTTTGATTGTGTCTTTTACCACCATACAGCGGTGGCATGGTTACCGCCATACCACAGGCACCTCTTATATGTGTAGGGGTAGTGTGGTCGATACCACCATACCGCGGGCATTTTTTCTTTGGGCAGTGGTGGCATTGTTACTGCCATACCATAGGATCTTACCAAATGTCTAGCAGTAGAGCGATTACCACTATATCGTGAGAGCCTTTCACGTATTGAGTGGTAGTGCAGTGTGTTACCACCATACCATGGAGGTGTGCAAACTATTAAGTGGTAGTGCGGTTACCACTATACCTTGGGTGTTGTAGACTTGTCCGGCGGTAGCAAGGTAAATCACCACACTACGAGAGCTTGTTGAATTTGTAGTGGTAGCACAGTATAAAGGCGGAAAGCATGGGTTGAATGGTTGCTGAGATGTAAGTCGCTATGTGGATTTTGTTGACTTGGACAGAGGCCATTTGGATTCCTGGGAAGTTTGATAGTTGGTCTATGGAAGAAGTTGAATGGATTGTTGTTTTTTGTTGCTATACATTGCAACATATGGGAACTGTGAAAGGTTCGTTAGTTCAGTAGTTTGATGGTTGAATGAGTTGATTGATCAATTTTTTGAGTTTTCATTGTATGCTATAAGGAAGGATTGTAACAATGATATTCTGTTTGAGATTGGTCAAGTAAATACTGTTGCTATAATTGACATCTGAAAAGAGAGTCTGGAACTTGTATGTAATATTATTATTGTAATACAAGTGATTTTCTTTGGTGTGGTGGGTTTTCTCTTTTGTAAGGGTTTCCCCACATAAATTTGGTGTCAATTTGTGTTTGAGTTTATTTCTCTATTATGTTATTTCTTTCATGTGCATCTTTATGAACTATATTTGTAAACTTTAAAGGCATATCTTCATTCTCAAAAAAAATTTGACATTAGGAAAACGTGTTTTAAACTCTAATTTTTCCTAACAAAAACTGTGGATTGATTAAAGCCTTCCCTATAGACCCCTCAATTATTTTAGTGTCTATGGTGCTTCCATATCGAGGAAATTGCTAAGTTGAATTTTTTAGGGTCTATCTCAATTCCCCTCATTGATACAATATACCCTTGGATCTTCCTTGATTTCATGTTGAAGACACATTTCCTGGGATTGGGTCATACCTTATATTCTTCCAGACTGTCGAAGATTGGGTGCAACATTGATATGTGGTATTGACATTTTCTTGATTTGGCTAGTATGTCATCCACATTATGGATCATGTCATGAAAAATTAGAGTCATGGCCCTTTGATATGTGGCTCCAACATTCTTTAACCCAAATGGCATCATATTCCAACAATAGGTGCCCCATGGAGAAGTGAGATATTTTTTATGTTGATTATATTACAATATTAGGTGCCCCTTTGAGATATTTTGGATCTGTACATGACCTTTTAGTGGATATTACAACCTTGCAAATGAGGAGACAATTCCAACAACTTTCTCCAAGCTTGTAACCTAATATTCAATGGTCCTTCATGCTCTAAGACACCTAGACTTGCAATCTTACATCAAAAGAGGAGAAAAACTTGTTGATTGTTAGTGAATAGGGGTTTTCTTTGGTAAAACCCCATTTAGGTAATTAAACCAAATGATTAAATAAAGGAAATGAAACATGAACAATGATAACTTGAATGATGCCTTGTAAATTATGTCTTGTAAATCTGCAACTCAACACGAAATGGTCATCAAGGATGTAGATCTTAATCTTGACAATAGCTGTAGAATAATGCTTGATCTTGGATATTCAATGCTACATCACAACAATAGCTCAATAACATTTCTAATGCTTGGAAACCCTTGACATTATTATGCAACTTGAATTGTTACAACAAATCATGAATAATCTACCCTTGCATGCCTAAGAAATTATCTGCAATGCTCTCTTGATGGTCTTGTGAAGTATTGGGATGCTTAACTCTTGAATTCTAGGCTTGATATCATGAATTCTTAATGAAATAATGATTTAAGACCAATAATTTATATAGGCAATCCATTTAATATCCCATTAACTGGATCCCACAAGCCAACATTTATGAAATTTGAACTTAAAACCCAATTTTCTTGCTCAAAACCTTAAAAATGGGTCAAATGGGACTCATATGCCATATGTGGTGTATGAACCCCACCTGGATGGGACACATATGCCCAAGGTGTCATATGTGTTGAAAATGAAGGTAAAACTATAGAATAATATAGCTTAAAATTTTATAAATCATGTGTAACTGTAGATTCAATTTTAGCATTCTTTGTCACAATCTCTTGGTTATGATTAATCTTGAATTAAATCAATTTTAATCTTGTAGAAAATAGAAAGAAGATTGATAGAAGAAAGTAAACATAATAGAAAGGACACAGTATGTACGTGGAGAAAACCCTTTTGGGTAAAAAAATCCACTAGAATTATCCTTGCTTGTATTATTTAACCTTTGAATGAGTTGCAATAATACTGATTCAATTCTCCTTGATGTCCTTCTTTTGTCTTCAAGAAATATTCTTCACAACCTTCAATATTTTCTCACAAAACTCTCTCATACAATAGCTGCAATAATAGATAATAAACTTTCTTACAAACTCATAAGAGTTAAAAATTATAGTATCACAAAGACAATTGAGAAAATCCACCCCTAGGTTTTCCAAGTTGAGTTCTAAGATCCATGAAAAATTCAAACAACAGTCGCCCTCAAAGTTGGCACCCAAACCTGAAATGTTAACCTCGTAGTTATCAAAAATATCTTCCGCAAGCTCATCCTCAAAGAAGGCATCCATTCTAGGTCCCACTTAATTCCAACTCAAAGATTCCAACTTGGGTGCCCAAGGTGGGCCCAAGTTGATCTTTGTTAACTAAAATGCATCTTACATCGATACATGCAAAAAAATGTGCATGCATGATCCTCCATCTATTAACTGAATGTATGATTAACTAACATGCAAATGAAGATAACTAAAACTGAACTAACCTAAACTAAACTTCAACTGAACTTCAATCCCTATTTTATAGGTAGTCAACATGCATAGATTAAAATCCCTATTTTGTAGAAACCTAGGATGCATTTATGAAGTGTACTCAATTCACCAACTAGTTAATTGAACCAAGGTGGATCCCACTTCCCATGTGTGCGCCAACGTGCTCCTATTTCATAGGAGCTCACTCCAAGGCATCCTCACATGCTCCCAAACTTAGAAATAATTACAAATACCAAATTAAATATTTATTTCATTCCAAATTAATCTCTTCTTAATCAGAGAGTTGTGAAACTCATTCCAAGGACTTAGGAGATACATGAAATAAGTTAAGAATGCAATTAAATTGCATCCTATTCCCAACATTCTCCCACTTGGCATTATCATTGCAATTATTCTAAACTAGGAATTTGTAGACACGTAAAACATACATGCACTTGATCTTGATTTCACTAACACCGGTTTATCCTGAATCATCTCCTTTACTAATCAATTTAATTGAATAATCTTTATTCGATTAAATTCATCATATTTCATCTCTTAATTAAATAAATCACATTTATCTGATTAAGTCATCATCTCCTATCAATTAATCTGTAAAGTCATCTCCTTTAAATTAAATAAATTAATCTTTATTTGCTTTAATCTAACACCACCTTCTTCAATTAAATAAATCAAACTTTATTTAATTAAATCTAAATCCATTATTCATTTCATTTTTAATTTTTTTAAATCTTAAAATCTAAATCAAATTGTTAAATCAGCTAATCTTTATCAAAATTAATCAAATCCTCATTAATCCTAATCCTAATCCATAAAATCCTCTAGATTTCACAACTTGCACAATAAATCAATTTAATTTATTTATTAATTCCTCTATTTTCCCTAAACATGGCATCAATAAGGGAATATTCCTCAAATTTGAAAATCTCTCCAAAAGGGATGAGTACATCCAACAAGGCATTAAGGGCCTCTTACATGTCCTTTTCCTTGCGCCAAGTGGAATTTACTCCATTCCTTTCTCCCTCCAACAAGCCAACTTTCAAATTTCAAATTTGAATCTAATAGAATTTATTATGCACATTGACCAAAATGTGCTCCACCTCCTTCCATTAGCATCTTGACAAGTGAGACAATGTCATTGGTCAATCTTTAATCCCACATTCGTTCTATTCTTCAATCCTCCATCCTTCTTTGTTATAAATAGAGGCCTCCTCTATTGCATTTGATCATTCACAATCCATGTAAGATTACTATGCTCATTCGGATCCATAATCTTATGCATACTTATCCATTTGCATCCATTTTCATATTTTCATAGCTATGTTATGGAGAATTTGCACCAAGGAGCTTCAAATCTTCATCATTGATTATCAAGCTTGCAAGGAATTGGGAAAGGTTCATTTCCCACATCAAAATGGCACTAATTTCCCCATGGGATTGAGATTTTGTTCATTTGAATAGGATTTAATCATTTTTTCATTGTGTTCTTCATATTGTTTTCTTGTTTAATGTTTCAAATGAATCTCATGGGGAATGTTGTTTCTAACTTGAATAATGAACTAATTATGTGTTTTTTCTTGGTGTTTGTGTAGGTCTAGGATGACCATTCACATTTTGGAACTAGAAGGAGGGCGGATTTGAAGAAATTAACACAGTTTTTGGTAAAATTTCATTGTTGTTTATATTTTTTATCTTCTCAGGTCAAACAATGCCACTGGAGGAAATTGCAACGCATTTGCGGTCTTTGTTTTTTCAAACAGTGCCACTAGTGTCACAATAGTGCCACTCAAATCCTCAAACAATGTCGCATTTTCAAATGGCGCCACCTTTGCTTTCTTCCTTTTTCACTCAAACTTAAAATGGTCCTATCTTGGTCATATTTTGGTCTTTTTAGGAGCTTTTTTAAAAAAAAATTGGGTGGAATTTCATAAGCTATCCAATGGTGTAGGTGTTTATAAACTTTCATAAAGCTAAAATTCTCAAATTTTCACCTAATATCAAATCACAATGAAACTTGGTCTAAATTTTAGGGTTTTTATGCTTAATCATTTATCTAACCCTCATATCTTCTTGTTTCTTGATTTAATCTTACATTTGGAGCTTGTATTGTAGGTTTTAAAGGATTGTGGAGCATTGAAATTAAAGAAAAATCATTATCACATCGATGTAACAAGTTTTTTTAAACACTTTGGGAGCAATTATAATCCCATTCTTAATGCTTTGTTATCTTCAAGTTTTAGGACTCAATAATTTTCACCTGGGCTTAAAAAAGAACAATCAAAGGGATTAAAAAGAACCTTAGGCAACTTACTACATTATGTTTTACACTTAAAATAATTGAACAAGCAAACTTCACATTTCAATCTAGGTGCTTAAAAAGAGCCCCTTTTCTGCTTTGAAGGTTAAAATGAACATGTGTCCTTTATGTTTTGTAATCCTTTATACAAATTAATCTCATTTAAAAGGGTGTATGCACTTCTCTCATGCTTCATGGTGATCTTGAGAATCAAAAGTCCTTTTGGTGACATTAAGTTGTATAAAATATTGCCTCCATATTTCAATTTGGGATCTTAAAATTGAACAAAATCTTGTGAGTGTGAGTGGAGTATATCACGTGTGTTCTCTCTTTGTTTCTCAAAAAATATCGATTGAACTACGGATGTACTTGCTCACCTTTTTTATCCTTACAGGTCCTTCCTGGTGGGAAAAAATAATCACCCTAGAGAATGACCCAATCGAAAACACGCTAAAGCCAAGAGACTTCTAACTAATATATAAGTGTGGATACTTGAGGAAAGTTCAAGTATCATGAGGATTGTTCTGATAAGAAGGGAAACAATAGTCTGTAGTCATATGGGTGGTCCCCTATGAATGGAATGCCCATATTAAAACCTTTTGTTTAGAAGGTCTAAATCCCTAAATATATATGTCGATGCAAGAATGATCATTCTGAAGTCATCCCACATTTTTATGGCTTTTGGTAGAGATGAGAAGTATGCCATGGGAGTTTCATGGGTACTAATGCTTGGCTAGCCTGAGAAGTGTGTTTCATGGAGGGGAGCCAGTGTGTTCAAACATCTAATCATCCATTAAGAGTAGGCATAGCTAGATTTATCCAAGTGGGAACTCAACAAGTATTGTCTCTTCATTATCCATAGGGTTGTGTATATTCTTGGAATCAAAAACACTATTCTTGGATCCTAAACATTAGAAAAATAAACATTCAACATGATCATCAAATTTCAAACCCTTTAGAGGAAGCATATAGTTTTGAAAAAATCCAAGCGCTCTTGCTTGCCCTAGGGATTTCATCCTTAGAGGCTTCTAAGCATTTGGATTTATATCATAATTTTCTCTCACTAAAGTCAACATTAGGGAACTATTGCCTTGATTTTCTTGATTTCCACATAATGAACCTTGTGGGATGAAAATAAATTAAGACATAGACATTTAGGTTGAAAAGCTAAGAAAGAAAGTGTGGATGTGGTAAAAACCAATTCATTAATTAAGATAAAATCAATTGAACCCCACACATGTGCTTGTCAACTTTTGGTCATATGGTTTTCCATTGAAATATTGGTCTTTTAGTTTGAAATGCTCTTAGGGAAAATCATGTTTTTCACCACCTTGGTCTTGTAAAAAAATTCCTCTTAGGTTCATCTAGGACCAAATAAAACATTTCACCCATCCCAAAACATCAATCAAATCCCATCTCACAAACAACTTTTGAACCATTGGAAAAATCATTCATATTAGACTTTTGGTAAATCCTTCAATCAAAATCACTTTGTTTGGATAAATGTGTGTCGATGAATCATTCCTCACACATTTAGTCGAATTATCACCTTTGTAGACAATTTTACCCCAAGATAACATCCAATATCTTGGAATTTATAAGTCCATTATGCAAATCAAACCCAATCCAAATCAAAATCCAAAAGTCTAGTATTTCTCGAAAGTTCCTAAAATTTAAAACACCCATATCACTCACCTGTTCATCTTTCATCTCATCATTGGTCCTAAACACCTTAGAGGTTCACTTTTACAACAAGTTCAAAAAATAGGAAAGACATCGAATATAAACTTGATTCATACATCACAAGTGGTCTAAATCAACCAAACTATCAAATCCTTACAATGCTAATTGATTATCAAAACTCACATTTATGCAATCCATACATGACATCATTATCTCTTACAAACCTCAATGGTACAAAAAATGTGAGTATGTTGAATCTAAATTTTGGAATACCTTTCCCTATGGTATATCTAAATCAAAGTCCAAACCTACAAATCTATCAACCAAACAATCAATGCATGAGTCTTCAACACAACAACATTATCCCACCAAATCAATACATGCCAAATATGAATATTTCAAAACCACACTTCATAAAATTTGGGATAGATATGTTTACAAATCATACAATTTTTTTTCAAAGTCCAAGCCATATGTTAACAACTCCATGTGTTGATCCAAGTAAAGGTAACACTATGCAAAGTTACCTAAATAGAGGCAACAGGTTTCCCAATCACAACAATGTTCAATTTCAACCTATAATGCCGAATCTAAACCTCATCCCAAATATGAACATTATCCAAAATCAATTTGTCCATGATCCCATACAAACAGCACAAGGATGCTTTCCAAATCTCCTTGAACAAAAACCAAATCAACTATATTAAGGGTGTCAAGATCAAAACCAATATCAAATTTTGTGAGATCAAATTGATGCACTTACCAAAATAGTTGATCCATTCCTAGAGACATCTCCACCCCAAAATCAATACACTCTTCCATTGGCTAAACCATGTCATCAAAGCATTCGGTTGTGTCCCCAACCACATCAAGAACAATATCTCCAATGTCAAGAAGTTGGATATCAAGATCAACAACATCAACAACAGACCCAACCCATATCAAATATCAATCACCACATCTCAAAGATCAATCACCACATATCCAAAATCAATCGCCACAAGGTCAATTTAAAGTAAAAATCTCACAAGGTAACAAACAAAAATACAGACCACTTGGGGAACCAATCGAATCGGTCATGCAACAATTGATACAAGAAAATCTCATTAAAATCCATGTTTATGAGAATTATCAAGAGTCCCAAGTTAAACCACCAGGGTATAATGAGAAGCACCTTTGTGATTTTTAGAAAATAAAGGGACACACAACATCAAATTGTATTCAATTTAAAAATTTCATACAAGACCTTATTGATCAAAAAATAATAACTATTGGGGACAGTGATAAAGATTCAACCACTACTTATAGCAGTGACAATCTCCCCTCCACAATTATTAAAAATTATGATCAAGATCAATCCATCAATGAGCACCTTGAAGTTTTTTCTACCTCATCCAAAGATCAACTCAACATACATCAAGAGTCACTTTTTGATCATGATAAATACCCCTAAACAAATCCAACAATGATCTATTCAAAGGATTTTTAACATTATTTGATCCTATCATTGGTGATTCTTCAGCCAATCATCATGTTGAAAGTGTCTCTACATCACCTAATGAGTTAGAGGACATATCTCAAGAATCTACCCCAAAGCATGATTGACATATTTTACCAAAGTCTAGCAATTGTCCTTTCCAAGACATATTGACATCCTTTGACCACATGGCTGAAGATATTGAAGAAATATTCAACTCAACATTTGATCCAAGTCCACTCAAAGATCAAGAGGAAATTGAGCCACTTCTCATGCCTAATGAAGATATCCAAGAACCCTTTATAAGCAATCCATCCTTTGAAACTGGTCCATGTCAAGAACGTGATCCAAAGCATGTCAAAATCTATTCTAAAATTAATGATGATCATATCCATATAGAACATACCCCTCCATCTACCCATGAGATGCTTGATGAGTCCAATTTTTGGGTTAATTATGGGCTTGAATCCATGGTCTATTTTTTGAGATTGTCATGAACTTTGACATTGCATGTTGATACTTTTATAGTTTCTTTCAGATCTTTTGACATTTGGGTTTAATTCCCTCTCTGCCAATTTTAATGATATTTGACATAATATGTGAACTATCTATATTATCTTGCATGTGATTGATGTATGTTATTTTAGATAATTTTTTCTATGCATTTATTATACGTACTAGCATTGCCATGTAGACATGATTGGAAATTCCAAGTTAAGGAATGTCACCACCAACTGCACATGTAGAGGATGTGTGCGATGGTCAACTGGAGGACGTTGATAGAAGATTCCTTGTCAGTTGCATGTAACTACTCTGTGTCAAGATTTAACATCATTGAGCATCGAGGGCATTACTGCAGTGGTTGACTCCATGTTTGGGCTTGCATTTCCAATGGATTCCCCTACATGTGTAACCATTGCTTCCATTTTATTTCGCTTTCCCTAAATGGAATCCTCCTAGTTAGTGGGAGTTGATGGCCCTGTTTTAGTTTATAAATAAGGCTCGAATCCTCCTTCCTTGGGCTAGAGATAGAGAGAAAGCTAGCGAGTTGATCGCCAAGTTATTGTACAAGCTCTTTCTGTAATTGCATTTTCCAATGAATGAAATGAGATTTTGAATCAAGTATCTAAGTTCAATCTAAGGTTGTAGTATTTTTAGAGGATACTCATCCAAGGGGGCCGACATTGTGAGTAATTTGTTAGCCTAGATAGATTAGTATTAGCTTTTATTTAGTACCTAGTAAGAATCTGGCATTGACTATTCCTACAACCACTAGAAGTCTATTCTATGACTATTCCTACAGCCAAAGCGGGTAGAGTAGTTTCATATTTAATGCTTAGATTTTCATTCTAGTTGTTCATGTTCAATTTAAGTTTGATTGAGTGATGTTCAACATTTACCTTGTTTCCTTTCATGCAATTTACTTTCAGCATTAAGTCTCTGTTAGTTGTAGAATGAAGATGACTACTTTGAAGTCCCTAGTGCATATACTGTGTTGTCCCATTTCAAGTTCACGTCCCTGGATTGAAAATTTAAGTGTACCATCATGATGGTTAAGATGGCTATTCAGGTCGGATGTCCAATCTATGAATCATGGATGTAAATGATTAGTTATTTAAATCATTGTAGGAGGCTGACATTTTTGGCACTATTGTCGGGGATGGTGTCAAACTAGGGAGTCCTTTGGAGTCATTGTTAGTTTTTTCTTTTGTAGTATTTCTGGAGTTTGCTCTTAATGTTAGAAGTTATGATCTACTATTTTTTTCCCACCCATTCTTTGTGAGTTGGCTGATACTGAGTTAATACTACATGCATAGAAGAAGAAGAGATGCCTTTGGGATATTTCTTCCTAATAATCATATTGAGCCATTTTAGCTAGTAGAGCTTCCAAATCTACCAAAAAATGAAGACGAAGAAGAGACATAGCCCTTTGCTGATATATTCCCTGACTTGACCAATTCTGAAGTTTCCCTTAAAGATCAAAATCCTGTCGAAGAACCCTTTATTCTAGAATTTCATCAAGATATGGCTGATGCAAATGGAGACATGCCTAACAGGAAAAACCAACCAGCTTTCCCCTTTCCCATTGCTAAACAAGATGAAGTAGATAACCTCAAGAATATACCTACCTCATTCCTTCCTAAATTCTATGGACTTGTCATAGAAGATCCTGATACCTTCTTGTTTGAGTTTGACATACTCTGCAGAAGCTATGATTATACTACTAATGCCCACATACTTAATTTTTTCCCCACTAATTTGAAATAAGTTGCATTGAGATGGTTTATGAGCCTTGGTAGAAATACTATGAGAACTTGGGAAGAGATGAAGAAAAATTTTCTTGAAAAATACAAGGAATATTGCAGGGGTAGTGACATGAGAGGAGGAGATATTTTCAGAATGCAACAAAAAGAAGATGAGAGCTTGGAAGATTTCACTTCAAGGTTTTTATTTTGTTTGTAAAAATCTCCACATCATGCACTCAATGAAGACTCACAAAAGTTACTTTTCCTAAGAGTAATTAATGAAAGTTGCACTGATACCTTGGACTTAATGGCAGGAGATATCACTCAAGTCTCTTGGGATGATATCAAGAAGATTTTTCAAAACTATTCTAGGGTAGCTTTGAAGAAATGAAGAGTATATCAATCCTCTATGGGTAAATCATCCAGCAGTGGAGTCTCAAGGATGGAGATTACTAATTTTTTGGTAGATTTCAAGAAATATATAATTAACAATCTAGCTACTCAACTAGATACGCTTCAAGCTAAAAAGAAACATGAGGAGGTAGAGGCAATACTGACAGAATATTTCCCTCAGTGTAAATAGAAGAAGAGAGACTCCAAATGGAAGGTGATAGCCAACATTGATAGTAAGCAGATCCCACCTGAGTTCAAGCCAATCCAGACCGAGGAAGACCAAGTTTACTTTGTTGTACAAAAGAGGTCATGGGCTTCAAGACAAGGTATGCCACTAGATCCACTATCTTTTGTTGGACCATATTTTAACTCTTATTCATCTGGTAGCTAGTGGAAGCCACCCTATCCATCCAATGGAGGATACCTACCCTAGTCTTGGAATAACCCACATAGTACTTGGTCCAATTATCAAAATACCACACCTCAGTGGCAACAACCTCAAGGGAGTTGGCAACTGCCTCCAGGAAATTGGAAACAAACATCTCAATGGAGAGGTGGCCAACAATGGCTAAACCAAACCACTAGCTACATGCAACCATCTTCCCAAACTTAGCAACGTGCTTTAATTACCCCTCTTGTTAATCCAAATGTAAATACACATAAACCTACCCAGTTACCAGCCCAACCCACACCTAACCCAAATAATAAACCACAACAACCCACATATTTTGTTGATCCAAACCAATTCCCTGCATATGTTGTGAGTTTAAACGAAATACACCTACATTCAAGGGCAACCTTACAAGCCCCTTCCACCCCCATCATCACTGAACTACCCATGGAAGAGTAGGAATACTCTTTGACTGAACCCATTTAGCCTTGTGCAACTAAATCTCTTGAACCAACTCCAACAAAGCAATCAGTACAAGACCCACCATTTCCTCAAAGATTAGAAGCTACCAAACAAAAAGAAAACAAGGAGGAAACTAGCTTTGATATCCTAGATTAGCTTAAGCACATATGTGTCCAGATACCACTATTTCAGGCAATCAAAGATGTCCCTATTTATGGAAAGGTAATCAAGGAAGCATGCCTTAAGAAACCAAGTAGGAAAAAGAAAGACCCCACTATAGTCCATGTAGTAGGCCAACTTGCTGACATCATGCTTGGAAAATTCATTATTCCCAGGTACAACAATCCAGGTAGCCCTGTGGTTGAAGTTGTTATAAATGCAATAAACATAAAGAATGCTCTGATTGAATTGGGTGTAGTAATTAGTGTGGTGACCAAAGAAATCCTACGACAACTAAATATCACAAGCATGAGATCCACTCCTATAGTCTTGCAGCTTGTTGATAGTTCCACAGTTAAGACAGACGGCATAGTAGAAGACCTTGCGGTGATTTTAGATTCTTGGGAGTATCCTATCGACTTCATGGTTCTTTCTCCTAAGGCTACACTTGGTGGGTATCCCATTATCCTTGGTCAACCATGGCTAGCAACTAAGGATGATTATATTGGATGTCCGTCAGGTGACATGGCCATTTTTTATGGCAGGAACACTAAAAAGTTTAATCTTTTCCCCCATGTTCAACCATCCCATGATGAAGATAATTTTGTGTGGCCATAAGTTGGTGAAGAGGCCAAAGATGTTAACTCTGTGGTGTAGCTCATGATGCTCAGAAGAAGCCCTTTCCTGCAGCTTCAAGATGAAGATGAATTGTTATCTGGTATCCTTCAGAACCAATGGCAGATAGAGGAAACATCATCTAGTTCTACAGACATCTACCAAAAAATCCTATCAATTCTGCCCGATCTTCCTAAAGCCACTGTCTCTACTAGCATACCTCCTGCAGCCATTGACTTTGTAGATAGGCTTCTCGTAGCCAATCTTCCAACAAGCAAAATTTCTTACAGCAACAGGTATGTTTCACACAATGTAGTCATATGAACTTAAGATACCTTGTATTAATGAAGCATCAATGATAGAGTTAGTTACACAAGTAGATGTGTTTGAAGGAAAATATCTGAATATCAACACTAAATTGAGTAAGGGTAAATAGTTGACATTGGAAAATTTGTGAAAAGCCCATCCAAAATTATTTGCCTAGGATTACCATGATATGAAAGGACTAGATCCAAAGCTCTGCAGTCATAGAATATATATCAAAGATGATTGTACACCTATTCGGTAGCCACAAAGGAGAATCAACCCTGCATTAAGAGAAATTGTGAAAACAAAGCTATAAAAGTTATTGGATGCAAGATTTATCTACCCTATTTCAGACAGCCAATGGGTATCTCCATTGGTAATTGTGCCAAAAAAAGGAGGAAAATGGAGAGTTTATGTTGACTATAGGGAGCTCATTGCTGCCACTAAGAAGGATCACTTTCCCCTACCTTTTGTAGACCAAGTCCTAGACTCTCTTGTAGGAAAATAATACTTCTCGTTTCTTCATGGATTCAATGGATACAATCATATTCAAATTGCACCAGAAGATCAAGAGAAGACTACATTTACATGTCCTTTGGGGACATCTGAATATTTTTTTCTTCCATTTGGGCTATGCAATACCCCTGCCACTTTCCAGAGAGTAGTCATAAGTATATTCTCAGACATCTCCCTTGACTGCATGGAGATCTATATGGACGATTTTACTACCTATGGTACCACCTTTAATGAAGCACTGTAGAACCTAAAGAAAGTACTCCAGAGCTGTGAGGATCAAAATCTATCCTTAAATAGTGAAAAGTGCTTCTTGATGATGCAAGAAGGTGTTGTCCTTGGTCAATACATTTCACACCATGGTATTCAAGTTGATCCAACAAAAATTGAGGTAATAAATAATCTTCCTATACCTACAAAACAAAAGGATGTTAGGATTTTTTTAGGACATGCGAGCTATTATAGATGTTTCATCAAAGATTTTAGTAAAATAGCTACCCCACTATATACTCTTCTAACCAAAGATGTTGAGTTTCAATGGACAGAAGGCTGTGACAAAGCATTTTCTGATTGAAAGATATCCCTAACTCATGCTCCTGTACTCAAAGGACCAAATTGGGAAATCCCTTTCCATATACATATTGATGCCTCAGACTATGCCATAGGAGCAGTCTTAGGACAAAAAGAAAAAGATGTTGAAAATTCCATCTATTTTGTCAGTAAAAACTTGCAGGGAGCATAATTCAATTACACAGTAAAAAAGAAATAAATTCCGGTAGTAATCTATGCCTTGAATAAATTTAGGCACTATATCATAGGTTACCAAATTTTTGTACACACTGATCATGCAACCATTAAATATCTCATGAATAAACCTCTAATCTGAGGTAGACTGGCTAGATGGTTTCTACTAATTCAACAGTTTGACAAAACTATTGTGGACAAACCAGGGAAGGCTAATGTTGTTGCAGACTTTCTTTCAAGCCTGACCACATCAAAGGACAGTCAAGCCATAGATGATTCCTTCCCTGATGAGCATATATTCTCTATTAGTGTGAAGACACCCTGGTATGCTAACATAGCCAATTATCTTGTGATACAGAAGGTTCCTCCTCACTTCTCTCCAAAACAGAGAAGAGTGTTGATTGAAAAATCTTTCCCTTTTCATGGATAATTGGATTCCTATTTTATACTAGACCAGATCATGTAATGAGAAGATGTGTGAGGGAAGATGAGACCTTTGATATTCTACATACATTCCATGATGAACCATGTGGAGGACACTCAAGAGGAAAAATATAAAAATTTTGAATACAAGATACTACTAGCCTACACTCCACAAAGATGTAGGCAGATATACAGGGAAATGTGATAGATGCCAAAGGATGGGCTGACAAATGAAGTTAGATGAGATACCACTTTGTCCCCAAGTATTAGTTACTCCCTTTGATAAGTGGGGATTGGATTTTGTGCGACTCATTGATCCTCCATCTAATGGTAAGTCTTATATTTTGGTATGCACTGATTATGTGACTAAATGGGTAGAAGTCAAATCCATGAAACATGCAAGAGACAATAAAGTTGTAGAGTTCCTTTATGAAGAAATTTTCACACGATATGGAGTGCCAAGAGAAATAGTAACTGACCAAGGATCTGAATTTACCTCAACACTTGTTACAACATTAGTTAATGAATATAATATAAGGCACAAAAATTCCACTCCATATCACCCTCAAGCAAATGATAAAGTTGATGTGACCAGAGAGATTGAAGCTATCCTAACAAAAATAGTGCACATTCATAGAAAGGATTGAGAAAATAGATTATCAGAAGTAGTTTGGTCTTACAGAACCACATGGAAGACAACTACAGGCTTCACACCATTTGAGCTATTGTATGGGAAGACAACCATGATGCCCATTGAGTTCGAGCACAAAACTCTCTGAACAACATTTGAATTAGGGATAAAAAATTCTGAGGCATAGAAAGAAAGGATCATGCAATTGAATGCATTAGATGAGATGAGGAAATATGTCTTGCACCATACTAAATTTTTGCATAATCAAAGAGTCAAATGGCATGATAAATTCATCAAAGAAAATAAATTTTAGCTAGGCGATTAGGCATTGCTTTATGACTCATAGTATTAGGATAATGCGGGAAAATTACAGACAAGGTGGCTAGGGCCATATGAATTTTTTGAGGTATTTCTCAATGGAGTTATGCATTTCACCACCATTGACCCTATTAGATTCAAACTACTATTCAATAGGAATTTTCTCAGATTATATCAAAAGTTAGCCTCCAAAGAAGAATTTATGCAACAGTACATTCAACATGTAGCACCTAAGCACAGTTCCTGCAGTCGAGAAGTTCCTGCAACCAAAGGTAGTGGACCTCGTGTCCCTCCTTTTGCCTAATTCAGGTACGTACTTATCATAATAAAAACTTCTACTTTTGTAGAAGTCTATTTATCCACCCACCCAACCATCCATCCATTCATACCACCTTTCTCAGTCTTCCACGTCACTTCATTCCACCTCGCTCCATTTCATCTCATCATTAATTGCTCAATTACTACTTACAAAGGCAAGCAGTACTTTTTCCAAGATCATTGCAATGAATCTGCTACCCCATCATGTTTGTAGACACTCAGGTATGTGCTCATTAATTGCATCAATTATTATCTTTTCGAATGTTTCATTTAATTACTGTATGATAGTGTAGACATTCACATACTCCCCCTATCATTTCGCTGCTGCCATTTCACATGTGTTGACATATGTCCAAATTTAGGTTGGGGGAGGGGTACGAAAGATGCAAATTTATTACCATATGTCAGTCCATGACCTTGCTAAGCTAATTTGAAATTTCATATGTGACCTGATGTGATGCTAAATTTCCGCTACCATTTCCTTTCATCATAAATTCCTTTATTACCATTTCTTTCACTGTCATAATCTTCAAATGCAAATGGTAATTGCTAAAAAAAAGTAAAAGAAAAATTCAGTCGACAATTCAACTAGCATGCAGGAAAGAATTTCCTTACATACAGGGTTACAGAAGGAAATTTTGCAGAGAAATAGGTTGGTTTTAGACAATGGCAGGAAAACTCACCCGAAATGAGCCCTCAGTTCATGACACTTTATTGTAGGATGCACAGTGTCTTACAACATTTAAAAATTGTGGTTGGATGGATTATTTTTTGAAGTTGGACGGGTTCGACAAAAGGATTGCGTTAGATTTTACCCAGACATTCTCAAATGGAAAAGCCATAGTGAAAGGGCTTGAGGTCATCGCAATAGAGGAATGAATTGCAGAAGTATCAGGGTTGCCAGCTGATGATAAACCCTGCCCTATTTCGAGAGACACCAGGTCAGCCAGGGCTATATTTACAGTGCATGGTGATCCTCCATTCACTATTCGCAAACAAGATGTTAAAAGAATCTCTCTGCCTGAGCCATGGAAGTAGGAAGCCATCTATATCATCAGATATATCACTTGTGAGGGTTAACATTTGAATCTGCATTCGATGCATTTTAAGTTGTTGAGTCATATGAGACATGGAAGGAGGATGAATGTACCCAATATATTCTACGACCTTCTCTCCATCATGGCAATGAAAACCCAGAAAGGTAGGGGAAAATTTGTTTCCCATCATTTCCTAATTAAATTATTAGATGTAAAATATATGCATGATGCTACCCCTAGAATGTCCTGGGAGAATTTTGTAAACATTAATCAGTTCAAATCTGAGCAATTGAAACCTAGGGTTTCATCTTGAACACGTAGGTCTGGCAGAAAATTAAGCATGATCGAAGCCACCCGTAGTGCTTTGACCTCTGGTGCTGATATGACTCCTCCTATAGCAAAAGAAACTATAGACATTAGTTCCTCTGAAATTGAGCACCTTGGAAGAAAAATTTCTTCCTCAAATTTTGATGATAATGTTCCACTCAGGACCCTATTGAGAACTAGGGCACAAAAAAGAAGGGAACGGGAAGAAAAAGGAAAAGGAAAAGTCAAAACCTAGCCTGTAAATAGGGAGATACCCAGCACTAGAAAGAGAAAGGTTGGCACTATTCATCCTACAGCCGAAGAAAAGCATGGGAGCCCTTCTGAGAAATCAACACCTGTTGTTGATATGCCTTCAAGAAAAATCCCTAGGCATAAGAAGACAACATATGAGAGTGCAAAGGCCCCAATGGGGCAGGAAACTGTTAAAGGAAAGGATGTGTTTGAAGAAGCAATAAAAATTACCCTAGCAGATCTTGGTCCTATTGCAGAAGAAGTGGAGACTCGAGAGAATGAAGAAAATATTGAGCTCTTACAGCAAGATCAAGTTTTCCTGTAGCAAGAACAAGAGTTCATGCAGCAAATCTATGAACAGGAAGAAGAAGCCATGCAAGAGGAAGTGGAAGAAGAAAGTGTACCCCTGCGGTCAGAACCTTTTGAACTACCCAAATCAATGCAATTGGTACTATATGGAGCATCAACAAAGGTACTAGTATGAATTCATAATCCCCTTTGTTTTATAGTTCATGCAACATTTTTAAATCTATGGAATGCAATACAAAGATGAGAAGAAGAATGGAAAAAGGAGAAGAAAAGACTGAAAAAGGAAATTGAAGAGAAGGATGAGATCATTGAGGAAAAGAATCAGGAGAGTTCCTCTCTGAAAGAGAGGATGGATAATATTGCAACCTTGGTGCCACAAATTTTAGCATGTAAAACACCACCAAGATTTTATGTCATGTGCCTAAAAGAAAAGTATCTCTCCTTTAAACTGTCAAGACACATTCTAGGTTTGAATCCTTCAATTGAAACCCCTATGGAATTTTTCAATGCTTACAGAATTGCCTCCCCATAAATGAAAAATTTGCTATGTGATTTTTATTTGCACGATTTTGTTGTTAGTAAAGACCAAGATTGGAACCCGCTACTTTATGTGGGGGATGTCCAATTGAGGGCATTCATGTCCTGGGTTCAGAACAAAATCGATTGGGGTGAGCAATATAATGCTCATAGGGGGGAGGAATCCATTACTCCTTTGGCTATTAGAGCTGAATCTAGGGACCCCAAAGGCATTTATATAGACTGGAACATAATACTCTTCAGACCAAGCTATGGAAACAGGATTGTGCCTTGAATTGAAGTGGCATATAGTGAGTATGAGGTCAAAACAACAGCAAAAGAGGATACTATGAGGAGATACTTATCTCAGAGATAGAACACATTAACTAAAGAGCTAAAGCAAGTTGAGCCACATTCCATCCACAACTATGATGTTGCACTGAAGAGAATTGAAAGGTATATTCAGATTTGGAGAACACTGGGGCAAGAATGGCTTCCCCTGACTTTTCATCCACCTATCCTCATGTGGCCTGTACCAAATTTTAGATTCTTCTGATATGACATTGAAGAGGAAAACCAGAGATGGAGAAGACTCGGCAAGTTGGGAGGATTCTATTGGAACCCTGATTCACCCACAATAGACATGGACATTGGGTAGCTATCGGATGTAGATTTCAGAGCCATGACTAGGTAGAAGCATAACTCTTCCCATGTTGGAGGACCAGCAAATTGTTAGGTTGGAGGGAGTGATGAGTCCAATATTTGGGTTAATTATGGGTTGAATCCATGGTCTATTTTTTGAGATTATCATGAACTTTGACATTGCATGCTGATACTTTTTATAGTTTCTTTCATATTTTCTGACATTTGGGTTTAATTCCCTCTCTGCCAATTTTAATGATATTTGAAGTTTTAATATGTGAACTATCTATATTATCTTGCATGTGATTGATGGATGTTCTTTTAGATATTTTTTCTATGCAGATATTATGTGTACTGACATTGCTATACAGACATGATTGGAAATTCCAAGTTAAGGAATGTAGCCGCCAGCTACTCATGTAGAGGATGTGCGCGATGGTCAACTGGAGGACGCCGATAAAAGATTCCTTGTCAGCCACATGTAACCGCCTTGTGTTGAGCTTTAATTTCATTGTCCATCAAGGGTGTTACTGCAATGTTTGAGTCCATGTTTGGGCTTGCATATCCAATGGACTCCCCTGCATGTGTAACTATCGCTTCCACTTTCTTTCGCTTTCCCTAAAAGGCATCCTCCTAGTTAGTGGGAGTTGATGGCCCTATTTTAGTTGATAAATAAGGCTTGAATCCTCCTTCCTCAGGCTAGAGAGAGAGACAAAGCTAGTGAGTTAGTGAGTTGATAACCAAGTTATTGTACAAGCTCTTTCTGTAATTGCATTTTCCAATGAATGAAATGAGATTCTAAATCAAGTATCTAAGTTCAATCTAAGATTGTAGAAGTTTTAGAGGATACTCATCCAAGGGGGGGCACTTGGTGAGTAATCTGTTAGCCTAGATAGATTAGTATTATCTTTTTTTTTAGTAATTGTAAGAATATGGCATTGATTGTTCCTGCATCCACTAGAAGTCCATTCTATGGTTGTTCTTGTAGCCAAAGTGGACAGAGTAGTTTCTTGTTTGCTGCTCAAATTTTTATTCCTATTGGGAATGTTTAGTTTAAGTTTGATTGAGTGATGTTCATCATTTACCCTATTTCCTTTCATGCAATTTACTTTCAACATTAAGTCTCTCTTAGTAGTAGAATGAAGATGACTAATTTGAAGTCCCTAGTGCATATACTATGCTGACCCATTTCAAGTTCACATCTCTAGGTTGACAATTTAAGTGTACCTTCATGATGGTTAAGATGGCTATTTAGGTCAGATGTCTAATCTTTGAATCATGGTTCTAAAGGCTTAGTTATTAAAATCATTGTATGAGGCCGACAATACTTTCTTTGGATGGACATGTAGATGATCTTCATTCAAAACAAGAGTCACATACTCTTGACATCATTACCAATGAACAAGAGTCTCCTACTCTCAATATTTATACACAGGATCAAGATATAGAAAAATATAGAGACATATCAAAAATGGGTCATGAGGAAGGCTTCTATAGAACTTGTGAATCAAAAACATCCTGTGAAGGCATATCAAAAATAAATCATGAGGAAAACTTTAATGGGGACACTGAATGATCAACATCTCTGGGAGAAGCAGTAAAATTTGATACTTCACAAGATCAATCCAAAGATATCAATAAAAAATTTATCCCACTTATTGAGGTTCATATCACTTATAAACTTGGATCTCTCACCTTTTTAAGGGAAAATTATCTTATCAATGAAGAAGCTATCACCTTTGAAGATCCACGACAAAATAGAGAAGGATTAGCACCCTGCTTCTAAGATAAATCATATCCTATTGCAAATAAAATGTTTCAAAAGATGAATTATCAAGGAAGAGGATTAGGCCTACATGAACAGTGTATCCTAGAACCAGTGCAAATTATTGTAAATCCTAAGCATCAAGGTCTTGGTTATTCAATACTATGGGCAACTTCATCTCAAGAAAACATCAACATAAGGAGCATGAAGGATCCTTATGATGAAACTGGTGCCAATACTACTACCCACCACGTCACGAATCTTCATCCACCCACTACCCATCTACGAAGTGGGACCAATATCAAAAGAAAGGTTTGAATCAAAGCACAAATGATGTCATAAAAGAAAAAGTAGTGAAGCATGAAGGACAAATCAAATACGCATGGATACCAAAGAATACAAAGAAAGATTATCCCTATCAAACTCCATTAGTCAAATAAACTATGGGGAAAATTAAAAAAAGGGGAAAGTATCCATCAAAGATGTCCACAAAGTAAAAATCAGGCTTCTCAAGCAACGTACAAAGTATATCAAGTAGTTTGTCCTAATTCCATGCACACTTTTGTATGCACCCATTATTGCTCATATTCACAAGTTTGGAGAGTCAAAGGTTCTGAGCTACCAACCAACACATTTTTTATTCCTAAACATAGTCCACCATCTACGCCTCCATGCATGATATCCAATTCTCACATTGACCATGTATTGGAAGAAACACTTCATCATAAGGATTCATAAGGCACTCTATCACTATGTGCATACAAAAGCAAAGTTAACTCTGGTATCAACAAAGTAGATCAGGAATCTCAAAAGTTGCATTCAAGTGCACGTATCTTGGCAAAACATATTCTTCAAGTAGGATATCGATGGCACACTATGAAAAAATCATCTACATCAACACCACTATTTGGTTCAGCATGAGCAATAAATATTTCATAAAAAAATCAAAAAAAATTAAAAGTTAAAAATCATGAAAATAGTAAAAACAAAAATCATCCTCTAGTGAAAACCACTATGGTGGCACTTTGGATAGGTACCATGATGAAAACATAGAAAATAGGCATCATGTGTAGAATCAATCATCTACGTGCACCAGTTAAGTTGGAAGCATCTCATCCCATCCATAATAAATGCAACATTTCATCCATCTCATCCATAATAAATCCATTCATCCATGAACCACTTATCCAATCCATTTTCATCCATCTCTGTCCATCTTCCAAATTATCTTGATCTTGACAAATTTTGGTACACACTTTACACTTGCTTATGGTAAACATCTTAACATGGGCCATTTTCATTGATCCTATCCTACCCTCCATTATCTAAACAATGAAGCACTATCCAAATGAGAATCCTCTATTCGAACACCTTATCTTATCACAAGATAATCCTTGGCATTCTTTGTTTTCTTACCATATCCATCCATCCATACACCTATCCAAGAATCCACCCATTTCCTTTCAAACATTGCTAGACACTGGGGGTAGATATTTACATCTTGCTTCGGGAATAAAACTTGATCTATATCCTCCAACTTATGCAGTGATTTGAACTTTGGCCAACGTGAAATCAAATTGGTCAAAAAAATTATGAGCCAAAATCTAAAACACTAGCCCATGACATATTTTGACGAGAAGATTTTCCTTATCATGCCTTATCTTTCATCAAACATCAATCCAGACAATCAATATCAGTCACATCTAACTTGCACTTTAGCGTGACAACAAATCATCAAAACAACTTTGTTCCAAATCAAGCTTAAAAATCCTGATCAATAAAATCCAATCAATCCATCATCATATTGGGATATCCTTCCCAATCCTCCTATTGCTTAACACTATCCTTTCATTGGTGTGTATCCTCAACAATGGTATCATTATCAATCCATCAATCTGATCAATCAAACCTAGCTTGGTTTTCAACAAAATCCAAAACAGGGCATTGATATCATATCCATATCCAAATCGTCAAAATCATGCGAAAATCCAAAAACATCCAAAACAGTTCAAAAATCCCAAAATAGTTCAAAAATTCAGAAAAAGTCAAAAAGAGGCATTTGAACTACGTTGTCTCTAAGCTTAAATGTAGGCAAGCCTAATCCTTGATCAGCCCCCAAGACATAAAATCCAAAAACATTTCAAAAGCATAAAAAACATCCAAATATTTGAAAAAATCCATCCATATTCATCTCTCTTTCACCCTAAATAATCTTATTCTTACTAAATCATCATCACTTTCACCATTTGGCAAACTGGTCAGGAGCAATTCTAGCAGGTTTAAAAGTGAAAGCTCAATCGTCAAAGTCTCAAGTCTAGGTCAGTAAGTAAGCAAGCTAGTCAACTCAGAGTATCAGTAGCTTATCCAGTCAATCCAAAATCATCTGATAACATGTCCTAGGATGCATCCTTCCTACAATGGACATCAACATCAGTTATCACTGTAGTTCAGTCTTGGCTAGCGGTATGAAGAATATTAGCTCGTTTGTTTACCTTACCTTTTTTTTTTGACTTATATTATTTTCTGCTCATTCTAATGACCTCTCAATCATGCCTAATCAAAACGGTTTATAGAAAAAGGAATGGGGCAATGATCATTATCTTTTTATCTAATGTACTTGTTGTATATCCTTGTAAAATAACTTTGTCATGCATTCTTTATTCTAGTTTTTAGGGAAGGTGTTTTAAATGTCTTGTTGACCACATAGGAAGGCTTGCTTTTCTATATTTTGGTCTGAGATGTTTAGAATATCTAAAGTACAACTTAAATAAGGTTTTTTATGTCAAGTGTGAATAGGAGTACTCCTATCTAATTATCGAGTCAAATTCCATCACACTAGGTACAACACCATCCTTGTTCTTTATACCTTCATGCATCATACCTATGTGTATTATCAAACATAAGGTAAATGGCCCTTTTAAAATCCCAATTCTCGATATCATCATCATCATCATTTTTAAGGTAGGCTTGTTGGATCTTTTTTCTTCTGTCTTCTTTCCATACTAGCATGGTTCAATTACAATTACTCAAAAACATCAATAAAATTGATCCGCCTTGCATTCACCGAGCATCAACATAATACATATTATATCATATAGAAAAAATCTTCCATCTCACATGCATTGCATAATATTTTAAGTTGTTTAAAATAATATAGATTTTATATTCTAAGCATCTTAAAAACATCTCATTTGCATCATCATCATCATATAGATATGTTAGTCTAACCATCCGTACATCCATCTTGAACCTCTTTGTCGTGAGATCAATCTTCAAATCAAACTTTTCACTCGATCTCTCGAGGGGCAGTGTACTAGTATACTTCTTTCCACTAGGGCATCTAAAAAAATCAGAATTTTTTTGAATTTTGATATCGGCAAGGTTATTCTTTGAAGCAATGCAACAGGTTCATTGCTTCAAATAGGGGAAAAATGTAGACACGTAAAATATGCATGCACGTGATCCTGATTTCACTAACAAAAGTTCATCCTGAATCATATCCTTTACTAATCAATTTAATTGGATAATCTTTACTCTATTATATTCATCATATTTCATCTCTTAATTAAATAAATCACATTTATCTGATTAAGTCATCATCTCCTATTAATTAAATAAATCATTTTGTTTAATTAATCTGATAGTCATCTTTTAATTAAATAATTCACTTTATTTAATTAATCCCTAAAGTCGTCTCCTTTAAGTTAAATAAAATAATCTTTATTTTATTTAATCTAACACCACCCTCTTTAATTAAATAAATCAAACTTTATTTAATTAAGTCTAAATCTATTATTCATCTCATTTTGATTTATTTAAATCCTAAAATCTAAATCAAATTTTTAAATCAACTAATCAATATCCAAATTAATCAAGTCATGATTAATCCTAAACATAATCCATCAAATCCTCTATATTTCACAACTTCCACAATAAATCAATTTAATTGATTTATTAATTCCTCTATTTTCCCTCAACATGGCATCAATAAGGGAATATTCCTCAAACTTGAAAATCCCTCCAAAAGGGATGAGTGCATCCAACAAGGCATTAAAGGCCTCTTACATGTCCTTTTCCTTTAGCCAAGTGGCATTTACTCCATTCATTTCTCCCTCCAATAAACCAACTTTCAAATTTCAAATTTGAATCTAATAGCATTTAGCATGCACATTTACGAAAATGTGCTCCACCTGCTTCCATTAGCATCTTGACAAGTGGCACAATACCATTGTTCCATCATTAATCACACATTCATCCTATTATTCAATCCTCCATCCTTCTTTGTTATAAATAAAGGCCTCCTCTATTGCATTTGATCATCCACAATCCATCTAAGATTACCATGCTCATTTGGATCCACAATCTTAGGCATACTTATCCATTTGCATCCATTTTCATATTTTGATAGACGAAACTTCAAATTTTCATCATTGATCATCAAGCTTGCAAGGAATTGGGAAAGGGTCATTTTCCACATCAAAATGGCACCAATTCCCCCATTGGATTGAGAGTTTGTTCATTTGAATAGGATTTAATCATTTGTTTCATTGTGTTCTTCATATTGTTTTATTGTTTAATGTTTCAAATGAATCTCATGGGGAATGTTGTTTTTAACTTTCGTAATGAACTAATTATGTGTTTTTTCTTTGTGTTTGTGTCGGTCTAGGATCACTATTTATTTTTTGGTGCTAGAAGGAGGATGGATTTGATGAAATGAAAACGTTTTTTTCTCAAATTCTGTTGTTGTTTTTTTTTTTGGTCTTCTTGGGTCAAACAATTCCACTAGAGGAAACTACAACACATTTGCAATTTCTATTTTCCCAAATAGTACCGCTAGTTTCACCAAAGCCCACTCAAATCGTCAAACAACACCACATTTTCAAATGGTGTCACCTTTGCTTTCTTGTTTTTTTACTCAAACTTTAAATGGTCATATGGTCATATTTAGGTCTTTTTCAAAGCATTTGTTTTGAAATGGCATATAATTTCATAATTTATCCAATGGTGTAGGTGTTTATCAACTTTGATAGAGTTAAAAAATTTAAATTTTCACCAAATATCAAATCATGATGAAACTTGGTCTAAATTTTAGGGCTTTTATGCTTAATCATTTATCTAACCCTCATATCTTCTTGTTTCTTGATTTAATCTAAAATTTGGAGCTTGTATTGTAGGTTTTAAGGCATCATGGAGCATGGAAATGAAAGAAAAGGCATTATCACATGATTGTAACAAGTGTTTTTAAACACTTTGGGAGCAATTATAATCCCATTCTTAAGGCTTTGTTATCTTCAAGTTTTAGGACTCAATAATTTTCATTTGGGCTTAGAAATAACAATCAAAGGGATTAAAAAGAACCTTAGGTAACTTACTACATTTTCTTTTGGGCTTAACAATTGAACAAGAAAACTTCACATTTCAATCTTGGTGCACAAAAGAGCCCATTTTTTCTTTGAAGGTTAAAATGAACATGTGTCCTTTATGTTTTATAATATTTTACACAAAGTAATCTCATTTAAAAGGGTGTATGCACTTATCCCGTGCTTCATAGTTATCTTGAGAATCAAAAATCCTTTTGGTGACATTAAGTTGTATAAAAGATTGCCTCCATATTTCAATTTGGGCTCTTAAAATTGAACAAAGTCTTGGGATTCTAAGTGGAGTATATCACGTGTGTTCTCTCTTTGTTTCTCAACAAAGATCGATTGAACTATGGATGTACTTTCTCATGTTTATTTATCCTTAGAGGGCCTATCTAGTGGGAAAAAGTAATCACCCCAGGGAACACGACCCAACTGATAACATGCTAAAGCCAAGCAACTTCCAACTGGTATATAAGTGTGGGTACTTGAGGAAAGTTCAAGTATCACAAGGATTATTTTAACAAGAAGTCCAACAAATGGTCTCTTTCTGTATGGATGGTCCCCAATGAATGAAATTCCCATATTAAAACCTTTTTTTTAGAAGACCCAAATCCCTAAATCGATTTTTTGATGCAAGAACGATTGTTCTGAAATCGTCCCACATTTTTATGGCTCTTGGTAGAGATGAGAAGTATTCCATGGGAGTTTCATGGGTATTGATGCTTGGCTGACCTAAGAAGTGTGTGTCATGAAGGGGAGCTAGTGTGTTCAAGCATCTAATCATCCACTAAGAGTAGGCATAGCTAGATTTATCCAAGTGGGAACTCAACAGACATTATCTCTTCATTATCCATAGGGTGGTGCATATTCTTGGAATTGAAAACACTTTGCTTGGATCCTAAACATTGGAAAAAAAAGCATTCAACATGATCATCAAATTTCAAATCCCTTTAGAGAAAGCAAATACCTTTGACAAAATCCAAGTTCTCTTGCTTTCCCTAGGGATTTCATCCTTAGAGGCTTTGAAGTATTTGGATTTATATCCTAATTTTCTCTCACTAAAGTCATCATTAGGGAACTATTGCCTTGATTTTCTTGATTTCCAAATAATGAACCTTGTGGAATGAAAAGAAATTGAGACATAGACATTCAGTTTGAAAAGCTAAGCAAGAAAGTGTGGATGTGGTAAAAATAAATTCATTAATCAAGATAATATCAATTGAACCCCACACATGTTCTTGTCATCTTTTGGTCATATGGTTTTCCATGCAAACATTGGTCTTTTAGTTTGAAATACTCTTATGGAAAATAATGCTCTTCACCACCTTGGTCTTGTAAACAAAGTCCTCTTAGGTTCATCTAGGACCAAATCAAACATTTCACCCATCCAAAAACATGAATCAAATCCCATCTCACAAACAACTTTTGAACCATTGGAAAAATCATTCATATTAGACTTTTGGTAAGTCCTTCAATCAAAATCTAAATCACTTTTTTGGGATAAATGTGTGTGTATGAATCCTTCCTCACACATTTAGTTGAATTATCACCTTTGTAGACAAGTTTACCCCAAGATAACATCCAACATATTTGGATTTATAAGTCCATTATCCAAATAAAAATCCAAAATCCTGAAGTCTAGTATTCCTCCAAAGTTCCTAAAAGTTAAAACACCCATATCACTCACCCTTTCATCTTTCATCTCATTATTGATCCTAAACACCTTAGAGGTTCACTTTTACAACAAGGTCAAAACACAAGAAAGAAATGGAATATAAACTCGATTCATACATCATGAGTGGTCTAAATTAACCAAACTATCAAAGCCTTACAATTTCAATTGATTATCAAAACTCACATTTATGCAATCCATACATGGCACCATTATCTCTTGCAAACCTCAATGGTACAAAAAATGTGAGTATGCCCAATCTCAATTTTAGAACACCTTTCCCTATGGTAGATTTAAATCAAATTCCAAACCTACAAATCTATCAACCAAACAATCAATGCATGAGTCTTCAACAAAACAGCATTATCCCACCAAATCCATACATTCCAAATATGAATATACCAAGTACAATTTTACCAAACATGAACATTTCAAATCCACACTTGGTAAACTTTGAGATAAATATGTTTTCAAATCATACAAATGTTGTTCAAATTCCAAACAATATGTTAACAACTCCATGTGTTGATCCAAGTCAAGGTAACACCATGCAAATTTACCTAAATCAAGGCAATAGGATTCCCAACCACAACAATGTTCGATTTCAACCTATAATGTCAAATCTAAACCTCATCCAAAATTAGAACATTGTCCAAATTCAATTTGTCCATCATCCCATACAAACACCGCATGGATTCTTTCCAAATCTCCTTGAACAAAAACCAAATCAATTGTATTAAGGGTGTCAAGATAAAAATCAAGATCAAATTTTGTGACATCAAATTTCTACACTTACCAAAATAGTTGATCCATTGCACCAAGAGACATCTCCACCCCAAAACCAATACACTCTTCCATTGGTTGAACGATGTCATCAAAGAAAATGGTTGTATCCCCAACCACATCAAGAACAATATCTCCAATGTCAAGAAGTTGGATATCAAGATCAACAACATCAACAACAAACCCAACCTCCACATCTCAAAGATAAATCACCACATCTCAAGGATCAATAACCACATATCCAAAATCAATCGCCACAAGGTCAATTTAAAGTAAAAATCTCACAAGGTAACAAATGAAAATACACACCACTTAGGGAACCAATCGAATCGGTCATGCAATAGTTGATACAAGAAAATATCATTAAAATCCTTGCTTATGAGAATTGTCAAGAGCCCCCAGTTAAACCACCATGGTATAACAAGAAGTGCCTTTGTGATTTTCACAAAATAAAGGGACAAACAACATCAAACTATATTTGACTTAAAAATATGATCCAAGATTTTATTGATGAAAAAATAATAACTATTGGGGACAATGATGAAGATTTGAAACCACTGGTTATAACAGTGACAATCTCTCCTCCACAATTATTGAAAACTATCATCAAGATCTATCCATCAATGAGCACCTTGAAGATTTTTCTACCTCATCCAAAGATCAACTCAACATACATCAAGAATCACTTTTTTATCATGATAAATACCCCTCAAAAATATCCAACAATGATCTATTCAAAGGATTTTTAAAATTATTTGATCCTATAATTGGTGATCCTTCCACCAATGATCATGTTGAAAGTGTCTCTACATCACCTAATGAGTTACAGGACATATCTCAAGATTTTACCCCAAAGCATGATCAAAATATTTCACCAAAGGATAGAAATGGTCCTTTCCCAGATATATTGACATCCTTCGACCTTATGGCTGTAGATATTGAAGAAATCCTCAACTCAACATTTCATCTAAGTCCACTCAAAGATCAAGAGGATATTGAGCAACTTCTCATACCTAATGAAGATATCCAAGAACCCTTTATAAGCAATCCATCCTTTGAAACTGACCCATGAATAGAATGTGATCCAAAGCATGTCAAAAGAAATTCTAAAATTAATCAAAATCAAGAATTCATATCTCCAAGATACTATAATGATCTGATGGACACTCTCCTATCTATACAAGATGTCGCAAATGATGATCATATCCATATAACACATACCACTTTGTATACATGTGAGATTCTTTCTTTGGATGGACATGTAGATTATCTTCATTTGAAACAAGAGTCTCATACTCTTGACATCATTACCAAGGAACAAGAGTCTCGTACTCTCAACATTTATACATGAGATCAAGATATAGAAAAATCTAGAGACATATCAGAAACGGGTCATGAAGAAGGCTTCTACAGAAGTTGTGAATCAGAAACATCCTATGAAGGCATATCAAAAATGAATCATGAGGAAGACTTTAATGGGGACAATGAATCATCAACAGCTCTGGGAGAAGCATTAAAATCCGATACTTCACAAGATCAAGCCAAATATATCAATCAGGAATTTATCCCACTTATGGAGAGTCATATCACTTATAAACTTGGATTACTCATCTTTTTAAGGGAAAATTATCTTATCAATGAAGAAGCTATTACCTTTGAAGATCCATGAAAAAGTAGAGAAGGATTAGCACCCTGCTTCCAAGATAAATCATATCCTATTGCAAATAAAAAATTTCAACAAATGAATTATCAAGACAAAGGATTAGGCCTACATGAACAGGCTATCCTATAACTAGTGCAAATTATTGGCAATCCTAATCATCAAGGTCTTGGTTATTCAATACTCGGGGAAAATTTGTCTCAAGAAAATGTCAACATAGGGAGCATGAAGGATCCTTATGTTGAAACCGGTGCCAATACTATAACTCACCACATCACAAATCTTCATCCACCCATCACTCCATCTACAAAGTGGGACCAAATTCAAAATAAAATGGTTTGAATCAAAGCATGAAAATTTCTTCAAAGAAAAAGAAGTAGTGAAGCATGAAAGATAAATCAAATACACATGGATATCAAAGAATACAAATAAATATTATCCCTATCAAAATCCATTAGTCAAAGAAACTATGGGGAAAAATAACAAAGGTAAAACTATCCATCAAAGATGTCCACAAAGTAAAAAGAAGGGTTCTCAAGCGACGTACAAAGTATATCAAGCAGTTGGTCCTAATTCCATGCACACTTTTGTATCCACCCATTATTTCTCATATTCCAAAGTTTGGAGAGCCAAAGGTTCCAAGCTATCAGCCAATCCATTTTTTATTCCTAAACACACTCCACCATCCACACCTCCATGCATGATATACAATTCTCACATTGAACCATGTATTGGAAGCAACACTTCATCATAAGGATTTAAAAGGCACTCTATCATGATGTGTGCACAAAGACAAAGTTAACTCTAGTATCAACAAAGCAGATCAGGAATCTCAAAAGTTGCATTCAAGTGCGCGTATCTTGGAAAATAATCTTCTTCAAGTAGGATATTGATGGAAAATTATGATAGAAGAATTTGCATCGACACAACCAGGTGGTTCAGCATGAGCTTGAAATATTTCACAAAAATTTAAAAAATTTAAAAAAATAAAAAAATCATGAAAATAGTAAAAATAAAAATTGTCCTCTAGTGAAAACCACTATCATGGCACTTTGGATAGGTAGCATGATGAAAACCTAGCAAGAAGGCATCATGTTTAGAATTGAGCATCTTCATGCACCACTTCAGTTGGAAGTATCTCATCCCATCCATAATAAATCCAACATTCCATCCATCTCATCCATAATAAATTCATTCATCCATGAACCATTTATCCAATCCATTTTCACCCATTTCCATCCATCTTCTAAATTATCTTGATCTTGAAAAAACTTTGTGCACACTTTACACTTTCATATGGTAAACATCTTAACATGGGCCATTTTCATTGATTCTATCCTACCCAACATTATCTAAGAAATGAAGCACTATCCAAATGAGCATCCTCTATTCAAACACCTTATCTTATCACAAGATAATCCTTGGAATCCTTTGTGTGCTTACCATATCCATCCATCCATACATCTATCCAAGAATCCATCGATGGCCTTTTAAACATTTCTAGACACTAGGGGCAGATATTTAAATCTTGCTTTGGGAATAAATCTTGATCTATATCCTCTAACTTAAGTGATGATTCGAACATTGGAAAAATTGAAATCAAATTGGTCAAAACATTTGTGATCCAAAATCCAAATCATTTGCACTTCAACGTCACATCAAATCATCAAAACAACTTTGCTCCAAATCAAGCTTAAAAATATTGATCAATAAAATCTAATCAATCCATCATCATCTCGGGATATCCTTCCCAATCCTTGTGTTTCTTAACACTATCCTTACATTTTTGTGTATCCTCAATAATGTTATCATCATCAATCCATAAATCTGATCAATCAAACCTAGCTTGGTTTTCAACAAAATCCCAAACAAAGCACTAATATCATATCCATATCCAAATCATCAAAATCATGTGAAAATCCAAAAACATCCAAAACATATCAAAATCCAAAAATATCCAAAACATATCAAAAATCCAAAAATAGGTCAAAAAGTTAGAAAAAGTCAAAAAATGGCATTTGAAATACGTTGTCTCTTAGCTTAAACGTAAGCAAGGCTAATCATTGATTGGCCCCTGAGATACAAAGTCCAAAAATATTCATACCAAAAACAATGGAAAATCTAAAAATTAAAACATTTGTAAAAAATCTCAAAATCCCAAAAATAGCCTCAAAACATTTCAAAAGCATAAAAAAATATCCAAATAATTGGAAAAATCCATCCATCTTCATCTTGCTTTCACCCGAAATAATCTTATTCATAATAAATCATTATCGCTTTCACCCTTTGGAAAACCGGCCAGGAGCAAGTCTAGCAGGTTTAAAAGTGAAAGCTCAATCGTCAAAGTCTCAAGTCCAGGTCAGTAAGTAAGCAAGCTAGTCAACTCGGAGTATCAATAGCTTACCATCCAATCAATCCCAAATCTTCTGATAACAACATCTCCTAGGATGCATCCTTCCTACAATGGACATCAACATTAGGTATCACCATAGTTTAGTCTTAGCTAGTGGTATGAAGAACATTAGCTTGTTTGTTTACCTCATCTTTGTTTTTTTTACTTATATTATTTTCTGCTCATTCCAATGACCTTTCGATGATGCCTAATCAAAATGTTCTAGTTTCTAGGGAAGGTGTTTTAAATGTCTTGTTGACCACATAGGAAGGCTTTCTTTTCTATGTTTTCATCCAAGATGTTTAGAATATCTAAACTACAACTTAAATAATGTTTCATATGTCAAGTGTGAATAGGAGTACTCCTATCTGATTGTCGAGTCAAAGTCTAGCACACTAGGTACAACACCATCCTTGTTCTTTATACCTTGATGTACTTTTAAAATCCCAATTCTTGATATTATTATCATCATCATTAATAAGGTAGGCTTGTTGAATCTTCTTTCTTCTTTCTTCTTGCCATACTAAGATGGTGCCATGATAGTTACTCAAAAACATCACCAAAATGCATCTGCCCTGCATTCACCGAGCATCAACATAATACATATCATATTGAATATAGAAAACATCATCCATCTCACATGCATTGCATAATATTTTAAGTTGCTTAAGATAATATAGATTTGTTATTCTAATCATCTTAAAAACATCTTTTCATCATCATCATCATATAGATCTGTTAGTCTAACCATCCGCACATCTATCTTGAACCTCTTTTTTGTGAGATCGATCCTCAAATCAAAATTTTCACTTGATCTCTCTAGGGGACCGTTTACCAATATACTTCTTTCTACTAGGGCATCTAAAAAAATAAAAATATTCTTAATTTTGATCTCAACAAGGTTATTCTTTGAACCAACGCAACAGGTACATTGCTTCAAAAAGGTGAAAAATAGACACGTAAAATATACATGCACCTAATCTTGATTTCACTAACACCAATTCATCCTCAATCATCTCCTTTACTAATCAATTTAATTGGATAATATTTATTTGATTAAATTCATCATATTTCATCTCTTAATTAAATTATATAATTCACTTTATTTAATTAATCTCTAAATTAATCTCTTTTAAATTAAATAAATTAATATTTATTTGATTTAATCTAACACCACCATCTTTAATTAAATAAATCAAACTTTATTTAATTAATTCTAAATCCATTATTCATCTCATTTTGATTTATTTAAATCCTAAAATCTAAATCAAATTGTTAAATCAGCTAATCTCTATCCAAATTAATCAAATCGTGATTAATCCTAATCCTAATCCATCAAATCCTCTAGATTTCACAACTTGCACAATAAATCAATTTAATTGATTTATTAATTCCTCTATTTTCCCTCAACATGGCATCAATAAGGAAATATTCCTCAAATTTGAAAATCCCTCCAAAAGGGATGAGTACATCCAACAAGGCATTAAATGCCTCTTACATGTCCTTTGCCTTGATCCAAGTGGCATTTACTCCATTCCTTTTTTCGGTGTTTTTTCTAGTACACCGTAAGAGACCTCTAGAAGGTAGCCATCCTTCATTATCAAGCATCTTATAGATGAATGGCCAACTTGACGGGTAAAGGGTTTTAAACCTTCAACCCCTGCACTTTAGGCTTTGTGGGACCAAGGAGGGTAATCCAATAGGGTTCACAAAGGATTCTACAAAAGAGTGAACACCTTACACAAATATGATCCCCTCTATCCAAATAGACATCACTTAGCAAAGGTTTGGCTGGCCTTTACACAAGTAGCCTTCTATTTGTTGGGAACAAGGTTTCACTTTAGACTTGCATCTCAAAATAAGCAAAATTTGATGTAGTTTTATCATCATTATGAGTCTTTGACAAGGTATTTTGGGTGCTTCACTAAATTACATAAATGTACATAAGATAAATTAGTGCCTCATCAATTGGGAATGGGGTCGAATACATGATAGTTGGTAATGCATAAATCATGAAATTAATTGCTTATTCTCATAATGCCTTACACTATGAAAATTCACAGTTACCAAAACACAACTTCTTATCAGAATCCTGGGCAATTTCTCACAAACCTACGAATCCCTTCAAGTATTTTAATTAACCCCTTAGGCTAAAACAAGAACATAATCATACATTCAATTAAACATTGAAAATCAAATGATAAAATGATTGGTTTTCCATTTATAGTATAATAATTACTTACATGAGAGCAGGTATATCTTGGTTTTATAGATACATCACAATATCAAAGATTCATGCAAAACTATCTAATATTATCATATACAAGACTTTCATATTCAACATATACCTAAGCCATTTTGAGACTCAAAAAGAAGATCCCTATAATGAACCTTAAAATCCCTTTTATAGGTCAAGGGAGCAACAAGCAAAGGGTTCATTTTAGTTACATTTTACGATAACTTTGAGGTCATTTCACCTCGTGGGGTTTTGTTCCCGGACAATTATATTTTCATTTTCATGTCACAAGAAAGAAAAAAGAAAAAAGAGGCACCAAGCCATCAGCCGGAGATGCCACACAAGCCTTCCAGAAGGCATTGCCATTGTAATCCACAATTTGCCAAAAAATAGGAAAAGGAACCATCACCCTTAATAGAAAAAAACCCCTCAAAACACCCACGTCAGGAAACCACATCACTACACCTGAGACCGAATCATTACCAATCAAAGTGCATGGGCATCACCTAGCCTTTTCAGTGGCTAAATGGACACCCTCACCTGACCTCCTTACAGAGAGTGGAGTTGTAGCTACCACTTCCTCATCCGAGTTAGTATAGAGCACAAGGGAAAAAGGGAAATGAGCACTACCAAGGCCAACCCCTTCATTCTCCTCTGAAGAACTGTCACTAATCACCACCAAAGACCTAGGCTTGTAAGGAAAAACCCTAGGGCCTACCTCTTTCCCTATTAATTATTTCAAAAACACCTTGGGCCACTTCTTTTCAAACTTTCCTAATTCCTCTAAACAAGCTCTTGGTTAGAGATTATAAGCATCTCTGGTAGTAGTTCTCTTGGTTTGCCTATGGGTGCTCCTCTTGGCCCTTGAAATGATTGGTTCTACCACGATCGCAATCACCTTCTCAAGTTCATAAACCAATGGTTCCTGAGAGATCAAACGTCGCAACCTATGCATTGGTGTGGAAGAAGAGATCAGCTGAATCATTTTGTTTGCAACACGAACCTGATGCATGTGAGGAAAACCAACCTTCACTAGGAAACCCCTAAGTAGAGGCAATGTGAGCTACACCAGCACCATATATAGAAGAAGTTACTAAAATATAGCAAGAACAACATATTCGTCAAGGCACCAACACACCACCTTGGTGAGAAATAACCAAGCAACAAAAGTTACTGCCTAGCACTCATGATAATTAGCCAAAGGAACTTATTCAAAACAAAATGGTGAGAAATATGAAGGAAAATCCTCATTAAATAGAGGAATTCATAGCATGTTGTAATTAATGGCCATCTTGGTTCGCTCACATGACTAAAAAAATCAATCACTTGCATTTCACATCTTAGTTGTTGATCGTTGGGGATTAAATCTCAATCAATGAGGATCAAGGATCGCCACTTGCTTTATTGGTTGTACTTATAAATAGTGAAGAAGTGCTTTAAAACAACCATGTACTTGACCACATCCATAAACCATCAATCTTGACACATGTGTCATCGATCCTTACAACTACTAGAAAATCTAAACCAAAAACCAAAATAGATTGCTCATCGCCTATTCACCCTCCTCATATGAGTCTCATCAAGCGATGACTAAGAAACCAATGATGAAACATCAATCATAGATCATAGTTATGAAAGGATCCTGATTATTGGTACTTAGCTGCATTGCTCATCACACATTGACAACCACCCACACCATCTTAACCTACAACAAACTGAGCGTACACGATGAAGAAACGTAACCCATCAGCGATCACGGGTTTCATTCTAACCCGCGAAGGAGGACACACGATAATGGAGAAACCAATGATGCAAGCCACAAATACCCATCAGGCGCCATATTCTAATCCATCTCCAATCACGTGTTATCCCCATGTAGACCAACCTCAGCCAGAAAAATGTTACACCTCAGTGATAGAACACGACCAAGGCATCGACAATTGCAGGTTCAATCTTATCTTGCACAAAACAACCAACGATAGTTAAAAGGGGAGCAATGGGTCAAAATTTTGATCGCATCGCTCATTGGGCGTCACTTCCTCATGGACAAAAATAAACACGCAAAGGCATATAGGTAGTCGATGCAAAGAGGAAGGGCATCGCTCATCGTGGGTTCAACATGGGAATTTGAAAATGAATGAGCGATGGGCAATGAGAAAACTTAAAACCTGACCTAAAGAGAACTTATAGCACATCCACCAAAGGTTGTTTTTAAAGGATGACCTAGTCACAACGGGTTGGGTAATGAAAGGTCTGGTAAAACCATGAGATTCAAAGCCATAAGGGATTAAGGAAAAGACTAGGAACTGACATGACCATTCAACTCTAAGATAGAACCTGGTAGTCGAATGGGGGTGTGAACATGAAAATTTTCAAAACCAGAACCCTAAGGCAATGACAATCAAGGTCTAGCCTTAATAATTCAGTGGAACCCGAAAAATTTTAAGGGTTCCACCAGTGGCTTTGACTAGGGATGTATGCCTCTCATAGGCATAGCAAGATCTTAGAATCTTAGGTAGAAGTAGACCATTTGAAAATGAATGATTATATCCTAAGTATTCTTTATGGCTCTTCTTTCTCTGGTATTATTTGATGACCCCAACCCACCAAATAGAACATGACATTCAATTCTTACCTCTATCAAAAACAAATTCTTGTTGTTCTTGTGGTGGGCACATTTGTGATTCAAGCATTCTAGGGTAACCCAGATCACTCCAAATGGCATCTCCCACTCTTTTCATGTATAATTTTTTCATTTTTGTTAGCCTAAAGGACCTAGATCTCACCTAATTGAGATGGTAATACAAAACACTCATAGTCTATCTGGTTGTGAATTGGTACATCATACTATAACCTTCATACATTGCTTGTTGTATACTGGACTCAACTCTTGTGATATAAAAAAATTATTCATTGTTAATGATATCCCCTTTACAATCAAAGTGAGTATTATCATTATCTAGTGGGAACAAATCTGTAATAAGGCCCAAAAGCTTAGGAGAATCTGCAAAATATTCAAGCACACAGTCATACTGTTCAACATTATATACTAGATCGGGTGCATGCACACTAGAACTTACCTTATCACAATAGGAATGTACATAATTGCCTTAGACGTTCTCACTAGCAGTGGTATTGTTGATAACATTATAGGAATTAACATCCCCAACCTTTTTCCACTTATTGATAGTATCAATATCAATATATTGATCATTACATATGTCTGACACTTGGAGGGCCGATTGATCCAAGTAAGGGGTTGTGATGGTATAATGAGAGTCATTTATACATTTGGTTTTTACTCTTAGCCATTTCATTCATGTTATCTTTAATATCTTTGCAGGGCACATATGTCATGAGATCATCAAAGCTTACAAAAAATGGTGGGTTATTTCTACACCAATAAGGAATATCTCCTATCTTATCATCCATTGGTGAAGGTTCATCATATAGGGTGTTATGCCATATTCTCATTGCACTTACATTCACCCATGTCTCTTGAGTATGTGGGTGACAACCCTCCATGCCTTGAAAGTCTTCATCAGAGTCATCTTCATCACTTATACTCAAAATTATGGATCCACATTTTGAAAACTCATCACATGAGGAGAATTCTCCACCCTCAGCCACTTGAATTCCCCGATAGCCACCAACACATCCCCTATTCAGGGCCACATATTCCATCTCCACTTCATAAGATGAGTTGTATCCAACAAAATAATGCTTTGAATCCAGCTCGTCACCAAATGACCCACTGGTTTGTATGTCAAGATCTTCAGTCATACCAGAATGTTACATCTCCCCCTAATTTTTCTTGCCTCTCACAATATTCCAAGGGTTGAAATCAAGCACCACTTCATCATTCTTGTATTGTGTCTCAGCAGCCACATCATTCACCAAACAAACAACATCATTAACCCATTGTTCATATTCAGACACATCATCTTGTCCTAATAGCAAATATTCTTGGTCCTCTTGGTAATGGGCTTCATCCATGTCACTTTGATGTGACATTTGTCCAGTATGTTCACTTTAAATTTCTTCAATGATCCTTATCCAATTAGTGACTTGGCTCAAGGCATGGGGCTTCACTTATTCTAGCAAAGCACTCAATCCAAATTGATAAAATTCACAAAACAAATCAATGCACATTAGGGGACTAGGCCTAAAATTTCCAAGTATTCCAAGCAAAGCATCAGTGAACCTAGAGAAAACATGGTCAAGGGATTCCCCTTCATACCTTTGCATGTCACACAACCTCTGAACTACAAATTCTCGGTCACCTCTGTTATTCATAGGTACACAATCCCTTTCAGCCACAGTATACTCTTCTTATGGTGTTATTGATGGGCTTGGAACAATAAGGATCTTATTTTGTTGTCCTAATTCACTGTTAATTGAATCGTTTACCATAGCAACATCATGGGGAATTCTTAAAATCTCATCACAAATATTAAAACCTCTCCTCATCATTGAGAATTTCAAATTATTTTTGATGTCTATAGCAATGTGATATGCTTGTTGCAAAGTTTTAGGTTCTTTATCTCTCAACAACTAACTCATCTTTCTATCAAATTCTCCCAAGTACATAAATAATCACTTAGCATCATTTGGTCTTATATGTACTGGGATTTCCCTTATCACCTCTAAAAACTGGAGATTAAATGAAGGGACCAACTCTTCTCATCCTTTTCTATATCCATTAATTTCTACCTGATCAAGACTGGGTCAATCCTTTATCCAAACTATTCCATGGACACCAATTTAAATTCTCTCCATGAGTGTATTGAGGACATCGAAAAATAAGATAGCCAATTTCTAGCATATCCTTTCAAATATCGAACAAACAATTTCATAACTACATCTTCAAAGGTTACCTCATATTCTCCCATCACATCAATAAAGTCATGTAGATGTTGATTTGTTGACTTAGTCTGTTCAACTTTAAATATTCGTATCTTATCAATGATTTTGTATGGTACAACATTTGGGTATCCACAAATGCTAGTGAAATCCAAGGAATTGTACCTCTCACTATTGAGACCTCTTTGATGTGACAGGGGGGGCCATTGTTTACATCCTTATCAAAAAACATGGCTTGACCAAACATCTTGTTGTACCTAGCAAGATTTGCTACATACACTACCAAGGATGCTCAAAATCCTTTTACTAAAAACAAAACCTCAAGCTTCTCTCATAATAAATTCCAAGTACTATTTGCTTAAGATTAGGATTTACATGTTCCCTCTATAACTAGATACAATTCCACATCCTTCACTTGGAAACATGCAAAGTTCAACTACCCTTTCCCTTAATTTGTGCTTTTTCACTTAATTGGGAATCATTTACACTTTGAAATAAAAGAATTCTCATAATCTGTTTATAGAACAATGCAAAAATTCCTAGCCTTCTTGCAACATCCACTTAGCTTTTCCTTTGAGCACTCTGATCTAGAACTTCAGTATATCCTTTTCCAGGTTATTTAGTCAGAGTCACCACCTCCCATTGAGAGGAAATAAATGAAATGAAGTTTCGTATCATATCAGCACATTCTAGGTCTAACTCCTCAACGAAGTCACTTTCAGATCCTTTTGAGTTATGTTACAACCCATTCTTTAACCATGATGAGGAATTCCTTAAAATATTAACAAATTGTCCATACTATTTACACCAGTTGACTCTGTGATTCACAAATCTGCATCTAGACAGTGAAATTCTTCCCTAGCGGAGTCGCCAATTTTGTTGGTTCTTTTTCCAATACACCTTAAGAGAGCTCTAGAAGGTAGCCATCCTTCATTATCAAGCATCTTACAGATGAATGGCCAACTCGACAGGTAAAGGGTTTTAAACCTTCGACCACTACACTTTAGGCTTTATGGAACCAAGGAGGGTAATTCCCAACGAGGTTCACAAAGGATTCTACAAAAGAGTGAACACCTTACACATATATGCTCCCCTCTATCCAAATAGACATCACTTAGCAAAGGATTGGATGACCTTTACACAAGTAGCCTTCTATTTGTTGGGAACAGGGTTTCATTTTAGACTTGCATCTCAGAATAAGCAAAATTTGATTTAGTGTTATCATCATTATGAGTCCTTGACAAGGTATTTTGGGTGCTTCACTAAATTACAAAAACATACATAAGATAAATCAGTGCCTTATCCATTGGTCAATTACTTACAAACCTACTAATCCCTTCAATTATTTTAATTAACCCCTTAGGCTAAAACAAGAACAAAATTGTACATTCAATTAAACATTGAAAGAAAAATGATAAAATGCTTGGTTTTCCATCTATAGTATTGTAATAATTATTTACATGAGAGCAGGTATCTCGGTTTTATAGATACATCACAATATCAAAGATTCATGCATAACTATCTAAGATTATCATATACAAGACTCGAACCCAAGACAATACCCTAGTCTGTCCTACATACATTTTGTACTACATTCATATTCAACCTATACTTAAATCATTTTGAGACTCAAAAATAAGATCCCTGTAATGAACCTTGAAATCCCTTTTATAGGTTAAGGGGGCAACAAGCAAAGGGTTAATTTCACTTACATTTTATGATAATTTCAAGGTCATTTCGCCTCGTGGGGTTTCCTTCAGGGAAAATTATATTTTCATTTGCATAGCACGAGAAATAAAAAAGAAAAAAGAGGCACCAAGCCATCGGTAGGAGATGCCACACAAGCCTTCCAAAAGGCGTCACCATCATAATCCGTACTTTTCTAAAAATAGGAATATGCACTATCACCCTTAACAAAAAAAAACCCCTCGGAACACCCATATCAGAAAACCACATCACCACACTCAATACCCAATCATTACCACTCAAAGTGCATGGGCATCACCTAGCCTTGTCACTAGTTGAACGGAAATCCTCACCTGACCTCCTTATAGAGAGTGGAGTTGCAACTACCACCTCCTCGTCCGAATTAGTATAGGGCACAAGGGAAATAAGGAAATGACCACTACCAAGGCCAACCCCTTCATTCTCCTCTGAAGAACTGACAGTAATCACCACAAGAGAGTTGGTCTTGTTAGGACAAGCCCTAGGGCTTGCCTCTTTCCTCGTTAATTCTTTCAAAAATGCCTCAAGTTGCTTCTTTTCAAACTTGTTGAATTCCTTTGAATGAGCTCTTGGTCAGAGATTATAAGCATCTCTAAAAAAATTTCTCTTGGTCTGCTTACAAGTGCTCCTCTTGGCCCTCAAAATGATTGTTGATTCCTTGACCGCAATCACCTTCTCAGGTTCGCAAACCAATGGTTCCTACGAGCTCAGACAGCGTGACCTATGCACTGGTGTGGAAGAAGAGGTCAGATAACTCATTTTGTTTGCAACACAAACCTGATGCGTGTGAGAAAAACCAACAACCTTCACTAGGAGACCCCCAAGTAGAGGCAACGTGAGCTACACCAGCACCAAATAGAGAAGAAGTTACCGAAACACAACAAGAACAACATATTCATCAAGGAGCCAACACACCACCTTGGTGAGAAATCATCAGGCAAGAAAACTTACTACCTAACACTCATGATAATTAGCCAAAGGCACTGATTCAAAAAGAAATGGTGAGCAATCTGAAGGAAAATACTCATTAAATAGAGGAATTCATAGCATGCTGCAATTAATGGCCATCCTAGTTTGCTCACGTGACTGAAAAAATCAATCATTTGCATGTCGCATCTCAGGTGGCAATCGTTGGGGATTAAAACTCAATCAATGAGGATCATTAAGGATCACCACTTGCTTTATTGGTTGTACTTAGAAATAGTGAAGCAGTGCTTTAAAACCACCACGTACTTAGCCATATCCCAAAACCATCAATCTTGACACATGCACCATCGATCCTTACAACTGCAAGCAAACACGAACCACAAACCGAAATAGATCGCCCATCACCAGTTCACCCTCCTCATATGAGTCTCATCAAGCAATGGTTAAGAAACCAATGATGAAACATATATCGTAGATCGTAGTTATGAAAGGATCTCGACCGTTGGTACTTAGCTGCATCGCTCATCGTGTGTTGACAACTGCCTACACCATCTTAACCCACAATAGACCGACCCCATGTGATGAAGAAACTTAACCCATCGGTAGTCACGGGTGTCATTCTAACCTGCGAAGGACAACACATGATAATGGAGAAACTAGTGATGCAAGCCATGAATACCCATCAAGCACCATATTCTAATCCAACGCCCACCATGTGTTATCCCTAGGAAGACCAACCTCAACTAGTGAAATGTCGCACCTCAGTGATAGAACATGACCAAGGCATCGATAGTCACGGGTTCAACTTTATCCTGCACAACCAGCTATAGTTAAAAGGGCAGCGATGGGTCAAAATTTTGACCGCATCACTCATCAAGCGTCACTTCCTCATAGACACAAATGAACACATGAAGGCATATACGTAGCTGATGCAAAGAGGAAGGGCATTGCTCATTACAAGTTTGGCATGGGAATTTAAAAATGAATGAGTGATGGGCGATGAGAAAACTTAAAACCTAGAGAACTTACAACACGTGCACCAAAGGTTGTTTTTAAAGGATGACCTAGTCACGATGGATGGGGTAACGAAAGGGCTAGTAAAACCATGAGATTCAAAACCATGAGGGATTAAGGAAAATATTGGGAACCGACATGACCAATCAACTCCAAAATATAACTCGATGGTCGAATGAGGGCGTGAACATGAAAAATTGCAAAACCATAACCCTAAGGCAATGACAATCATGGTCCAACCTTAATAATTCAGTGGAACCAGGAAAATTTTAAGGGTTCCACCAGCTTTCTCCCTCCAACAAGCCAACTTTCAAATTTAAAATTTGAATCTAATAGCATTTATCATGCACATTGACCAAAATGTGCTCTACCTCCTTCCATTAGCATATTGACAAGTGGCACAATTCCATTATTCTATCTTTAATCCCACATTCATCCTATTCTTCAATCCTCCATCCTTCTTTGTTATAAATAGAGGCATCCTTTATTGTATTTGATCATCCACAATCCATGTAATATTATCATGCTCATTTGGATCCACAATCTTAGGCATACTTATCCACTTGCATCCATTTTCATATTTTCATAGCTATGTTATGGAGAAATTGCACCAAGGAGCTTCAAATCTTCATCATTGATCATCAAGCTTGCAAGGAATTGGTTAAGGGTCATTTTTCACATCAAAATGGCACCGATTCCTCCATGGGATTGAGAGTTTGTTCATCTGAATAAGATTTAATTGTTTTATTCATTGTGTTCTTCATATTGTTTTCTTGTTTAAAGTTTCAAATGAATCTCATGGGGAATGTTGTTTCTAACTTGCATAATGAACTAATTATGTGTTTTTTCTTTGTGTTTGTACAATTCTAGGATGACCATTCACAAAATAATTTAATATAAACCAAGTACAACACTCAAGGCCAATGGCCTTCGTGCACCAAGAGAACTTTTATGTAGGAACCGGTTTCATAAGATAATCTGCAACATTGATGAAAGTGTCAACTTTCTCAATCAATACCTTCCCACTCTCAAGAATTTCTTGCACAAAGTGATACTACACATGAACATGCTTAGTACGAGCATGTTACATAGGATTTTTGGCTAAAAAAATAGCACTCTGACTATCACATTCAAGTTTAATTTTCTTGCAATTAAAACCAATATCCTTCCCAAGTCTCTATAACCAAACTGCCTCTTTGGAGGCATTTGTAGCAGTCATGTTATTTGCTTCTATGGTGGACAAAGCAACCATGGGCTGCCTCTTACTCATCCAACTAACTGTAGCTCCAAAAAAATTAAACATAGAACCACTTGTTGACCTCTGACTATCTAGGTCTCTTACCCAATCCGAATCAGCAAAACCCTGTATGTCCAATGATCTATGCATAATATCAATATCATTAGCACCATGATAAACCAAATAGTAATCAAAAGTACCTCGTAAATATCTAAACACCCTCTTAACATAATTCCAATGTTCTTTACTATGGTTAGACATAAACCTACTTAGAACTCCCACTGCTTGGGCTATATCTGGTCTTGTACAGATGATTGCATACATTAAACTACCAACTACACTAGCATAAGGAATCTCGGAAATTTCCTCATAATCAAAATCAGATTTAGGACTAATCTCTAAACTTAACTTTGTGCCAACTGGTAAACAAATATTAATTGGTTTACTATCAGGCATGTTAAACCATTTCAAAATAGTATCAACATAGTTGCTTTAACTCAAGCAAAGATTTTTGTTACCTCTATCTCTATTGATCTCCATACCAAGGATATATTTTTCAGCCCCTAGATCTTTCATCTCAAATGTGTTAGAGAGTTGTGCTTTCAATTCTTTGATCATTACCTTGTCGTTGCCAATAAACAACATGTCATCAACATACAAGATAATAATTAAAAGTTGATCATCAATTATTTTTATGTAAACACAATGATCTTCCTCACTCCTAACATAACCAATTTTTAATGTAAAAGCATCAAACTATTGGTACCACATTCTTGGTGATTGTTTCAATCCATATAAAGATCTCTTTAACCTGCAAACCAATTCTTCTTTTCCTTTTACAACAAAACCATCAGCTTGCTTCATATAAATCTCCTCATCAAGATCCTCATGCAATAATGTAGTTTTCACATCCATCTTCTCTATCTCTAAATCAAAAGTAGAAGCAATAGATAAAAGGAATCTAATAGAAGTTAGTTTAGTAATAGGGGAGAAGATTTCATTAAAGTCAACTCCCTCTCTCTGGGAGTAGCCCTTGGCTACTAATCTAGCCTTGTACCTTTCAAGATTACCATCTGCTCCAATTTTATTCTAAAAGATCCATTTACAACCAATGGCCTTTCTTCCTTTGGCAAAACTCTCAAGATCCCATGTGTCACAAGTATCCAAGGAAATAATTTCCTCATGCATAGCTTGTGTCCAAAACTTTTTATTGGCTGAGAAACAGCTTCCCTGTAAGATCTAGGTTCATCAGTAGTACTCAAAAAAGAAAATATACAATGGAAATCAGGTGGGATATACCTGTCAATAGGATTCCATTGTCTTGTGGGTCTTCTCAATGGGGTTTCTTCCACTTCCTCAATATGCTCATCATGAGCATCTATCTCAAAACTTTGTGAACTCTTCTCTTCCAATCCATCTAATTGTTCTTCAACATGTGCATCTTCTTGCTTCTTAGTATTTTCCTCAAAATGCATTGTTTGAGAAGTATCCTTCTCCTTTGGTTGTTCTTCTCTTGAATAAGCTCTAAATTCCTTGAAAATCACATCTCTTGACAAAGTAATTTTTCGGGTTAGAGGATTCCAAAGCTTTTAACCTTTTACATTTTCACCATAACCTATGAATATTCATTTCTATGCTTTTGGATCCAATTTAGATCACTTTTCTTTAGACACATGAACAAAAGCCTCACAACTAGAGATCCTTAAATGTGCAACACTAGGCTTCCTACCTAACCACATTTCATAAGGGGTTTTATCTTCAATAGATGAACTAGGAGATCTATTAATTAAATAATAAGAAGTTCATATAGCCTTAGCCCAAAGGCACCGATCTAGCTTAGCACTACTTAACATACACCTAGCTCTTTCCATTAAGTTTTGGTCCATCCTCTCTTCTACTCCATTTTTTTGTGGTGTATATGGAGTGGTTTTTTGTCTCACAATTCTTGCATGCTTACAATAATCATCAAATTTCGTAGAATGATATTCATCACCATTATCAGATCTCAACACTTTTATCTCATGATCTGATTTTTTCTCAACTAACGCCTTAAATTCTTTAAACTTATTAAACACATCAGATTTTTTATGCATAAAATAGATCTAAGTGTGTCTTGAGACATCATCAATAAAAGTGACATAATATCTAGATTTTCCAATAGAGTCAGTATCCATAGGACCCAAAACATCTGAGTGAATAATCTCTAATAATCTTTTAGCTTTATTTGTTCCTTTAGGAAATGAAGATCTAGATTGCTTTCCAAACACACAGTGCTCACAAAAATCATTTTTTCCAATATTATAATCAAGAATACTTTCAACCAATTTCTTATTAAGAATGGTCCTAAGAACTTTTTCACCTATGTGGCCCAATCTATGGTGCCACAACATACATGTATTTTCAGTTTCAGTTACATTGGCTAATTTATTCAAATTGGAGGTATTCAGCCTAAACAAAGTCCCAACTCGAGATCCTTTAGCAACCACCATATTCCTTTTCACCAATCTATAACCACTTTTATCAAATGTCACATGCATTCCAAAATCATTGAAATTAGATATAGAAAGTAGATTTCTAGAAAGTCCTGGAATATGTAAAACATCATTAAGGGTATTGACCCTACCATCACTGAAACACAATTTTACCTCTCCTTTTCCCACAATCTTTTTTGTGCTATTATCTCCAAAGAAGACATTTCCCCCATCATATTCAGTATACTTTCAGAACCACTCCTTGTTAGGAGTCATATGATAGGAGCAACTTGAATCAATAAGCCAAAATTCATCACTAACATTCTTACATGAAATAATCAATGCATCATTACCATCATTTGAGGATTTCTCATTAGAAACATCTGAATTATTTTTCTTGCTCTTACAATCCTTATTTATGTGTCTTAGTCTCCCATAGTTCCAACACTTTAGCTTACTCTTACTAGGGGTTTTAGACCATCCTTTAGACTTACCCTTTCCTTTCTTGTTTACCTTAGATTCATTTTCCTTAGGCCTACCTCTTGCAAACAAGGCATCTTGGGAGCTTATTTTAGACTTCCTCCTCATATCCTCTAATAGGAGAGTAGTAATTATATTTTCCATCTTCGGATTTGTACCACTACCACTGATAGAAACAATTAGATTTTTCCAAGACTCTGGTAAAGAAAAAAGTAGAAAAATGCATTTATCTTCATCTTCTAGATTTACATCTACAGATGCTAACTGACTCAGAATCAAATTAAAAGAATTTAAATTATGTGCAAGAGAATCACCATATTTCATCTTTAAAGAATATAACAATCTTTTTAGATACAACTTATTAGTAAGCCTTTTAGTTTGATAGATATCACCTATCCTCTTCCACAAATCAAATACAGTCATTTTATCTGAAACATTCAAGAGAATAACATCAACAAGATACAATATTGTGGTTCCTCTTGCATTCTTATCTAACTTAGCCCAATCCTCGTCTGACATTGATGTAGGTTTCTTTGTCTTATTACCTAAAGCTAACCACTAATCTCTTTCTTCAAGGAGATATTCCATTTTTAATCTCCACATCTCATACCCAGATCCATTAAACCTTTCAATATCTAAACGAGAAGTAGAACCCATTGCAACACACTAATTTTTCAAATCAGAAATTGATACAATATTAAAATCTCCCACTACAACCAAAAAACCTTCAAACTTTTAAGAGAAAGGCGTCCCAAACTCTATCAAACCTCTAGCTTGGATACCAAATGTTTAAAATGAAGGTAAAACTATAGAATAATATAGATTAAAATTTTGGAAATCCTACGTAACTGTAGATTCAATTTTAGTATTCTTTGTCACAATCTCTTGTGCATGATTAATCTTTAATTAGATCAATTTTAATGTTGTAGAAAGTAGATAGAATATTGATAGAAGAAAGTAGGAATAATAGAAAGGACATAGTATGTACGTGGAGAAAAACCTTTTGGGTAAAAAACACCACCATAATTGTTCTTAGTTGTATTATTTAACATTTGAATGAGTTATAATAATACTAATTCAATTCTCCTTGATGTGCTTCTTCTATCTTCAATAAATCTTCTTCACAACCTACAATATTTTCTCACAAAACTCTCTCATACAATGGTTGCATTAATAATAGACAATAAACTTTCTTAGAAACTCATAAGAGCTAACAATTATAGTATCACAAAGCCACTTGAGTTCTAAGATGCATGACAAAGTCAAACAATAGTCTCCCTCAAATTTGGCACCCAAACTTGAGTGTTAACCTCGTAGTTATCAAAAATATCTTCTACAAGCTCATCCTCAAAGAAGGCGTCCATTATGGGACCCACTTAACTGAGCATTACAAATATATTTTCCTTGCATTAGTTGTAACTCAAAGATGCCAACTTGGGCACCCAAGGAGGTCCCAAGTTGATCTTTGTTAGCTAAAACACATCTACCAGTGATTCAAGCAAAAAAAATTGCATGCATGATCCTCCATCTGTTAACTGAATGTATCAACCTATCATCTATCCAAGCAACTCAAGTCAACTGAGATTAACTAACATGCAAATGAAGATAATTGAAATTAAACTAAACTAAACTAAACTAAACTCAATTGAAATGAAATTAACTTAACTTAACTTCAACTGAACTTCAATCCTTATTTTACAGTTACTCAACATGCATAAATCAAAATACCTATTTTGTAGGAACCTAGGATGCATTTATGAAGTGTACTCAATTCACCAACTAGTTAACTGAACAAAAATGGATCCCACCTCCCATGTGTGTGCCCATGTGCTCCTATTTTATAGGATCTCACTCCAAGGAATCCCCACATGCTCCTAACACTTACAAATAATTACAAATGCCAAATTAAATTTTTATTTCATTTCAAATTAATCTCTTCCTAATCCTAGAGTTGTGAAACCCATTCCAAGGACTTCAGAGATAATGAAATAAGTTAAGAATGCAATTAAATGGCATCCTATTTCCAAAACTATGAGTCCCACAAGGCCTATTTGAAGAGAGAAAGTGTCGAGGTGATGAGAAATTGAGTTTATTCAAGATGTTTATGTCAAGTTTTTGGTTAAAATATGCCTAAGGATGCACAATATATATCCTAAAGGGCCTATATTAAGGTCATAAATGCAAGGGGGGCCAAAATCCAATGTGAAAGTGTAGATAAATATACTTTACAACATCAAATTGAGGGAAATTTGGGTATATTTAGCTTAGAAGGGCCCAAAACCCCATGTGAATGTGTAAAAAACATTACAACACTAGATTAGGTCCATTTAGTTTACAAGCCTCCTAAATTTAATGTGAAGGTGTAAATAAATACACTTTACAACACTAAATTAGGGTAGAGTTAGGTTTATTTAGCTTAAATGGCCCCAAGACATAATGTGGATTTGTAAAACGCATCACAACACTAGATCAAAGCAGTCTTAAGTTCATTTTAATCATTAAAAATTCTCAAATTAAGTCATAAATAAGGTTTATTTAGTTCACAAGGGCCCAAACAAGTGTGAAAATGTAAGTGGTGACATTTTTTGACACTACATTTAGCCCCCACTTTAGTGAGAGGATGAACTTGCTTCAAACTCACACTAAAGTAGATATTCAAGATGGGTCACCAACGTGGATGAAATAAGATGACAAAGATCAAAGGAGTTGGCCAAGCCCCCAGGATCCAAGATTCTATGTCAAAACAATAGAAGAATGAAAGGACACGCACAAGGTGTATGATATGCATCAAAAGAAGACACTCCAACATACAATGTCATAGATTAAAAGAAAGAAAAACAAAAAAACAAAGTAAAAAGAGGTGGATCAAGCCTCGATTTTTTTTCCATCACAATGTGGATCAAATCTAAGCTATTTTTCCAAAAATGCACGCTCACTCTGAGGCAACAAAACTTTAGGTTGTCTATTGGGTGAGTATCCAAAGGGTGGCTTAGTGAGAAAGTCATGCCTCTGTATCGGCTTCTCACCGTATAATGAGAAATTCATTCCCATGTTTAGGCTTCCCATCATATGTTAACCATACCAAAGCTATACCTCTTCATAAATTTGATAAGGTTCCAAATAATGATCTTCAAGATTCATGAGACAAGAAAAACTTCATATGCTTGGAGCTCATGAACAATATGATGTTGTAAATGAAAAATAGTGTAAGGAATGTTCAAATGGATTTTTATTAGTTCGTGTAAGGTCTCTTCTTAGGCAACATTGTGCCTAATGTATGGAAGAGAGGAAAAGTCAAAGAAATATCATGCTCTTGGAGGAAATCAAGCCCAATGCCACCACCAAGAAAAGGATGCATCGCAAGAAAAAAGAAATCACATAATGAAATATGAGTTTCGATGTATGCCCCTACTTTAAATTGGTTGCTAACACCATTGTTGTGAGAAATTTCTTTAAAGTAGAAGAATACATGAGAGTGTACTCGAAAATCCCTATTCCAAGTCATATGTTTCTGAATCAAACTACATCATGAATAAGTATGTCACATGCGAGCCAACTTAAGGCATGTCATCCACATCCCAAGCTTTCTCTTATATGTACATGAGACACAAGCAACTATCCAAAAGATGCAATCAAAAGTGTCATATGAGGATAAGACTTCCTAACCCCTTGCCCCCACTTAGTGCAGGACAAGGGTGAGTCGAGAATAGATGATGATATACTACTCCTTGCAAAAATGGAATGACTTGCGATGAATGTAAAAAATGCAATAGTGAGTATGCTATGATCCTACAACTATTACATTACAAGGAGCAGAAACTAAGGTTATTTATTATGATCAGTAAACAAAGCTTCAACTTGATACATATTTAATGGGATATCTATTAGTTTCAGATGCATCAAAGTTAAAGTTAACTTGGAAGAATCTTTTGTAATAGTTTTGGCATTGAATGAAGGCTTTTCTTTTGACGAACAATAACCAAGACCATTAGTCATTTCTTTCATTTTAGGCTTTATAGGAACTTAGATACCTTGTTCTATAGAACTACATCCTTTCCCAAATTTCTTCATAAGTTCAAAACCTCTTCCATAAAGCTTTTTCACTTCTTTCAGATTTGGTAGTTGTTCAACTTCATCAAAGTTTTTTGTGTATGTTATGTTTTCTTCTCAAGTGGTTGAAGTGGATGCTTTTGAATTTTGTATTTCCATTACTGGTTTCTCACTTCCCTTTTTAGACTCTTTTCTTATGATCTTGTATTCTCCTATGAATATAGGTATGAAATGAAAGGTTTCCCAAGCACCTTCCAATAACTTTGTGGCTTTTTCCATTTTCTTTTCTTTTTCTATCTCTTGTACGGGTTCTTCATTTGTGGTTGGTGTCAAGGGATGTTTAATGTGCATAATGTGAAAAGAATTATCCTTAGTTTCATGATATTTTATTGAAGAGGAGTCCAATTTCACTTCATAATCTTCATCTTAGGAAGCCACATTACTATTGTTTGAAAGAAGTATGTCAATATTTTCATTTTCTTGCACCATGATACCTTCCCTAGTAGGAGAGTTTTTAGGAGAGCGACAAACTAGATGTTCATGAAATTAAAATTTGGGTTGTTCTAAAATAACTTCATCGCAAGTAAGGGAGTTATCAATGCTTAGTTTTTCTTGCATATCAATGATGCCATTTTCTTGTTCAATAATTATTTCCCTAAGATTCTCATCGATTGGATGTTCTAACACCATAATATCTTCTTCACCAATAGGAGAGATATTAGGAGAGGGAAAATTTTGATTTTTGTGATTGTCAATGATTTCATCTATATTTTCTAAGGTCTCATTTTATTGTGCCACAATGTCCACCCTAGTAGGATAGCTTTTAGGAAAGAAACAAACAAGAGTTTCATCATATTTCGTGGCTAGATTTTGTAAAGTAGCTTCATCACACATAGGGGAGGCATCAAGAGAGGGATAATTATGAGTTTCACAATTACCACTAATTAGAAATTTTTATTCAAATAGGTCTTCCCAAATAGTAGGGGCATTAGAAAAGGGAGGCACATGATTCTCATGAGTCTCAACAAGGATATCTTCTAACACCAAACTTTTTTCGTTTTTGGAAGAGATATTAGGGGAAGGAAAGGTTTGATTTTTGTGAGTATCTATAATTACATCCCCATGTCCTATAATGTATTCCCAAGTAGGTGAGGTAGGATCTTCATATCTCTCAATTATTGGATCTCTTTATATCAACATATCTTCCACACAAATGTGTTAGTCATGATCATCCATGATTGTATCATTATTCACTAAAGCATTCTCACAGGTAGGGGATTGGGAGATAAATGGAGACTAGGTAAAGTAGTGTCCATGATCTCATATTCGTGTGTCATAATATCTTTCCAAGGGGGAAGAAAAGAAATACTTTCATGATTCTCAATGATTGTATCTCCTATCATCACAATACCTTCATCACTAATAGGATAGGTATTGAGAGAAGAACAATTATGCTTTTCATGGTTGTCAATGCTTGCATCCTCTTGTGTCAAAGCTTTAGTAGATGATATAGGTGAGATGAAGTCATCAAGGGCTTCATTTAACATGTTCAATTCATCTCTACTGAAGGGTTTAAATGATATGATTTCGCTAAATTTGACAATTATATTTGTTTCTTTTGATGTTTTTGGTTTTTTTGTTTTCTAATGAATGCCAAATATAATCCAATTTTAATGTTGAAAATGAAAAGTACAAGAATCTAAATCTATCCATAATTACAATGAATGTAAATTATGCTAATTCTAATTATTTGAATGGAACAAGAACTATGAAAACTGAAATAGAAAGATTTTAACAGCAAACAGAAGCCTAAAAGTAGGATTTTAAATTTCGGAAAATGCAATACAAAATCTGCACTAGGACTGATTCGCCCAGAGGGGGGTATGAGTCCCAGTGAGAATTTTTTTTAAAAATCAGAAATTTTTAATTGATTTTGATTCTTTTTATGTTGTATGATTTGTAATCTACATGAAAATGCAGATTTTGTTTGAATTTCAATTATGTGAGATGCAAAAATGCAACCTAAATGCACTTTCACTAATGCAGAATTAGAAACCCTAGGATTCCAAATAAATAATGCAAATCCCAATGCCATATTAATGTAAGCAAGATCTAGGATGATAATGCACTCCAAATGAAAATTTTTATGTCTTAAATGCAAGTTCATCAAAATGAAAGGGGGAAAATTGTTGACACCTATGGTTTAGGACATAGGACAACAATATTCTATGGTCTTTCATTCAAGGATAACCCTAGAGATCTCAATGCAAAAGAGAAAGAGATCTTCAAATAGTGTTGTCCTAGGGGTTGATTATAAACTAAAGCGGGGTTCACCATCAAGCTAGGGCTTGGAAAGACAAATTCAATGGAAGATGCAATACTTAAAGCTAATATGATGCAAACTTTCACTAAGTGACCTAAAAATGCTTGCAAATCAAAACAGAAAAGTGAGATCTCATGAGTATGCACCTAGAAATCTCAACAAGGTTGGAATGAACTCTGAATTGCTGAAAATTCTAAAATTTTGACTTATTGGGACTCATACGCCAGACTGGGCAAATCAGCCCTAGATTGGGGTTTCTGTGCTGGAACAAGAATCTAGAAAATGGGTATTTGAATCTGCAAAAATCTTGAAAAATACTTGTAGTGGGATTCATACACCACTTCTGGCATATGAGTCTACTTAGGTTTTTTTGGAACTTTGAAGTCTCAATGTAGTTTTCAATGACTGCTCTTTCTATTCCACTTTGTTTCCAAATCAGAAACCTTGATTTCAGATATGTAGATGACCTTTTAGTGGAGATTACAACCTCGCAAATGAGGAGAAAATTCCAACAACTTTCTCCAAGCTTGTAACCTAATCTTCAATTATCCTTCATTCTCTAAGACACCTAGACCTGCAATCACACATGTAAAGAGGAGAAAAACTTGTAGATTGTTAGTGAATAGGGGTTTGCCTTGGTCAAACCCCGTTTAGGTAATTAAACCAAATGATGAAATAAATGACATGAAACATGAAACATGAATAATGATACCTTGAATGATTCCTTGTAAACAATGTCTTGTAAATCTACAACTCAAAATGAAATGGTCATCAAGGATGTAGATCTTGATCTTGACAATAGGTGTAGAACAATGATTGATCTTGGATCTTGAATGCTACATCACAACACTATCTCAATAACATGTTTGATTCTTCATAATCCTTGACATGATGATGGATCTTGAATTGATTCAACAGATGATGAAGAATCCACCCTTGAATGCCTAAGAAATGATCTTGTGAAGTATTGCAATGATTAACTCTTTAATGGTAGGCTTGATATCATGAATTCTTGATGAAATAATGATTTAAGACCTTATTTATATAGTAAATCCATCTATCATCCCATTAATTGGATCCCACGGTCTAACATTTATGAAATTTGAACTTAAAACCTCTTTTTTTTCACTCAAAACATTAAAAATAGGCCAAATGGGACTCATACACCATATGTAGTGTATGGGTCCAACTTGGATGGAACTAATACACCCAAGGTGGTGTATGGGTCCTATAGGGCCTATCTGGAGAGAGAAAGTGTCGAGGTGATGATAAATTAAATTTATTTGGTTTCTATGTTAGGTTTTTGGTTAAAATATGTCATAGGATGCACAATATAGGATCTTAAGGGCCTATATTAAGGTCATAAATGTAAGGGGGCCCAAAATCCAATGTGAAAGTGTAGATAAATATACTTTACAACATCAAATTAAGGAAAAATTAGGTCTATTTAGCTTAGAAGGGCTAAAAATACCATGCGAATGTGTACAACACATTAAAACACTACATTAGGTCCATTTAGTTTACAAGCCTCCTAAATTTAATGTGTAGGTGTAAATAAATACACTTTACAACATTAAATTAAGGAAAATTTAGGTTTATTTAGCTTAAACGGGCCCAAGACCTGTGGATGTGTAAAACACATTGTTGGCTTCCTATAATGATTCAACAACTAAGCCTTTACATCTGTGATTCAGAGTTTGGAAATCTAACCTGAATAACTATCTCAATCATCATGAAGGTGCATTTAAATTGTCAACCCAAGGACATAAACTTGAAATGGGTCAGCATTGTATGTGCACTAGGAATTGAAAGTAGCCATATCCATCCTACAGGTAAGAAAAACTCAATGTTGAAATTAAATTGCTTCGGAAGGGAATAACATAAATGCATAACATTAACCAATAATTAGATCAAGATGAAATGCATGACAGGAAGGAAAATCTCAACAACAAAAAAAGGAACTAATCTATCTACTTTGGCTGTAGGAACAGTCATAGAATAGAATTTTAGTGGTTGTAGGAACAGTCAGTGCTAGATTCTTAACTATTTTAATGAACAAAAAAATACTAACTAAGCTAAAGGAGAGAATACTCACCAAGTGGCCCCCATTGGATAAGTATTCCCTAAGACTAAGGTAAACTCAGATGCATGAACTCACAACTTTATTTCATTTATAGAAAAGCATGAGTACAAATGATCAACATGATTGTATTGTTGAAAATCTTAAAAGTGTGAGTACATCGAAATAAACATTCTTCAATTCCAAAGAGAGAGAGAAAGGAACATCAGAGTCCCAATTTATTCACCCAGCAAGGCGATCAACTCTAGCAAATGTAGAGGATGCCACATTAGGGAGTAGGGGTGGCTACGCATGCACAAAACCTGCCAGGCATGATTGCCTCAACTCAACTCTAGCACAACAATAATGCTACCACATGCTCAATAGCATTTAAGACCACTAAAAGGTGGTTACAATCCAGTGCATGAGGAATCTCTAGCCACCAAGAATCTTCTCTCCATAAATTCCCACCTTGTTGACCGATATGGCACACATCCAGCTGGTGGAATCTTCTTGAATTATAGGTCTCAAATTATCTGCATGACCATGTTAGTGCGCACAACAATTACATATCCATAATCATCTAAAAGTGGGATTCATTAATCACATGCAAAATCAACATAAACATTCCACATAGCATATTAATATCATTTGAAAGCTTATGAGAATAGATTTATGTCCAAGGTCTATGGTTTAAGGAAATATCATGAAAAATATCAATTCCCAAGTAACAAAGTCTTATGTTACTATAATAAATGGACATTACCCCATCAATAATTAAACCATAATATATAGACTCATCATTTCCCCCCCAACCTAATGTCTTGTTGGTCCTCAAGTAGGGGAAGAGTTGTGCTTTTGTGTGGTCAATGCCTTGAAGTTGGCAACTACAAGTTATCCCACATTTGTTTGTGATGTATCTAAATTAGGATCCTAGTAGAATCCTTTTTGTCTCTCCATCTTGCTCGATCTTTTTCTTTCATCAACAATGTCATACCTGTAAAAATGGTAGTTTGGCACTGGCCACAATAGAATAGGAGGCTGAAAAATTAGGGGAAGCCAGAATTTCCCTTTTGTTCTTCCAAGCTGAATATACTTATCAATTATTTTGAGTGTTGCAGCATAGTTGTGTGTGTAATGAGGCTATGCCTACTTCAAATCATCAGATAGGGTATTCCATCTCTATGAAAGGTATCCCATCATAGAGTCTCTTGTGGTCTTTGCCATCTCTTCATATGCTTTATACACTTCCTCTCTCTTAGGCAGGAGCCTACATCTATAGCTTGGCTAGTATAAGATTTTGTTCCAATCATTATAAATTTATCTTGGATGCCTAGACTCAGCCCTAATGGGTAGGGGAATTCTAGATTCAACTTGCCTATAATACCTCTATTTCTTTCCACAACTTACTTCATTTTGTATCCAGGACATGAATGCTCTTAGTTGGATGTCTCCAACATATAACAGTGGATTCTAGTCATTATCCTTTGTCACAGCATAATTATGTAAGTAAAATTCACACAAAAAAAAATTCATCTCAGGGGGAGCAATCTGAAAAGAATTGAAAAATTTAGTAGGGTTTCAATTAAGGGGTTCAAACCTGAAACAATATTTGCAAACCTGAAAGAAAGGTGCTTCTCTTTTAAATACAAATCATATACTCTTCTAGGAGCTCTGCATTCCAACATCTATGGCACTAGATCTTGTCATGTCATCCACCTTCTTCTTTAAAACAACAATTTATTTATCCTTATCCTCAATCTCCTCATCTTTCTATTCAATTTCTTTCTTCAACCTACACTTTTTCCATTCTTCTTCTCTTCTTTGTACTTCTCTCAACAAGTTCAAAATTATCATATTCATTGAAAAGTCAAAGGGCCTATGCCCTCCTACTATTATTTTACCTGGCACTTGTGGTTGTCCTTGGTAGAGTACCATTTGCAGAGCTTCTTCTTCCTCAACCAATTTTGGCTACAGGGGTACTCTCGGCTCAAGCTACAGGGCATCTTGTTCTTGTTCATGCTCATGCCCATGCTGCAAGAGCTCTTGCTATAGGAAGTTTGAATTTTCTTCACATGCCTGGTTTTCAACCTGCTCATCAATATTCACAAGGTCTGACAATGTCATGCTTGTTGCTTCCTTAAATATATCCTTCTCATGTATATTCACATGCTCCATTGGAGCCTCTATATCCTCTTGTGGAAATTTTTTAGGTTCAAGTCATCCCTCAAGAGATACCCCAACAACTGACCCAGTTGATTTTGATTTTCTGGGAGGGTTTCTTCATTTTTCCTTTGTTGCAGGAGGAACAATGTCAGCTTCCCGTTTCCTGGAGCTTGGTGCTTCTTTTTCTACCACTTTCACTTTATCTTTTCCTTCCTTTAGCTTTTCCTTCTTCTTCTTAGCCCTATTTTTCAGCAGGGTTCCCAGAGGAACCTCATCATCATAATCAAAATAGGAACTCTCCTTGTTAGAATGTTCTGCTTCAAAAGAGCTAATTTCAATAGTTTGTGTGGCTGCAAAAGGAATTCCATTAGGAGCTTGCATCAGAAGTTGAGGCACCAGGAGTGGCCCTAGCATTGCTCCTTTTCCTCCCAACCCTACGAGGTTGAGGCAAAACCATAGGTTGCAAATGTTTTGGTCTAATTTGATCAATTCTCAAAAATTCTTCCCAAGAAATATTGGACACATCATGCAAATATTTTTCAACTAGCAATTTAATTATGCAATGGTGGGATATGAAATTTTCCCTACCTTTATGTTTCAGCTACCATGATTGAAAGAAGGTTGCACAACACGTTGGGTGCATTCATTCTTCCTTCGTTCCTCATGTGGTTAAAAATCTTAAAATGCATGGAATGAAAATTTGACTAGCGACTTTCACGAGTGATATACTTGACAACATTAATAGCTACTTGCCTCCATGGGTCATGTAGAGAAGTCCTCTTTTCTCCTTGTTTTTCTATGCTCAACAGAGGGTCATTAGGTTCTGTAAATTCGGCCCTAGCCGACCTGGTATCCCTAGCATTAGGGTAATTTTCACCTTTGGTAGGAAACCTTATAACTTCTACAATTATTTCCTTTGTAGCTATGACTTCCATCCCTTTTACTATGGCTTTCCCTTTGGACAATGTCTGAGTGAACTCCAGTGCAATACCTTCATCAAAACCATCTAGCTTTAAGAAATAATCCAGCCATCCACAATTTCTAAATTCGGCTAGGCAAATTGCATCCTACAATAAAACATCATGCATTGTGGGTTCATTTTGAATCAACCCACCACCGATTGTCTGCAATCAAACAATTATTCTACAAAAAATTCTTTCCTACAATTCTTGTTTGGTAACCAGACTTCTTCCTACAACTCTGCTAAATTCCAATGTTGGCATAGACTAAATTTTATGTTTTGGCTTAGGAATGTGATAGGAGTAATTAAGGAAATAAATGAGTAATAACTATGGGCTATGATTAAGGAAAATGGTGGTAGAGAATTTTCATTTCACACATACGAGTCATCACCTCAGAACTCAAATTTGCACAATCACTTAAATCTTCTTGCGTAAATTAGTGTGGACAGACATGCAGACATGGAATTGACACATCCACCCAACCCAAATTTTCACGCGTCCTCACATGTGAGGTGGGATGATGATATGACAGGGGCAAAAATAATTTGTATGCTATAGCGAACATTCATATTAATTCACAGTAATTAAATAAATGAACTAGAAGATAATTAGGATATAACAATTAATGCACATGTACCTGGATTCATACTTAAATTCATGGAAGATAGATGGGGAAAGTACAATTCATTTCCAAGAAATCATCTAAGAAATTAATGAAGGCGAAGCGGAATGAGATGGAGTGAAATGGAGTGAAGTGAAATGATGGTGGTGAGGTGGAAGAGAGAGAAAGGTGGATTGAATGGGTGAATGGGTGAAGAAGTGGACCCCCACAAAGTGGGAATCTTTATTATGGAAAATTGCATACCTTAATTAGCCAAAAGAAGGGACACTAGGTCCACTTCCTTCAGCTATAGGAAGTTCGGGTCCTGCTTGTCGAGTGAATTGTTGTAGGAACTCCTCCTTAGAATTTGGTTTGTGATACAATCGCAAGCGATGACCATTCACGAGCAACTTAAACTTGACAAGATCAATGGTAGTAAGCTAAACAACTCCATTGGAAAATACTTCAACTAGCTCATAAGGTCCAAAGCCATCTTGTCTACAATTTTCCCTCATTATCCTGATATCTTGAGTCATATAGCAATGCCCAATCTCCAGGTTGAAACTTCTTATCCTTGATAAATTTATCATGCCACCTTATTCATTGATTTTGCACTAGCTTTGTGTTATGTAAGGTATCCTTCCTCATCTCATCCAAAGCATTTAGATGCATGATAATATCTCTTTGTGCTTTAGAAATATCCATTCCCAATTTGATTGCAGTCCTGAGAGTCTTATGTTCAAATTCAATTATCATCATGGTCGACTTTCCATACAGCAACTCAAATGGAGTGAATCATATAGTTTTTTTCCAAGTGGTTTTGTAAGCCCAAACAGTTTCTGGTAGCCAGCTTGCCCAATCCTTTTTATGGATAGCTACTATTTTGGTGAGAATGGCCTCAATTTTTTTGTTAGTCACCTCAAATTGGCCATTGGCTTGGGGCTAATAAGGAGTAGACTTCTTGTGCCTAATGTTGTACTCGTTAACCGGTGTTGTAACAAGGGTTGAAGTGAATTGTGTCCCTTGATCAGTCACTATTTCTCTTGGAGCTCCATATCATGTGAAAATTTCCTCATATATAAATTCTACAACTTTAGTATCTATTGCATGCTTCATGGCCTTAACTTCCACTCATTTAATTACATAATCAGTGCATACTAAAATATAGGATTTACCTTTGGATGGAGGAGCAATGGGTCCTACAAAATCTAGTCCCCACTTATCAAATGGACTGATTACTACCTGAGGACAAAGTGGAATCTCATCATATTTTTTTGGTCAGGCCATCCTTTGGCATATGTCCCACTTCCTTGTATATTTCCATGCATCCTTGTGAACTGTTGGCCAGTAATATCTTGTGTTCAAAATCTTCATTGATGTCCTTTTGGCTGCAAAATTTCCTCCATAGGGTTCATTGTGACATGCATGCAAGACATCAAATGTCTCATCTTCCCTCACACATCTCCTCGTGACCTAGTCAAGTTCAATATAGAACAAACATATAGCAATCCATGAGAAAGGAAAATATTTCTCAATGAGAACTCTCCTCTCTTTTGGAGAGAAGTGAGGAAAGACTCACCGTATGACTAGAAAATTAGCTATGTCAGCATACCAAGGTGTCAGCACACTGATGGAAAAAAGTGCTCATCAGGGAAGGAATCATCTATGATTTGGTTTTCCTCTGATGTGGTCAATCTTGAAAGAAAATCTACAAAAAAATTGGCTTTCCTTGGCTTATTCGCAATGGTTATATCAAATTCTTGCATCAATAGTAACCATCTTGCTAGCCTTCCTGAAATCAAGGGTTTTTCATAAGGTATCTAATGGATGCATGATCGGTGTGCACAAATATTTGGTAGCCTATTATGTAATGTCTGAATTTGTTTAAAGCATAGATCACTGCTAATATTTCTTTTTTTGTCACTATATAGTTGAATTCGGCTCCTTGCAGATTTTTGCTAGCAAAGTAAATGGAATTTTCAATAGCTCCTTATTTATGTCCTAAGACTACACCTATAGCATAATCTAATGTATATGTATGGACATGAAAAGTAATCTCCCAATTAGGTCCCTTGAGCATAGGACCATGAGTTAAATTTGCATTCAAGTCAGAAAATGCCTTATCACAAGCTTTTGTCCATTGGAACTCGACATCTTTTGTGAGGAGATTATATAATGGTGCTACCATTTTGTTGAAGTCTTTAATAAACCTCATATAATAACCTACATGTCCTAAGAAACTCCTAACATCTTTTTGTTTTGCAGGGGTAGGAATATTGATAATTACCTCAATCTTTGTCGGATCTACTTGAATGCCTTTATGAGAGATGTAGTGGCCAAGAACTACACCTTCCTACATCATCATGAAGCAGTTTTCACTATTTAAAGATAGGTTATGGTCCTCACATCTCTGTAGGAATCTCTTAAGATTCCCCAATGCTTCATTGAAATCACCACCATAAGTGGTGAAATCATCCATATAAATTTCCATACAATCATGAGAGATATCTGAAAAAATCTTGATGACTACCCTCTGAAAAGTTGCAAGTGCATTGCATAAGCTAAATGGAAGTATTGAGTAGGCATAGGTTCCCCATGGACAGGTAAAGGTGGTCTTCTCCTATTCCTCTAGTGTAATTTGAATCTGATTATAACCACTGAATCCATCGAGAAAATAAAAATACTGCTTTCCTGCAAGTGAGTCCAAGAGTTGATCTATGAATAGTAAGGGAAAATGGTCTTTTTTGGTGGCAGAGTTAAGTTCCTTGTAATCAATACAAACTCGCCACTTCCCTCTTTTTTTGGGCACAATCACCAATGGGGACACCCACTGGCTATCTGAAATGGGGTAGATAAATCCAACATCAAGCAATTTATGTAGTTCTCCCTTTACTATTTCTCTCAATGCAGGATTAATTCTTCTTTGTGGCTGCCTCACTAGTGTAAAATCATCTCTTATGTATATTATATGAGTGAAAATTTTAGGGTCTAATCCTTTCATATCATAATAGTCCCATGCAAATGCATTTTGGTGGGCCCTTAGCAATTTTTCCAATGACAAGTGATGTTTGTTACTCAATTTACTATTGATATTCAGATATTTTCCTTTTGAAAATTTCACTTGTTTAGTTAACTTGACCATATCTACTTGACTAATGCTTGGTAATTTGAGCTCATGTGGCAGTAATGTGTAACATACCTATTGTTGAAAGAAATTCAGCTGCAAGAAAGGCGTCTACAGGAAGAGTAGGTAGGAGCATTTTTACTGTAGCACCAGAATCAGATACTTGAGAGGTCGATGCTTCCTCTACCTCATAATGGTTCTGAATTATGTGGGACAATACTTCATCTTCATCCTGGGGCTGCAAGAAGGGGTTTATGTGTAACATCATAGTTTGCACAATGAAAGTAACTTATTCGGCCTCTTCACCAATATGTGGCCATACTAGATCATTCTTGTCATGGGATGGTTGAGTAGGAGGGTAGATAACAAGATTTTTGGTCCTCTTTCCATCAGAAATGGTCATGTCTCCCATTTGGCATTCAATATAAGCATTTTTTGTTTCTAACCATGGTCTTCTAAGAATAATGGGGTGCCTACCTATTGTGGCCTTAGGAGAAAGGATCATAAAATATGTTGGGTATTCCCAAGAGTCTAAAGTTACCACTAGATCTTCCACTATACCATCAATCTTAACAGTAGAAATATCAACAAGCTACAGGATAGTAGGAGTAGGTCTCATGCTTACAATATTTAGTTGTTGCAGGATGTCCTTGGTTATCACATTTATTATTTCTCCCAAATCAATCAGAGCATTTTTTATCTGCATCCCATTTATAACAACTCCTACCACAGGACTCCCTATGTCATTGTACTTAGGAACAATCACTTTCCCAAGCAAGATGTCAGCAAATTGTCCCACCACATGAATTGTCATGGCATCTTTCTTTTTGCTGCATGGCTTCTTAACGCATGCTTCTTTGATTTCCTTTTCATATATGGGAACATCTTTTATGGCCTTAAATAGAGGTATTTGTACACATATATGCTTCAATTGATCTAGAATGTCAAAAGTTGTGTCATCCTTTTCTTCCTTTTGTTTCACAATTTCCAACCTCTAAGGAAATGGTGGTTTAGGATCAATCTACTTAGCTAGGACTTGTTTAGGGTTTTTATGTGCATTAGGTTGAATGGGGACATTTAGAGGCTCCTCCTCTTCCATAGGAAGCTCAGTGATAATAGGTGTGGAAGGGGCTATCAAGGTAGTTCCTGAATCCAAATGAATATCACTTACACTCATAGCATATGTAGAGAATTGATGTGGATGTAGGGAATTAATGTGGATCAACAGAGTATACTGGCTACTACTGTGGTTTAATATTTGGGTTAGGTGTGGGTTGGGCTAGTAGTTGATTAGGTTTAGGTGCATTTGAACTTGGATTAATAGAAGGCATTATAGCAGGTTGTTGAGGCTGAGAAGGTGGCTGCATGTAATTGGTTGTCTGGTTTGGCCATTGATGTCCTCCCCCCCATCAAGATGTTTGTTGGCAGTTTCCTAGAGGTGGCTACCAATTTCCTTGAAACTAGTGCCAATTCCCTTGAGGTTGCTAGCACTAGGGTGGATATTTTTGGTGATTGGGTCAAGAATTTGGAGGTTTTCTCCAAGGTTGTGGCAGATATCCTCCATAATTGGATGGATATGGGGGTTTCCATTGATTACTAGATGAATAAGAATTTAAATATGGCCCAGCAAAAGATAATGGATCAAGTGGAATACCTTGTCTTGGAGCCCATGGCATTCTTTGTGCAACATAGAATACTTGATCATCTTCACCCTAGATTATCTTGAACTCGGGTGTCATCTTTTGTTGTCAATATTAGCTATCATCTTGCATTTGCAGTCCTTCTTTTATCTGCAATTCAGGCAATATTTTACCAACATTGCTTTTGCCTCCTCTTGTTTCTTTTTAGCCTGAAATAAATCCAGCTAGGTAGCCAGATTTTTTATGATGTCCTGCTTAAAATATTCCAGCAAGTGAGTAATCTCCATCCTTGAAACTCCTCTGGTAGATTTCTTACCCATAGAGGATTGGTAAGTTCTCCCTTTCTTTGAGGTTTCCCTAGAATAGTTCAGATATATCTTCTTGATATCCTCCCAAGGAACTTGGGTGATATCTCCTCCTCCCATCAGGTCCAAGGCATCAGTGCAACTATCATTAATTCCTCTCAATAAAATCATCTTTTGTGAGTCTTCATTCAGTGTATGGTGTGGATATTTTTGCAAGCGAAACAAAAATCTTGAAATGAAATCCTCTAGGTTCTCATCTTCCTTTTGTTGCATCCTAAAAATGTCATCTCCTCTCATGTCACTACCCCTGCAATACTTTTTGTATTTCTCAAGGAACTTTTTCTTTATTTCCTCCCAATTCTCCATGGTATCTCTACCTAGGCTCATGAACCATCTTAATGTAGCTTCTTTCAAGGTGGCAGGGAATAGCTTAATCCTATGGGAATTAGTGGTATAATCATAACTTCTAAAGAGGATATCAAACTCAAACAAGAATGTATCAGGATCTTTTGTGGTCCAAGTCCATAGAACTTAGGAAGAACTGAACCAAGGATATTTTTTAGATTGTCCACTTCATTCTAATGAGAAATGGGGAAAGGAAAAGCTGGTTGGTTAGGTCTGTTAAGTCTATCTGCATTTGCATCACCCATGCTTGTTTGATGGAATTCCAAAGAAAAGGTTTCTTCAAACAGATTTTGATCTTCAAGGGAAACTTCAAAGCTAGTTAGATCAAGGAATATATGAGCAAAAGGGTGTGGCTCTTTTTCTTCTTAGTTTCTTGGCAGGTCCTGGTATTCAACTATTTTGAATAGATCAGGATTGTTAGGAAGGAATCTCCCATGAGCATCTCTTCTTCTTTCTCTATGCATACAGTATCAACTCACTATCAACTAGCTCACACAAAAAAATGGAAAAAGAATAAGGGGGTTCATTACTCTTCTAACGAGGGGTACACTAAGAACAACTTCCAAAAATGCTACAGCAAGAACAACTATCAACGACTCCAAAGAACTATCGAGTTTCACACCATCCCTGGCAACGATGCCAAAAATGTTGGCCTCCTACAATGATTCAACAACTAAGCCTTTATAGCTATGATTTAGAGATTGGAAATCTAACCTGAATAGCTATCCCAATCATCATGAAGGTGCATTTAAATTATCAACCCAGGGATGCAAAATTGAAATCGGTCAGCATTGTATGTGCACTAGGAATCCAAAGTAGCCATATCCATCCTACAGCTAAGAAAAACATAATGTTGAAAGTAAATTACTTTGGAAGGGAATAACATAAATGTATAACATTATCCAATAAATAGATCAATTTTAAATGCATGACAATATGGAAAATATGAGCAAAAAATAGGGAAATTCTCTCTCTACTTTCATTGCAGGAACAGTCAATGCCAGATTCTTAATTTTTGTACTAAATAGAAAAGTACTAACTAAGCTAAAGGATGGAATACTCACCAAGTGTTCCCCTTTGGATAAGTATTCCCTAAGACTAAGGTAAACTCAGATGCACAAACTCACAATTTTATTTCATTTATGGAAAAACATGAGTACAAATGATCAACATGGATGTATTGCTAAAAAGCTTAAAAGTGCAAGTACATCAAAATCAGCATTCTTCAATTCCAAAGAGAGAGAAAGGAACATCAGAGTCCCAATTTATTCAACCACCCAACAAGGTGGTCAACTCCAACAAATGCGGAGGACGCCACATTAGGGAAAGCGCAGAAGGGAGCAAGGGCAACTACGCATGCATAGAACCTGTCAGGCACAATTGCCTCAACTCAACTTTGGCACAGCAGTAATTCCATCACATTCTCAACAACATTTAAGAATACTACAAGGAGGTTACAATCTGGTGCATGAGGAATCTCTAGCCGCTAAGAGTCTTCTCTCCATAAATGCCCACCTTTTGACCACTATGGCACACGTCCAGGTAGCGGAATCTTCCTGAATTGTGGGTCTCAAATTATCTGCATGACAATGTTAGCACGCACAACAACTACATATCCATAATCATCTCAAAGTGCCATTCATTAATCACATGCAAAATAAACATAAACAGTCCACATAGCATAATGATATCATTTGAAAGCTTATGAGAATAGATTTATGTCCAAGGTCTATGGTTTAAGGAAATATCATGAAAAAGATCAATTCCCAAGTATCAATGTCTTATGTTATTGCAAGAAATTGACATTACCCCATCAATAATTAAACCATAATCTAGACTCATCACACATCACAACACTAGATCAAGGCAGCCTTAAGTTCATTTTAATCATTAAACATTCCCAAATTAAGTCATAAATTAGGTTTATTTAGTTCACAAGGGCTCAAACAAGTGTGAAAATATAAGGGACAACATTTTTGGACACTACACTCTTGTAGTTGAGTAGCAACCCTTAGAATCTTCTCACGCCACATCCTTTAGTGCTCATAGCCAACATAATTGGCTTGTGCATGAGTGCAAGTGTAGGAAAAAGACTCTAGCCATAGAGAATTATCCATAAAAAATAATGGAGGAAGAGCCAATTGCATCTATTTTTGCATCTTCTTTTGTCCCTTTATTTTATTTTTTTGTTCCTACTTTAGTTCTCATCGATTATGTTTCACTTCAAGCTCCTTTGATGGGTCCTAATGATGCTCATCCCAAAAGGGTGCAGGTCTTCCTTGCTCCCTTGATGGATCCTCTTCTTTTGATGTCCCTCCCAAACATCCCTCCTTTCTTGCAACCCATTGACATGCCTAATACAAAGGTGGCATCTTCTACGGTTGCCTCTCTTTACTCCTCCACATCTACTTCCTCAATGGGAATCCTACATCCTCTATTTAAGTGTATGTCGAAGGATGCCCTCACTACATGTGATGGTTGTAAGAAGGATTCCCCTCCTTTGGAAGCTATTTGTTTGGTAACTTGCACCATCCTTGTGATGCAGGTAGCCCTTGCTTCCCTAATTTTTTTCACCACCACTTTTGTTGAGTTCAGCAGTGAATCTTGAGCATCTTGTCTTTCTCTTGCTAAGTTAACATAGGCCACTACTTTAAAAAGTGCATCTTCAACTCAGTGGATGATATCTTGGATCTATCCTCAATTTTTGTGAAATCAATGACTTTTGCTACACAGGAACTCGATGAAGAGGACCTCGAGGGGCTTTCTTCATTGGCTCTTGTCATAAGCAAGTCAAAGGGTATTTCCCTTACTATCTCACCCTTGTAGGCTCATCCTCCCTCCCCATATAATTATTGGGAGCAGGATGACCTATTGGTCGATGAGGACAAGGGTGACCTATCTCTTCTACATCTGTAAATTACATTTAGTTGTTTTTTTGTGTTTCCCCATGCTTGTATTTTTATGTTTGTGATCTTTCTTGGAGGACCCTTTCTACCCTTATAGGTACTTGGATAGAGGTGTATAAATCTATCGTACATTTCTTCTATTTGTGTCATTATTCTTCTATGTATCATAATATTTCTTTTCGATATTGGGGACGATACAAAGCATTGGTGGCATTTAGGCCTTCTTCCATGTTGACCCAATTTTTATTTTGGTTTACCTTCATGTGTTATTCTTCATGTTCTAAGAAATTTTGGGATTTATGGAAGTTCATACATATAATATATCATATCTATCTATTCATATCTATGAATAGTTTTGACCCTAAATTCTCAGAACCCTCATCTCTTAATTTCTTCATCTATGTCTATTTTCTTATTTATGTGGTTAAATGTGTTGTCCCTCACATGCTTAACATACCATAGATACATTTTGTCATGTGTTGCATCCCATAACATCTCTTCCTCTCCTTTCTCTCCTTAGGATTCCTTGTCCTCCTCTATGTAGCACACATCATCCTAAGGGGGGGCTACCATGCTTTTCTAATTTTTCAATAAGGTGAATTCTTTCAAAAGGATTCCTTGGTATCAAATTTATTTATAATGAATTCCATGATAAAATAATCCCTTGTTGAAAATATCTCATTTTCCAAAAGGATGTATTCTCTAAAAAATGACTCTGTGATGAAATATTCTTTCAAAAAGGATCCCATAAGCTAAAGAGTTTTAAAAAATTCCTTTTGAAAAATGAGCACTTTTTATAAAATGAAAGGGTTTAAAAAGTTTCCTTTGAAAAAGTAGCATTCTTTCCAATGGATTCCTTGATGAAAGATCTTTCAAAAGGATTTCTTGATGATAGAATCACTTACAGAAAATTGTGTCTTTCAAATGGTATGTTCTTTTAAAAGGACCCCTTGGTGTCTTGATGTCTTGAAGGGTTCCTTATTGAAAGAACCTCATTCTGAGAATTTATTTCTAAAGAAGGATTCCTCAGTGTCTTGATACCTTGAGGAGGAAACCTTTGTGTCATTTATCTAATATTTAATGTTGCATGTGTTAGTGTTAGACATCTTATATCTTTTCATCTAGCTTGGGGTAGCTTGACTAAACCCATATTTTTTGTGGTTGTCCTGCAACATAGTTTTCAATAGCCATAGGCTTATCTATCTAATCAATGTGTGTCTTTTGTCTATCCGATCAGACTATTTCTTATTATGCTAGCTTGTTTCTTCTTGTGCCTTATGAATTTATCTCTTTTATGGTTTGTTTTTTTACCTAATAGTTTTTCTTTAGCCTAACATGTTTGTGGTGAGATCACAGCTAGCTTTAAAGGATCAAAGACCCATGTCATCTTCGCATCTTGGTGGAGCTCCCTATATCATGTCAAGGTATTCCAAATGGAAGATCTACTTCCTCCATAATTTCTTTATATTCTCTTCAACCTCTTTCTACTTTAGCTCACATACGCATTAACACATATGCTCACTAAAGTGGAGGAAAACTTTAAAGGCATAAATTTTTAGCTTGTGAAATTTCCCACTAATTTACCTTCATTTTAGCCTTGCAAGTCTAATAATGTAAAAACCCATTGCTTTTGCTCTAATTTTTCCAGGTGTCCCTGTATTTTAGTGTCAATGAAGGGAATTTATCTCAGGGATGCACATGCTCTTCATGGATGTCTATGTGTTTTGCTAGCATCTTGACAAGATTACTACATTAGGACGATGCATAAATTTTACGTTTCTTGTCCACCTACAAACGTAACATCCCCCTATTGAACCTTGACCACTGAGAATGACCATTTACCTCCAAATTGTCTATTTTAACTCCATTTTTTAAATATATCAACTCTATTGGAAAATTCCATCATTCTCTCAAGCTCTCTCCCACTTTTTGTTGGTATGTGGTGACTGATCATTCTATTCTATACCCCGATTTTGTATAACCCTAATTTATAAAGGGTTTGGGATAGAGTTACAGTATCATAAGAAACAGGCAATTATTCGCGATATTGTAATAGGGTTTTGCACTGGTTAATAATATCATTGGATGGCTGCGGTTTGGTGGATGTAGCCCACATTGGGTGAACCACGTTAAATTCTCTGTGTTATTTATTTGTGTGTTTTACTTCTAGTTTATTTGATAAAATCTGCATTTAGCTTTTAGATATTTTCCATTGAAAACCTAACAAGTGGTATCAGAGTGAGTTGTTTTCAATTATCATTTGCAGGAAAGTCTCACGGTTGAGTGGGAGTCTCACGGTTAAGTGGGAGCAATGGCAGATGAGGGTAAGATGAAGGTTGATAAGTTTAATGGGCAGAACTATCAGTTATGGAAGATGCAGATGGAGGACTATCTCTATCAGAAGGATTTATGGCGGCCAATGGAAGGGAAAACCAAGAAACCCACAGCAATGACGGATGAGGACTGGGATATTTTAGACAGAAAGGCACTTGGCAGTATTCGCTTATGCCTGGCACAATCAGTGGCGTTCAATATCACAATAGCAAAGACAACTCTAGAGTTGATAGAAACCCTAGCAAAGTTGTATGAAAATCCTTCCGCTTCGAATAAGGTATTTCTTATGAAGCGTTTATTTAATATGAAAATGGTAGAAGGTGGATCAGTTACTGATCATTTAAATGAGTTCAATACAGTTACCAGTCAATTAACTTCTGTAAAAGTAAACTTTGATGAAGAAGTTAGGGCTCTTTTGATTCTGTGTTCTTTGCCTGAAAGCTAGAATAGCTTGGTAATGGTTGTTAGCAATTCTGTTTCTGGTTCAAATACATTGAAATTTGATGATGTTGTTGGTGTTATTTTGAGCGAGGAAATTCGTAGGAAAAGCTCAGGTGGAACATCCACATCAGGCAGTGTTTTGAATGGAGAAAGCAAGGGTAGAACAAAGGAGAGAAGAAACAATTATGGAAGTCATGGGAAGTCACGAGGAAAATCAAGTTACAGAAGGTCCCAATCTAGAGACAAGAGGGATTGCTGGTACTGTGGTAACCCAGGTCATTTAAAGAAAGATTGTTGGTCTTGGAAAAATAAAGAGGCAAATGTGGTAAGTAATAAATCTGATGAGGATGCTTTGATTCTTTCTCTTGACAATGTTGATGATTCTTGGGTGTTAGATTCAGGGGCTTCATTTCATGCTACGCCCCATAGAAATTATTTTCTTGATTATGTCCAAGGGGATTTTGGGCTGGTTTATTTGGGAGATAATGAACCCTGTCAGATTGTTGGAAAGGGAAGCATCAAGATTAAGTTGCAGAATGGGAATCATTGGCTACTACATGAGGTAAGGCATGTTCCAAAGCTAAAAAGAAATTTAATTTCAGCAGGGCAACTAGATGATGAAGGTTGTGTTGTTACATTTAGTGATAAAAATTGGAAGGTTACAAAAGGTGTGAAAGTAGGCACCTTATATCTTTGTACAGGTCATACTGTTCCTTCTACTTTAGCTATTGCAAATAAAAATCAATGTTCAGGAATAGTTGCTGCAGTTCAGCAGGAAGAAAATCAGATAGTTGCTGCGAATTTTGAATCAGCACTATGGCATAACAGACTTGGTCACATGAGTGCAAAAGGTATGAAAGTACTTCATTCAAAGAATGCTTTACCAGGTCTAAAATGTGTTAATATGGATTTCTATGAAAGTTGTGTGTATGGCAAACAAAAGAGAGTTAGTTTTCTCAAGGATGGGAAACAAAAGAAGGATGAGAAATTGGAGCTTGTGCATACGGATGTATGGGGACCAGCTCAGGTATCTTCTCTCAATGGCTCTCATTATTATGTCACATTCGTCGATGATGCAACTAGGAAGGTATGGATTTATTTCATTAGGTAGAAATCTGATGTATTTGAAACTTTTAAAAAATGGAGAAGCTTGGTTGAGAATGAGACAAGTAAAAAGCTGAAATGTCTCAGATCTGATAATGGTGGTGAGTATTGCAGCAAAGAGTTTGAAGATTATTGTTCCTCTAATGGTATTCGTAGGCAGAAAACGGTTCCAAGGACTCCACAGGAAAATGGAGTGGCTGAGCGTATGAACAGAACAATAATGGAGCGTGCACGAACTATGAGATTGCATGCTGGGTTGCCTTTAAACATGTGGGCAGAGGCTGTAAATACTGTTGTTTATTTAATTAATAGAGGTCCTTCTAATCCTTTGGGTTGTGGTATTCTAGAGGAAGCATGGAAAGGTAAGAAGGTAAGTTATTCTTTTCTGAAAACCTTCGGTTGTGAAGCATTTGCACATATAGATTCTGAAAATAGAACCAAGCTTGATACAAAATCAAAGAAATGTATATTTGTTGGATATGGCATAGATGAATTTGGTTATAGGCTTTGGGATTTTGAAAATAAGAAAATTGTGAGAAGTAGGGATGTCATATTCAATGAGAAAATGTTGTACAAAGATCTATTGCAGCAGCATGAGAAGAAAGAATAGGATTATGTAGTGCTGGATGATATTACAAACACCAATGTTCCAGTGGTTCCTCATGCTCCGCAACAGCAACAACAAGAAATACCACAAACTCCAGTGAATGTTAGGCGATCTTCAAGGTTAAGTAGACCTCCAGAAAGATTTTCTCCCTCTTTGTACTCTATTTTATTAACTGATGCTGGTGAACCAAAATGTTATCATGAAGCTATGTAGGTGGATACCAAGGTTCAGTGGGAGCATGGAATGGAAGAAGAAATGGACTCCTTGCTGAAAAATCAGACTTGGGAATTATGCAAGTTGCCTACAGGTAAAAAGGCTTTAGCAAACAAATGGGTTTATAGGATGAAAGAGGAGGATGGAGGTAAGAAAAGATTTAAATCCAGATTAGTTGTAAAGGGATTTGCACAAAAACAAGGTATTGATTTTGATGAAATATTTTCTCCAGTTGTTAAAATGACCTCTATTCGTACTGTGTTAAGTATTGTGGTTGTTGAAGATTTGCATTTAGAACAGCTTGATGTTAAAACTGCCTTTCTCCATGGTGATTTGGAAGAGGAAATTTATATGGAACAGCCACAAGGATTTGAGGTCAAAGGTAAGGAGAAACTAGTGTGCAGATTGATGAAAAGCTTATATGGCTTGAAGCAAGCACCTCGACAATGGTATCTTAAATTTGATAGTTTTATGGCTGAGCAAGGTTACAATAGGTGTAATTCAGACCATTGTGTTTATTTTAAGATGCTAGGTGAAGATAGCTACATTATTTTATGTTTATATGTTGATGATATGCTTGTAGCGGGGTCTAACATGGATCACATAAAGGAGTTAAAACAACAGTTAGCAAATTCATTTGCTATGAAGGATTTGGGGGCAGAAAAACAAACCCTTGGTATGAAGATTACAAGAGATAGGAAAAATAGGAAATTGTTTTTATCTCATGTTGATTATGTTAAAAAGGTGTTGCAGAGATTTCATATGGAGAATGCAAAAGCTGTCAGCACACCTTTGCCCAGTCATGTAAAATTGACTAAGGATATGTGTCCAAAGACACAAGAGGAGGAAGAAAAAATGTCCAAGGCACCATATGATTCCGCTGTAGGTAGTTTAATGTATGTCATGGTATGCACGAGACCAGATATTGCACATGATGTAGAAGTTGTTAGCCGGTATATGAGTAATCCAGGAATTGAGCATTGGAATGCAGTGAAATGGATTCTCGGGTATTTGAGAGGTACACCGGATAAACATTTATGTTTTGAGGGCTCTAATATAGATTTAAAAGGCTATGTTGACTCAGATCTGGCAGGGGATATTGATACCAGACGGAGTACCACAGGTTATGTATTTACCATTGGTGGGACAACAGTAAGTTGGATATCTCGATTGCAAAAGGTGGTTGCTTTATCCACCATAGGGGCAGAGTATGTGGTTGCAACAGAGGCAGCAAAGGAAATGATATGGATGCAATTTTTCATGGAAGAGTTGGGAAAACAACAAGCTGAAAATTACTTGTTCACAGATAGCCAGAGTGCTATACATCTTGCAAAGAATTCTTCCTTGCACTCTAAAACCAAACACATATAGTTGAGGTATCATTTCATTCGGTCAGTGTTGGAGGATGGACAGGTAAAGCTAGAAAAGATACATGCAAATGTAAATCCAGCAGATATGTTTACTAAGGCAGTGATAAGGGAGAAGTTGAGCTCCTGTTCAGCTTTGGTTGGCCTTCAAGGTTGAATTAAAGTATAAGAAAGCAACAGGGTCCAAGGTGTTTATTTCCAATGGGAGTTGTAAGTGCAGCAGTGTCATCCAGGTTCAGTCTGCAAGTGGGAGATTGTTTAGGTGTGGAGCCTGATCAGTCTCCAAGTGGGAGATTGTTGGTATGTGGCGACTGATCATTCTATACTGTACACTCTTCATGTATCCTCGTCGGGGTCCGGGGCCGGGCCAGGCCCCGGGCGAGGGTTCGGGGGCGGCAGCCCCCGAAAATGAGGGTTCGAGGGCGGTAGCCCCCGAGAAAAATTTTTGTCCTGCTTTTTCACGAAATTACCGAAAAAGGGAAAAATCAAAAAAAGGGAAAAAAACCCCGATTTTGTATAACCCTAATTTATAAAGGGTTTGGGATAGAGTTACAGTATCATAAGAAACAAGCGATTATTCACGATATTGTAATAGGGTTTTGCACTGGTTAATAATATCATTGGATGGCTACGGTTTGGTGGATGTAGCCCACATTGGGTGAACCATGTTAAATTCTCTGTGTTATTTTTCTGTGTGTTTTACTTCTGGTTTATTTGATAAAATCTGCATTTAGCTTTTAGATATTTGCCATTGAAAACCTAACACTTTTTTCTCATTCTCAAGCTAATTTTCACTCTCTCTTACTAATACACACTACATACTTGGTTTTTATAGCCTCTCTTTGCTCCAATTCCATTGCTATTATAGGTTCACGAAGCTCTACCTCCTTGGCATGGTGATATGACTCTTCTTCTTTCTCTATCATTCTTGAGCGCTTGTAGAAGGGAACATGATATTTTATATATTTGATTATTTTTATTATCATTCTTGTAGAGTAGCATCTAGGTTGTCATTTATCTCTACTATATTGTTTCTTTTCTATCTACTTCTTTATCACTTTTCTATATCTCATTTTATATTGTCTATCCATGGAGGTGGGAACATCTAAAGGGAGGCTTGACTGAGGCAAGTTCAAAAACACAACCCCAAAAATTTTCTTATTATTGTGTGTAGGTGCTATTTTTTTGCTTGGAGCTAGCTAGAAAACTGGAGCTTGAATAAGTTGGGATTCTTCTTCTTTCTTTTTCATTTCACTATTAAAGTAGATTTCTTAATATTCTTCTTGTTTTACTTTGCATTTTCATACATTTTTGTCAAATTGTAAAACTAGAGCATTTAGCTTGTTGGTAGCAATGTGTATTTCTAGTTGCTAACTGACCCTCTATATTTATAGGACATTAGTGCATCTTTGAGACTCCGACACAATATACTAAAGTCTAACCCCTACACTACCATCATTTGGTAGAGATTTGTCTAGTCTACAGTCTAAGATAGGTTTGTGGTTGGCTCACCCAATTCTAGAAAACACCTTCCATAAAAAGAAGGAAAACATATTCATGTTTTCCCTTCCTTTTTAGCTTGTCCCTTCCTTCTAAACTTATTAGGTAGTCTAAGGTAGTTTAGGGCAATTCGCTCCCTTAGGCTCTTTTGTGACTTGAGAGTCTCAAGGGTAGAAAATCCCCCTTCTCTACATCTACTTACGGTTATAGGTGAAATTCTTGTAATTCCTTTACTTTAAGAACCTCTACTTATAAATCTACCAATTTTTTAACTTTTACATATTTCAAGATCTCTTTAATAATTTCCATGAACCAACATATTGAAGACTATTGATAAATGGATTGGGCCTATATTTTTTTCTTTGCAAGCCTCGATTCACTTGAGATTTTTTTTTAAATAACTTAATAACGCATTTTCATCTTTTTAATAGTTATTAACTTTAGATGATAGTTTATCCAAAATAAATTTGATTAACTAGTTTATACATTAGAACAACATTTATAACTATTATTTTATTTGTCTATGAGACCTTATAGTAATTACTAGATAAATCTCCAATAAAGCTATGAGATAATATATAGATGGTGCGGAGGATCCATTGAACACCATTAAAGTGATATAGAGGGAAATGATTTTGTATAACATTTGTAGACCATTGGATGAACTCGTAATGATATATTGGATGGTGCATATTTTTTTAAAGGTAAGTATTTTGATCTTATTAAGAACTCCTAGGAGCACACCATGTGGAGTTAGCTTTAATATAACTAATTATCTCAAAATTATTAGGATAAGTGGGACTTGTCAACATACAATATTATAGTACTAATCAAAATGACACTTGATAGTTGATGTAGACCAATGGAAACTCTTCATGACTGAATTTTCATGTGTAATATCAAGAAGCCCCAAGAACTACTAGATCATATTTTTTAGATCTCGTTAAATGGCCTATATATGTTGGCACTTGACCGCTTTCCATGTTTTATCAAATATAAAATAACTACAAAATTAAAGGGATGAAGGAAATTTTCCAATAACATGAGGAAGTATTCTTTAAATAAAAATAAGGTAGAATTAATCTAATACTAGTAATGAATAAATAATTTCATAGTTCTACACATACAAACATCATATTGCCTCTACTCAAAATAGTCCAAAATCTTATAATGTTATTGTCTATACTACTTCAAATCTTATAGATACAACCTTGATATACTTCATAGTTATGGTTATGGCCTTGACCCCTTATCTAGTTTTAAAAGTTGACTTACTAGTAACTGCTCATTATTTTCCCTTATGAAAATGTTTAAATTTTAGACATAAGAAAAGCATATTTAATAACATCATATGTGCTGGAAAAACAAGAAGATACAACTAAGAGGGGGGGGTGAATCAATTGTAACAGAATCAACAACTTTAATCAAACTATTAACATTTAATTCCAGATCTAATGAATAATAGTGAAAGAAAGAATTACATAACACAAATATTTTTGTGTGGAAACCCCGTTAAGGGAGAAAACCATGGTAGAGGTTAATCCACAATTATACCCTATTAAAAGTAAAATTAAAAATGAATAAGGAATGCACTTGCATTCAGACACACTACCTAGAGATCACTAATCAAATAAAATACAATCATATTGAAACCATCTAAGTGGGATGAACTGAGAAACTAGCTTCTCCAAAAGCTTGATGATAGTTTCGATTAGGCGCATACAGTCTGCTGAATCTTCTTTCACTCTCTTCTCTACTCTTGAATGATTTGACCTTTATTTGCACTTGTACATCACGTGTACACTTTGAGCATACACCCACTACACATTCACACCTCAAAAAAACCTTGCTTATATATCTGCTACACGTATTTACATCAACAACTTCATTGGCCACAAATAATAGATGAATTAACTGTCAGCATCAATACATGAATAAATCTTTATGTGCACCAAAAAAAGTTGGCCACAACAAAGACAGAACTCAAACCAACATCCTTAAACATGCTAAACAACAATAAATTAATCCATAAGGATCTGTAACACGCTACCACCATCATGTCGGCCAAGAACATGAAAACCCAAACATACATCATAAAAATCTTCAACCACGATCACACCGAATAGCGCGGACATGCAACAAAGATATAATATGATCTAGAATCATCCACGAACATCACAGGAACATACACAACAACTAGAATTACCATAATTCCAACTTCCTCTTCCAAGAACAACTATTGCAGTGCTAGAATGATTGTAGGAATACCATAACACTTTACTTGCACAAATCTTTGATGTGTATCACTAAGACTTCTGGACATCATACTAGATTAGTTCAACAATAAACCCATTAGCATGCAACACCTGAATATCAACATACATAACATTTCACCATTCTGACCTTCTTAGCTTCACTGGCTACCTGAACTATGTTTTTAACAATTTTCTCAATCTCCTCGACATATACATCCTTAAGAAGATTAGAATGATAATAGTGTTGACATCAATGACAACCACATATCAGCAACACAACCACAATGTCCAACAATATCCCCCTTTGGCATTGATGGAAATACATGATGTGAAAAAGAATACCATCAACCCAAACTAACTCTTTCATCTTCTCATTTGCACTTATCCCCCTTTGTTCCACAAAGGTTCTTCACTTTACACTTCTCTCCCATTTTCACTTTCTCACATTGTACTTCTCTCCCCCTTTGACATCAATGAAAAACATTCATATGCTCTTAACCACATATTTTAAAACATCTGACTACTCCCCCTGAGTAGCAGTCACAACATCAATCTGAAATAAGATATAGCAATGAATTCACAGACTGATGCAAACACCTGCATCATCAGTTCTGATAAAGAGGGGAAATCACCCCTAACTTGCCTCTAAGGTACTCAAAAGTATCCTTAGGAAATGGTTTAGTGAAAATATTTGCAACTTGCTCTTTGGTAGGTACATATTCCAATTTGACTTCTTTCTCACTCACTTTATCTTTGAAGAAGTGATACTTGATGGAGATATTCTTTGTCTTCGAATGCATCATTGGATTCTTGGAAATGTTTATGGTACTTGAATTAGCATAGAATATGGTAATAGACTCTTCATACTTGATCTTGACATCACTTAGCATCTGCTTCATCCACATTACTTGAATACAGTTATTAGCAGCAGCAATGTATTCTGCTTCAGCAGTAGATAAGGAAACTGAGTTTTGCTTTTTGCTTAACCAAGACACTAGCTTCTTCCCTAGGAAGAACACACCACCACTTGTACTTTTCTTGTCATTAGTGCCACCTGTCCAATCAGCATTACTATAAGAATTCAGAATAAGATCATCATCCTTTGGATACCATAATCCAAAATCAATCGTTCCTTTCAAATATCTGAAAATTCTTTTTAAAACAACTACATGTGATTCTTTTGGATCTGCCTGAAATCTAGCAACCATGCATACAACATTCATTATATCTGGCCTTGTCTGGGGTAGATATAGTAATCCACCAATCATTGAACGATATCTTCTTTTATTTTCTTTAGGAGTCTCATCCTTCTGTATGAGTTTCCATTCAGTCACCATATGTGTGCCAACTGGCTTTGATTCTTCCATCCCAAACTTTTTCAGCAACTCCTTGACATATTTGGATTGAGATATAAAGATTTCATCTTCCAACTGAGTGATTTGCAATCCCAGAAAGAATTTTAGTTCACCTATCATTGACATTTCAAATTCAATTTTCATTTCATCAGCAAATTTCATACACAGATCATCATCACCTTCAAAAATAATATCATCAACAAAAACTTCAATTATCAGCTCTTTATCCTTATCCAATTTGAAAAATAGATTACTATCAGCAGTACCCTTACTGAATCCAAGCTTCAAAAAGTATTTGCCCAATCTAGCATACCAAGCTCTAGGGGCTTGCTTAAGTCCATACAGAGCTTTCTTCAATCGGCATACCATGTCCTTTTCATCAGTCAATTGAAATCCATCTGGTTGTTCAACATAAAATTCTTCTTCTAGTTCACCATTTAGAAATGCTGAATTTACATCCATCTAATAAACTTTGTAATTCTTGAAAGTAGTATAAGCAAGAAATAATCTTGCAGCTTCTATTCTAGCAGTAGGGGCAAAACTTTCATCAAAATCTATACCTTCCATTTTTTAATACCCTTTGCAAACCAATCTTGCTTTATTTCTGCTCACTTCTCCTTGTTCATTTAGTTTATTCCGGAACACCCATTTGATTCAAATCACATTCTTGTCTTTAGGTCTAGGAACAAGTTCCCATCTCTCATTTTTTTGTATCTACCTTAGTTCTTCTTTCATGGCTTCCATCCAATGTTCATCTTTGCATGCTTCATTGATATTGTTAGGCTCAGCTTTAGAAATCACGCAATATTCTTCTAGAATTATCCTCCTAGTTTGTACACCTTTTCTTGTGTCTCCTATGATATGACTATCAAAATTATTTCTTCTTACATACTTAGGATTTTTGAAGTTTTCTCTTACCTCTTGTCCTTGTGTTCTTTCTTCTGCATTTTTTCTTACTTTTGTTTCTTGATTTCCTTGGTTCACCAGAACAATTTGTAGTTGACTTTGTAACTGAACATTCTATCCATTATTATAATTATCATGATCCCCATTTGAATCATATCCATTACATCTGGATGGTCTGTCAATCTTCATCAACTTTGACATTAGCACTTTCAACCATTTTCTTCAACCTTTTATTAAAACATCGGTAATCTTTTCTCTTAGTAGAGTAGCCTAGGAATATTCCTTCATCACTTCTGGCATCAAACTTGCCTATATCATCATCTATCTTGATGTAGAATTTGTTTCCAAAAATTTTGAAATATTTCACAGTAGGCTTATAACCAAACCATAGCTCAAAAGGAGTCTTACCAGAATTACTGTTGACATTTACCTGGTTGATAGTGTACACAATAGTGCTTACTGCTTCTCTCCAATAGAAATGTGGAACATTTTCTTCCAACATCATGGTTCTAGCAATGTCTAGAACTGTTATGTTCTTTCTTTCAACAACTCCATTTTGTTGAGGGGTTTGGGGACTAGATAACTGTCTTTAAATTCCATGCTCTTCATAGAAAGTATTGAATTCTTTAGAAGTGAATTCTCCACCTCTGTCTAATCTCAAACATTTAACCTTCAGACTTGTCTCATTCTATGCCATAGCTTTGAATTTTTTGAACTTTTCTAATGCTTCATGTTTTTCTCTTAGGAAGGCAACCCATATCATTCTTGAATAATCATCAATAAGAAACATAAATTACCTTTCACCTTGTAGACTTCTAATTCTGGAGGGACCACATAGATCATTATGTACAAATTCCAATACTCCATTAGAGTTGTATTGTTTACTCTGAAAGGAATTTCTTGTCTTCTTTCCCATCTGACATTCCTTGCATACTTTGTTAGTAGGATTCACTATCTTAGGAAGATCTCTAACCACTTGAGAAGAACTTATCTTTGTACAATATTATCAAAGTTCACATGACACAACCACCTATGCCACAACCAACTTACATCAATCTGAGAAATCAAGCAACTTCCACTAGCGGTACTCAATTGAAAGACATTGCCTTTGTCTTTGTACCTAAGCCAATTACTTTACCTGTATTTCCTAGTATCTTGCAGTTACCATCTTGAAATGATGATTGTATCCCTTGTCTACCATCTATCCAACACTCAAAAATTTATGCTTTAAGCCTTCTACATAAAGAACATCATCAGTATTATGCTTACCACCAAAAGAAATAGTGCCTCTACCATGAATCACACTAGAAGTGTTGTCTCCAAATCTTACAATGCCACCATCGTAATTCTCCAAATTAACAAAATTGTTTGTCACTAGTCATATGATGTGAGCATCCGTTGTCAATCACCCATTCATCCTTTTCTTCAACTTTGGCTGCAAGAGCTTTTTCAACATTCACATTACTAGTAGATTCAGTGGACAATTGACCATCTTCTTTGATAGCAATAAATACCAAGTCATCTTCTTTTCCACTATCTTTATCAGATTCATCATCAGTTATACCTTCTTCAGCATAACAATACTTTCTTTGAAATCTAGTGTCTTCGGGCTTGTATTTTGAAACTCTTTCAGGACACCTTGATGCAAAATGACCTATTTTACTACAAGAAAAACATTTAATAGGTAGCTTTCCTTTTTATTTACCATGGCCTCTAGATTCTCTTCTTACAATTAGTGCTTCCAATTCTTCTAGCTTTCTTTTTTCTTCTTCAATCTTTCTCATCTCATCTTCATACCTAAATGTCTTCTTGGAACTTTCTCCTGTATCTTATTTATTTTTCCTGGATATAATGGCTTTGAATGTAGATTCTACTTTAGGAGTAGATTCACCAAATTTTCTCAACTCAAAGGCTACAAGTTTTCCAATTAGCATGTCTCTTATTAATTTAATCACTGACCTAAGTTCATCAATAGCATGAGCTTTCGCTTTGTAGGAAGCAGGCACAGATCTAAGTATCTTTGAGATAAGTTCTTCTTCATCCAAGACAACACTGGCACATCTAATGCTTCTCGCCATTTCATTTATCTTTTAAGAGAAAGAGTGGATGTTCTCATCTTCTCTCATCATCATGTCCTCCCATTTTCCTTTTAGACTTTGTAGCCTAGCAAATTTCACAAGTGGATCTCCTTCATTCAATAACTCCAACTTTGTCCATCTCATGTGCAATTTTCAAACCCATCTCATTTGACATTTCAAAATATGTCAAGGCACTCAGCAATGTTTCAATAGCTTTGGTATTAATTTCAGATTCTTTGATCTCATCAGCAGTAGAGGGATCATTCTGAGGAATAGTATATGTATCTTTTGTAATCTTCCAAAAGCCTTCGCCAATGCACTTCAAATGGCATTCCATTTTGACTTTCCACATGGTGAAGTTTGTACCATCGAATCTCAGACTATCCTTCTTGTAAGATGCCATCTCGGATCACCTCAAGCTATTAAGCTTCAACTTCAAAGGAACTAGCGCTGATACCTATTGTTAGCAAAACAAGAAGATACAACTGAGAGGGGGCTGAATTAGTTCTAAAAAAATCAGCAACTTTAATCAAACTATTAATGTTTAATTCCATATTTGATGAACAATAGTGAAAGCAAGAATTACACAAGACACAAAAAACACATAACACCAATATTTTTGTGTGGAAACCCTGCTAAGGGAGAAAACCACGGTGGAGGTTAATCCACAATTATACCTTGTTAAAAGTATAATGAAAAATGAATAAGGTTCATGCACTTGTATTCAAGAACACTGCCTAGAGCTCACTACTCAAAGAAAATAGAATTAGATTGAAACCATCTGAGTGCGATAAAGTGAGAAAATAGCTTCTCCAAAAGCTTGATGATAGTTTCGATTAGGCACATACACTCTTCTCAATCTTCTTTCACTCTCTGCTCTGCTCTTGAATGATTTGACCTTTATTCACACTTTTACATCACTTGTACACTTTGAGCATACACCCGCTACACATTCACACCTCAAAACAACCTTGCTTATATATCCACTACATGAATTTACATCAACAACTTTGTCGGCCACAAATAATAGATAAATTATAACTATTAGCCTCAATACATGAATAAATATTTATGCGCACCAACACAAGTTGGCCACAAAAAGGTTCTAACTCAAACCAACATCCTCAAACATGCTAAACAACAAGAAAATAATCCATAAGGATCCACAACACACTACCACCATCATGTCGGCCAAGAACATGAAAACCCAAACATACATCAGAAAAATCTTCAACCACGATCATGCCAAATAGCACTGACATGCAACAAAGATAGAATATGATCTAGAATCATCCATGAACATCACAGGAACATACACAACAACTGGAATTACCATAATTCCAACTTCCTCTTCCAAGAACAACTACTATAGTGCCAGAATGATGGTAGGAACACCAGAACACTTTACTTGCACAAATCTTTGATGTGTATCACTGAGACTTCTGGACATCATACTAGATAAGTTCAGTAATAAACCCACTAGTGTGCAATACCTGAATATCAACATACATAAAATTTCACCATTCTGACCTTCTTAGCTTCATTGGTTGCTTGAACTATGTTTTTAACAATTTTCTCAATCTCCTCGACATATACAACCTTAAGCAAATTAGAATGCTAATAGTGTTGACATCAATGAAAACCATATATCAGCAACACAACCACAACGTCCAACAATATGTTGGTCATTAAACAATCTAAATATTTCAAAACTTATTTATGTGTTTACCATCTTAAAGGATTATTTAATAATCATTGCTTAGTCTTTTTATAAATCATCTTAGTTAAAATGTCAAAACCCTAATTCTTGCACTAAATTACTTTAGCATTGATTGCATCTCATTACATCAAATATTTATAATTATAGATCATATTATCACATAATAATCTCTCATTTATGTATATATTACCTATGTTTCATTGTGTGCCTTTAAACTTTCTATAAATTTAATGAAGCAACTAATTGGGCTTAACTAAGGCATAAAATAGGAAGTTGTTTGACTTCTCATTCCTAGCATAGTGTACTCAATTAAATTTTCAACACCACCAAGTCTTCTACTTTTAGGTACAAGTATAGGTGAATGATTATTATAGGTAGCAATGTTCTAAAGATTATAGGTTTAGGGTTAAACATGAAGTTCAAATCCATAAATTTTTTGTCAAGGCCATAGATGTAGATATTAAAGTTGCATGTAAGGATTTGATAAATTTTACAAAACATAATCTACTCAATCTATTTATTTCATATCCAATCTCAAATTCTATATATTAGTCATCTATCATAGCCTAACCAAACTCCTCTCTAACTTCAACATATATATTATGTTATAATACTTATATTCCAAATCCAATCAAATAGATATTTCTAGAACTAGCTTTATAATATTCAATAACTTATCAATTATTTAATAAATTTAATCAAGTATATTCTTTTTTCAAAAATATATTTTTTCTATAAAATATTTCCAATAACTAAATAAAAAACATTTTTTTACGATTGTAGATTATTACACACACACACACATAAACCCTTCAGAATTACAACAATAGGATAATGAAGTTATAAATACACATAATAATATAATATCATTGTTGGGTCTAGAGCTATGAACTGATGAGGTCATAAATGGGGGACCTCATCTTTGATATTAAAAATCAACAGTAATACCCCAACAGGGTTTGAACCTTGATAAGAAGAACAAAAACACCACAACTTAACCATCACACAATGTTAATACCAACCTCATATGTTATTCTTATTAATTAAGATATAAATTATTATTTTGACATTAATTAATTTTTATAAATAGAGAAAATATAATATCTTTATAATTCAAGGCTAAAAAAATCAAGAATACTATAAATTTTAATACAAAATCATTACATCATACTATTTCTCAACATTTAATTTATTTGTTTTCATTTCTAATCTTGTTTATATTTTAGCCATAAGTGTATGCATTTGGCTAATGTTTACATCTTACTTTCTAATTACAAGCTCTAAAATGTCTTATCTTTCGTAACTCATTTAATGTGCTTAAGTGAGAACAACAAATAAAATAAAGATGCATTTACTTAATTACATAAAAAGCCAACTTTCACATATATTTTATAGTACAAGGAGATAAATCATTAATAGGAACAATTTCTTCAAATACTGGTAGTCGTCGATGTTTTTTACAAGATAGATTCACTTCAATGTTGATTCTAGCTTCCCAATCAAGCATATTTAATGCATTGTCACCATTCAATGATTTTATCGAATTGGTTGAAGATGAGAGAAATACATGTTTTTCGTTTGAATAATGTTTCTCTCCATCACTAAGCAAACAAGATTCGTTTTCATAATTTCATAATTTTTATGATTAAATAATTTTGATAATGTTATCTTGGAGCCTCCTTCATGCACTTGAAAATATTGAATCCCCTTTAACAATTGCTTCACATGTTCCAATGATCTGATGTCTTTTTCATGCAAGGAAATAACATTTTCTAATACCATAATTGCTTCCTTTTCCTTGCCTTGCCTCATCAAGCACACACCCAAATTGCATGCCTTTTTAGCATCTACAACAAAATATAATGCCTCCCTACACATAATTTTGTTTTCAATCTCATTTTGTTTAAAATAACTAGACAATTAACAATCGGTATATTGTAATCAACACGTTTAATATTATTATTAAAAAATAATTGAACATAAACAACAAATAAATTAACAATAATAGATCAATTATTTAAATCCTTCCTTCAAAATATTATACCAAAAATAAAATTTATAATGAACAATATATCATCTCTAAAATTATACCTATAAGCAATTTCGGCAGCAGGATAATTGTGTTGTTGCATATATGCCCAACCTAAATTGCTATGTCAATACAATTTATACAATCACTTGCCATTGTTTGTCCCCTAAAAAACAAGTATAAACAATGCAAACATAATATCTAAAATATAAACTAAACATAAATATATTGTAAGTGTATTTGCATACCAAAATCCGACTAGTCTCTTCTTTAATAGAGAGCTGAAACTTCTTCCCATGTGAGTGTGCCGTCTTGGTGGGGTTACCATTAAAAGCAATTCCATGTTGAATGAGGCACAACTTCTTTTTGAGCAGCACAATTTGCTCATCCACCCTTCCACATTTCTACAAAATTTCAAAAGCGAGATCCTAATATTTTCATTAAAATAAAATCTATATTGATTGTGTAAATAATTGTAATAATTTTATTTTCTACAAATACAAATCTAGAATTACTTTCTATATAATTTTAATACATACAATCATTAATTTTATTTTTTTGATGAATAGGCAGCTATCTATATTAATTTAAAGATAAGAATACATATTCACAAAAAAGGGCAGGTGGTAAAAAGGCACACCCCGAGAGTCACATGGATAGCGCCCAGAAAAAACATTAAATCTTTTGTTTATATATCATATAACTATTTTATGACTATTTTATGACTATTTATAACTTTTATATTTGAATAAAGTGATAGTATGAAGTGATGACAGATTAGTAGAAAGTTTCCTTAAAAATAATAATTTGAAGTTGTAAAATTTATTTTAGTACTTCCAATCTTACTCTCAATTGTTATTTAAAAAATAATAAAAACCATTCAAATAAGTTATAGGTCCCTCTCATAAACAAAAGTAGCCTCTATGGCCCATCATAATTAAAGCTTATCTACAGTTACAGTAAAATAATGATTATTTTCATGGTAGCCATACGTGGACGAGTTCCTCAATTTAAAATTTAGGATAATCATAGAAAACAGAAAGTTACTTCTATGGCCCATCACAATTAAAGCTTGTCCATAGCTAAAATAAATTGTGATTATTTTGATGTTATAATCAGAGACGAGTTTCTCCATAACCTGTTTAACTAAGTTCTAATTATCCTGAAATCATATTGTATAAACGGAACAGTTTTTCAATGAGAAAAAATATTCAGTTGTATCAGATGCCCAAAAAAATTTATCAGATATTCAATTTTTCAGATTTTCGTTTAGATTAAAACTTTTAGGTGTCAATAAACTTTCAAACCACTCGTTCCTTTTACTTAGATTCAGAATGAGAGTTAATATATATGATCAATTCTGCAAAGTATAAGGATAAATCAATATTTTTTAGATATTAAAATATAAGAACAGTTAATCCATAAAATCAATTTTTCAAAATTTTATAATTAATTTATGAGATTAAAATATAAGAATTAAAAAACATATACAGATTATGAAACTATAGAAAATGCAATCTTAATGATAGATCAATGAAGGTGATCCCAAATGTTGAAAAAAACAGTAAATAAATTTAATTAGTAAATAAATTTAATTAGAACCGCATCCTCCTTTATGATATCCCACTTTACACTCAACAAACTCTTTACCAGCCATACCCACAATCTGTTTCTAATTAAACTACTGTCTCTTCAAATCTTATGGAAAATTTGAAACTTCAATTTGTACATAGCAACTTCATACCATCTGATTGGATGTATAGGCAGATTGAGTATGAATACATTATAAAGGTCAAGCAAAACGTTGTCAAGGGATTCCTGAGCTTGCAGAGAGCAGCGGTGTCTGAAGGATTTAATTGCCTCAATGCCTTCATCTGCTCGTCCCAGCTGCTTCATCACAATGGCCATGTCCTTTAGTGCACTCTCTACGCGGTCTCCTGCATTTATGGCAGCCCAAAACATAGCTATGGCCGCCTCTGGATTCTTCTCTACAAGCTGTTAAATCCCAACATTCCATCACTTAAATTCTTCTATGCCTTGTGATCAACACCCCTGCTTACATAATAAAAACTAATGACATTATAGAAAATATACCTGAACCTGCTTGGCCCTGACGTAGGGCGTGTCCCCAGTTGGAACCTTGTGCATGGTACCGAACCCCTTCATCCACCCTGAACTGCTGTCTCTCCCCACCATTGTTTTATTACAGTAGTGATTGCATGTTGAATGGGTTTCACCTTACGTACGTACTCAAACCAAATACTAGGCGCGGTACATCTCAATCTTGAGCTTTGAAATCATACTCTACTGAAACAATAAGGAAAACTATATGAACAAATGCTAGGTGACTAGAGGGTGTGGCTAAATTTAAGGGCCCAAGGAAACCCAAAAACCCAAGGCTTCTTTCAGATCTTCTGGTGTGTATTGGCGTTACTCCATAGTGCAATGGATAGACAGGAGATGCATTGAATCTGGACGAGAATGAGTCCGCGTACAATGGATGGTTCATGAACCTTCATAAACCATATTAGAAAGGCGTATTGTAAGGTATAGATTCGTTCCAGAGTTCTTGGAATGCATGCTCGCTGTCCCGTCCAGAAGCTATTTGAGCCTCCTTGGGAAGTTCTCAACAGTAAACAGTAATAAGCTTTGTTAATGGATCCAAAGACTTTCTGTCTTACGAAGTTACGAGGGTGGATTTGCAAAATCAAAGTGCAATTATTGTCAACTCAGATGACAGTTGTACAACTTGTAATACACTAATAGAAATGAACGAGGTATCATATTTTTAGACATAAAAATATTATAATTTTAAGTAAAAGTTAAGTACACTTTACAAGGAAAATAAAGGGATAGAAGCATGAAAATTGTTATAAATAATTATATGCTTTTTTCTTTATCTTTTATATGCATATTTGTTTTTATTACATTGTTATTTAAGTAGCGTGTTGCATAATTATTTGAAAAAGAAAAAATTAGTATGATTTGTATCTTGTGGGATGGAAATATCATTGAGAGGTTGAGTTGTACAAGACAAAGCTTAAAATATCAAGGTTATTTATAATTATGAGGTATATGTGTAATCATAGGATTAAGACACTAATCTATAATTGTCTCTAATAACTCATCTTATATGTTTATGCAAAAAATCTTTCGAAGTGTAATTTATTTGTGTTTTTTTTATAATCTACTTAAGGCTATAGATGAAATTCTTGTAATGTCTTTACTTTAAGAACCTCTACTTATACATCTATGGATTTTTCATCTTTTACATATTTCAAGATCTCTTTAATGTTTGCTATGAACCCACATATTGGAGACTGTTGATAAATGAATTGGGCCTAGATTTGTGTCTTTTCAAGCCCTAGTTTACTTGAAAACTTTTTAAAAATAATTTAATAACACTTTTTCATATTTTAAAAATATTTTTAAGAAGTATTAATTTTAGATGATAATTTATCCAAAAATAATTTCATTAACTATTTTGCATGTTAGAACATCATTTATAACTATCATTGTATTTTTCCATGAGATCTTATAGGAATGTCCTAATCATTGTAGGATTAAACCTTTGGAGGGGGGCCTTCATCATCATCAGATAATCCCCAAAGGTAATAGATAAATTATTTAATTAGCTTCTTAAGAATTACTAGGAATTCTAAGCAGATTTTAAAAATCCCCAACAGATAGTTCTATTAGGGGCATAGATTTTAGCAACACATCTCTTGAGCACATTGAGACAAAGAAAACTATTGTCGGTGACTTCATTGGCCAATCTCTCCACCTAACTATTTTATTGCATATTAACTTCTTTTGTGGTATGTCCATTTGTATTCTTTCAATTTCATTTTTCACTTTTGGGGTAAGGCTTTTTTTTTGCCTTGCATACATATATTCATGTTTTTTTATTAGGAGATAAAAGTGGGAACAAATTCCATCCTCATCCACAATGGTTACACATAGTGATGTATCTTTGAGGTGTATCTCTTAAAACATAATTTTCAAATTATCATATTCATGCTTCAAATTTCCATACTTGATTTATGGTGCTTATTCCTAGGAAAAAACATATTATCATATTCTCATGCTTAATTTTTGTGTACCCATTTGTTGAACACATGTAATATTAAGAGGGGCGAATTTTATTAATAATTAAAATCTCTCTTATTTATTGTTCACTATTGTTGTTTGATTATTTTCCACTTGTTTGTCTTTCAATTGTGCCTACGTGTTTTTTTTTTTTTTTGGTATGCTTTCTTAATAATCTTTGCATATCCCTTGTGAGGTTGAAATGTAAGGATGAACCTCTTTTTTTACACCATTGTGTGTAGATGTCCTAGCTTGTGCATTTACCTAGCACATATTTTTTATTGAATTGGCGATCTTGCTAACCCAATATTTAGTTCTACACTTAGAAACATCATATTACCTCTACTCAAAACATTGCCAAATATTAGATTATCATTTCCCCTACTACAACCTTGACTTAGTTCATAGCTATAGTTATGAACTTGATCCCTTGTCTAGTTTTAAAATTACTTATGGACCCAAGTTGACTTATTGATAACTAGTCATTATTTTTACTTATGAAAAAATTTAAATTCTATAAATAAGACATGTATATAATGACATCACCCCTAGTTCATTTAAACATTATAAATATTTTTTAAATTATGTGCACCTGTCATCTTAAAAGATCGCTCAATAATTACTACTTAGTATTTTCCATCAATCATATTGGTTAAAAATTCAAAACTCTAGTTCTTGAACCAAGTCACTTTAGCAATGATTACATATAATCACATCAAATATTTACCATTTCACATCAAATTATCACATTATTATCTCCCATTTATGTATATATTAACTATATTTCTTGGTATGCCTTACAACTTTCTACAAAATTATTGAAGTAACTAATGGGGCTTGACTAAGGCATAAACTAGGAAGTTATTTGACTTTCAATTCCTAGCATATCATACTCAATAATATATTTAGCACCAACATTTTTTCTAATTTTAGGTACAAAAGATGAGATTTTATTATAGGTAGCAAATTTCAATGAACTATTGGTTTAGGACTAAACATGAAGTTCAAATCCATAAATTTTAAATCAAGTCCATAGATGTGGAGATCAAAGTTGCATGTATGGATTTGATCTAGGTTCATGCATGGTTCTATATTTTACAAAACATAATCACCTTAATCTATTCATTTTGGATATCTAATCACAAATTTTAGATACTAGTCATCTATCATGAAAAGACCAACCTCCTCCCTAACTTTAAGATATACTTGTATTTTAATAATTTATGTTCCAAATATAATCAAATATATATTTCTAGACCCAAATCTAAAATCTAAATTAATTTACTTATTAATTGTTCAATTATTAAATTTAATACATTTAAAAAAGAAGTATATTCCTTCTTAAACATTTTTTTCATAAAATAATCCAACTAACCAAAATAAAAAACAATATTTTTATATGATTGTAGATTATTAAAAAAGTAGAGAAACTATAAACACTTCAAATTTTGAAAGACAAAAAATCAATAAGAAAATAAATTTTTAAATAGAAATAATAATAGACCATCCTATAACCCACCTAATCATTGCCTTGTGATGTCTTGGTTTCAGTATTATTTTTTGACTATGCATTAGGGGATGAATAGGTCATGCTTGTGCTTATTGCATTGAATAATTATTGGTGGTTAAACTTCACTACTTTCATTGATAGTCTTTGTTATGACCATTATCCTTACAATATATGGTGTGTATGGACCACCCACATATTTCAAGATGGTATTCCTCAACATGTGGATTGATGCTTCTTTGGTTGCATTGTGATGTGTGTATGCTAGCATGCAAACTTCCTTGTGTAGACTTGATTTATTTCATTATTGTTTTATTTCTTGAGTTGCTTGTGTTATACTTCTTATGATAGAATCATAGATGTGGTGATTTAATGATCTTAATATCTAGCATTTTAATTGATTGTCATATGTAATATCATCTGATTTTATGATATATGTGATGTTGAACCATGTTGGATGATTTTCATATGCTTTAGCTATTATATGTTGAGAAGGTACACTTGAAATGTGCATTAAGTGCATACATGTATAAAGTTATTACTCCACCTAATTTTGCAGGTCTGAGTTATTCCCTAATGATGGTTATATCAAAGATGTCACTTTGGGCTTATGTGTTTGGTAGCCATCATTGCACTTGGTTGAGTCCAAGATGATTTTATGTATTCCCTTATGGTTTTACCTCTAAATTAGTGGTGATTTTGAACTCCATGTGTTGTGGAAGCTAGCAAATTCATGATTTTAATGTGGTTTTTTATTTCCCATTTGCAATGTAGTTATATTTTAAAGATTTAAATCGTGCATGTGAATAGTGCCTAATACATTGAGAATCAAGAAATTGGGAAAGAAAAAGAAAGGTAAATTTATAATTTAATAGACATTAGAAATGATATCTAATCATTACAATTATTTCATTGTCATTGGAAAGTAATTCTTGGCATGAGAAATTATATTTGAATTGTTTAATCATGAAAATGGTTAAAATTATATTGTTTTAAAGTTTCCTTTGAAAATAAATGAATTTGGCGTTTTCATTTAATTTCCATATGTATTTTGTGAAAATAAATAAATTTAAAAAGTGAGTGAAAATAAATTAAAAAAACAATAAAAGAAAAAAATGACAGTTTTTTGATTCATTTCTTCATTTTTGAAAAAAAAAATCCATCAAACCTTCTAAATGGATGGAATTGCTAATTTTTTATTGGTAACCCTATGAATTTAATTGTAGAAAGAGTATTGTTGGATTGATTACATTGTAATTGGGTTTTCTCCTCAATTTTGAAAAAGAATGAAAGACAATGGTAAATTATGTGAGAACATGCTTGAGGTAATTTTCCTTATTTCTCCATGGTTGAACCCACAAAAATGGTTTACAATTCAAATGAGGAAGGAAAAATTCCAAAAAATGCCCCCACTCAAAAAACAATCATTTTGAGGGGTTTGAACGAACTCAAGGTTCGAGCAAACCAAAAAGGGGTTCGAACAAACTCAAGGTTCGAGCGAACCAAAAAGGGGTTCGAATGAACTCAAGGTTCAAGCATACCCAAGGTTCGAGCGAACCCAAAAGGGGTTCAATCGAACCAGGGTTCGATCAAACCCCTTTGAATGTGGAAACATGCATTTTCCATTGTCCAATGGTGTTCACTCGAACCCTGGTTCCACTGAACTGAGGTTCGAGTGAACCCTTTAGGTTCGCTTGAACCCCCTTTTCCCACCTTCCCACTTTCTCTCACAAAAAACTTCCAAATTTTTGCCCTTCGAAGCGCAGGTTGAGGATGAAAATGGAGGAGACTTCACAAACCCAACTGGAAGATGGTATTCCTCAAAATGAGCTATCCAATGAATATAATTTTAATATGTTTTGGTTTTATTATGTATGTGTTTTTTTAGTTTTATTATACATAGGTTTTTCACCAAAAATTAAGCTCTTTGTTTTGCACATGTGGAAAAATAGAAAATTATCAAAATAAAATTTTAAAAAATATGTTTGTGCTGGGTATTGATGTCCTTGATCCATTAAAAAAATAAAATTGAATTTTGATAAATACAGAAACATTTATGTTGTATACAGTCTGCCTATGTCTGAATTGCAATTGGTTTGACTTCAAAACTTGATTAAGGAAAAAATATTCAATAAAAAACTATGAGACTAAATGAAAGTGCTAGATATCGTAGTTACAAATCTAAATTCGAAAAAATTATAATTTTATCCTTCATACAAAAAAAATTATGTTGTATACAGTGAGCGTCACTTTTTAAAAATGTTGTTTTCTGAAGAAAAAAATAGTTTTCATAAGAGATGGAAAAAAAAGTGCAATCTGATTCCAAAAAAATTGAAAAAAAATATTTTTAGAAATACAGAAAAAAATTGATGAGACTCTAGTTTGGATCATCTTCAAATTCCTCACAGTTTAGCCGCTATAGGTTCCTGAATGTGAAGATTTAGTTAAAAATAATAATTTCAGTGTCCAGTTTGGCCAAAAATTGTAAACCACTATTGTGGGATCACCCCCATCTTTTGGGTTCTTTCTTTGAATTATTTTCATGCTTAACCTTAAGGAAGCCTGTGGTCTCGATTTTAGATTGAATTCATGTATTATTTCAATAAAATTAAATTGTTATTTTAAAACATGAAAAATGCCCATTTTGAGGCATGGTTATGGAAAAAAATTCCAAAATACTTGAGATCTAAATTTTATGTTAAAAGTGTGATTTTGTGCATATCTGGAACCAAATTTTTTTTCAAAAATTTTTATTTTGAAATTTGAATCTTTCTTCAATGGTGGATTTGAGATTTTCATGGTTTTTCCCTTGTAAAATATTTTAGAAAAAATAAATTTCTATTTGGTTATTGATGAATCTCAATGTGGGAAAAGAAGTCTTATTATTTTTTAATAAAATTTTGATACTGTGCTTTTTTTAACTTAAAATTGTGTATTGAAACCCATGCCATGTCCAAATAGTGATTTGGCATGATGAGCCTAGGATTTGAGGTATAAGGCTACAAAGGAGTTGTTGGTGTTTTTTATTACAACCCAAGTAGACTTCCTCAAGCTTCTATGACTTTTCCACATTCAATAATAAAAGCTTAGGAAGCGACTGGCCAACTCAACGAGAAGAAGCAATAATGCTTAATTCTCCTACACTTCAAGCTCTGTAAGACCCAGGAGGGTGATTCTTAATGTATGTGATTCTCATATACAACTTAAACAATCTTAAATATGCATTGAAGATTAACAGATAGATTCTCGATTGACACTAAATGGATGAACTACTTCAAGAAATTTGCAATTCCTTTAAAGAATCAAGCCCCATTAGCAGAGAATCATAAATACAATGAATAGGTTGGTAAGAAATGTTTTGAATAAATATTCTAAAATCAAAACCAAAGACATGGGAAACTTTAACCACTGTCATATATTGGTTCCATATCCTAAAGCACGGAGTCAAATAAGAAAGACCTGAACTACAGGGAAAATTTCATCTTAAACAATTATGATCTATATGAATTGCATTACAATCCACATATTTGCACCAAAATCTATTACTACTTATGAATCTAGCTGCTAACTTGCATGAAATTGCACATTAATTGAAGCATTTAACTAATCCTTTGAACCAGAGCCATCATTAAAGCATAATTCACAATAAAGAACAATGAAGATCAACGAAAACAGTCTTTGACTAATATTTCATTAATAATTCACGTAAGATATCATAATTGGAGAGAAACTACACTCAAGAGATTTTCATATTTAACACAAACATGCCGAAGAACCCAATAATTGACCAAGTTCTTCTATCTGACTCTAAACCTTAAGATAGGGACTCACATTCATACTCTTTGTATTACAAAATTCTCCTTTCTACAATCTTGGTTTCAAAACAAAACCCTAGTACCATGGCCCAGAATTCCCTTTCATAAAACAAGGGAGACAAACAAGCTTTAGGCCAGAGGGTACACATGTCAATTCCTCATTGGACCGCAATACCCCTACTCAGTTATATTTGCATCCTGCAATTGGAGGGAAAGAGGCAAAAGACAAAAGTAAACATCAATTGTTGCGGAGAAAGAAAACCACCTTCCAAAAGGCCACTCATTCATACCAAAGGAATCTCCAACCATTATAGCACTTTATTCCACCTCAACACCTTGTACCTGGAGCCGAGAGAGGCATGTGTGTTTACAAATATAACTTTTGAGGCCAGACCTATATTATACTTGACCAAGTCACACTTCTCAACCCTAGCACTCATATTTCAAATTCATCAATGAACACCTTTTTCCACAATTCAAAATCTTCCTCAGATGGCCACTTGAAAGCAATAACCAGATTAATTTTATCTCTATATGGTGCATACTTTACCATCACTGAAGTGGCCTCCTTATCAAAATCTTCTAAGAAACTAATAACAAATTATAGCTTCTCAAGTGTATTCTCCAACATACCAATATCAGCATTCCTGCATATTTCATATGTCTAAGCTATCATTATATTAGTCATTTGGTTCTTCCAAACTTGCAATGGATTCACTTCATCATGCCTATATAGAGTTTACGGTAATGGAGTTAGGTCAATCTCATCATACTTGGCCTTTAACTCCTTAATCCTTAGTTCCATAGGGGCAACATATCCCTGAAATTTTTGCTCAACAATCCCTTTAACAAACTGATATGTTGACATAACCATAGGATACTTATCCCCTTGTTGTTTTTCTCCCATTGCCATGAATGTTAATTTCTCAATTCTGGGGCTCCATCTATCTAGCAATGGGGTGGCCAATTCTTTATCTCTCAGGAACATCTTGAGTGCCTGCAACATCAGAGGATAACTTGCATGAACATTATTTAATTTCCCTTGGATGCTCTTATTCAAATGTCTCAATACATTATCCAAAATTACTGAATTCCTTTTCCTTGTTGATTTATGGATCTGCTACACCATTTCTTTATACTCCTCAACCTGACAAGTTAATTTTTTCATAGAGAGTCCTCCTCCTAGGCTATTATCCCTTTCAATTGTGATAAGAACCTACCCCATATTTTATGGAACAATAGCTAAGGACTTTCCTTGTGAAGGGGCTTGTGGTTGTTCCACTGGTGGGTTAGAAATAGTGCGACTAGAGCTAGCCTGTCCTTGAGACTTCAATGTGTCCATTTGTTGCTTTAGTAATGCCAACTCGGTCTCTAACTCTACAACCTTTTTTTGACTCCTATTCTATTCTATAATAATGTCATTATACTGGCCCCTCAAAGTATCTCGATCCTTGGTCAAATCCTCAACAGTTTCCCTAGTGAACTTGGCAACATTCATTGCCATATCTGCAGCCTCCAATGGTGGAGTATCAGCAACTCTTCTTACAACCATGTGACCACCAAAATTAGATGGTTCTGTAACTATTGGCTTCCTAGATCCAATAGATAAAGTCCAAATCGCCAAGGCATCCCATTCCTCACTAAAAGTTGAACCTTTAAGTGCCAATGTAGCTTCCTCCTCAATTGCAAGAAGTGGCCTATTGGCCCTTCTTATTGTATCGAATACCACAGCATCAGTAATATCCCACTCAGGAAGTAATAGTACTCCACTCTTGTGTACCGATGCTCGGCCTTGCTCTGGTGTTATATCTTTGAAACTCTCCTTCATTTGCATCCTAACATTGGATTGAATGACTTGTTCTAGGAGCTCAGGGTGCAAACTTCTTTATTGAGCTACCTATTCAGCATAAAGTGAAATATGTGCCTTGCATACAAAATCCTTAAATGCATTTGTCTTGATAAAAGAATCATCCATCATAAATTCTCTGCAAGCCTCCATCCTCGAGTCATCATTGTTGGTTATCCCTCTTATTTCATCTTTTCCAAGCCTCAAAGCTACTGCTCCAGAACTTGATGGAATGTCTTATGGAAAAGATCACATTCCCTGATGCATATCATCACGAGTGACCATGATCTCTTCATTATCATCATAAAGATACCCAACCACCCCTGTTCTTTCAATCTTCTATCTCTTTAGTTATGGTGGACATGCTTGACCTGAAAGTCTCGAAGGGGAATCTAGATCAACAATATTAGGAAATCACTGCCCTAGAGATGATGGCACTGCATTCTTAGCAAATTCCTTAGCCATAGTTCCCCTCTTTCTGGAATATACCCTAACCTTTGTTGGTGGTTGATAAGTAGGCCTTTCCTCCAAGCTTACTTCAGGGTATTCTTCAATTGCCTGTGACTTTCCCTTATCTTCCACAACCTGCTCATCCTTCAAAACCCCCACCAAAATTTCAAAATTAGCAATATCATGCATAGCCCTATTCAACTCACCACTGAGATTTGGTAAAGCATCATATGCAAGTTTCTTTTCTTGCTTCTTCTTCATCATCTTAGTAAAAGAAATATATTTTTCTTTTCTTTCTTCCTGTATTTCCAAATCAAAAATATTTCTAATAATATCTTTAGGGAAATAGAAGTTGTGGACGAAAATCCCAGATCGGTGCTTGGCCTTCATTTGAGAAATGAAACCCTCAAGATCATGATTCCTAGGGCGTACGTTCTTTAATCCATAAGGTCTAATAAATGTATACAAATCCTTCCATCCTCTTTTTGCCATGACAAAGTCAATAAACATTGTATATTGAGGAAATAAAGATCCCTTCTTTTGTTCTCCTAGCAAATGTGCATCCTAACCACACCCTAACTATCTCATGATTTCTAAGAGCCCAATTTTCAGAGGCACATCCTTAGATAAAACATATGGGTTGATATTAGTGTCATATACCCTAAAAATGGTTGTATTATGATAAGGGATAATATCTCCCCAATTATGTTTCAAATTTAACTCAAGTCTCCTTTCCATTGGCCTCAAGAAGTCATGAATCTCCTTAGGAATCCTGGGAGGATTATGAACCAGAGATCCTCTCAATTTGGATCTAAAAACATTATGGAATGCCCCATAATCAAATTTGTGATCATGCCTATCAAGGACCTTGGTCTAATATTGGACAGGCATGTCAATATCGTCTTCTATCATTATCAATTTCATATTCTACCCAAAAACTACCTGCCCTTTTAACAAAAACATGTGCATTAACAGGGAATTCCATCTAAAACCAGCCAGGTTTCTTCCTTCCTTAAGAGACACCAGACACTCATGCATTTTGTCTACCAAATAAGTTGCAAAATAATATACCACATTAAAACCTAGATGTTGAATATTTATGGCCATGTACATGAGGTCAGTAGGTAGGGTGTTCTTCAAATTAATTCCAAGAATCTAACACAAGGAACAAACTATCTTCCTAAAATAGTTACAAAAGTAGTTTATAGGAAAAGACTCTGTCTCAGTCTTACCAATTACTATCTTCTTCTTATTCTTTCCACTTTCAACGGTTACCAAATGAGGTATCAGCAAAGATGTTCTAAACAAACCCTTAGTGTTTTTGTATTCTTCTCTAAAAGCCTTGAGATCAATAGTAACCATATCCTGACTCCACTCATGCAAGACAAATATCTCTGTAATTTCATCCCTGGTTATTTTCACCATTTCTAGATACCAGAATATGTCCTGACGACTCTGGTTATAGGGTCATACCTTGCAACAACATCTTTTAACAAATCTACATCCAGATAGACATTTGGGACCACCAGCTTACCAAGGTCCAACCTCTAAGGGTTACACAAAGGAGCACACAAATTCTTGTTCCCAAACCAATTCGATAACAATTGTCATCTAGTATATGGTATCTTAGCATCCCAAATTGCACATTGTTTATTAGTTAACCCTTCCAGGAGTTGGGGCCCATAGAAAAAATCCTTTCCCTTGAGCTTTTTGTTAGTAGAGGGTTTCAACAAATCTATAACATCCTAGGAAAAGGACCTAGTAGAGGTTTCAGAGCAAAAGCTTCGGACCTTGGGTGCCATTTACACAAGACAAAGTACTATTCGAGCTGGGGTTTTGAAATATCATACAATTATATCCTACACCTTATAGCCTCAAAATAGAGTACTTTACAATTCAAGAAGCTTTAGAAATTATCAAGACAAGCTTTAAAACATTTTAAAGAAAATTATCCAATACAATCTTTTTAAACAAAGAAAAACGCAACCAATATTTGTTCTCAAACAACCATAAGACTTTCTAAAAACATAGGATGTGGTATATATGTTACTTACAGTTTCACCTGCAGAATATGTTAATGGCGGTGATTCTGAATTCACATGAAAATGGCTCGCCTTGCTTGGTACAAGGGAATTCTTTTTTGGTGTGGAAATAGGCACAAAAATAGCAATTCAATGATCTTTTAGCAATAAATTCTGGTAACACAGTCTGAACTCAACCATTACTATTCATTTGCATGAGATAAAACGGCTATAGTACAACACCAACTTATATTAAATACCAGTCATTGATCTGAATCCATGTAGGCGAGAAAAGATGACTCAGATCGAGTCAATATGATTTGAAACTGCCATGTTTGCTCACCAAACTTTAGGTGAATGGGAATCCACCTATAGGACACCACCTCAGCATGAGCGGGTCCCACTTTGATCACTTCATATATGGCATCGACGTCCATGCATCAACATTCCGTACACCTTGTAGCATTATTTAAACTGGTGTTTTAATTACGTGAGGTCGACGAGGAACAACCACAATGTGTTGTTAAAAGACAGTCATTAGCATCAATGTCCTTCATCAATCAGTGAACAAGGACTGGGGCCCATGATCAGAGGCGATAAATGGCAGCATCTCGGATACCTCACAGCATTATTGTGACGCCATCAAAAACCTTGTGAGGCTAGCGAGGAATGGTCAAGATGCATATCATTCCATCTGACATTTATAAAACCTGCACATGCGAAAAATATTATTCATAAAAAGGGGACTGACTAGGCGGACAGGGAAGTGACCCTTGAGGCATAAAATTTTACACATTGGTCTAAAATTATAACACTTATCAACCCTACACTAAGTAAACTTAAAATGCAGTCAAAGCGAAATAAAACCGACACAGTAGGTTAAAAGGGGTTAGTAGCACAATGACTAAAAGGGGTTAGATCACAACCTAGGCAACTGGCAACCTACAATAATGAGTCAACGCATGATTAAAAGAGCCAAAGCGATTAGGAGACCCAAGACCAAATTTTATGGCAAAAACCCAAAACCCTAAGACAAACCAACAAAGCCAAGCACCAAGGACACAACAATAAGCATACTTATGGGAAATTTTAAAATCTCCACCAGGAGTGACTCTAGATGGTGTCCCAAGTTTGTAAACTGTGGATTTAAGGGTACAAGGGGTGTAGGTTTATTAAATAATTGAAAATTAAAGAAACACGGGGTTAATGACATTCTTGGAGTACTTGCATAGGCTCAATATGACTAATCAAGGGAACCCTACATTTAGATAATGCGTTGATTCCTTTGGTTTGCTTCATTCACATGTCAATCATCATATGAACTTGAGCCTCCAAAGCCATCCCTTCATGCTCTTATGATGGCACTCCTTGCCTTTCTTTATGATTCTCATCCTTGATGCCATTGGACTTGATGTCCAACATGAGACCCATCTCTATGCCATTTTTGTACATGTTCATTTTTGTGTTGTATGTTTCATAGTTGTCGTGTTATGCATTTGATGTTGATCACATTTATTGGTCTATTATTCATTTAATGTTGATTATGTGTGTTGGCTTGTTATACTTTAGATGTTGATCATGCTTGTTAGCCTATTATACTTTATATATATTGATCATGCTTGTTGGTGTGTATGTTGTGATGATTTACTTTACTGAATGAAATATGTAAGATGCTTTGAATGCTCCTACTGATTGGTTTGTTTTGATCCATGCTCTGTTGTTTTTCACAAGTGATGTGCTTATAATTAAGTGACATCTCCTAATGTGGCAAGTTAGAACTAAAGGACCCACGTTGTTGGATGGCATGAAAACCACCATTGGGGATTAATGTGCTTGGAGGCTTCATCTTGCAGGAGCTATGGACAATGTGCAAGTGGAGATTCTCTCCTTGCTTTAGTTTCCCATTTCTATAAAATGTATGTCAGGGACATTTGATTCATCTCAGGTAATTGTAATAGTATTCTTGTGTTATTCATTTATAGGAGTGTGATCCTATTATGTTGGGAAGTAGCCTCCATCTTGTAATCAAGTAATGAACTTAGCAATTGTTGATTACAATCTTTGTAAGTAAGGTCCATGTGACCTTTATAATTATTTCATATTTATGATTTTATATATTATGTGATGTGATTTATGTTTTATCCATGTTTAGAATAAAACCCTTTAAATAGAATGGTTTATTATATAATCATTTGATATTTTTCCACACCTCTTCTTGTGAGGGTCTTGGCTTGTTTGTAACCTTGAAACATTAATAACTATGCATATTTCAATTAAATTATTATATGTTGTAAATATTTTATGGATGTTTGTGGGGAAATATACATTGCATTATCATAATGTATGAGTTCCCCATTGTTTCCTTGAGCCTATCTCAAACATGGTGTGGAACAAGCTTGGATTTTGTAGTTGTTTTCTCATATTTTGTTGGTAGTTCCCTACAATGTTTTGCAGCTAGTGTAGTCTTGTGTTGTGGTTCTTGGGGTTTGATTCCTCTGGAGAGGCCCTCATATGACCATTAATATTTCCATACTTCCTTGAATGTTTATACCAAACCTTTTTGTAACATCTCATAAATTGAGGAAGTTATGTCTTGTTGAATGTGGAAGTGGAGTCTACTAGTTGAATGTGCCTTAGTCTATTTTTGGAAATTTGTGTTGGGCTATCAGAATTTTATGAAGTTTGATACCATGTAATTTTGTTCCTTAGAGTTTTATTTCCTTGTGTTAGGCCATCAAACTTGACGGAAGTTCAATACCCAAGGGTTTTGTGCCTAAATTTTTTAATCACTTGCATTAGGGTATCGAATTTATAGGAAGTCTAATACCCCAATATTGTGCCTTAAAAAAATTAGCACTCTGCCATTGGGGTATAAAACTTGTAAGAAGCCTAATACCAAGGTGTTTGTACCTTAGATTATTTCTATTGCGCTCACATTAGGGTATCAAGAAGTCTAATACCAACCCTTTTCATGCCTTATGCTCTTTTAGGAAACCCTGGTTGGTTGTAAGAAGTCTGATAACAATCTATTTCATACCTTGGGAATTTATTTTCTAATTGTTTGGGTATCAAAAACTCATGTACTTTGATACCATGTTGTTGGGTATTAGATTTTTGTGAGGTCTAATATCAATCTCTATGGGTATTGGAATTTAATGAAATCCAACACTGGGCCCTTTGAGGTATTAGACTTTAATGAATTTTGATATTGATCCTTTAGGTATTGAATTTTTAAAAAGATTGATACTGATTATTTTTAATATCAAACTTTAGTGAATTCTTATGGTAGTTCAAGTTTGGGTATCAAACTAAAATAATACTCTCAAGGTTCAAGCCATGGTGATGCTTGATGCGGCTCCAACTTGGGGGAAAGACCAATACCTTTCAAGGCTCAAGGCCTTGAATGTGTTTCTGTAAAAATGGTAAGATCTTGCTAGTGGATTCTTAGGTCCAATCTTGGTTTTCTTTCTCTCAATTTTTAATTTTTTTTCTTTTATCACCATACCTTTTTCATTGATGCTTGTGCCAAGTGTACATCATTAGATTATTATGACACCTTGTAAATATTTTTGTGTTGTGTTGTTTGCTTAATGCCACTTTTATTTCATTTAAAATATTGTTGGTTGTGATTTTTTCATTAATATCCTATCCATGTGGCTTGGGCTATTACACATCACATCATATAATTCCTTGATAAAAAATATAAAATAATTAACATTTAACATAACTACCATCTTTTGCATAAACCAATGTCTAAAAATTTAGCCAAGAGTGCATATAATTAACTAATATTTTATTCTCACTTTATACATATCACCTTATAAATCCTTTTGATTGAGTAACTCTTAAATACTATTTATTTTCAAACATATATTTTCTCATAGAGTTGTCCCACTAACTAAGCTATTTAAAAAGTTCCTTACAAAAGTAAAGAAAATATAGTCTTTCTAAAGTAAGTCATATTTTTAAATAATTATAACATACCATTACATTATATCATTTCTAAAGAAACCATGTCAAATAATCCATAATCTAACATCTTTTACATGCGTTCATAATGTCTAAAACTCTAGTCAAGAATACATATATTTGATTAATCTTTATATTTTACTTTAATTTATTAGTTTATTTAAGTTTTATAATTTTAGTAATTTATGTAATGCTTAATTTGGAAATATGTATTTCTTACAGAATGTTCTTAATATCTATATATAAATATATATTAAAAAATAAAATAAAACTTAAAATCTTCATAATTTCAAGGGATAGAAAATGAAGAACAATATAATTTTTAATACAAAATCATTACATTATATCATTCTTTAATAAGTAACATGGAATAAAAAATATCTAAATATAATTTTCTTCTTCATAGACCAATCTTGTTTACATTTTATTCATAAGTCCATGCATTTGACTAATATTTACATCTTACTTTCTAATTGCAAGCTTTAAAATGTCTTTGCTTTTGTAACTCATTTAATGTGCTCGATTGAGAACAACAAAGGAAATAAAGATGTGTCTACTTAATTGCATAAAAATCCAAATTGCACACATCTTTTGTAGTTCAAGGAGAGAAATCACTAATGGGAACTATTTCTTCAAATACTGGTAGTCGTCGATATTTTTTACGAGGTAGATTCACCTCAATGTTAATTCTAGCTTCCCAATCAACCATATCTAATGCATTGTCACCACTCAATAATTCTATCGAGTCAGTGGAAGATGAGATAAATTCATTTTTGTTGTTTGAATAATGTTTATCTCCATCACTAAGAGAATATGATTCTTTTTCATAATTATCATGATTAAAGAATCTTGATAAGGATCTCTTGGAGCCTCCTTCATGCACTTGAAAATCTTGGATTTCCTTCAACAATTGATTTGCTCGCTCCAATGATCTGATATCTTTTTCATGCAAGGAAATAATATTTTCTAGTACCATAGTTGCCTCCTTGACCTTGCCTTGCCTCAACAAACAGGCACCCAAATTACATGCCTTGTTGGCATCTGTAACAAAATATAATGCCTTCCTACACATAATTTTGTTAACAAATTCATTATATTCAAAATGGTTGGACAATGACTAATAGATACACTACAATCAACACACTAATTATTTTTATGAAAAATTGAATTCCACATAAACTACCAATAAATTAACATAATACACGGTCAATTCTCTAAAACCTTCCTTTAAAACATCATATCAAAAATAAATTTTATATTAAACAATGTATAATCTCTAAAATTTACCTATATGCTACTTCAGCAGCAACATAATTGTGTTGTTGCATATATGCCCAACCTAAATTGCCCTGTCAATACAATCTATACAATCACTTTCCATTCCTTATCCCCTAAAAAATAAGCATAAACAATGCAAACGTAATATCTAAAATATAAACTAAACATAAGTATATTGTAAGTGTATTAACATACCAAAATCCGACTAGTCTCTTCTTTAATAGAGAGCTGAAACTTCTTCCCATGTGAGCGTGCTGTCTTGGTGGGGTTACCGTTAAAAGCAATTCCATGTTGAATGAGGCACAACTTCTCTTTAAGCAACACAATTTGTTCATCCACCCTTCCACATTTCTACAATATATATACAAAAATAGGATCTCAATCTTTTAAAAAAGAAACATTCTTCTAAATTGATTGTTAAATAATTGTAATGATATTTTTTCTACAATTATAATTTAAACTTTATATTTATATTTATTTTTTATATACAATCAATAAAATTGTCCTTAGATCTTTTGTTTACATATCAGATGACAATTTATGACTTTTATATTTGAATGAAAAAATAATAATAATAATTGAAAATGAAAAACAGATTAATAAAACAGTTCTCTTAAAAATAAAATAATTTAAAATTTAAAATTTATTACTTGGAAACTTACTCTTAATATTTATTTAAAAACAAAACTATTCAAATAAGTAGTTCCCTCTCATAAGCAAAAAGTTGCTTTTTATGGCCCATCATAATTAGAGCTTATCCACAGTCAGTAAAACTATGATCCTTTCATGGTAGCCATATATGGACGACTTCCTCAATTTAAAATTATAAAAGCAGAAGTTACTTCTATGGCCCATTACAATAAAAACTTGTCCATAGCTACAACAAATTATGATAGTTTTGATGTTAAATCATAGTGGGACGAATTTCTCCATAAAACGTTTAACTGGGTTCGAATTATCCTAAAATCATATGGTAAAAATCCTATTCAGTTGTATCAGATGCCCAAAAAAAACTCGTATATATGCATAGTTTTTTTTTTAAGATTCTCAGTGATATTTAGACTTGTGGGTAAATTAATGATATTAAATTTTTATAATTTATAATGTTAAATGTTGTTGTTTCTGAAATCTAATTGTGTGAATATTTTCCATCAATATTTCAGATCACATTTCATGATCCATCATCAGAATTGGAAGTTAAACTTCACCCAGATTCAGAGTGATCGTTCAGTTAATCTATAAGATTGATATCCAAAAGTGCAACGGTAAACAAACAATTTTTCAGATTAAAATATAAGAACTAAAACAATAGATTTGATTGTGTTGAAATTTTTAGCATCAAATCCAAAAACTATACTGAACTATAATATGAATTGTGAAAATCTGATATCATTAATAAATAAATATTCTATTAAATTAGCTTAATTAAAACCAGAAATCCTCTGATATCCCACTTTACACTTAACAAAATCTGATTGCTGCTAAACTCTTTACCAGTCATACCCACAATCTGTTTTTAGTTAGACTACTATTTTTCTTCAAATTTAATGGAAATTTTGAAACTTCAATTTGTACATAAGAATTCCATATGATCTGATTGGATGTATAGGCAGATAGAGTATATATACCTTATAAAGATCAAGCAGAACGTTGTCAAGGGATTCCTGAGCTTGCAGAGAGCAGCGGTGTCTGAAGGATTTAATTGCCTCAATGGCTTCATCTGCTCGTCCCAGCTGCTTCATCACAATGGCCATGTCCTTCAGTGCGCTCTCTACGCGGTCTCCTGCATTTATAGCCGCCCAAAACAGAGCTATTGCCGCCTCTGGATTCTTCTCTACAAGCTGTTAAATCCCAACATTCCTATCACTTAGATTTCTTCTATGCGTTGTGATCAACACCCCTGCTTAGTGCTTACATGATAAGAATTAATGACATTATAGAAAGCATACCTGAACCTGCTTGGCCCTGACGTAGGGCGTGTATCCAGTTGGAACCTTGTGCATAGGACCGAGCCCCTTCATCCACCCTGAACTGCTGCCTCTCCCCACCATTTTTTATTACACCAGTGCTTGCATGTTGAATGGGTTTCACCTTACAGGAGAATTTAAACCAAATACTAGGCGCACTACAGCTCAATCTTGGGCTTTGAAATTGTAATCTACTCTAATAAAGAGCAAATTTCTATGGACAAATGCTAGGCGACTAGAGGGTGTGGCCAAATTTAAGGGCCCAAAGAAACCCAAATACCGGAGGCTTGTTTCAGATCTTCTGGTGTGGATTGTCGTTACTACATAGTGCAATGGGTTTTCAATGGGATAGAGAGGAGATGCATTGAATCTGGACGGAAATGAGTCCGCATACGTTGGGTGGTTCATGCACCTTCCTAAACCTTATTACAAAGGCCTACTGTAAGGTATAGATTAATTCCAGAGTTCTTGGAATACATGCGCAATGTCTCGTACATCAGCTATTTAAGCCGCTTTTGGAATTTCTCAAACAGTAATAAGCTTTGTTAATGGATCCAAAGACTGTCTGTTGTACAATGGTAGATTTGTAAAATAAAAGCCCAATTATTGTCGATTTAGCGCATCTGGCCGGCATACGTCAACTGACAGTTGCACTACTTGTAAGACACTCATAGAAATGAATGAGGTATTGTATTTTTATTGACATATATTTTTCAATGAAGCGATATGGGGAATAAAATAATTAAAAGCATGAAATGTATACAAATGAACGTCAATTGAAAACCTTGGTTATTGTATACCCATGCTCTTTTTTAAAATAGGAATAGGAATCGATTCAATAGAGGAAAGAAATCATATCTCTCTCTCATTAGCTTTCTAATGGTGTCTATCTATTAGATCTTTTCAATTGTGATTCACGAGGAGTAGTGTATTAAATGCAATAATTAGTTTATAAATGACAATATTATATGAATTTGATTCATGACATCGCCACATCATGATTCATTTATCATTGATTTTTTCTATTTGTGGGAAAGATCTCATTTTATTTGGACGATGACTAGATTTTATCTTTAGTGAGCTTTAAGCCTCGCATGAGGAGGTAGGTATCCCACTTTGAGGTGGCATAGTTTGTCCATGTGTCAACATCTTCTGGTGCATGTAAGATCATTATGAACGGAGATACATATGTGAAATTCTATAACTCATAGAAGCATGTAAGAGAGAGGTCATATTAAAATCTTGATGAACATTATGACATGTTGATACAATTATCATTGAACATCATTAAATCGATTGATAGAAGATAAAATAGAATGTCCATATTTATATGATCATATATAACATTTTATGACATTATAAAAAAATATGTGCATCAAATTAATAAATTAAAAAACAACCAAATTATTAATTTTGATACTAACATAATCTTGATATATACCAAGACAAAAACATGATAACATTTTTGTAAAGTTTAAAAGACAAAATATTATCTTAACATTGGTAAAAATCGAAACTAACACTAAAGACACGTAAACTAACTTTGTTATTGTCCTCCCCTCTTTGCATGAACACGCAAAAGTGATTCAAAGTCGCATCTAGACAACTAAAAATAAGTTGGCACTCAGAATTCGTACAATAATACAAACACATTAAGTCATAAGGGTAACACATAACATGACTTTTGTGAATTAAAAAAAAAGGAAAATGTCCATGACTATCTAAGATGTTAGAGGCCCCACATAGACGAACTTGACTTGAGAGGCCCCATGCTTGCTAGATAGCTTTACTAGTAAGTTCCATTTTATGCAAAAAAAATTAATAATAGAATTACCTATAAGCCAAAAGAAACAGATGTATTTTGTTTTTTTTATAAAATGGAATGGAATTATGCACTAAAGACACAAATAGGTAGAGTAGGAATAAAAGTAGCATGTAGTTTTAAAAAGGAAACTCTTGGAACAAGAGAATTTTATTTTAAAAAGAAATATTTGTCATAATAAAATATAGTTTCAAAAAGAAAATAATTATGTATAAGATTATCAAATTATATGATTAAATTAATGGTGAAAAATAATTAAATAATCAAATTTGTAAATTTTATATTGATATAGGATTCTAGTCATTTGAGTTGTTCAACTTCCTATTAGAAAAATCTTCTTTATAAGTTTGTATTTTCACATAATATAATTTTAATATGATTATATTACAATAATAATGGTATCTATAAGTTTAGCCAAGAGTCTATACATTTGGCTATTTATGACATCTCACATTCTAGTTAATTTCGTTTGTAAGGAAATAAATATTTTGAAAGGAAGTTGATATGTGAAATATGCTTCTTACACCAATTTGTGAGAGGAGAAATGTGCAAAAATCAAACAAGTCATATAATTATAAAGAAATAACCACACTCCAAAACAACTCAATGTATTATTTAATAATAAAAAAATGGTACAATACACTTGTAGAGTATAAGCCTTTATAGGAGTATCACCTATAGACACCTAAAAGTGATTGTCACATTTGATCAATTTTACCCATTTGTCATCTCACCTCCAACCTTCTATATTAATTAAATAATTGTTTACAATTTAATTAATATTTGTTACTATTCACTATCTTAATCCATTTCTTCTATTACCCCTAAGTATTTACCTATCACTACCCTTGTGGGGTTAATCCACTTTAAATCCCCACACCAACAACCAACATTAAATTTTCCTCTTTTTGGAAAAGACCCGTGTCCTTGGGCACAAGGGTCTTGCTTCCAAAGGTACCTAAAAAGAATAAAAAAATCATTTATTCTCTTCATTTTGTCCCTTTGGACAAGAATTGCTTTTATAGAAATCTTCCAAAGTACTATATTTCCTCTCAATTCACCTCATTGTGCCACTTGGCACAATCTCATGAGTTGAGAGATCATCCTCAATCCTATCCATTAATCTTCATCTTTCAGTTTCAACCTTTCATCCTTTCAATCTCCAAACGTATATAACACTTCAACGCTTAGTCATTTATCACTCACCTTTTGCATGAAGCATTATTGTATTGCGATATTTTTGAGTGAACATACATCCAATTGATTGAATGGGAAAATAATACTCAACAGGAAGTCTATCATAGTTTATTTTTGTTAAATTCTATGTTTGTTTGAATTTCTTAGCCTAATTCGAGTGTCTGTATGATTTCATGTTTGTTTCGATTTTTATGGTTTAAATTGATTCATAGTGAGTATGATTTCTTGCACACATTTTGGTGTGCTTAGTATTAAAAATTCTTAAAGTTTTGGATTATTTTTGGTAGCATAACAATAACTATAAAATTCACTATCAAGACCTCTATCTCAAGTTCCCAATAAATAGAAGAAAAAATATATGAAAGTATCAAATAGAAATCACCAAGTTATGAACTAAAACCACCTAAAATGTGGTACCCAAATCCCTAGTTGGAAATCCAACAACCAAACCCCAAGATGAGTCTAAAAACTAAAACTAATGCAAATGCATTCCTTCCACTTGCAATATAATCACCACAATGCACTCATTGATTTGGACATTCTATTTATACTTTATTATTTACATCCAAAGATGTATTATGATATGTCATAACATGCATCAGTAGTTGGTCAACAAGTATAACTTCATCTTACATCTCTTTTTTGTGTCATATATTTTTTATTTTTAATACAAGAGGACTAGCTTCTAGAGGCCATATATTTTGATTTAGAAGGTCATTGAGGACTTTTTTATAATTTTAGATCTCAATAAGATCTATGCACCAATTATCAATTTCAATGATGTTGAAAAACTCATAAAAAAAACTGGCTAAAAATAAACACTACAATGGACAAAAAATAAGTTTTTCTATTTTACAACTCAAAACCCATAATATCTATAATGGTTGCATTAGGATCAAAATTCACACATCTTTCTTAACATTATCCCACTTTTTGCACACCTTGAGAAAATAAAGAGAGTACCAACTCTTATGAACTAATTGCTAGGAACCAAGAGACATATAGATTCATAGCACACCATCTAAAAAAATTTGTGTTCACTGGCTTTCTCGATGTATCTATAACATTTTGAAAAGTGTCAAAATTTCTAACATTTCCCTCCCATCCTCTACCATGCCACTAAAAATGGTACTAGACATCAATATACTTGGTTATAGAATTTTAGGTTAAGTTATTTGCTAAGCATATGGCACTCTAACTCTCACATAGAACTATAATAGCTCATATAATTAGCCCCACATTTGAACATAAAAATTTGAACTAAATGGCTTCCTTACAAGAATGATTAAATACCATGTTATCTAGTTCATACAATTGACAAAGAGACTGCATCTTGCCACTTACTCATCAATTGATGACACCATCAAATGTAGTGAAAATATATCCATTATTGAATCTCTTTCTATCAACAAATCCCCTACCCAATATGAATCCATGAATATCAACTAAATGTTTGAACAAGGAAATAATTATTTAAATATGCATTTGTGATGCATCTTTAGAGATATGTTTAGTAACATTAAATATTTATTTGGGTCAACTTGTTAAGTTGTATTGTAACATTAGTTAGATATTTTATGTCTAGGTTGCACATGTATTAAAAAGGGTAAAATTAGTACCAAAAAGTAAATGTTGGAGTTAATAGTTTTATGCTTACATAGTTTTGAGACACATAATTTTGTCAATACCACAATTGTATTTGTGTGATTTTGAATCTTTTAAACTAAGTACATGTTTAGTGGTTGGGTTAGAAATCATTTGCATTGAGCTCTCTTGTAGGGTGCAAATGTGAAGCATGTAATGGGATAATTGGTTGCATGATTATCCATCATGTTTGTACACATGGAGGATACATTTGAAAAGATTAATATCTTATAATTATTCATGAAAACATAGATAAGTATATTATTTTTTTTATTACTAAATACTAGATTGAGTGTGGATGATTTTGGATGGTGGGTTTCACATCATGCAAATTTTTCAAAGTACAAATTATGTAATCTTATGGTATTTCATTGATATTTGCATTGTGGTTAGTTTTTTTCTTGTATGCATATTTTTATTTCATAAGGTTATGTAATAAATGATTTGATCAACTCAATAATTTCCTAAAAAATGGTATAAGTGAAGGGCACACAATCTATTGAGAGGGGGGTGAATCAATAGATCTAATCAATTCAAAATTATTAACTTTGCTATGGATATCAAAATATATGATTCTTCACAACAAACCCCACTTAATCAATTAAAACATAAAATCATAAAGCACACAAGTGAACACTAGATATATGTGGAAACTCAAGATGGGAAAAGCCATGGTGAGAATAGCTACTTGGATCTATTGTCCAACTCTAGCCTCATAATGCAGAAATATACAAGAGAATTTTACATTTTGAAATAGGCACCAACCTACCAGAGACACCAATCCCCTATTGTATATGTATGCCCCAAACTAATTGGAGACATCGATCCCCATTTGAATCAATACAACGGGTAGAACACCAATCCTACTAGATTAAAAAGATAAAGCTTGCAAATCTTCAATTGTAGCTCCTAAGACACCTCATACACATGTCAAATTCATAGTTGATACTCTTCCCTATTGCATATGATCTTCCGATACTAGAGCACACACTAAAATGCAACTCTCCCTTTTATCTTCACCACCTTCTCTTCAATTTGTACTAGTGACCAAATTTTCTTCACACAAGTGTATTTTAAATTCACACATTCACCCAATACATCTACACAATAGAGAAATATATACATGAAATTGTATAAACACTCTTCTATGTCAACTAGGAATCCCTAAATTATATTTAGGATGACATAAGGTGGACCTAAATTCAAATTGTAAACATGAAACATGTAATAGGTCAATCCAAAAAAAAATTGTGTTACCGCCAAAAGAACATGATATTATGTGCTACCACAAGAACCTTAAGCAATTCCTATCTTAACACCACACACTTGAGATTTTAATTCTGCACACTACTAGCCATTACCGCATACACCTTGAACACCTACTAGTTGACAAATAGACATAGATAACCTTTTGTTCTTAAAATAATTTTGCATGTTGAGCATATCCTCTGGAAACTCAAGAATATGATAAAACTAGTGTAGACATACTCTCCTCTGAAACCACAGAGAAAACTACATTTTTGAAAGAGATGTAGACTATAATTGTATTGCCAGAGAAGTCTCTCTACCTTGAGAATTGAACTAAAACATTCTACTACAAACTTCTTGATCACCACTATCATAGAGAATAGACGCAAGCATGATATTGCAAGAATACAGAAGATATACAACCACACCTTAGCAACTAGTAATATATATTTCTTGATTTTGCATCTTGATAGTAAAATTACCAACACAAATCATACTAAACTTCTAACATACAACATGCTTGAGAAAATCTTCTTCAAATATTTTGCAACTCAAAATGATAATTCAAGGGGAATATAATGATAATTAAAGTACCATTATAAGATTAGCCTTACATAGATAACTCCTTTGACATCAAACTACTTACTAACAAACGTTTACATCAATGACAACCTATGTTCAACAATCTCCCCCTTTGTCATTGATGACAAACAACAAAATATTGGGCCACCAAAATAGCCAGCTACACACGAAGATATTTATCCATTAGAATGATTTATCTCCCTTCGAAGATATAGAATTTTGAGTTCTATTTCTCCCCCTTTGACATCAATGGAAAAGGTCAAAAATCATTCTCCTTTTGTGTTTAATTTTTTCCCTTTCTATATTTTTGATACTTTGCACAATCTATAAACTTGTTTCTTGGATAGAATCCCCCTGAGTCCATACTTCACTTCTAAACAAACATTTTGCACAACCATCAAGCTTTCTTGCAGTAGGGAGACCAAGCTCACCCACCTGTGCTTCCTCTTGATTCAAGAGGATGGAGCGATAACTCCCAAATTTTACCGAAGAAACTCAAATGTCTCATTAGGAAGTGGTTTAGTGAATATATTTTCTACTTGCTCCTTCGTCTCAACATACTCCAACTTTACCTCCTTTTTTGCAACCTTCTCCCTTAGAAAATGATACTTGGGCGAGTGCAAAAGTATGGGTAGCCAATTTGTGGCCAATTTACTTTTTCATCCCGAAATAGAAAATTGTGAGCGCATTATAGTAAAACGTACTCGCATTATGGCTTAGTAATGACCGAGCCTAGGATCAAACATTACCAAGCCATAATGTGAACATGTTATAACACGCTCACATTATGGTTTAAATTTCAAAAAACGTGCGCATTTTGAGTTCAAAAAATATGCACATTTTGAATTGAAAAAATGTGCAGATTTTGAGTTCAAAAAATGTACATGTTTTGAAATCAAAAAATAATTTCCAAAACATGACTACATTATAACACGTCGCGTTTTGGTCTACATTAAAATTTGTTTAGACTTCTCTTTTTTTTGTCTCTTTCTTCTTTTTATCTTTCGACATTTACATATGGACATTTACTTTCTTATACTTTAAGTTATATTTCATGTATATAGTTTCAGGAAGTTTGAGAGTGGTTTCGGATCTCTAGGAGTTTTAATGCAAATTCTAGTTTTTGGAAGATCTTCAAAAATTCAGACTTAGTCAAATTTCAATAATCAGCATGTCAAATTTCAGTAACTAGGAGGTCAAATTTCAGTAATCAACAAGTTGTATCATCTTTCTCTCTCTATCAATCATTTTTATCCCTTATGCTCTAGACCTCTCTCACACACTCTCTCCTTCCCTCTACACTTATATCTAACCAACCTCTCTCTCCCCCTCCCTCCTTTCCTCCTTCCCTCCTTCCCTCTCTAATTTTCTCTATCTCCCCCCTCTCTCTCTTCCTTCCTCCCACCCACCTTCCCTCTCTACTTCACTCTATCTAACCCATCCCTCTCTACCTATCTCTCTCTCCCTCCCTCCTCTCTCTCTCTCTTCCTTCATCCCAACCACCTTCCCTTCCTACTTATCTCTATCTAACCTATCCCTCTCTGCCTATCTCTCACCATCCCTCCTCTCTCTCTCAATCTCTTCACCTTCCTCCTTCCCTCCTCTCTCTCTCTCTCATTCTCTTTACCACACTTCTCTTTCCATCTATCCCTCCCTCCTCCCCTCTCTACTTCTCTCTATCTCTCTCCCTCCCTCCTCCCCCCTCTCTTTCTCTCCTTCCATATATACTTCTCTCTACCTCTCTCCATCTCTACCTCTCTCTCCCTCATTCCCTCTCACTCTCCCTCCCTCTCTCCCTCTCTCTTAATCTCCCAACCTTACTCATTCCCTTTGTGTTTCTCTCTCTCATACACTCTCTCCCTCCCCCATCTCTCTCTCTTTGGTTTAGGCTTTATGGTTTATGGCTTAGGCTTTAGGTACAATCCCCTCTTTCTCCCCCTCTCTCTCAGGTCTATCCCTCCCACCCCCTCTCTCTCTTAGGTATATCTCTCACTCCCTCTCTCTCTCTCTCAAGTTTATCTATCACTCCCTTTATCTCTCTCAGTCTCTCCCTCCACCCTAATAGAATATCTCTCTCTCTCTCTCTCTCTCTCTCTCTCTCTCTCTCTCTCTCTCTCACTCAGGTCTCCCTCTCCCACCCCCTCTCCCTCTCTTAATTTTCTCACTCTCACCCTAAATACAGAACTCTCTCTCTCCATCTCTACCTCTCTTTCAGCTCTATCCCTCCCACCCCCTCCCCCTCTCACCCTAAGTAGATAACTCTCTCTCACTCACTCACTCAATCCCTCTCTCACCCTCTCTCCCAGGACTCTCCCTCCCACCCCCTCTCCCTCCCTTAGGTCTCTCCCTCTCACCCTAACTAGAGAACTCTCTCTCTCTCTCTCTCTAAGGTCTCTCCCTCACACCCTCTCTCTCTCTCACTCACTCAATCCTTCTATCTCTCTCCCCTCTACCCTTAAACCCTCTACCCTCTATCTCTCTCCCACTCCCTCACTCTCTCTCTCACTCACTCAATCCTTTTATCTCTCTCCCCTCTACCCTTAAACCCTCTACCCTGTATCTCTCTCCCACTCCCTCACTCTCTCTCTCAAGTATCTCCATCCTACCCCCTCTCCCTCTCTCAATTCTCTCTTTCTCACTCACTCACTCCTTCTATCTCTCTCCCATCTACCCTCTACCCTCTACCCTCTATCTCTCTCCAACTCCCTCCCTCTCTCTCTCTCTTCAAGTCTCTCTCTCCTACCCCCTCTCCCTCTCTCAAGTATCTCTCTCTCTATCACTCACTCCTATCTCTCTCTCCTCTACCCTTAACCCTTAAACCCTTAAACCCTCTACCCTAGCTTGCCAATTCAGTGAAATTGGAAATGTAGTGGCCTATTTGAAAAAATACGTCCAAGAAATGGGGTCTCTTGATGATTTAAATCACTGGGAGACCCCATTTCTTGGACCCATTTTTTCAAAAAGGCTAAGTTAGATTGCCAATTTCACTGAATTTGCAAGCTATTGGGCCCTCTACCCTCTAATCTTAACCCTCTACCATCTATCTCTCTTCCACTCCCTCTCTCTCTCTTTGTCTCTCTCTCTCATGTCTCTACCTCCCACTCCCTCTCCCTCTCTCAGGTCTCTCTCTCACTCACTCACTCCATCTATCTATCTCCCCTATACCCTTAACCATAAACCCTTAACCCTTAAACCCTAAACCCTTAAACCCTCTACTCTTAACCCTCTACCCTCTATTTATATCAAGTATCTCCCTCCTAACCCCTCTCCCTCTCTCAAGTCTCTTTCTCACTCACTCACTCCTATCTCTCTCCCCTCTACCCTTAACTTTCTACCCTCTACCCTTAACCCTTAAAGCCTCTACCCTCCACCCTCCATCTCTCTCCCACTCCATCCCTCTTTCTCTTTCTCTCAAGTCTCTCCCTCCTACCCCCTCTCCCTCTACCCTTAACCCTCTACCCTCTACCCTCTATCTATCTCCCACTCCCTCCCTCTCTCTCTTTCTCTCAGGTCTCTCCCTCCTACCCCCTCTCCCTTTCTCAAGTCTCTCTCTCTCACTCACTCCTTCCTTTTATCTCTCTCCCCTCTACCCTTAACCATCTACCCTCTATTGTTCACCCTCAACCCTAGCTTTCTAATTCGGTGAAATTGGAAACTTGACTTGCCACTAGAAGACCCCATTTTTTCAAATAAGGTAAGTTAGGTGGGTCCACTGGCTTGCCAATTCGATGAAGTTGGCAATGTAGTGGCATGTTTGAAAAAATGGGTCCAAGAAATGGGGTCTCCCAGTGATGTAAATCATCGAGAGACCCCATTTCTCGGACCCATTTTTTCAAACAGGTCAAGTGATGGAGAGGTAGTGGGAAGGAGATAGAGAGAGATAGATAGAGGGAGCGAGAGAGAGTGGTAGGGATTGATTGAGCAAGAGGTACATAGAAATAGGGAGAGGGTAGATAGAGAAAATTAGAGATGGTAGGAGAGAGGGAGGGAGAGAGAGGTGAGATGTATAAATTTAGAGAAAGGGATATGGTTTGAGGGTATAGGGTTGAGGGATTAGGGTGGTTGGACCTATAGGGTTGATGATTTAGAGTATTGGGTTGAGGGTAGAGGGTATTGGGTATCTACCCTCAACCCAATTCCCTCAACCCTAATCCATCAACCCTTAAACCTAAGAAAACTCACTACCCTAATCCCTAAACCCTAAGAGGGAGTGGGAGATAGAGAGATAGATAGAGGGAGTGAAAGAGAGTGGTATGGATTTATTGAGAAAGAGGTACATAGAAAGAGGGAGAGGGTAGATAGAGACAATTAGAGAGGGTAGGAGAGAGGGGGGAGAGAGGTGAGATGTATAGATAGAGAGAAATGGATAGGGGTTGAGGGTATAGGGTTGAGGGTTGAGGGATTAGGGTGGAGGACCTATAGGGTTGATGATTTGGGGTATTGGGTTAAGGGTATAGGGTGAGGGATTAGAGTTGAGAATAGAGGGTATTTGATTGAGGGTAGAGAGTAGAAGGTTTAAGGGTTTATGGTTAAAGGGTATAGGGTATAGGGTTGAGGGTAGAGGGTAGAGGGTATAGGTTTGAGGGTATATGGTTGAAGGATTAGGTTGAGGGTCCAATGTATAGGGTAGATGGTATAGAGGTTGAGGGTTAAGGGTTTAATGGTTGAGGGATTAAGGGTTGAGGGTTGAGAATTGAGGGTTGAGGGTAGAGGGTAGAGGGTTTAAGGGTTTAGGGTTTAAAGGTTGAGCGTTGAGGGTTTAAGGTTGAGGGTAGAGGATTGAGGGTATAGGTTTGAGGGTCCAATGTATAGGGTAGAGGGTATAGGGGTTGAGGTATTAGGGTTTAAGGATTGAGAGTAGAGGGTAGATGGTAGAGGGTAGAGGGTAGAGGTTTGAGGGTTGAGGGTTGAGGGTTGAGGGTTGAGGTATTAAGGGTCTAGGGTTGAGGGTTTAGGGTTGAGGGTAGAGGGTTTATGGTATAGGGTATAGTTTTGAGGGTATATGGTTGAAGGATTAGGGTTGAGGGTCCATTTTATAGGGTAGAGGGTATAGGTGTTGAGGGTTAAGGGTTTAAGGGTTTAGGGTTGAGAGATTAAGGGATGAGGGTTGAGAATTGAGGGTTAAGGGTTTAATGTATAGGGTAGAGGGTTTAAGGGTTTATGGTTTAAGGGTTGAGGTTTGAGGTTTTAAGGTTGAGGGTAGAGGGTTGAGGGTATAGGGTTGAGGGATTAGGGTTGAGGTTCCATTGTATAGGTTTGAGGGTTGAGAATTGAGGTTTGAAGGTTTAATGTATAGGTTAGAGTGTAGAGGGTTCAAGGGTTGAGGGTTGACCGTTTAAGGTTGAGGGTAGAGGATTGAGGGTATAGGGTTGAGGGATTAGGGTTGAGGGTCGGGATTAGGGTTGAGGGTCCAATTTATAGGGTAGAGGGTATAGGGGTTGAGGGATTAGGGTTTAAGGGTTGAGGGTTGAGGGTAGAGGGTAGAGGGATAATATTTTAAGGGTTAAGGGTTGAGGGATTAGGGTAGAGAGTTTACATCATCGGGAGATCCCATTTTTTGGACCCACTTTTTCAAACAGGTCACTACATTGCTAATTTCACAAAATTGGCAAGCCAGTGCACCCACTAGCTTTCCAATTCGATGGAATTGGCAACCTAACTTGGCCTGTTTGAAAAAATGAGTCCAAGAAATGGGGTCTCCCGGTGATAAAACAAGCCAAGTTAGGTTGTTAATTTCACTGAATTGGTAAGCTAGTGGGCACACTAGCTTGCTAATTTGTTGAAATTGGCAATGCAGTGGCCTGTTTGAAAAAGTGGGTCTAAGAAATGGGGTATCCTAGTGATTTAAATCATCAAGAGACCCCATTTCTTGGACCCATTCTTTTCAAATAGGCCAAGTTAGGTTGCCAATTTCACTAAATTGGCAAGCTAATGGGTGCACTGACTTGCCAACTCAGTGAAATTGGCAATGTAGTGGCCTGTTTGAAAAAATGGGGTCTCCCATTGATGTAAATCACTAGGAGACCCCATTTCTTGGACCCATTTTTTCAATTAGGCCAAGTTAGGTTACCAATTTCATTGAATTGGCAAGCTAGTGGGCCCACTAGCTTGCTAATTCAATGAAATTGGCAATGTAGTGGCCTATTTGAAAAAGTGGGTCCAAGAATTACATCATCGAGAGGCCCAATTTCTTGGATCCATTTTTTCAAATAGGGCAAGTTAGGTTTCCAATTTCACCAAATTGGCAAGCTAGTGGGCCCACTAACTTTCCAATTCGATGAAATTGGAAATGTAGTGGTATGTTTGAAATAATGGGTCCAAGAAATGGGGGCCATCTCTCTCTCTCTCATGTTTCTCCCTCACACCCCCTCACTCTCTCTCCTAAACCCTAATCCCTATACCCTATAAACTTAACCTTAAACCTTCAACCCAATGCCCTCAACCCTATACCTAATATCGTAAACCCTAATCCCTATACCCTATAAACTTAACCTTATACCTTCAACCCTATACCTTAAACCATAAACCATAGACCATCAACCCTCATCCCTATACCATATACCCTAAACCCTAAACATTATCCTTGAACCCTTAACCTTATAATTAAACGCTAAATCCTACATTAAACCTTGAACCTTAAACCCTCAACCCTAAACCCAATACCCTCAACCCTATACCCAATATCTTAAACACTAATCTGTATACCCTATACACTTAACCCTACACCCCCAACCTTGAACACTATATCTCAACCCTCAAACCTCTACCTTAAACCCTAAACCCTACACCTTCAACTCTCATCCCTATACCCTATACCCTCAACCTTATAACCTAAGCCCTGAACATCATCCCTCAACCCTATACTTAAACCCTAAACCCTACATTCAACCTTGTACACTAAACCCAATACCCTCAAACCTATACCCATTATTCTAAACCTTAATCCCTATACCCTATACACTTAGCCTTATACCCTCAACCTTGAATATTATCCCTCAACCCTCAACCCTATACCTTAAACCCTAAACCCTACACCCTCAACCTTATACCCTAAAACATAAACATTATTCCTCGACCCTATACTTAATGGAAAACCCTACACTCTCAAGCCTTAACCCTATACCTTATATCCTTAACCCTACATCCTACACCCTAATCCCTATACCCTATACACTTAACCTCATATCCTCAACCCTAAACATTACACCTCAACCCTCAAACTTATACATAAATCCTAAAACATTAACCATCAACCCTAAACCTAATATCCTCAACTCTATACCCAATATCCTAAACCATAATCCATATACCCTATACACTTAACCTTATACCCTCAAACCTAAACTTTATCCCTTGACCCTTAACCCTATACCTTAAACCCTAAACCCTAAACCCTCATCCCTCATCCCTATATGCTATACCCTCAAATTTATACCTAATATCCTAAACCCTAATCCCTATTCCCTATACACTTAATCCTATAACCTCAGCCCTATACCTTAAACACTAAACCTTACACCCTCAACCCTCATAGGGGGAGAGAGAAAGAGGGGGAGGGAGAAATTGGGGAGAGAGAGAGAAGTTGGGAGGGAAAGAGGAGATAAAGATAAGTAGAGATGGGAGGAGAGGTAGAGCAACATGAGAGATAAAGAGTAGATAAGGAAGGAAATATGGAGGGAGAGGTATGGAGGGAGAGAGAGGGAGGTGAGAGAGAGGTGAGATAGAGAGAAATAAAGAGAGTTTGGTAGGGAGTGATAGAGGGAGATGCGGGTAGAGAGGGATAGGTGAGATAGAGAGAAGTAGAGAGAGATAGAGATAGAAGGAAGGAGGGAGGGTGGGTGAGAGAGGGGAGGAAGGGAGAGGTAAAGAGAGATAGGTGAGATAAAGATAAGTAGAGAGAGAATGGTGACATATAGAGAAGGAGATAGTTATAGATATGGGAAGAGAGAATGGTGAGATAGAAAGGAGAGAGTGAGAGAGATCGAGGGAGAGGAGATATGGCAAGTAGATAGGGGAAAAGGTAGGGAGGGAGACATCTAGTGAGAGAGAGAGGGAAAATATAATTTGAGAAAGGAGAGGTAGAGAGAAGTAGAAAGAGAATGAGGGAGAGAAGCGAGATAAAGAAGTGTAGAGAGAGTGGTAGGGAGTGATGGATGGAGAGGTAGGTAGAGATGGATTAGGGAGATAGAGAGTAGAGAGGGAAGGAGAGGGAGATGTATGGAGGGAGAGAGAGGGAGGTGAGAGAGAGGTGAGATAGAGAGCAATAGAGAGAGTGTGGTAGGGAGTGATGGAGGGATATGCGGGTAGAGAGGGATAGGTGAGATAGAGAGAAGTATAGAGAGATAGAGATAGAGGTAAGGAGGGAGGGTGAGAGGGAGAGGGGAGGAAGGGAGAGGTAGAGAGGGATAGGTGAGATAAAGATATGTAGAGAGAGAATGGTGACATATAGAGAAGTAGAGAGTTACAAAGAGGGAAAGAGAGAATGGTGAGATAGAGAGGAGAGAGAGAGAAAGAGGGTGAGGGAGGAGTGAGAGAGAGAAAGAAAGAGAGAGGTAGAGGGAGGGAGAGGAGAGATAGAGAGTGGATAGGGGAAAAGGTAGGGAGGGAGACATCTAGAGAGAGAGAAGGCTAGGGGAGATAAAGATAATTAGAGAAGGGAGAGGTAGAGAGAGAAGAAACGATGGAATGGGGGAGGGAGGGAGAGAAGAAAGATAGAGAGGCATAGAGAGAGTGTTAGGGAGTGATGGATGGAGAGGTAGGTAGAGAGGGATTAGGGAGATAGAGAGTAGAGAGAGAAGGAGAGAGAGGTACAGATGGAGAGAGTGGGAGGTGAGATATAGAGTAATAGGGAGAGAGTGGTAGGTTGTGATGGATGGAGAAGTAGGTAGAGAGGGAGAGGGGAGATATAGATAAGTAGAGAGGGAGGGAGAGAGGGAGGGAGATGTAGTAAGGGAGAGAGAGGTGAGATAGAGAGAAATAGAGAGTGATGGAAGGAAAGGTAGGTAGAGAGAGGGAGAGAGGAGATAAAGATAAGTAGAGATGGAAGGAGAGGTAGAGAGAGGGGAGAGATAGAGAGAAGTAGAGATGGAATGAGGGAGGGAGGGAGAGGTAGGGAGGGAGAGAAAGGCAAGATAGAGAGGTGTAGAGAGAGAGTGGTAAGGTTTGATGGATGCAAAGGTAGGTAGAGACAGGGATTGGGAGATATAGAGTAGATAGGGAAGAAGAAAGGGAGAGAGAAGTATGGAGGGAGAGATAGGGATGTGAGAGAGAGGTGAGGTAAAGAGAAATAGAGAGTGGTAGGGAGATATGGAGGGAGAGGTAGGTAGAGAGAGAGAGGGATGGAGGGAGGGAGATAGAGATAAGTAGAGAGGGAAGGAAGGAGGGAGAGAGAAGTGAGGTAGAGAAAATTAGAGGGAAAAGGAGAGAGGGAAAGAGAGAGTTCTTGAGATCAAGGGAGAGAGAGTCAAATAAAGGGATGGAGATAGTGAGAGAGAGGTCTAGAGTGTAACGGATAAAAATGAGTGAGATCGAGAGAAAATTATATAACTTGCTAATTACTAAAATTTGACCTCCTAATTATTAAAATTTGACTAAGTCTAAAATTTGTGAGATCTTCCAAAAACTATAATTTTCATTATAACTCCTAGAGATCCGAAACCACTCTCAAGAATCCTGAAACTATATACATGAAATATATAACTTAAAGTATAAGAAAGTAAACTTCCATATGTAAATGTCAACTTAAACATTTATGTATATAGTTTCCCTCAAAGACAATGAGAAGAAAGAAAAAAAAAAGAGAAGAAAAATAAATTCGATGTAGATCAAAATGTGAGCTCATTATAACATGCTCATGTTTTGTCAATGCATTCAAAAAATAAAAAATCCATGTCAAAACTAAGATATAATGCGAGCATGTTATAACACACATGAGTTATATCTTGCTTTGGGAATCCCCAAGCCTTGGGCTTGGTATTTTCCTTAGAATAGCAACCCAAAGGTTTGGAGGGCATTCCCAATGACTAGAGACGTGTTTTTACAAATTCCACAATATTTCACATAATCAGGTTCGTGCTCGCCATCAGGATTGCGCGTGGTTCAATGTCAAACAAATTGAACACCTGGGTAATGTTAGGTTCTCTCTTATCTATCCAACAATGTAATTTTTTTCACATTTTGACAATGTTAAGCCTTTCATCTATAATTTCTTTTGTTTGTGGGTCTCTTTTTTGGCAAAACGAAGTGTTTGGTGTTTTTTTCGTTATAAATTAACCGTTAATCAAAATTTTAAATAAATTAAATTTTTAGAAACTAGTCTCCATTCTACAATTTTTATTTTTTTTTAAATCAATTAGTTTCCAAAATTTGTAGGGGTAGCAAGGCCAAAATTATGTTTTTCAAGAAGTGTCCACTTAGAAAATTAGTAAAAAATAAAATATTCATTAAAAAATTATCAAAAAAGTTGTGCATCAACTACATACTGTTACCTAATTATTGACCAGAGTTATTTTAAATATACTAAAAAAAGGTTCACTGTGCTAGGGATGTACAAGAGTTGCTATGTTATGTTTTTCTGACAAAAACAACACCAATTTATGTACATCCCTCTTTTGAACCCCTTAATCTCAACCATTTTCAAAATAAATTAGTAGTTTAGAAAGTAGACTCGAAGCACTTCGATCTTCGTTTTTGTTCCATCTTAAAAAAATTAGTGTAACTATCCTCAATTTCGCGTCCAATGTCAGTATTTCTTGATTTCAGAAAAAAAGTGGCCACTTAAGCCCCCTTTTTGGGAACCATCTTTTTGCACTTACCCACTTGATTACAATGTTTTTTTTCTTTAAATGCATTATTGGATTCTTTGAGATATTTATGGCATTGGTGTTATCACAAAGAATAGAGGTAGGTTCATCAAACTCACCTCCATCACCTTCAAATTTTGTTTCATCCATAATACTTGAGTGCAACATGATGTTGTTGCAATGTATTTTGCTTCTGCTATGGATAATGAAATTGAGTCATGTTTCTTGCTCAACCAAGACACCAAATTGTCACCAAGAAAGAATGCTCTGCCACTTGTGCTCTTCTAGTCATTTATGCATCATGTCCAATCTGCATCTATGTATGCAATTAGAGTGAATGTTTTACTCTTTGGACACCACAATCCAAAATCCATAGTAACCTTCAAATATCTTAATATTCTTTTTACTTCTTTAATATGAGTTTCTTTAGGTGTTTCTTGAAATCTAGCAACCATTACAACTACTTACATTATATCTAGTTTAGATCCTATTACATACAAAAAAACTACCAATCATAGATTTGTACAAGGTTTGATCAGCCAAAGCAGATTCACAATCTTTACTCAACCTGCATCCTGTAACCATAGGTGTACCTACCAATTTATAGACTTCCATTTTGAACTTAATTAGCATCTCCTTTATTTACTTGTTCTAGGAAATGAAAATGCTTTTGTCTAATTGTGCAATTTTCAGCCCAAGAAAGAAAGATAATTCACCTAGCATAGACATTTCAAACTCATTTTACATTTCCTTCTAAAAATCCTTGCACATGTCATCACTACTACTGTCAAAAATGATATCATCTACATAGAACATAAAAATTAGCAATTAATCTCCTATTTTTATGTACATATTACTATCTACACTTCCTCATTAAACCCTTATTGTTACAAGTATCTATCCAACCTTTAATACCAAGCTCTAGGAGCTTTTTTGAGTCCATACAAAGCCTTCTTCAAATTACAAACATAATCTGTATTGATATAACATTGAAAACCTTTCGATTGTTCAATGTAGACTTCTTCTTCTAATTATCCATTCAGAAATATTGACTTCACATCCATCTAGTATACATTTAAGTTCTTGAATGTTGAAAGAGCTAAAAAATATCCTAATTACTTCTAGTCTTTCTACTGGATAAAATGTCTCTTCAAAATCCATTCCTTCAACTTGAACATACCCTTTACACGCAAGTCTAGCCTTATTCCAGATCACTTCTCCTTCCTCATTTAGCTTGTTTCTTAAAACCCACTTGGTTCCAATCACATTCTTGCCTTTATGTCTTGGGATAAGTTCCTAATTTTCATTCTTCTTGATTTGATTCAGCTCTTCCTCCATAGCTTTTATTTAACCCTTCTCTTTGCTTGCTTCTTTATAAGACTTAGGATATATTTTTTACAGTAATGCAAAGTGTACTTTCTTATTTCCCCTCTCAAGTTTCTTCCAGTTCTAAACCCCATTGTATTTATCTCCTATAATCTAGTCTTCAAAGTGATTCTTTTGAACATACGAATTTTTTGTAACAACTTCTGAATCTTCAATAATGTTGTGAATTGGCTCTTCATCATCTTCTACTTTTGAAATACCAAAAGACGTAATTGTTTCATCAATTTTCACATTTTCACTTTCTACAATCCTCTTCAGCTTTTTGTTAAATAACATTTGTATGCTTTACAAGTCTAAATGAATAACCAAGAAAAATACCTTCATCAAATCTAGAATCAAACTTACCCAATTTTTCTTCATTCCTTTTGATGTAGCACTTGCTTCCAAGTATTTTGAGGTTTCTGACTGATATTGGTCTTCCTCTCCATAGATCATATGGTGGTTTATTAGTCTTGTGTCTTATTTGAGCTCTGTTCAAAATATACACAACAATTTGAACTGCTTCTCTCTAGTACATATCTGATAGATTTGCTTGACTCAACATTGTTTTGGCCATCTCTTGTACTTTTTGTCATCCTTTTTGCAACTAAATGTTTCTATAGAGTTCTAGGAGAAAAAAATTTCCTCTAGATCCCATGCTCTTTATATAATTTATCATACTTTTCAGAAGTGAATTCTCCACCTTTGTCTGATCTCAAAACCTTGATTTTTCTTTCAGTTTCATTCTCTACTAATGCATTGAATGCCTTAAACTTTTCAAATATAACTTAGACTTATCTTTCAGAAATGTAATCCAATTCATCCTAGTGTAATAATCAATGAGAATCATGAAATACCTATCTCCTTGAGAATTTTTTTCCTCTTAGGTCTGCACAAGTTTGTATGAACCAAATCAAATGGTTTTGATGTAGAATATGCCTTAGTAGGAAATTTACTTTTTGTCTGCTTTCCTTCATGACATGACTTGTAGTTGGTAGATTGAGGCTTCTTAATCTTTGGCATGTCCCAAACCATTCCTCTTGAGCTAATCCTTACAATGTAATCAAAGTTCATATGTCCCAGTCTTCTATGCCAAAGCTAGTTTTCATATTTCTGCATAGTAAGACAATTTTTCCCATTCAACTCACTGATATGATATATGTCACCATTTTTCCTAATTCCTTCTGTAATTATTTTTTTGGTACTTAAATTCTTGATTTCACATCCTTCAATAGTAAATGATAACCTATAATCTTTATCACACATTTGACTTACACTCAACAGATTATTCTTTAATCCTTCAACATACAAAACATCATGTGTCTTTGTCCTACCACCATCAAGACTCAAAGTACCCTTACTGGTAATTTTAGGAACAAAATTATTTCCAAGGGTCACATAACCTCCTTCAAATTTCTTGAAACTCTTGAAATTACTTTTATCTCCAATCACGTGGCTTCAGAAATCGTTGTCTATGATCCATAGATTTTTCATTTCTAAGCATGTAGTGCAATTTGTGCAATCATTGATTTAACTAACATTTTCTCTTCAAGAACCTTCTTTCAGAATTTATTTGATTCATGACATCTATATTTTGATCCTTTCCTCTCACTTTCTGGTAGAGGACTCACAAAATTGCTTCGACAGTTCCTTGCAATGTGTCCAAAATTGTTGCATTTGTAACAAATGATATTAAAATTGTATAGAGGTGCAAATACATTTATGCTAACAAAGTTACTTCTTCTTACCTGAGAATTTCTATGATCCACAACTCTATGTCCAAAACTATTGCAATTAAAATAACAACCAGAGAAAGGATAATTTAACCTGGTGTTATATCCCTATGGTGCAATCACAATAGGAGGGTCCTCAAGGAGAACAATCTAGACTGTGTAGCTAGAGTCACACAATAGAAGCAACACAAAATATGGAGGAAAATGCAGATGCGAACATTCTCATTAATAGAAAATTCAATTACATATAATTGGCCACATCCGAGCTTACAAATTTGGCTCACATGCCTAATACAACATGCTCAAAATACAGTACTCTTATATGCGAGCGAAAATCTTAGAAATCAAATTCTATATTCATCTCGATTTTCCTAATCTTGATTGCTTGCTATCTTAACGATAAATTATAAGATTTATATCATATCCACATATCTAAAAACATATGTTTTGGCCAAATATCTTTACAATCTCTCGATGAAGGAAACATAACGTGTACATGAACAGGTCGGCCTCAAATTTGAATTTCTCCTCGACAGGTGCATATGATGAAGTGTGGACCTAAAATCAAGGTTAGGAACACTCCATGGAATAATTTGAAACACACTGTAAGGATCCACAAGCTACGGGAACAATCCATGAATGATCAAACTAGCCATTAGGTTAAAACTGTCACTTAATCTGAAAGCGATAACTTGCTGGAAAAAAATCCAATCAAGCTGAAAATTTTGAATAAGGGAAATGAACATGTCCACGATGAAAACATAGAACCACGAGGTCTGGTGAGAAAACATGAAGAAATATTGAATCGGCCAACTTGAACAAGAACAAACTAAATGAAAAAAAATTTGGTTGATGCAAGATTTCCAAGAACCAATGATGCTCCTGCATCACCCTATCTTCCAGATCTTCTTCTCTTCTTCTAAACTTGAATAAATCCATCATTCTATTTATTTCTTTTATCACTTGCAATGATCCTTTCAAAATTTATACTTTTGGAACCAGTCACTTCTAGACTTTCTTTAGTAGTCTTCATAGACTATTTTGTTACCTTGTTCTTCTGATCACCAAAACCAATTCTGATTTTGACATACAAAAATCTTTGACTTCCCAAGATACAAACTAGAGTTTTAGTAATCTTTCTAAACTTCATATGTAGCTATTGATTCACTTTCTCAAGCTCTTTTCTTATTTTCATAATTTTTGCTTCCAGCTTCTCACAGTTATTATCTCTTGATAGTAACTTTCTGGTCAAAACTTCTTCAATCTTTTTTTCTTCTTCTATTCGAGTCTTTAGATCAACAATCATCTTTTATGCTCTCTTCAAATCCAGAGATAATTTTTCTTTGGCCTTCACTTCTTTTGAAATTATATTCTTCAACCTTTTAATTTATTTTCCAGCACATAGCAATTCTTCCACAATATCTACTTCATCTTCATTATTTCCAAAATATGTTTCTGCATCCCCTTTAGTAGCTTCAAAAGCCATGAATACAACCTTTTCTTTTTCATCTCTAGAGATATCTTCATCTTCTTCATCAGTGGATTATTCTTCTTCCTCATTAGTGTAGAAGATCTTATGTTTTCTCTTACCTTTATTCCTTCTCTAAAATGGTTTATTTCCATACTTGTGTTCAACATTATTAGAGTCCATATGGGGACACTTAGCCATAAAATATCCCACTTCACCAAAAATAAAGCACTTAAAAGGTAACTTTCCTTTGTACTTACTAGAACCTCTTTGTAGCTTCTTGAAAAAATTGACTTCCTCCAGATCTGACCCAATAATCTTGATCAACTTTCTTCTTAGATACAATGAATTCAGCCTCTTTTCTTATATTGTCTTCACTTTCAAACCTCATTTCAAAATAAGTTAGAATTCCATGAATTAAGTCAACCTCAAACCATTCAGATCCTTATCTTCTTCAATAGCAAAGAATTTAGAATCAAACCTTCTAGGGAGAGATCTGAATACCTTTTCACAGCAACCTTTTCTTTCAATTATTCTCCAAGAACTCGCATAGAGTTGACAACTTCATTGACCTAGATCAGGAATGTGGAAATATTATAATATTCTTTCATCTTCAATATTTCAAATTAATATATACGATTTTTCATCTTTGCCTCTTTGAATTTGTTATCGCATTCATAGATGGTTTCCATTTATCCCATATTTCCTTCAGTGTTTTCCATTGAATCACTTTTACAAATTTAGAGTTAGTCAATCCACACAATATAGCATTCCTTCCCTTAGCATTTCTTTTACAAGCCCTCTTTGAAACCTAATCCCTAGGAGGTTTTTAAGGAATCTAATGTCCCTTTATCATTCACATTTAGATATCTATTTCTAAAGCCATCAAATAGGATTCCATCCTACCTTTCTAAAAAGAAAAATTTGATCTATCAAATAGTGATGCTTTATTTCTAGAGAATCCTTCCTGATTAATTGAGTGTGTCATCTCGAAACTACCTTAAGTTGTTATACTTATTCAAAGGAACTTTGCTATGATACCTATTGAAGGTCAAACGATCTACTGAGAGGGGCGTGAATTGGTAGATCTAATCAATTAAAAATTCTTAACTTTCCTATTGATATCAAAATATATGATTCTTCACCAAAAACCCCACATAATCAATTAAAATATAAAATCATAAAGAAAACAAGTGAACACCAGATATACATGGAAACCCAAGATGGGAAAAACCACGGTGAGAATAGTTGCTTGGATCTACTATTCAAATCCAACCTCACAATGCATAAATATACAAGAGAATTTTATAGCCTAAAGTAGGAACCAACCTACTGGAGACATCAACCCCCTATTGTATATATAGGCACTAACCTATTGGAGGCACCAATCCCCAATTGAATCAATACAAAAGTAGAACATCAATCCTACTGAATTACAAACATAAAGCTTGCAGATCTTCAATTGTATCCTAAGTCACCTCATACACGTTCCAAAGTCGCAGTTGATACTCTTCCTCACTAGAATATATGATCTTTTGATACTAGTGCACACACTGAAATGCAACTCTCCCTTTTATCTTCACCGCCTTCTTGTCAATTTGCACCAATGACCAACTTTTCTTCATATAGATGTAATTCAAATTCACATAGTCACCTAATACATTTGCGCAATAGAGAAATATATGCTTGACATTGCATAAACACTCTTCTATATCGACCAAGGATTTGTAAATATCTAAGATGACATAAGGTGGACCTAAATTAAAATTACATGAAACATGTAACAGGTCAGTCTAAAAATAAAATATGTTGCCGCTAAAAGAGCATGATACCATACACTACCACAAGAACCTTAAGAAGGTCCTATCTTAACACCACATAGAAGATTTAAATTTTGCATGCTACTAGCCATTACCACACATACCTTGAATACCAACTAGTTGAAGAATAGGCATAGAGAACCTTCTATCATTACAATATTTTTGACATGTTGAACATAGAACTAGTGTAGACATACTCTCCTTTGAAACCATAGAGAAAAACTACATTTATGAAAGAAATGTGAACCATAATTGTATTGCTAGAGAAATCTCTCTATTTTGAGAAATGAACTGAAACATTCTGGTACATACTTCCATATCACCATTGTCATAGAGAATAGGTGCAAGAATGATATTTCAAGCATACAAAATATATATAACCACACCTTAGCAACTAGTAATATATATTTCTTGATTTTGTAGATTGACAGTAAAATTACCAATATAGATCATACTAAACTTCTAACATACAACATGCTTCAAAAAATATTCTATAAATCTTCTACAAATATTCTATAACTCAAAATGATATGTTAATGGGAATATAATAATAATTCAAGTACGATTAAAAGCTTAGCCTTACATAGAGAACTCCTTTGACATCAAACTACTTACTGCATCAATGACAACCTCTTACATCAATGACATTACTGACAATATTTGACATCAATGAAAACCTATGCTCAACAATAAGAGTTATGGTTGTGGCTAAGAGAGGTGGGAGCTTCATTTTGTTTGACCCTTATTTGAGAGAATATGATGTAAATTGGAAGCTATGTCAATGTTGGAGGGATTTTAGAAATTTCAAGGTATAAGGAGTGTTGTGAAGGTTGTGAAATTAGTAGATATGGGATTGCAGGTTTGTATATTTGTGGTCACTATTATAGATCTACATTTTGAATAATATTTGATAAAAAAGGTTTCTTTCATGGTGTTCACTATGAGGATTTTATAGAGGAAGTTGCGTCTATGCAAGATCATGGGGATCCAAAAAGTGGCGATGTGAAAAAAAAGGTGTTTTTAACTTGCTCAAAAAATGCAAAAGTATACTTTGACTTTATCTAGGCTTGGGTAGAAAGTACATAGTGTCAAAGCAAAAACCAAACCGAAACGGATATTCGTTAGAAACAGATATATGTTTCTAAACAGACGTTTGTTACAAAATGGATATTTGTCTCTAAATCGATATACATTTTATTTAGGTCATATTTTTTAATTTGATCGGGTCTGAGGCTGACCATTTATTTAATTTAATATATTATAATAATTTTTTAATATATTTATGATAATATTTTTTGATATATTTATAATATAGCATGGATATTTAATTTAATACATTCTTATAATTTTTTTAATTTAATATTATATAATATTATATTATAATATGTTTTTAATTTAATATTATATTATAATATGTTAAATATAATATTAAATTTATTATATTATATGATAATACAATATTATATTATATAATTATACAATATTATATTACATTATAATAATAATATTAATTCTATTATATTATTATATAGTATTATAATATTATAATATATTATAATATAATATTAATTGTATTATATTATTGTATAGTATTATAATATTACTATATAATATTATTATTATATTATATTATATTATATTATATTATTATATTATATTATATTATTATATTATATTATAATATTATATTATATTATTATATTATATTATAATATTATATTATATTATTATATTATATTATATTATTATATTATATTATATTATAATATAAAATGATAAATGATTGAATATTTTAAAAATAATGATATACCGACAAAATGGTTGCTCGAATGGTTTCTAACCATTATGTTGTTGGTGCCTGGGAGAAGGATGTTGAAAATGAATGGCCAGAGTTGCAGAACCGAGCTAGAAAAGAGGGCAGAGCTCAGAAGTCACACAAGCCTTTTGTGGTAGTTGATGGAGAGAGGCATGGTGGTAGGAATAGGGCCTGGGAATGGGGTATCCATTCTATGGTTTATGTGCCTAGGAGAGATCCTGTGAGATGCAAGTCGGTTAGGAGGGAGCTTCCTTGGATAGCTGGCCAAAGGAGAATGCAAGTTAGATACCCAAAGGAAAAGGTCGCCTTCAAGTTCTGGGTGGCCTGGATAGAACCGGTTGTCTTTGGACAAAGTGCAGAGGAAGCCTTTGCTACTTTGATCAACCAAGGGTGAATTGAATGACAGTCGGAAGGGGAGGGTGACTAGAAACATGTGCTAGGTGGAAAAATGACCCAAGGTCTCACCACCAATTAAGGGCTCTGAACCCACTAAGGTGCACTCTAAATATTTCTCTTTGGACATATTGTGAATTTCTCAGGAGATTCTGAGTGAACTTTCAGAGGCCCTTAGATCTAGTTTGGAGGAGAAGGCCTTTTTTTCCAAATGGTGGGGAGATAGTTGTTCCAAATCTTGAATGCGATAATGGTGGGTGGAGAAATGGCAGGAAAAGGCGAGCATCAAATTTTTGGCTAACAGTTTCATACTGGTTCAGTGTGTCTCCTCAGAATTAAAAGAGGAAATTTTAAAGCTTTAGAACTTAACTATGGATGGATTTGGATTTTATTTATTTTCCTGGTTGAAATGTTTCGATCCATTGGGACATACCTCAGCAAAAATGAGGGTTTGGGTTGAGCTCAATAATCTCCCCTCAAAACTGTGGTCTTCGGAGGTGCTAGAGAGGATTGGAGGTGCTTTGGGATTGTGTATTGGAGTGGAAAAAGCGGCTTTAAGAGATGGTAATGAGGGAAAGATGAGGATTCTAACTAAGGTTGTGTCGTGGAACACTTTGTGGGAGGAAATTGAGCTAACTCTAAATGGTGAAAAATGGGTACAAAAAGTTGACTGGAATTTATCTCAATGTCAACAAACTGTTTTGAAGATGTGGGAAAGAGAGGGCCTTATGAACAAGGCTTATGGGGATACAAAAGGAAAGAAGATTTCTAATTTTGGTGAAGGGTCTTCAAAGGGCTAGGAGTTTGACCAAGTTCAAGGTGAGGTTGCAAGGCCAGAAACATTAGAACCTAGTGGCAAGCACACAATTGTCTCTTCATCTACTAAAGAGGGAGGAAAGCCGATTGGTTTAGCCATGTCTAGGGAACTCATCTCCATACCAGAAGAGGACGCTATTTTGGAAGAAGATGTTTTGATTTTAAACCAAGAGCTAAGTGATTGGGAAACTATTTTAGAGGTTGGGACTGAACTAAGAGACTTGGCGGGGGAGCAAAGTACAAGTTTTGAGGTAGGAAGGAATGAGATTCAGGAATTGGCTTGGGAGGATAAGGAATGGGGGGAGGATCATAATTTGTAGATGATATTGTATGGCGAAGTGCCATGGGAGGTGGCTGATTCAACAGGAAACAAGACAATCCTAGGAAAAGGTCTAGTCGAGAAGGAGAAGGGGTTGGAGACGACTCAGGTCCTAGAAGTGTTTGGGGAAGCCCCGACTTTGGAGATATCCAAGTCAAGTGCGAGGAAGAAACTAGGGGTTCTTCAGTTGGGTATTGGTAAATCTACTCCAGAATGTGGAGATAGGAAGCGTGTTGGGTGGAATTCGAATGAAGAAAAAAAGGACTCTAGTAGGAGAGGCGGTTGGGAAACAGAAGATCACAATGAATCTAAAATTAGAGAAGGGAGGACCCCTTCACAGAGGGCAATGAGGATCTGAAGTTGGAATTTTAGGGGCTTAAATGCCCCTAAAAAGTGGCATCTGCTTAGACGCTTGATCGAAGATAAATCAACAGATATAGTCCTCATTCAAGAGATAAAATTAAAAGGTGAAGAGTTAAGAAATTTTAAATAAAGGTTCAGGGCTTATCTTTTCTCTTCTATAGATTCAAATGGTGTGTCGAGTGGAATAATAACTATGTGGAAATTGCAAGCAATAGAATTGGAGGAGGTGGCAATTGGGCATTGGTGGCCAGTGTGTAAGGTCAAAATCCTAAATTTGAACCTGGTCTTTTCATTGATTAACATCTATGGGCCCATAAGGTGTTCCTAGAAGAGGAAGGTGTGGAGGGATATTGGTGATTTTTTGCAGTCTTAGTAGAACTCTACGTGTATTCTAAGTGGTGACTTTAATGCAATTCTAAAGGAGAAAGACAAAATCGATGGGGTTGGGTGGAAACTTCAATCCCAATTGGATTTTGAATATTGTGTCCATCAAAACACTTTATTAGAGCTCCCAATGGCTAATGGCTCTTTCACTTGGACGAATAGAAGGCTGGGCTTCAGTGGCATAGTGAAGAAATTGGATAGATTTCTTTTCTTTCGTGATCTAATAGCTTTTCCTTTTTCTATGGAAGGTAGTATCCTTTCCTTCTCAGGTTCGGATCATTTTTCGATTCTCTTGGAGGTGTTGGGTGAGTGTAAACCATAAAGATGCCCATTTAGGTTTGAAAAGATGTGGCTTAGGGATTCTCTATTTCCTCAAAAGGTCAAGGAATGGTGGTTGGACTAGAAGGTGGCTAGAAATGGTTTATATCGGGTGGTGTGTAAATTAAAGTGGCTCAAACAATGGATTCGGGCTTGGAATCGAGATTATTTTGGGGATATTTTGTTGAGAAGCATCATTTGGAATTAGATTTAGTGGAATTGAATGATAAGGTGATGTTGGAAGGCATGGATGAGGCACTCTTTAGGAAGGAAAAATAGCTCTTGAAGGAGTGGAAGGAAATTTTAGCTTGTGAATAATTTTTCTAGCATGAAAAGTCTCAGGAAACTTGGTTAAGAGAAGGCGACAGGAACTTGAAATTTTTTGACAACTCAACTCAAGCTAGGAGAGAGTTCAACAAGATTTCTAGCTTGAGGTATGGGGATGGATCCTTGGTGGAAGGCCAATATGGGGTTGCTAAGGTGGTGGTAGAGTTTTTTCAAGGAATTTTAAATAATTGGGAGGGCTCAAACAGAGCTGACCAAGTGGAGTTGGTTCATAACATCCCTGCATTGGTAACTCAAAATAAGAACAAATTCTTGTTGAGTCCATTTTCCAAGGAAGAGGTTAGGAAGGAAGTTTTTCAAATGCATCCGGATAAAGCACCTGGACCAAATGGGTTACCAATGAGATTTTACCAAGTCTTTTGGGATGTTATTGGCAAAGAAGTGGCATCAACTCTTGAGAAATCTCAAGCTGCTAGTGAACTCCTATGTGAAATAAATAACACCTTTCTAGATTTAGTGCCAAAGAAGGAGAAACATTCCTCTCTAAACGAATTCAAGCTTATCGCCTTGTGCAACACTTTGTATAAAACTCAGGCTAAAGTAATGGAAAATCGATTGAAGGACATTGTTTTGAGTCTTATTTCGGAGGAACGGATGGGATTTGTCTCTAGAAGGTCAATATTTGATGGTTTTATTATAGCTCAAGAAGCTATTCATCCGCTTCAGGCTAGCAAGCACCCAAGCATGCCACTAAAGTTGGATATAAGGAAAGCATATGATTTGGTGGATTGGCAGTTTTTGTGCAAGGTTTTGGAAGATTTCAGTTTTAGTAGGACTTGGATTTCTTGGGTCTACTATGTATTTCTATGTTGCATTTCTCTGTTCTGGTGAACGATGATCCTTCTAGTTTTTTTGAGGCTTCACGTGGCCTGAGGCAAGGAGACCCGTTGTCTCCTTTCTTATACATTTTTTTGGCTAAAGCATTGGGAAGGATGTTCAACAAGGCAGGTTATTCTGGGACTCTTAGAGGTATTCAAATCACAAGTAGACTCACAGTGTTGTCGCATCAAAAAAATTTTGATGAAATTCTATGCTTTGCACTCCCCAATAGGAGAGAAGTTACAAATCATAAAAGAATTCTTCATAGGTATGAATTGGCATCAGAGCGGTAGGTGAATGAAGCTAAATCTAAAATCTTCTTCTTGAACATGGAGGAAAGGATGGCGGAGTAAGTGGCGGTAGTTCTAAACTTTAAAATAGGAAGGTTTCCTATGACTTATTTGGGTCTTCCTATTGCTAGGGGGGTGAGATCTGGCCATCTATAGGATCAAATATCAAAAAAAAAAATGTTTGGTGTCCTGGAATGGGAAATGGCTTTCTTGGGAAGGGTGTATTGTGAGGCCGAAGGTAGTAATTTCAGCGCTCCCTATCTACCTCCTCTCTTGCTTGGCATTGCCTAGCTACAAGGCTTCTCAATTTAACCAAAGCATGTGGCGTTTCTTCTGGCAGGGAACTTCAGACCAAAGGAAATTTCCTCTGATCTCTTGGGAGACTATCTGCAAGTCAAAGAGAGCAGGTATGGTAGGTGTACATGATTTACTCAAGTAGAATAATTCTTTAGGTGCAAATCTGGTGTGGGGCATGTACAAGCGCAATCAAGTGAAAAGGGCATGAATTCTCCAATGTAAGTATCTAGGAGAGGATAATCCTGAGGGTATTTTATTGGATGCAAATCTTCCCAATGGTTTGCGGGTCTAGAATTTTATGAAAGCTTGCCGACCTTTGATTTTGGAAAGCCTATCATGGGATATTTATGATGGTAGAAAATCTCTTTTTTGGGAAGATTCGTGGGGAGGTAATTTGAGCTTGGATTCTTGCTTGGGGATGATTCACACTAAGGATATTTTGGTTCAATTTTTGGGAGTGCATGTGCGGGATTATATGGAAGAAGTGAATGTTGGGGGAGTGACTGAATGGGTTTGGTGTAGGCTAGAGCATGGTCTCATTCCTGAGGAGGAGGCGAGGGTGCTTCAATGGGAGTTGGAGAAGATATTGGTGGTGATTTGGGAGGGGACTGATAGAATGGTGTGGCTTGGTGCTCCATCAAGGAATTACTCAGCAAAGGAGGGTTATAAGGTCCAGTCTATAGAGGAAGAACTCTCCTTGATACCTTTACATTTGTGTTGGAATAGAGCATGCCTCCTAAAAAGTGGGGATGTTTGCTTGGGCTACAGTGAAAAGGTGAATCTTAACAGTTGATAGGTTCAAGTCTCTAGGGTATATAGGACCGTCCAGGTGTGTTCTCTATAAAAGAGTGAAGGAGGATGTGGATCATATTCTTGTTGGCTTCCCATTTGTGTAGGCTTGTTGGAAGTGGTTATGTGCTAGGCTGGGGTAGAGTAGTGCACTACCAAACAACATCAGATCTTTGTTTGCAGCCTAGCTAGTGTTGAAGCATGATTCATTATATCATGACTTGTGGGTGGTGATCCCTTCTCTGGTTATTTGGGAAATTTGGAAAGAGCGAAACTGAAGGTTATTCTCAGAAAAAGAAATGTTCTTCCTAGCCTTCCTAAATAAGTTAGAGGTGGCATTAGTGGAAGTAGTAAATGGGAGAGTGAAATAGCTGAAAGATGTTGAGTGGAGCTTTTTTGATTGGGATGTGAAAATGAGGAAATTATGGTCTGGTCCAGAAGTTCCCAAGCCTGGTGCTAGCAGCTCAAATGCTGGTAAGTATGCTAGAAGATCAATAGTGTGGGCACTGCCTAAGTTGGGTTGGTTCAAAATGAATTTTGATGGGGCCTCAAGAGGTAATCCAAGAATCTTGGGTTTGGGATGTTGCATAAGGAATGATATGGGTGGAGTGGTTGTTGAATGTTCTAAGCACTTACAACCAATGATGAATTTAGAGGTTGATTTTCAGGCTCTTGTTTGGGGTCTAAAACTTTGAAGACAACTGAGGCTGGATAAGGTTGAATTAGAAGGTGACTCGATGGTGGTTGTCTAGGCCTTCAAGGAGGGGAGAATGATAAACTAGAAGCTTCATGTCCTCTTGGATTGGGCCAGAGACTTGGAAAAGGGCCTCTCTAAATTCTCAATAAGACACATTTACAGAGAGGCAAATGGTGAGGTAGATAGACTGGAAAAATTTGGGGGCTGATGGGGAAACGAGTACTAGGATTTGGGACCCAAGGAAAGATGGGGATTAATCCTCATGTTCTCCTCCTATGGCTACCAAGTGGGTGGTCTCATTTTTAGTGTCATCGACGGTGTTTAATGGGTGGCATATCCTTGATAGGAATGAAGGAGAAGGATGGTGGTGGCAAGTACTGTGCCATGAGAGGTGGTGCTTTTTGAAGGCTCCAAGGATGGCTTCATTAATGCAATGTCCTGTCGATGGATTGATGGCGTGGGATTTTTGAGTGGAAGGGATGCTTACATTGATAAGGGGCATGGAAATATATTCACTGTGTGGACATGACATTCTTTCTCTGTATGAGTTGAGATGGAGTCTCCAATATTGCTGCCATCTAGGCAGAATCTATGGGCATTTTATAGGAAAATCCATCATGGAAGACTGAAGTCACTATTCAAAGAATGGGATTATCATGTGGTAGGTGTGGTTGAGCTACTTCTTAGTGAGGAAGTTGTGAGCTCTATCGAATGTTGGAGAACTAACACAGACATTGTGGCAAGGTTCATAGCGGAATTGTTGGACTTGAATGATCCAAACCCCATGGTGATGTTGATGGAGAAGAAATTTTTTTGGGATAGCTTGATGGAGGGTGTGATGGAAGTGGAGTTAGCTGCAAAACTGGGTGTGGGAATACCCAGGCCACGCAATTTGTAGAAGGCATTCATCCCTAGTGCAAGATTCAAGAGGTATGCGTTCACCCTAGATGTCAAAGGGGAGGCTCTACAAATTCATCGACAACGGGCAACATGTGGACTGATTTTCTTAAAACACCACTTATTTTTGGAGTCGTCATGGGGGGTGAAATGGCATCAATTGTTTAGGAGTCTACTAATTGCGGAAGGTATTCTTCTAGAGGGGTGATGGGTAAGGTGGTTATGTGCGTTCTAAAGGTTGGGCATATAATTTTTGGTATATCTATGTGGTTGTAGACTGGCTGGTTTTGGTGTTGTAATGGTTTTTTGGCTCTGAATGACATCTTGTGGTTGCTTGGATTTGGTGTGGTTGTTTTGCTAGGGTTAGTCATGGATGGATGGTGGGAATGGGTTCTGTCTTTTTTGGTGAATTTGAACTGAATGTAACATCTTTTTAGAAGAATCAATAAAATCATTTACATATCAAAAATAAAATAAAATGATAAATGATTACTTACATTTCAAAAAATACCGCCAATATCTATATGGTCGGGTCCTACACCCAATTATATATTAAAAAACTACATAAAGGAAATGGATATCCATTTAAACGAATATTTGTTTCCTATTTTATAAAATCAAAACCAAACAACCTGAGAGCTCATTTCTTACATAGTGTGCTTGGGTTTTCTACTCCATGACTCGGATATCCATTCATAGGTGAATCATTTTTCTCAAATCAATCAAATTTGAAAGGTATTTTTGGATTTTAATGTTTTTCTTCAAATTATATTTTTTTTTTGTGAATTTTAATCAAAAATAGGATATTTGATAGGTTTTTATTGTGTTAAAACAATTTGAAATTTTGAAAAAAATTATCAATTAACAGGCTTAAAATGGTTGATTCCTACCCCACTCAAGATGAAAACCCTCTAAATCCTCCTTCACCGTGACCATTGTTTCCAAGCCAAAACATGCCAACAATACATGAATCTATTCATAGAAATTTAGATCAAATGAGAAATGTATGTTGAATCTATGAGACACTCATTGAGCTATCAAACATGAAAAACACTTTAGAAACAATCATTTCAAATGTTGAAACTTTGGCAAATCATCACAATAGATTTGTATTGTGACGAGAGGAATAAAGGAAATCTTATGCCAATGGGTTATTATATGATGAGGTGAGGATGCTTGATATTTACAAAGCCCAACTAGCCTAGTTATTCATCGATCCCAGAACAAGATAGCCCGTAAATGTGTGGAAGCCAAAATTTTCAATTAAATGGTGCACACATAGAGGCATATTAGATCATTTCTGGAGACGTTGGTGGATGGTATTTGACAAAACACCCAACAACAATCTTGACATCCCTCAGTATTTTCTCCAAAAATTATATGTTGAGTTTGTCCTAGGCAAGCATGTCAATTACTTTGACATGCGATATTTCTAGGGTGTTGGTAGAGGGATACCACAAGATATACCTAGAGCACACTGAGTCATTCTAGTTCATCCTGCTCCATTTATTACTACCCCGAATCCACTACCTTACCTTGAGATTGCTTTAGATGCAGGGAGTCAGAGAATTTATTTCTTACATTCATTGAGTGATCATTTGGTCATGTAGATCCATCATGTTGTACAACCATTTTATGGTGCATCCCATCATGATTGTGATGCACCTGATACATCCCAACATGATGGTGGTGCACCGATTGCATCAGCTTTGACTGGTACATCATCATCAGCTCTGACTGGTACATTGTCTCTTTGGCACATATTTGTGTGCCCCATTACTACATGATGTGCAATAATTTATGTTTGGGTCCTCTCTGATGGTCCACTAAGGCTCCCATAGACACATCTAACTATGAGGTTCAGGATATGTCAGATGTAGGAGTTGATAGAGCATGGAGTGGACCATTTGTAGGAGAGAAATTGGCTGCCAAGGATGATGTGGGAGCACCAGTAAGACTTAAAGTAATTTCATATTGTGTTTTATCTAAATTCTTTCATATTTTATAAGAGATATTTGTACTAATATATGTTCATGTGCTAGAATCTTTAACAGTTGTTGATAGAGGACCAAATTCCCCAAGTGCAGGAGGCTATGCATTCAACCATTTAATTTGGCCTAGGGTCTCAATATATGGTATTATTTAAATTATTATTTAGATGTTAATTTTTGTAAAATCTATTATGTTTAAATACATGTACTACATAGATTGATAGTCTAATGTGATCTTGTCTTTTTATGCAGCAACCTAGTTCTTTTACAACCATGTTGACTAAGCTCAACCCATTGGATGAAGCTACACAACAGGTTGTATTCTCAAAATTATTATTATATGTGCATGTGTATTTAAATTGTGTTGCATTCTTGTCATTTTTTATATAGGAAACCATCTTAGCTACTTCATCCACCATGATCCTAGCTACTGTAGAAGGATCACAATAGGTGTGTGTTTATTTTATATTGTAGATATTTGCGTTTAGATAGGAGTAGATATATGTTTAGTAAATATGATTATTTTTCAACAACTATATGTTAATTTGTATCATTTTTATTTTACCTGTTATAGTCCTCTATCCGACTCAACACTGTGATGAGTGTGGGACCATTTCTTTATATGAGGACTCCCAATCGTCCTAAGGGAAAATCATATGTAGACCATCTTGTATAAAAGAGAGTAAGACTTGAGGTAAACAAGAATCGTATTATTGATATAATATAGTACATGTATAGTTATTTTGATGTTAAATTCATAATTCATAAATGATAGTATATAAGTTTCTATTTACTGGTCTATCTTGTCAACCATTTACATAATTAATCTAATGTGTAGTTCGAATTGTTATTGTGCATTAAGCTTCAGAGCAACTAAGTTCTTCGAGGAGGATCAATTTTGATGGTCCAACACAAGATTAGGATTTGATATATATTAATATGTATTTAAGGTTTGATAGATCTTGAGATGGCATATATGCCACAATTTATAAAACTTGTTGTAAAACTTGTTCTGAGTAGGCATATGTGCCAAATTTGTATATGCAAAAACATAACTATTCTACATTTTGATATATAAGAATTGATATTCAATCTAATTTTTTCCTCATGTGCATTTCTTTCTACTTTGAATCTTCAAAATGGAATGTATAATTATCGTAGAATGGTTTAAAGTTATGATCAATAACATGTTATAGATTAACGAAATTGTATTTTAATAGAACTTATGAATTACAATTGGTAATCCATCTATGTTAGAGTTCATTCATATTAAGGTTCACATACATTACATTCCATGAGACCGCATTTCTTTGAGGAGTTTTTCAAACAATTCATTGTCTTTTCTATTGTACCATATTTTTCATACATGTCTACCAAAGAATTTTTATCAAACACTCAGTTTGAGAATACACATGATTTCAAGCTCTCTTGAATGAATTTATATTTGACATTATTATTTTTTTAAACTCTTGTAATGAAGTAGGAAGCTGATTTTTATTTCAAAAGAAGTTAAAATTAATGAAAAATGGTATGAGAAACATTGTATAATATTTTTTGAGAAGAACTATTTGAAAATATGCCTCAAAGAATTGTGGTCCCATAGACAAGGAAAAAAAGATGAAAAGAGAAGCTTATGACAGTCATTGATTCTTTTGATTGATTAATTGCATATAAATACAAAGTATTTTTGAACAATTTTAATCATAAGGAATTTTGGAGAGAAAAAATTGTATTTCAAGAATCATTCAAGGGCAGTCAATAGTAGAATTTTTAGAATTATTGCAATGTTTTATCACTCAAGCATCATGTCAAGTTTTATGTGAGTTTTGTTCATGTTTTGCATGCATTTTTTTGTGGAGCACTAACACTTCTAAGTCTTCAAATCAAATCAAGTCAAGAAAAAATATATCCTTAAAGGTGATGAGTATTACTTTATTCCATCAAGGAGATAAAATTTAAGTGGTAATTTGCAACAATTTAATTCATCATTTGTTTATCAATTCGCCTCTATCCCTCAAAAGGATAAGATATCTTTTATCATCAATTTTTCTATTGTGGAGGTAGAAATACCAACATGAGGTTTGACTTAGGCAAGACCCTATATGGCACAACACTTCCCCTCTCTTTATGTGTGCAGTTTATAGATCTGAAGAGAATTGGAGGAAGATTGAAGATAATTTTCTCCTGCATGCATCAAAACCCTACAAGTTGACAAGTCATGAAATTTGCATTTTCTTAGTAACAGATGAAGATTCAATAAGCAAACCCAAAAGGAAGAAGCTACAGACCAAGGATCTCAGGCTTCTTAAATCAATTTCAAGAAGCAAGTCCTCAGTCTAGGGTATCCTTATGCCCTTGACTACCAAAAATCAACTCAAATTAAAATCACAATTGCATAAGTGTCTTCCTTCTATATTTATGGTATTTGATTCTGTCTATCTATTTCTAGTTAGTCATAATTCACAATAGTACATTACATTTTCATAGTTTACCTAGTTACATCATTGCATCAATATTACACTCCATCAAATTCAACCCTGACACCTCTAGTTAAAAAGGAATCTAGATCTAAGGTTGATTGATTCACCTCTTAGGTTGTAAGTCAATCTCATATCCTTGTTGGTCTAGATTTCTCCCACATGTTCTTGGAAAAGGTTGATTTTGGTGATCTATCCAGTAGACCTAAGATCTCCTTTTTGAATGAAATGTGCCCTAAATTGACTAGAGACACTTTTCAAAGATGTTGGAACCATGACATAGGATTTACAAGGTGGATGACACCTTAATCCTAACCCGATTCACCATTTTTTATTAGAAGTAGAGTTGGCATAAGTATAGTTGAGATTGTCGCTACCTATAGCCAAACTAGAGGGGTTTTGAGTAAACTTGGGAGCATGTAACCGAACCCCTAACAACCTTCCAACTAAACTGCCCCATTTTTATCCTTATCTAGAGACAAACAATTGTTGATGTCTTCACAAGACAAAATTACTTGAGTTTTGAATTTTAGTTTCCCAATTAAATATATTTAACACATATTTACATGACACCTGTATTTTTTAAATAATATTTATTTGGTGATGGGAGAAAGCCACATTTATCATTTGAATAATATTTTATTTTCACTAAAATAAGTAGATTCTATCCCATCATTCTTATGATTAGAGGTGTTTGATAACAATCAACTTGATCTTTCATGCACTTGAGGATATTAAATTTATTTAAACAATTTGACATTTTTTCATCCATGAAAATAACATTCTCTAAAACTATAGTCACATCCTCTACAAGCTACTTCACTTCATCAAACACGCACCTATATTGCATGACTTGTTAGAATCCACAACAAAATATCATATTTTGCACATTTTTTGTTCATAAATTCATCATTTACTAGTTTATCTACTTAAAAATTAAAAGGTTCAACACTAAAAAATAAATGATGTTGTTTCATCATTATAAATTTACCTTAAGCAACTTTAGCAATAACATAATTATGTTGCTACATATATGCCTAACCTAAATTGTTCTATCAATACCATCTATACACTTAGTTGTCATATATGCACCCTATTAAGGCTACGATGAGGCCTTGTTCAAGAGTTGGAAGTTTTGTTGTGGGTTTTCACTCCTCATAAGAGTCCTCCCTTTCACCTAACCAAGCTTTTCTAGCTTCTAGTTGGTCCTAGATATATGGGGTCTTAGTTGGGGTTGAGATGTAGACTAGGCTACTCCTATTGGCTTGATGGTGAACAAATTTTAGTCTATTTCTTCCTTGGAGGATTCTCACCATTATTTCATTGAATCTCAGTCCATTCTAAATAATTCCTACATTACTTTGAAGGTTTCTTATGAGGTTATGGATCATTTTTTTTTTCCTACATGGGGAATTCTCTTATTAAACATTTTTTAGAATTTTGTATGAATGTTGACATTGTTCAAAGTTGGGTTCTCAAAATATGGTGAGTGGCTAGTTAAATTCAGGTGGCTCCAATGACAAATAGATTCTTCATTTTTTCATTTCAATCTTTAGTGGAAAGAGTGAGAATTCTACAAGAAGGTGCTTGGATCCTTGTTAATTCTATCCTTTTTCTAAAAAATGGTCAACTAATTTTGATGAACTACCAAGGTAAAAAATTATTGGTCCCTATATATGGGTTAGACTCCTAGGGCTCCCTTTGGAATACTGGAATGAATAGGTTTTTCATGGTATCACAATTTTTTTTTGTCAATTTTTATCTATTGACAATTTGACAAATGTTAGTTTTTTATGATCAGATTATAGCACATAAATTTAATTCAAAATCAACACAATAACACAACTAATACCCTAGGAAAACCCTCTTCTTGAGGGAGAAAAACCCAGCAACAATTTATCACTTTTATATTGAATATCAACACAAGTTGTCTCCTTTACAAGAGGCCGATATGAAGGCCAATTTGAAGCACCAAAAACTAATGCAGACACATATACAATCAGATGTGTTTTTCTAATTAGAAACTCAGCCTTCAATGAATAACAATCTACTCTTCTACAGAATTCGCAATCTTCTCCTCTATATAATTCGCACTTGAACTTGAATGAATATGATATGAATGAAATTGAATAATAAACAATGAAGTTCCATCAAATATATATACTAATTTGAGAGGAGGACGTGACCCTTAAAACAAGTCGGCCTACATAGAAGAATACGACCCTTCATTAAATCTCATCCCAATGAAGAAGTATGTCTCTTTGTAAATCACGTCCAAGGAGCATGAGGTCGGCCTCATCAAAAATTGCATCTCTTCATTAATTTGTGCCTCTTCAATAATTAAATATAGTTAACATAAATCATGCCTCTTCATCAAATCAGAATCTCTATAAATTAAATAGCCATTGGCTATTATTTAATTTATCATCATGTAAGAAGATCGACTAGAAGGATACACCCGATGCTGCTATGAACATCAACAACAAAGTCTTTGAAATGCTTGGTTCTTTCCTATATTTTTTTGTATGTGTTGATACTAATATGGAGCTACTAAATGTTATAAAAATTAGTTCCAAACATAGTGTTTGGGAGCAAAAATTTCATTATGAGTCCTCATAATTTCACATCTATTTCCATATAGCTAGGCACTTCTCCTATTCCTGACAAGGTTTTAAAGAGCATCAACATTTTCAAAAAAATGATAACACAATTCCTTCCATGGTTGGTAAAGAGAGTCAATTTTTTTCTAAAGAGAAACCTATATAAGGAATAAAAGAAAGGTTTTCAATATTTTTCTAGTAAGCCATGTGGGAAAAGCAAGAAAATTTTCTCTTAGGTACAAGAGAAATCTTGATACAGTGACTAAGTGTCAGTTGGTTGAACCTAGTTCCTCTTCAAAAAAAGATAGGTTGGCCTTTAAGGACCAACCTTCGACTCCTCTTCAAAATTTAGGCAAGTTTTGACTTTAAACCCGTGCATAATCGTGTCAGGGCTACTCCTTTGTTGTGGCTCAACTATTTTCATGGATCCTCTCTGGTTCATTTGTTAGTTTTATTACTCTTGTTTATGTGTTTTAGTCTCATGTGGTTGTTGCTATTTCTTGTTGTACAATATTTTGGGGCCCTTTCAAAACCCTCTTTCATCCATAGCACCAATAAAAAGTGCATATCTTATAAAAACAATATATCATCATCAAAGTAATAACTATAAATTATGAGATAAAATATACAAGAAACAAAGACAACCAAACTCTACATTTTTTCAATATTTGAGCAACCTCCAACTAATATTGATAAAATTTTATATAGTTGCACAATGTCCTAAAATTATTTCTCCTCCACATGACTTTTTCTCTAGATGCTTCTATTTCTGACATTAGGTCCATCTTTCACAACTTTTCCCTCCTTATAAGAAAATTTTGAGCCTTTAGTGCTATATCTATGTTCTTCCAGTAAGGATTTTGATTCTAATTATGCTTATCTATAGAATAATTTACAAACTTGGATAGCCTTATTTAGATTCTCCTTAATACCAATCAACTTTTCTTTTAGCAGGTCATCAAAACTATTATCATGTTCCTCTCTCCGCTACTCCAATTATATGCAAATATAATATTTAATTAATATTTATAAAAAATAAAAAATAAAAATCACTTCAAACAACCAATAGGCCCCTCTCTATTTCTATAAACATGTTAAAATTTATAACAATCTTTGAAAATAAAGATTGTTGTTATGACTTTTACAAATTTACAGTTTGTTTACAACTACTAAAAAAACATTGTTCTATTTAAATATTAAGTGGTTTTAACACTAAATATTTTTAAACATCAAGCATATACAAAATATCAAATAATTTTTATTTTTTTATTAAAAAATTATAGTTTTGGGGGTTTCATCGCATAGTGTGATGGTTAAGTGGTGGCATTTTTGTTGTGACCATCAAGGTTCATTTGCTGATCCAATATGCTCACATGTTTGATCCACAATCCCATATTTGTGGCCTCTCCAATTCATAGCTCCAAGAATTAAAAAATACTTATGAACCAAATAAATTCTAGTTTTGAACCTTGGAGTTGGATGATGCCAGCGAATACAAATTTTCTAACCCACCCTAGCTATTTGTGAGAGATTAGTGGAACAAGATAAGCAAAAGGATGCTATACATGCGAGGTAATGGCCATAAATAGTCGATGCTAGTCCTATTCTTTAAGCTCTTACAATCATAAACAGTCCTTAATAGTGTTGATCTACAGATAAAAGACTAAATTGTAATTTGATTGGATATATAGGCAGATTATGGATGTATACATCATAGAATTTAAGCACAACATTATCCAACATTGTCTAAAGGACTTCATTGCCATGATGGTTTCATCTGTTCACCCCAGCTGCTTCAACACAATGGCCATGTTCTTCATGTGGTCTCCAAGATTTATAGCCACCCAAAATAGTGTTGTTGCCACCCCTGGATTCTTCTTTCCAAGTTGTTGAATTCTAACATTTCATAACACTATTATTTTGGATTAATCACAGGGATAATATAGTATCATTTGTTTTGGATTAATCACATCGTTATTTAAGTATACAGTCAATATCTAATAGTCAATACATTGTTGGTTTCTATAAAAATAATTGCTCTATATAAAATCTACCTGAAGCTGCTTGGCTCGGACATAGGGTATCACCCCAATAGAAACCTTGTGGGCCCTTTGTCCATGCATGTTGAATAGATTTCAGCTAACGAGAGAGATGAATCCAACTACTAGAAGTAGTACAGTTCAATCTCGGGCTTTGAAATTGCAATATATTGGAATACTGAGAAAAAAATTATGAGCAAATACAAGGGGAGTAAAGAGGGGAACAAATTTTGAAGGCCTGATTGGATACAAATACTGTAGGCTTGTTTCAGATCGTCTGGTGTGTTGTTTGTATATTCAGTGTGTGGGTCATCAAACAAAAAAAGGATGAAGAATCCAAAGGACATGCATTGTATCTCGACAAAATTGCATCCATATATGTTATGTGGTTCATAAAATATAAGTCTTAGGGCATTAGATATTAGACTTTATCATAACTTTATCATGAGGTAAAAAAAAATGTTTGTTTATAACAATTTTATGTTGTCTAGACTCTAAATAATCATTTGTGGATGTTAAAATCTGCAAATGGTTAGCATAATTCTAACATCCTCATAGAATAACAAGACATTCTTCAAAACAAATGATAAAACCAAATCAAACATGTAAAAAAGACATGAAATGTATCTATTTTATGGTGGATTGGTGCTCTTTAAATATGTGAAAGATTCATTTTTCAAACCTTGATAAGCCAAATTAGATGATAGACAATGAGATGCTCTTGAACTCAAGTTGCCTATAAGGGAGATGCTTTCAAAATGTGGATTGTAGATGATCGAAATGAGAGAAAATGCATTGCACTTATAAGAGAAGTTGAGAGAGGAGAAGCCAAGATTAGGCAATGTGGGACTAAATCCCATCCAATAGGAGAGAGCCACTTGTCACAATAGGATTGGCCCATACTTGTACAAGTTTTGGCCAATGTGCCCATTCAAATTTGAAAATGGCCATAAATGCATGTGGTTGAGGGTTTTTGGGGGGAATTGTGTTTGTCCAAAAAATTCAAACATGAGAGTTAATGAGGGTATATTCTTTGAGAATATGCCTTTGTGAGGGAAAATAGGTATTTTAATAAATCAATTTAAATGATTTATTGTGCAAATGGATGAATCTAGAGGATTCATGTAATTAGGATTAAACTAATCATGATTTGATTAATCTAACAGGATTTTAGGTGATATGACATTTGATTTCAATTTTTGTATTTATTTTAAATCAAATGAGAGGAAATGCATATGAGTGATTTAATTAGATATATGTGATTTAATTAAATCAAGAACAATAGGAGATTAATTAGTTAATTAGATTTAATTAATTAAAGAGGGAAGAATGATTAAATGTGATGTTTAATTAAAATGTTAATTTCATATGTCTACATTTTGCCCCTTTTTGAGGCAATGTACTTGTTGCATTGGTTCAAAGAATGATACCGCTAACATCAAAATTTAAAAAAAAATTGATTTTCAGATGCCCCAGCGAAAAGAAGTACGTTAGTACATTGCCCCCTCGAGAGATCGAGCAAAAAGATTTGATTTGAGATCAATCTCGCGATAACGAGGTTCAAAATGGATGTATGGATGGTTAGACTATATGATCTATATGATAATGATGATGTAAATGAGATGTTTGGAAGATGCTTAGAATAACAAATTTATATTATCCTAAACAACTTAAATGATTATGAAAATGAGATGTGAGGTGGATGATGTCCTATGATGACATAAAATGATTATGAAATATGCAAGATGGATGCAGGATGGATGCATTATTAGCATGAAAGAGGATAGAAGAATGAGAGGGATCAACCCTTAAATTCAAGAAGATGAAAAATTCCAACAAGTCCCCTAGTCATCGAGACTTTATTGTATATGATGATGAATGATAATGATGTATTTCTTATCCACGGATGGGAAAAGAGCATAATCTTCTTTGTGTTTGATAACACACATAGAGGCGATGCATCAAGGTATTAAGAACCAGGATGGCATTGCAATTAGTGTGATGGACTCTGACTCGTCAAACAGATAAGAGTACTCTTGTTCACACTTGACAAACATGACCTTATTCAGAATGTAGTTCAGATATTCTAGACATCTCAAGCCAAAACATAACAAGCCTCCTTATGTGGTCAACAAGATACCTAAAACATCCTTCCTACAAACAAAATAAAGTATGCATGATGAAGTTATTTTACAAGAATATCCAACAACCACAACAGATAAAAAGATAATGGTTATTGCCCCATTCCTTTCTCTCTAAACCTGTTTTATTTAGGCATCATCGAGAGGTCCTTGAAATGAGTGCAAAATAAGATAAGTCAAAAAGACCAAATAAAGTAAACAAACAGGCTAATGTTCTTCATACCGCTAGCCAAGACTAACTACTGTGGGGTACCTGATGCTTATGTCCATCGCAGGAAAGCTTCATCCTAGGACATGTTGTGATCAGGGTTTTGATGGGACTGATTTGGGTGATAAGCTATTGATATTTTGAGTTGATCAACTTGCTTGCTTACTGATCTAGACTTGAGACTTTGACGATTAAGCGTTCACTTTGGAACCTATTAAACTTGTTTCTAACTGAATCACCAAAGGGTGAAAGTGACAATTGTTTTATTATGAGTGATGACAATCATAGGTGAAAGCGAGATGAAATGGATGCACCATTTTGGTTTTTTCAAATGTTTTGAGGCTATTTTTGGAATTTTTGAGATGTTTTACATATGTTTTTGGTATTTTCAAGATTTATGACGAACAGAATAACTTAAAGACCTATCCTAGGGGTCTCGAGAGCTGATCCATAGATTAGTCTTGCCTACGTTATACACGTAGAGACCACGTAGTTCAATTGACAACAGATTTGACTCGATGAAAATATAGATGGGCCAACAGATTTCCAATGCAACGAATGCCTAAGGACTAACCCTAACTGTAAAAATAGATGGGAAAACGGATTGTCAATGCGACGGATTCCTAAGGATTGACCCTAACTGTAAAAATAAATGGGCAAATAGATTGCCAATGCAACGAACACCTAAGGAATGACCTAACTGTCTCGGGGGATGATCAAAGATCAACCTTGCCTAGGTTCATGCTCAGAGACAATGTAGTTCGACAAGGTGACTCTATTTTTTATTTTGAATGATTTTTGACATGTTTTGGATTTTTGAATGATTTGGATTTTTTTGGTTTTTTTATTTTTTCTAATGTTTTTGAATTTTTGATGGATTTTTTTTTTTCATTTTTTTAATTTTTTCGCATGATTTTGACAATTTGGATATGGATACAATATGATATTAGTGGTTTGTTTTGGGATTTTGTTGAAAACCAAGCTAAGGTTGATTGATCAGATTGAGGGATTGATAGTTTGACTAAGTGTGTTAAGTCAAACAAGTTGATAATGGATTGGATAACTTGACTAAGTGTGTTAAGTCAGATAAGGTGATAATGCACTTGTAAATTCCAGGAAGTTGTGGTATCCTAGAGTAAACTCGTGCACAAGATGATAGTTTGACTAAGTGTGTTAAGTCAAACAAGGTGATAATTGATTGGATTCGATTGATCAAGATTGACGAAGCTTGATTTGGAACAAAAATGTTTTGATGATTTGATGTGACGCTGACACACAAGTTAGATTTGACTGATATGAATTGTTGGATTGATGTTTGATGAAAGATAAAGCTTGATAAGGAATGTCTTCCTATCAAAATATTTATGGGCTAGTGATTTGGATTTGGTGCACAAATGCTTTAACCAATTTGACTTCATGTTTTCCAATGTTCGGATCACAACATAAGTTGGAGGATATAGATCAAGATTTATTCTCGAAGCAAGATGCCAATATATGCCCCCAGTGTCTAGCAATGTTTGAATGGCCATGTGTAGATTCTTGGATGAATGGATATGGATCATCTTGTGATAAGATAAGGGTGTTCAAAGAGAGGATTGCTCATTCAAATACTACTTCAGGCTCAAGTAACGTTTGGATTGGATAGGATCAATGAAAAGGACCCATGTCGAGATGTTTACCATAAACACGTGTGTAGAAAACCTTTATCAAGATCAAGATAAGGTAGATAAATGGCAATGTGTTGGATAAACGGTTCATGGATGATATGGCCAAAATGTTGGCTTTATTATGGATGTGATAAGATGCTTTCTCCTGAACTGGCGCACGTAGATGCTCGATTCTACACATGACGCCTATTTTCTAGGTTTTCATCATGGTACATACCCAAAGCGCCACCGAAGTAGTTTTCATGAGAGGATGATTTTTTTCTTTACTATTTTCAATCCTTTTTCTGATTTTTTTGGATTTTTTTGGATTTTTTTTGTATTTTCTAAGAGATTTTAAGGTGATGTTGAACCACCTAGCATTGTTGACATTGATGCTTCTGTCATAATGTGCCATCGATATCCTTCTTGAAGAAGCTACTTTGTCAAGATGCATGCACTTGAATGCAACTTTTGAGATTTTTGATCTGCTTTGCTGATATCGGAGTTAACTCTGTCTTTATGCACACATCACAATAGAGTGCCTTTTGAATCCTTATGATGAAGGGTCGTTGCCAACACATGGTCAATGTGAGAATTGGATATCATGCATGGAGGCAGGGATGGTGTGTGTTTAGGAATAAAATATGGATTAGTTGACAGTTTGGAACCTTTGACTCTCCAAACTTGGGAAGATGAGCAATGATGGGTGGATATGGAAGTGTGCATGGAATTAGGACCAACTGCTTGATACACTTTGTATGTTGCTTGAGAAGCCTGCTTTTTCCTTTGTGGAATTATTTGATGGATACTTTTCCATTTTTGATTTTTCCCCATAGTTTCTTTGACTAATGGATTTTGATAGGGATAATCATTATTTGTATTCTTTGGTATCCATTTGTATTTGATTTGTCCTTTATGCTTCAGTACTTCTTTTTCCTTGATGTCGTTCTTCATACTTTGATTCCAAGCTTTGTTTTGATGTTGGTCCCAATTCATGGATGGGGTGATGGGTGGATGAAGATTCATGACGTGGCGGGTTGTAGTATTGACATTGGTTTCATCATAAGGATTCTTCGTGCTCCCTATGTTAACGTTTGCTTGAGACAAAGTTGCCCCCAGTTTTATAGAGGTATTACCAATTTTTCTATATACCTTGATGTTGAATAACCAAAGCCTTGACGCTTAGGATTTCCAACAATCTACACTAGTTCTAGGATACCTTGTTCATGTAGACCTAATCCTCTACCTTGATAATTCATCTACTGAAAAAACTTATTTGCAATAGGATATGATTTACCTTGGAAAAAAGGTGCTAATCCTTTTCTGCTTTGTGGTGTGTCTTCAAAAGTGACAACTTCTTCATTGATAAGATAATTTTTCCTTACAAAGGTGAGTGATCCAAGTTGATAAGTGATAGGATCTTCCATAAGTGGGATGAATTATTGATTGATCTCTTTGGCTTGATCCTGTGAAATATCAGATTGTAATGCTCCTTCAAGAGGTGTTGATGCTTCTCTGTCCTTGTAAAAGTCTTCCTCATGATTCATTCTTGATATTCTTTCACATGATGTTTCTGATTGACAACTTCTATAGCAGCCTTCTTCATGACCCATTTCTGATATGTCTCTAGATTTATCTATATCTTGATCATGTGTACAAATGTTAGGCATAGGAGACTCTTGTTCCTCAGTAATGATGTCAAGAGTATGAGACTCTTGTTTTGAATGACGATAATCTACATGTCCATCTAAAGAAAGCATCTCATGGGTAGATGGAGGAATATGTGTTATATTTACATGATCATCATTTGTGACATCTTGTATAGATAGAAGAGTGCCCATTAGATCATTGAAGTATCTTGGAGATACGAATTCTCGATCTTGAGTGATTTTAGAACTATTTTCAACATGCTTTGGATCAAGTTCTTGACATGGGTCAATTTCAAAAGATGGATTGCTTATAATGGGTTCTTGGACATCATCATTGTGAAGTGGCTCAATATTCTCTTAAGCTTTGGGTGGACTTGGATTAAATGGTGAGTTAGGGATTCCTTCAATATCTGTAACCATGAGGTCAAAGGATGTCAATATGTCTTGGGAAGAAACATTGCTAGACCTTGGTGATAGATGTTGATCATGCTTTGAAATACGTTCTTGAGATATGTCCTCTAATTCATTAAGTGATGTAGAGACATGGTCATTGGTGGATGGATCTTGGATTATGTCAATAGGATCAAATAACATCAACACTCCTTGAAATAGATCTTTGTGGGAGGGGTCTTGATCATGACTAAAAAATGGCTCTTGAAGTACGTTGATTTGATCATTGGATGAAGTGGAAATATCTTCAAGGTGCTCATTGATGGGTAGATCTTGATCATTATTTTCAACAACTATGGTGGGAATTTGTTGCAAGTTTTGGTGAGCGATTAATGCATGTGTTTGCTGTTGAGCCAACAACACTTGTAGTTGGTCATTTCGTTGTTGTTCCAATAAAGCTTTTTGTTGGGCTTGTTGTTGAGCTACATTTTGATGCACTTGTTGATGGATTGATTGTAATAGTGCCAGGAATTCTGCTTGCACCTATCGAACTTGGTGTTGGGCTACTTGAGCCGCTTGTGCAACTTGTGCAGCTTGTTGGGTTTGGAGTATCTTTTGACGGGCAACTTGCAGCATGATAGAGAATTAATTGGCCATGTTGTGTTTTGGCAGCGGTGGTGGTGGTGGTGGAATGGGAATGGTGTTGATCGTTGTGGTGAAAGGAGCAATTGTATTGATAATTGGGGTTGCTTGGATGGTTGTCACCTGTTGTTGCGATATCAATGGCAAAATGGGATGATTTGTTATGATGTTTTGATTTGGCATTATAGGTTGACTTTGAACATTGTTGTGGTTGAGAATAATTTTGCCTTGATTTAGGTAACTTTGATTTTGCATGGTGTTACCTTGACTTGAATCAACATATGGAGTTGCCAATATATTGCTAGGATTTTGAACAAAATTAGGAGGATTTGCAAGCATATCTATCCCAAAGTTCACCAAGTGTGGACTAGAAATGTTCATTTTCAACAAAATTGTATTTTGCATGTATGGATTTAGTGGGATAATGTTGTTTGCAAAACTCATGCATTGAGTGTTTGGTTGATAGATTTGCATATTTGGAGTTGATTTAAATCTATCATTGGGAAAGGTGTTCCAAACTTTAGATTGGGCATACTCACATTTGTATCATTGAAGTTTGGAGGAGATAATTATGCCATGTTTGAATTGCATAAATGTGAGTTTCAATAATCAATTGGCATTGTGAGACTTGGATAGTTTGGTTGAATCGAATTGCTCATGATGGATGGATCAAGTTTATATTCCATGTCCCTCTTGTGTTGAGATTGATTTTGAACCATAAAATGAAGATCAATTTTCAAGAATGTAAGAGATGAACCTCTAATGCTTTAGATTGGTCTAAACCTTAGGTTCAAAGAAGCAAAGAACTAGGATAATTGAAGGATCAAAGTGATGAATAGGATGAGATAAATGAAAGATGAGTGATACAGATGAATGGAACTCTTAAATAAAATTTGAAGGAAATGCTAAACTTTTTAGGACTTTGATTGATCGTGATTGGATTGATAGTTTGACTAAATGTGTTAAGTCAAACAAAATGTGATAAATGCACTTGTAAACCCTAGGAAGTCGTGTTATCCTAGTGTGGACTTGTACATAAGAGGATGGTTCGACTAAGTCTGTTAAGTCAAACGAGGTGATGATTTGATAATTTGGCTAAATGTATTAAGCCAAACAAGATGAACTCATAAACCCTAGGAATTTGTGTTATCCTAGAGAAAACTCGTGTATAAGATGATGGTTTGAATAGGTGTGTTAAGTCAAACAAAGTGGTTTTGATTTCGCCTAAAATTTTAGCATAAAAGATGTTTACAAAGTTTCCAAGATTTGTTGGTGAGGTGATTTTTGACTGATTTTGATGGTTGAGAGATGGATGAAAGTGATTGAATTTGATCCTAGACTTGACCTAGATAACACTTCTTCTTACAAGACCTCGGTGTTGAAGAACACACTATACTTCCTATGGGAGGAAAGCAAACCTTTCAAAAATTTCAGGATTCTATTAGGTATTTGTTTCCTAAAAGGGGTTTGAAATTTGAAGGTCCTGTGAATGTTCATTTTTCAAATGTTTTTAGAACCAAGCAATGTATTTTTCACTTCCAAGCACTTTTTACAACCCTAGGATGATGAGACAATATTTTGTTGGGTTCCCACTTGGACGAATCTAGTTGCGCATATTTTGTGCAGATGGCTAAATGCTTGACCACATTGGCTCCCCTCCACAGCACACACTTCTCAGGTCAGCCAAGAATTAGTACCCATGAATCTCCCATGGCATACTTTCCATCTCTACAACAAAACCGCATGTATAATGTGGGGCAGCTGCAAAGGACATGAATTTTTGCACCAACAAAATAGATAAGGATTTGGCCTTCTATAGATTTGGTTCATAATAAGGGTACCCGTTCAGGAGGCCACATGAGAGGTAAGATCAACCCATATAAAGAGTATCACCTGCTTGTTTGTAGGAGCTCTTGTAATGACGAACTTTCCTCACCATTCAAATTTGTATACCGGTTGGGAATAGCTTGGCATTTAGCTCGTTACCGGTTTGAGTCGTTCCCTTGGGTGAGTACTTTTTCCCACAAGGCAGGCCCTCTAAGATAAACAAAAGCGAGTAAACATATTTTTAGTTCAATCAACCTTCGTTTAGAAACAAAGGGAGAACACTCGCAATAAGTTTACTCACACTCCAAGATGTTGTGTTCAATTTTAAGTTCCCAAATCGAAATGTGAAGGCAATCTTTTTGACAAGTTAATATCACCAAAATGCTTTTGATTCTCAAGATCGTTTTGAAGCACGAGAGAAGCGCATATGCATTTCAAATGATGTTAATTTTTGAAAAGGATTACAAAACATGACAAACACTTGTTCGTTTTATACCTCAAAGCAATGATGAGTTCGTTTTAAAAGCACCAAATGAGATGTGAAGTTTTCCTTCTTCAATTTATAAGTCCAAATCAAAATCTAGTAAATGTCTAAGGTTCTTTTTAACCAACTTTGAAAAGATCAAATTATTGTTTGATTTTAAACCCAAAAGGAAATGTGAGTTGGTTCAAAAGAAAAAACTAAAGTATGAATTGAAGCCCTGGATTATAACCACAAGCATTAAAAAAATGCTTTTCAAATCTTAATTCCAAAATTTCTCAAACTTTGATTCATTCGTCTTTGTTTAATTTTGACACTTTCCTTCAATGCCAGCACTTATGCTACTTCATAACATGACGCTAATTACACCTCACCAATTGTAATCCTATTTTCTTATTCCTACACCATGCCAAATTCACAGTCAGCAAGTGTATAGTCAATAAATCATAAATAAGCAACATCTCATAACAAAGAGGCCCAAAGAAAACAAACCACAAGTGAATGACGCTTCATGATGAATCACAATGAAAGCATTTAGAAACTTTTAAACTAGAGCGGCTGGCAGGTGCAACATAACTGCACACAGTGCACTTGGAATGGGGAGATCCAATAAAATAAACACAAACACCGCACAAGGGATTATGTCAGACATTCTTTATAGCTGCCTTAATTGGGTTTCAAACAACATTATTATGCACCCACTTAGGTTCCTTCCGTTTAATATAGAATAGGGGCGCTTTGTCCTTCTCCGAGTATTAACTCTCATAGGAGATAGGTGCATTGAATAGAATCAAAGATCCGATCTCATAAGAGTCTCTCTTCATTGCGCTATGTCAGAAGGTGTCTCTTCAGGAAGGAATAAACTTTTAGAACCAGATCTAGTTGCAGTTAGTTCAAGCAGGGGGGGTGATAGCCATAATGGAATAGGCAGGCACGTGAGTTCTTTGGAAAGTTCTTAAATCAATGCCTTTGACAGGCGTGCTTAATTCCACAATCTTTTCTAGTCTAGAAATTAGACATGCTTAGCATGTCATAAAATTAGATAGGTAGGAATTGTACTTTCCACGCATTCAATTTCCTACTTTGTTGATCTGTAACTCTTTAATCTTGGTGTGATTTTATTTCGTGCCATAAAGGATAACTTAGACAAGAGAGATTTATGACAACAGGACAAAGAGAACCAAACATTAATTAAAATTTGTAAGAAAGATATTCAAATCACTGGCAGGCGCCTCCATGTGCAAGTTGTTTGACTTGTGTAAGACAAGCGATAAGCACAATAACTAAGAACAAGGGAAGTTCATTTATGTTTTGACTGTCAGCTAATGGCGTGCAACAAATAACAGAGACTAGATCTTAAAATAGCAAATGGGAATGGAGAGCTACCTTACGCCCTATGCAAATGCCAAATAAAAGGAAATTTCACACTTCTTTAATGTCCATGACTACCACAAACTCATACTGTGAATCAATTTAGGTGATCAATGGAATTTAAATAGTGTTAAGAATTAAAAAAAATGCAGCAGCAATAACAGTAATACTAAACATCTTGACAAGAGTAACAGTATGAATGCTACTGATGGGGCAACGTCTAATAATATTTCTCAGGACTGAGCACTCTACCGAGCCCACTTTGCACGTGCATTCCCTGCCTGCACTAAGAACAAAGCTAAGCTTTTCTAGTGTTAATTTAAGTTTGCACCAATCAGATCCTAAGTCGCTCTAGTTTACTGTCAACACAATATTACCAATAAAAGCATATTTAATAACAAAGAAAATAAAGCTATTGATAACTAAGAACATCGATACTAAATGACAAAATCCTTTGTCTCATTAACCAACAGAGTGATGTAACATTTTATTGTTATCCAAGCCTGTATGAATGTGAACACTTTCTAATCTATTTTTTAGACACCAATTTCATACCCATGAAATACCGTTTGATTTGGTATTTAAAACTACTCACAAAATTCATACACTTGATTCATTGCAGCAAACACAATACTTATTGGTTTCGAAGTCCATGATCATAAATAAAAGACTCAGGCACATGAAAGACAGCAAGTTCTTCTTCTTTTTTTCTTTTTCAAACCAAACAATGTACCTAAATGGCATGCCAACACTTTATAACAATAATATTCACAAGAGAAATGAAAGCCTAAGACCTGAATAACATGACTAGTGTGTAGATTTAATACTGATGAAATGGATGTTCAACACTTGGAGGTTAAAGATGTGAATAGCTTGCATTCAAAATAGAGATCACTAATGGATGCCTTTGGGATTTGATATTACAACAGTCTCAAATATTTTTTCAAAAAGAAATAAAAATCCTCACATCCACTGTAATAAGACAGGTTTAAAAATCACAGAACATAGCAAGATTAGTCTAGAATAGAACAAAGTAATGACTTCCAAATACAAGAAAAAGAGAAATGGAATGCATTAGGCTGTTGGAGCCCTCCTTCTAGTGCCATTTTGTGGATGCTAAAATCTGCAAATGGTTAGCATAATTCTAACATCCTCATAGAATAATAAGACATTCTTCAAAACAAATGATAAAACCAAATCAAACATGTAAAGAAGACATGAAATGTATCTATTCTATGGTGGATTGGTGCTCTTTGAATATGTGAAAGAGCCCTTTCACAATCCTTGATAAGCCAAATTAGATGATAGACAATGAGATGCTCTTGAACTCAAGTTGCCTATAATGGAGATGCTTTCAAAATGTGGATTGTAGATGATCGAAATGAGAGAAAATGCATTGCACTTATAGGAGAAGTTGAGAGAGGAGAAGCCAAGATTAGGCAATGTGGGACTAAATCCCATCCAATAGAAGAGAGCCACTTGTCACAATGGGATTGGCCCATGCTTGTGCAAGTTTTGGCCAATGTGCCCATTCAAATTTGAAAATGGCCATAAATGCATGTGGTTAAGGGTTTTTGGGGGGAATTGTGTTTGTCCAAAAAATTCAAACATGAGAGTTAATGAGGGTATATTCCTTGGGAATATGCCCTTGTGAGCGAAAATAGGTGTTTTAATAAATCAATTTAAATGATTTATTGTGCAAGTGGATGAATCTAGAGGATTCATGTAATTAGGATTAAACTAATCATGATTTGATTAATCTAATAGGAGTTTAGGTGATATGACATTTGATTTCAATTTTTGTATTTATTTTAAATCAAATGAGAGGAAATGCATATGAGTGATTTAATTAGATATATGTGATTTAATTAAATCGAGAACAATAGGAGATTAATTAATTAAAGAGGGAAGAATGATTAAATGTGATGTTTAATTTAAAATGTTAATTTCATATGCCTACATCATTATTTGTGATTTATAGTTAAGGATTGAGATGTATTGATTTCATCAAATTTATTTTGGGTGCAATGTCAGTTTCATATCTTATTGCATCTTTTTATTACACTTTTGAAAGATTTGAATCTTGGTGGATGACATAATGAAAGAACATACCATCACCTTCATCAGTTGAGATCAGCTCACTATACTATAACCCTTTAGTATGAAGCAAAATTAGAATTTATTGTGCATATAAAATTTATCAACCCCTTAAGATTATACTCAGTCATGAATTGTTACATTTTTCACCATGGTCACACCACTCTTTAAAATTATAGTCATAGTATGTGGAGTGACCTAGAATGTCATATTGTAATCACATCAGTCCTTCAATATCCTTCATTTTCAGTCCAATTTTACATTTAAATTGTGAACATATTTCTTGATACCATGTGAATTTTTTTCTTCTCTAATCTTGTTGCATAACTAATTAAATTCAAGGTTATTTCTTAAGAGTTACAAATCAAATCAAATTTGAACTCCACCTCTACCTCCCTATCCTTAAACTTCAAACATGGTGAGAAATTATATACAACATCATTTGCTATATTAGAGTCTTGATTGATAAATATTTGAGTTCTCTAGTTAGAAAACATTAAGGCTATGTTTAAAGGATGAATCAAATATAAATTTCAACAATAATTATTTTTCCATCTAGTGAATGAGACTTCCTGCTTTTGTTTTATTCTCTAGTGGATTTAGGATTTTGATTTCATTCATCCTCATCACCTCCATATCTTAGTGCTTATGTAATAGTGTATAATAAGGACCCAAGGCTCTCAAATGTAAATTCCATTTATGTATTTTGAGGCCCTTCTTTAGTTCAACTAGTGACATCTAATTTGGCTATTCATACCTATGATATTATGCATTTGCACTAAGGTAGTGATTATTGAGTAAGGAACAAGGCTAATATACATATCATACTTAGTGTCCCTCTCTAGATTTGATGGAATAGATATTATCTCCCAAGTGGTAGTAGCCCTATAAGTGAAAAGACCAACTCTAACAAATTACAAATGGAACTTTCACATAGTGGTGCAAGTGATGGAGATATATATTTTTTATTTACAATGATTTTTCCTAATGAGAATGTTTCAAATTCTTAAAACCTAACTAAGTGCAAGATGCTACAAGTTTGAACCTCTTAAATGGTATCCTAATAAATCTGAGTGAGTTTTAGATGTATTATCTTAGTGTTGGAGGATTAAGTCAATTTATTTCTCTTTTTAACTTTATGATCTTGTAATAGTTCTCTTGAGAATTGATAATAAATTGACCTTGTCTAGTAAGATAAGACTTATAATAAACTAAACCAACTATATGAGATGCATAAGATCAATATAAATAATTTAAATTAGTACCTCCTTAGCTATATTTAAATTAAATCAAATATTATTAACATAAACTACAAGAAAAATTTATCTATCACAACAAAGTATTTAAATTTATAAATATATGTAATTATTTATAAATAAATTAAATAAAACCGTGTACAAGATTCAGCATGCATTTCAAAAATGTGAAACATTTTCATAACTTTTAAACCATGATATATATTTGAAGTTCAACATAAATCTAAAAAAGTTCACCTAAAGCTCCCGAATTATTATGTTTCTTTTTTTATAAAAATACAATCTAGAATTTAAATTCCATATCATAAATAAATAAATATAAGTATGCATGTATCCTTATGAATTGTTAAATTGAAACATATTTTAGGTTGTGGATTAATCAATTCTATTAGAGTCATGTATTAAAAATTTTAAAAAGAGTGCATACAATTAGTTAATATTCATACCAAACATTTTACTATTGGCTTATAAATATTTTGGATCATATTTAACTACTTTAATTTATGTATTTGAGTGGAAACACATGTATGTAAAGAAATAAAAGATGTATTTATGTGTTGGTGTAAACTTACCTTACACTATTTATGTAGTTTAAGGAGAGAGATCATTTATATGAATTATTTCTTCAAATATAGGTAGTCGACGATGCCTTTTATAAGTTACATTTATCTGAGTTTCAATTTCTGCTTCCCAGTTAATCATATCTAATGCATCATCTGTACTCAATATTTCCTTTAAACCAATGGAAGATGAGAGAAATCCATATTTCTTGTTTGAATAGTATATCTCTCCATCACTAACTGAAGTAGATTCCAATTCATAATGATTATGATTATGACTAGAGGTAGTTGATAATGATCTCTTAGACCCTCCATGCACTTGAAAATCTTGAATTTCCTTTAATAATTTTTTTGCACGCTCCAATGATTTTAAGTCTTTTTCATTCATGGAAATGGCATCCTCTAAAATATCAATTGCCTCCTCTAGCTTTCCTTGCTTGATTAGGCACATGCCTAAATTGCATGCCTTGTTAGCATCCATAACAAAATATTGTGCCTTCCTGCACATAGTTTTATTTACAAGTTAATCGTTTATTAAGAGGAAAACATAATATTGACCAATATATATTTTTTACAAATTTACCTATAAACAACTTCAGCAACAACATAATTGTGTTGTTGCATATATGCCCAACCTAAATTGCTCTGTCAATACAATACATACACTCACTCATCATTATTTATCATATTAGTAAAATCAAACATACATGATATAAGCATAATATGTAAGATGCAAAGTGGAGTAGAGTTTAGTATAATTATATTTAAGTACCAGAAGGCGGCTAGTCTCTTGCTTAATTGAGAGTTGGAATTTCTTTCCATGTGAGCGTGCAGTCTTGGTAGGGTTACCATTAAAAGCAAGTCCATGTTGAATAAGTCGTAACTTCTCTTTTAGCACCACAATTTGCTCATCCACCCTTCCACATTTCTTGAAATATTACAAACATGGGACCTTAATCAAATTTTGTTTCATGAAAAGATATATCATACATTAATTGTACATACATAGTTAAACATGTAATTATACATTTTGAAATTGATCTAGTTATTTAGATTTTTCTTAACCATAAAAGAATTACAAATTCTTCATGCTTAAAAATATAATTTTCAAACATATATAAATCTATATAGAATTTATATAAATATTTGTTGAAAACATATAAAAAATTGACAAAATAAGTGATAAGCTCCCTTTATTTCCGATATGATATATTTTACAACAATCTTGAAAACAAAACTTGCTCCTATGACCTACCAAATTTAAAACTTGTTTATAGCTACTATAAAATTATAGTTTTTTTCAATAATATAGTCATATATTAATAATTTTTTTCTTAAACAATATAACCATCTAATTGTTCTCTTCAAATAAATGTAATTGATTTTGTTTTGAATCATTTTCTAGAATCATATAGTTAAATCCAACAAGATTTTTACAATGTATTTTGATAAGACTATGAAGATATTAACTTTCTAATTTAATTGTATAAATTTCATAAACTTTATAGTCTAATTGTATAACTTTCATAAAATTTATAATCTAATTGTATAACTTTTATAAATTAATAATTGTTCATCAAAATTATTATAGTCTAACTTCTCATGAGGTTGGATTGACAACCCCCTAGTTTTGCTACTCCTCTTTGCTCCCATTCCCCTAAAATTAAACTTGCAAGTTTCTTTAAAGACAACTTGTCTCACTTATCATTGACACATTTTTACTTTGTTCATTATTAAAAAAATAATCACATTTTATTGAATAAATATTAATGTAGATTAGGTAGTTGAGTATCAGATTAGGTAAGATAAAGCTATAAAGATACCATGTTTAAGTTTAAATGTAAATAAAAAAAGTTTAATCCAAAATAAAGACACCTTCAAAATCTTGATTACTTATCACAATAGAAATATTTGTATTTCAAATCAATTTTATAAATAACTTGATTCTAATTGTATTATTAAATATTCTTTATTTTAATTAAATATACTTTAAATGCACTCTCATAACTTAATCTACTTGACTTCATTTATAAATATTGACACTAGTTTCAATTAAAATTAAATAGATATAATTACTTTGTAGGAAGACTTCTTATAAGTCTTTCTAGATCAAGAATGTATTTTTAATCTTATTTATTAATTGAAAAGAAAAATCAATTATATTATGAGTTTCAATTAATTAATACATACAGTCAAAAGATGCATTCTAGAAGCTCATAGACAATAGTGTCTAACTATCACAGGATAGGCATGGCCCGCTTTCCATTGCCAGATCGAATACCATCTAACAATTTAGATGGTTTCTGGCCTGGTGGTTGAAAAACGCTCTGGTAGTTGAAAAACGCTTATTACCCAACTAACCATGTTCATTTCCCAAATGAAAGCAAAGGAAGAAGATGAACAAACATATGCTGTACACACAGGATACCAGGAATATTGACTGTAGAAATTCTTCCTATCAGAACCTACGCCCGATACTACAGATTGGATATACAGACAGATTGAGTATGGACATACCTTATAAAGATCAAGCAGAACATTATCCAGAGATTCCTGGGCCTGGAGAGAGCAGCGGTGTCTGAAGGATTTAATTGCTTCAATGGCTTCATCTGCTCGTCCCAGCTGCTTCATCACAATGGCCATGTCCTTCAGCGCACTCTCCACACGGTCTCCTGCATTTATAGCCGCCCAAAACAGAGTTATGGCCGCCTCTGGATTCTTCTCTATAAGCTGTTAAATCCAAAAATGTCATCAGTCCATTGTTTTGGATTAATCTCAGCGATAATTCAATCTGATCATATAGTTAACACATCGACTATTTACCCACAAAAACAAATTGAAAACGGTATAGAAAACATACCTGAACCTGCTTGGCCCGGATGTAAGGCGTGTCGCCCACTGGAACCTTGTGCTTCATACCAAATTCCTTCATCCATGTCGAACTGTTGTCTCTCGCCATCATTGTCGATTACAGCAGTGCTTTCATGTTGAATGGGTTTTGGGTTCCTAAAAGTTGAAACCAAATACCAGGTGCGCGGAACAGTTCAACAATCTTGGGCTTTTAAATTGTGATCTACGAGTAAAATGGCAGGGGAGGAGAAATTGTAAAGACTGATTGAAGGCAAATGGTCAAGGATCTTTACGGATCGTCTGGTGTGTGTTGTCGGTATTCCATAGCCCAATGAATCATCAAACATAGGGGCGACGAATTCAAAGGAGGACATGCATTGTACCTGGACAGAAATGCGTTCATATACATTATGTGGTTCATGAACCTTCTCACCGGGTAAAATATGGTATAGATGATAAGACGTTATCATCCGGTAATGGCGGATGTGGAAAAGTAATAAGTTAAAGGGGTCGTGGCATGTGGAGTGACCTAGAATGTCATGTTGGGTAACTGGTGGTTTTGAAGGGAATGTATTGTAGTATTTCCAAATATTATCATTTTGGTTTGTCGAGTGATTTTGTGTTTTTATGATTATGTTGATATATGCAAAAGTTCATTGGAAGAAGTTTTGGTCTTTTATGTATTATTAATCTTTACTCAATTTAACTTTAAATTGAGGATTAGGTTGATTAAAGTATTGTCAACTATCTATCTCAAAGATTTAACAATCTACAAGGAGTGATAAAAAAAAAAGAGTTTGTATATGTATTTTTTTTTCTAATATTTAGTATTGTTTAGTAGTGGGATGTATTATGTTAAGTTGTTTGGTCCATGTAGCACATAGTGAGAAACCATAATTAATAGCATGACACTTTTATTCGTTAGTAGGATGTGAAGGTAAGTGAAAACATTTTGTTGTCGTATGCTTCATGAGCTATTTTATCTCTTGATTAAATGGAAAGCAAGAGATAAATAGAGATGTAATGGAAAAAAGTTATGAGTGACTACAACTGTCTAATTAAGCTCTGTCAATTGTCTAATTAAGCTTGAAATCAAATGTCTAAGATCTTTAAGAGTCAAAAACTCAATTGCAAATAAAGAAAGGATTTGGTGGTAACATTTACTCAATTTAGCAACATGTGGTTCTTTATAGGTTCACACCAAGGAATATGTTTTTGATAAATAGTGTCTATAATACCATTTAAAAATTATTGTTACACATATTCACAAGAAAAAAAAAGGTTGATAGAAAAATTCACACCCCCAAAGTCCACACAGAGCATCAACTTGAAGCAAGATAATAGAAAGCATAAATCAATCCACTAGATAGCTAAAGAAAATGTACAATGAGGCGAAGGGGGATCATGATCATCCAATTTCCTTGTACATTGATGAGGTCTGAGGTAACCACAAGAGGGTCTCATCCATAATTATAATCATTAACATTTATTTTTTTTATTTTCTTCAATACCCACTCAAATGGGAAAGATGAAAAGAGTTGGATGATGAAATTTGAAGTCTGACCATGTAGAAATTTCTCCACCAACAAGTAGTGAAGAGGTATAACACTTACTGCCAAGCTATAATTAGCCTCATTGAGCATGATTCCTTCTCACAAGAGGAGAAGAAGACTAAAAAAAATCCTCTCAATGGTCATGAGCAAGATGGCTATAGCCACAATTATACCCATAAGGAAGAGACCAACCCCAAGAGAAAGTGGGATTCAGGGGTACCCTAGCCATAGCATAGGGGGAATTACCTTAGTGATCCAATAATACCTATAAGTGAACCAGCTCAAGTACAAATTTATTTTCTTACACTTAAATTTGCAATCAAATTAGAAAAAATCATAGATTTAACATAAATAAAAATTGATAGCCAATAAAACATCCTTAAAAATAGTAGAACTTCTATCTTTCCATATGCTAAACTAAATCTCCACCTAAATATATACCAAATCTAAATGATTTTATAAGCAATGTGAGGCCAATCCCCTAATAAGACTGTGCACCAAGAAAATGGCTCAAGTCTAAACAAATTGAAGAAGTCATGTATCTTATCATAAGCTTTTGGAAAAGATGAGAAGATATGTTTGAGAAAATCTTGATGTCCACAAGAGGGCATCAAGGATCAAGAACACCCAAAGTGTTGTAGTATTTTTCAAGCATAGGTTGTCATTGATGTCAAACTAATGTCAGCTCATCATTGTTATTGATAGTGGTTAACAAATGGTATCAAAGCGAGGTCATAGGTTCAAATCCTACAATCACGTTTGGGCGAATTGTTAGAAGGTTGGTGCCTTCATCCCCTTGGTTGTTCAATGTCACCCTCTAGATTCATGACATGGATTAACCGCCTCCTATGGATCTTGTATAAATTTGGCATTTGTATCGGGCATTAACAGGTCAATATTTTGGTGCAACAAAAAAGCCATTCCAAGAGTATTTTCAAATGTTATCATTTTTGTTTGTGTAATGATTTTGAGTTTTTATGTTTTATGTTGATATATGCAAAAGTTCACTTGAAGAATTTTTGGTCTTTCATGTACTTTTAATCTCATTAATTTAATTTGAGATTGAGGATTAGGTTTAGTTTTTTTTAGTATCAAGAAGTCTCATCAACTATCTATCTCAAAGATTTTACAATCTTTGGGGAGTGATGAATAAAATGGATGTTTTTTGGTCTTAATTTTTTTTGATGTTTAGTTTTGTTTAGCAGTGGGTCCTACTAAATAAGTTGTTTGGTCCATGTAGTAAATAGTGAGAAACCATAAGTGATAGCATGGAAATTTTAAATTAGATGGTAGTGTGTGAAGGCAATCGAAAACATTTTGTTGTTGCATAATCAATGAGATATTGCATCTCTTGATTAAATGGTGTGCAATAGATAAAGACATATTTAATGGAAAAGAGTTATGAGTACATCTATTAACTATCTAATTGAGCTCAGTCAACAATCTAAGATCTTTGAGAGTAAAAAACTAAATTGCTTGCAAATAGATAAAGAGGATTTGGTGGTAACATTTAATTAACTTAGCAACATGTGGTTCTTTATGGGTACACACTAGGGGATAACTTTTTGATGATTAGTGTCTATATTACCATTTAAAAATTAGTATCACATATTCACAAAAAATTTAAGGTAGATAGAGAAATTCACACCCAAAAATTCCACATGAGGCATCAACTTGGAGCAAAATAATAGAAAGCATAACTCAAACCACTAGGTAGCTAGAGCACATGTAGAATGAGGATAAGGGGGGCCATGGTCATCCAAATTTCCTATAAATTGATGAGGTCTAAGGTAACCACAAGAGGGTCTCATCCATATTTATAATTTCATTAACATTTTCTTTTTGGTTTTCTTCAGGACCCACTCAAGTGGGAAAGATGGAAAGAGATGGTTGAATTTGTTGGAGTTTGACCAACTAGAATTTCCTCCACCAACAGGTAGTGAAGAGGCAGAACACCAACTAGACCAAGTTAAAATTAGCCTTGAAATTAATGATTCCTTCTCACAAGAGGAGAAGAAGACTAAGAATAATCCTCCCAATTCTCATGAGCAAGATGATTAGAGCCAGAGTGTTTCCCATGAGGAGACCAACCCCAAGAGAAAGAGGGATTTAGGGGTACCCTAGCATAACACAAGGGGCATTACCCTAGTGATCTAGTAACACCTTTAAGTGAACCACCTCAAGTGCAATTTTGTTTTATTGTACTTGAATTTTCAATCACATTATAATAAATCATAACTTTAGCATAACTTAAAAACTAAATAATTAATAAAACATTCTAAAAAAATAGTAGAAATTTTATCTTTCCATATGTTAAACTAAAAATATCCACCCTAAAAGTATACCAAATCTAAATGATTTTTGTATGGATATGAGGCCAATCCCCTAATAAGACCATATTCCAAGAAAATTACTCAAGCCTAAATAGATTGAAGAAGTTATGTTTCTAGGACCAAATGATTACTTTCCTTTTTCTAATGTTTGTTGATGGTGTTTTTTGCACAACAACAACTCAGACAGAATATGGAAATCCTATCTCTCTTGAAAGGTAAATATCTATCAGAAAGCCTCAAGAGATAACCCCAAGGTCTCTAATGTGAGGTCTTCACAATGCATAAATAACTCAGTGATAAATGTGAAAATGTTGGTAATCACAAAGGGACCTTATTACAAGCAAATACTGAATTCAAATTTATCAGATCTAGTAATATGGTGATACTTCAAATCTTAAATCTAACCTAGATAATAAAATAAATAACAAAAGATAAAGGGTTTAAAGAGGTTTCTAAGATTAATTATAATCCTAAGATTAACAATGCAAAGTATAAAATACTTGAAATGGACCAATCCCTCATAAACTAATTCTTCTTTGCCCCAGATAAATCTGCAATCTTACAAAAATAGTGCAATCTTCTAAGGCATTAAATATTTTTAGATTATGAATATTCATTCAAAACAACCCTATTGCAATTGAAATGAACAAGCATCCACAATCAAACTAAGCACAATTAATATTAATGTCCAGGCTAACTTTGCAAAGCAACTAACAGTTAGCTAGCTACAAAAAGTATGGACTAGAGATTGTTGCAAACACTTCAAGCATCAAACCATAAACACCATCAATTCATCTAACATCAAACCTAGAATATATCAAATAAACTTAAGAAATTTCAAAAGATAGAATCTTAGGAACCATTTCAGATAAAATTCAACACAAGAAAGGTGCCAAATCACAATGTCTTTACTTGTGCATTAAATCACCCAAAGTAACAACAATTCCAGTCTTTCGTTATAGAACTTGCTTGAAAATGAGACTAACTCCTAACTCTAACTCCTGCTATACTTCTTAATTCGCTCCAATGTAAAAACTATCTAGCCCTTACAAATGAGAAAGAATGCCATATTTATAGAAACCCTTAAGATACGTCAGCCCAATTAGGTTTACAATAATAAACGGCCATAGAACAATTTGGCCAAGAGGAATTCAAAATAAAGTAAAGTATGCATTAAATACATGCACTCCATCCAGGTCGGCCTAGGATCTCCAACATAGCTCGGTCCAATGCATGCGAAGGAGGAAGAGGAATAATGGGGAAGCACAAATTCCGATGAGGCATTGTATTAACTGCTCTCCCCTTTGTCCCTATCTTGCCTCACCTTATCTTGCACCATCAAAAATATCTTCTCCAAGTAAGAAATAAGTGGCATAGCTAATACTTTCATTCTCCTTTCAATGGACTTAATGTTCTCTCTTGACTTCTTTACATCTTTATCCCAATCCACCTTCATGCTTTGATATTTATCCATCACTACAATGTATGTGGTTGCATCATCTAACTGATGTTTAGTGACCTGGTCTTCATTGACTAGAGAATACACATCTCACCATCATTTTCTCAATTGCTCCAAGCTCAGATGTTTTGGCACAAACCTTTTTCTTCTTGTCATAACTTCAAAGAAAGAAATTCATTTTTTGTAGATCTTAGTCAAGGTGTCCTCAATTTGTTTACCCTGCTTATACACCTTCTTCAAAACCCTTTGCCTTATTTTCAAAACTTCAAACCATTCCCAAGGTTCTACATCTTTGGGTGAAGGAAGAACTCCATCACTTATGAATTTACCTTTAGTGTATTCCATGATGGTTTTAGTCTTCTGCAACAATAGATCCACATCCTCCTTCTCCTGAGCTAGTACATTCTTCAACCAATCTATTAATCTCATAGCATCTCCACCGATTGAAAGGATTTCCTTGATGGCATTATCTCCTTTAGCTTGCACTCCCTGCAACCATCTTGTTGTGGCATGAGTAGTAGCTTTCATCTTCTCCAACTCATTTATTATTTCTTGTGGTAGAAAACTTGCAGTAGATGATAAGGAGCTAATGGATTGCAAGGGTTTCATCAAGTCTTGCAGATACCTCTTAAGTTTATCATTCTCCTTATTTAATTATTTCTTGGTCTACACCTCTTTCCTTAGTCTACCCAAGATTAGAGCACTAGAGCCTTCATATTATTCAATTTCATGTTCCATGTAAGTAGGCCCTAAGTTGATAGTTTGCACAATGTAGTCACTACCAGTCACATCATCCTTATTCTTATCAGGATTAGGAGTAGCAATGTGGACCACCCTATTATTTGCTTCATCTCTCTCGATCCTGGAGATAACCCCGGCTTTCTTCTTTGCTTTTCCCTTTCCTATGTTTGCCAACAATTCATCCCAGTTGGGAGGAGTATCATCTATCGCAATTTTCTTACTCTTTAGCTCTTTGTCCAACCATCCTGGAACTGTGGAATCCAACTATACACCACCTTTTCCAACCGTATCCTGGTGAACCTTGGGTACATCTTCATTCAAATCTTTTTTTTCAGGAATCTCTTCAACTTTATCTTCTTTTCCCTTATCATGCTCTTCTTCATGGACTAGTGAAGGAGTCTTAATCAGAATTTCCTCTCTCTAAGGAGGTCTATCCTCTTCACTTCTTGCAGGTGAATCCTCATAAGTCACCAGAGGAGACTATAATACCTTCTCTATTTCTACTTTAGCACTACAGAGTTCACCCTCTTGGAATTCTTCTTCCCCTTGATCTTGGTAATCCTTGGGATCCTTGGATTCACTTGGTACATTGTGAGCCTCATGAGAAGGAGGGATATTATCATGCGCAGTGGCAAGAACAACTATGGGAACACTTTTCTTTGGTACACCATCTTTAGGAGATGGATTTATTGATCTTCTTATGTACACCTGTCTCTTCTCTCCCGAACTTTCCACATTTACTACTGATGGGTCAACTTGATCTCCTGCCTTAGAATTTTTCTTCTCCTTCTGTGACAATCTTACTATTCTTCTTCTCATAGGATCCTACTCAGTTGACTCCTCAGAAGTGGAATGAGACTCCAAATTCCCCATTAGATCGTAGGTGCATTGCACACCCTCACTTTCCAACTCCCACATCTTGTGCTTGGGCCACAACTTAGTGTACTTAATCACTGGAGTCATGATCTCTTCTAATTTTGTCTTCTCTTCCTCCAGCCAATCTATTTCTCCAATTGGTTTATCCTTCACAGCTTCATAGTCATGGCCTTGAATCAAATCTTTTCATATTCAACCTAATCTGGAATGGCCTTTATGTTGTATACCTAGACTAAGTTCACTAGTAGCCTGGAGAACTTATTTTTGATTTGAAATTCATCATTGTTGTTGGCCCAATAATCCTCTATATCATTCGTATGATTGTATTCCTTGTTGGCCTTCTTTTGTGCTTCACCAGTTCTATCAAATATGGATCTTTTGGAATGGAAAGAAAGACCTAGAGTACTCATTTCTTCTTTAGAAGCATAGGATGAGTTAATAGAGGGGCAGGCCTCACTACTGCCTATCCTCAAAGGAAAATCACCACCAAATCCAATCTTATGTTTATCCTTCTTAAAAATTGCATCAAAATCATAGATCTGTCTTATGACCTCCAGAAGTATAACATGATCTATGGGATATCTAGGGATTCTATATGGAGCCCTCTAACAACCATCTATTCTAATGTATGAAAAGGTGGAGAACTAGATAAACCAAGCTCCAAACCTCTTGATTAATTCCTTAGCATTATCTAAGATCCAAACATGCTCTGCACCTTGCAATAGCCTAGTGATGTACATGGTGAATGCATCGTTCACCCTCCTATAACTTGTGCCACCCAAGTGCAATTATGGGTATACTTCATAAATTACATCCTGCCCAAACACACCCTTTTTACTTAGCCCTTTGTATGGATGGAACCTTGCAAGTGCATAAACCAAGTAGGAGGTCATTGTGAAGGTCTTTGTCTGCGGGACAATGCACATTTGTTCATGTATCATTGCACTTATAATGCCTACCCAATGGTAGTCAATACTCTACTCCATCCTTACAATGACATGGAACATCTAGTTATCAAATACTCCTGCATTTTTTTATTCCACTACCCTACTGAGGAGTGTGATAGCATCATAGTGTTCCTTCATGGACTTAGCTCTGAATAGCTACATGGGTAGCTTGGATAAGTGGGACTTGGGTTTCTCCAGCTAGGAATTGATGACCTGTTAGGATTTGATGACATCTTCATCATAATATTTATTTACTATATCCATATCAAAACCCACTACATGAGACCTGTCAGGCATGTAAAAGGTCTGGGCTATGGACACAGGGTTGAGATTTGCCACAATTCTTCCTTGAGGACCAACTATCCTCTATGTTCCCCTGTCATAATGTCTAGCACATTCAAGCACCAACTTGTAATACTGAACTGTAGGATGGAATCCAACTACATGTGCCAACCCTGATTCCAATATCCTTTTGGCCAACAGAGGGAGGTTATGTGTTGCCATCCTTGTCTTAAATTCTTCATAATCCCACAACCCAACATTTGTATCAGTGACTTCTAACCAAATGGAATTCAGCTTGCCCTCTTAGATTCTTCTCTTTATGTCCATTTTAATCATTTCTACCTCAGAGACAACAAAGCCTTCAACACTTGGATCCATTACCCTGCCCTTGGTCCTTCCAACAACAACTTGACTCAATTTTTCTTGCATTCAATAAAGAGACCATAGTAAAGATCCATCACAACATGAAATTCCAGCTAATCCATTACATATGATATATCCATCCTTAAAACAAATCCCATGATGAACAAAATTCCCCCAAAATCTCATAAGAATTACTCATTTCAAATTTTGGGTTTTTAGTCCTCTCGCAAAATTCGGGCCAGAGGGGGAATTTCGGGAAATTCCAAACTAGATGGAATCTAGCAAAATAAGCACAAAGAAACTTCCAACAACCATTTAATCAACCATTATTAACTAAGAAACAACATGAAACATATTAAAATAATGCAAATCAGTCATAAAATGCACAATCATCAGCTAATAGATCATGATATCTCTCAATTCTTCATTTTCAACAAGATTTCGGGGAACTTTGCCAAAGACGAAAATCCGCGAAAATGGCAATAGTTTACAAACTCCAGGAAAATGAAGGGAAAAAGAAATTTTGGTAAAATCCCGAAGACACGAAATAAGTCAATGTAATATTTTACATTTTAAGCATATTTTTGGGAAATCGATAAAGCGATGGAAAAATTGGGGAAGACCTGAAGTAGATGAAATCCGTGAGGTGTTCAAAAACCTGAAATCTTTGACTTCTCAGGATTTCACTCAGATTGATCAAATGATTAGGAAGTTGGGGATTTTTCTTTGGATTCAGTTCGTTCAAAATTTGCAAGATGGGCAATCTATGTTTCAAATTGATCTAAATGAGATCCAATCAATATGAGGAATGATTTCAGGAAGTGAAACCCTAGGAAATCGTCATGATAGCACATCTCGAATCCTAACTCGTCATTTTTATTTCCACTATTCTTCACACAAATTCTCCCATGACTCAACTAAGACAGGGCGATTATCAAATCAAACAATAAGCAACAAGCTTCACTTCGCCCAAGACGTGATTTCATCAAAGGTCGAGGATTTCTAGGTTAAACTAGAGCTCGACATAAGAAAGCATGAAATCAAATTAAGAATGAAGCAAAGAAATGGTTAACCTCATTGAATCACATTCATGCAGAAGGAAAGGAGACATGAGCTATGAGGAAGGGCATCAAGCCAACAAATGGAAACCCTAGCACTGCTACCAGACCATACCACATCGAAGTCCCGACTCAAAACATACACCCACACAAACCCTGAAGAAAATTTAGTTCATTTATTAAAAAAGGGAAGGCAGCATGTACATACCATGAGAGCAAAGAAATATAAATAGCAACAACCGGAAAAAACCCTGAAGTCAAAGAAGAATGTAAGCAGTCACCAAAAAACTTGACTGTAACAATCAATCACAATCTCAAATGCACAATCTAGCAATAGCAACCCAAAATCCAGCTCCTCAAATCTCACAATAAGGCAAATGACATGAACTTCTCATAAATCGCAATTAAATCCAATAAAAGAAAACTGCAAGATCGTACAAAATACATAAATGCATTGATGAGATAGCGAGTTCGGGAATCCGAAGGCATGACGGAGTTTTTGGGAAAATCCAATCCAAACGGAATTTCGGGAAGTCTTGAAATTTCTAGAAATAATATAAAGTAGCCTTTGTCGGGTTTTCAAGGTGCTCGGGGAATTCCACCCAAGGGGCATTTTCTCGAAAACAGAGAAAAACCCAAAATGATTCCCAAAACACGGGATTTTCAAAGTGCTTCTTCAAAAGGGGCATTTGCATGAGTAAGATAATCATTTGGGAACATGCTAAGGCAACCAAATCCTCAAAATAAAAGGGCCAAAACACCAAGAAAGAAAGCAAAGGAGGGTCCTTTCTTTTAGTGGGCGTGTGTGCAAAAACTACACAACAAATGGCGACTCCACTGGGAAAATGCTCTAGAACATTTGAGTGAAAAACTAGAATCAAGAACCCAAAATCTCTAGTTTCGGTCCTCACATTAGGTGACCAATTCGGCAGAGTTTCAAAACTCATAGGCAAGCAAACCTTTCTTGTACTAGGGTCTAAGTGTGTGCATATGTATTCATTCCCATTTTCCTTAGTTACAATAAGAACCAAATTTAGTCTGACTAGGCTACATAAAGATTCTAACTCCAAAAGCATCATGGATAGAGCCTCGCTGCCAACCAGGCATCCATAGCCTCGATAGAGATACTTGGATACCCCTGATAAGTTGAACTCGTTCTTTTGATTCTCAATATTTTCTCTTTTCTCTCTTTTTGATATTTATTTTCATTTCATCAATTTTTTTATTTTTGTAGACATGGAAAATGTACAATTCGATCCAGCACATTTGATCTTGATTAACTAATGACCTTTCATCTTGAATCACACTCTCAACTTAACATCACCTTTTGTCTCTTAATTGGATAAATCATTATTTATTTAATTAGGTCTTTCTCCTCTGTTGATTAAATTAATCAATTTAATTTAATTAACCTTATATCTTTGTTTATTTAAATAATTCATTTAATTTAAATCAAGTCCTTAAAGTATTCTCATTAAATTGAATAAATTAAACCTTATTTAATTTAATCTAACACTATCCTCTTTAGTTAAATTAATCAAATCATTTATTTAATTAATCTTTTTCTTCTCAATTATTGATTTAAATCAACTCATAAATTTGAGTCAAAATTGTCAAATCATCTAATCTCTCATTAAATGGATCAAATCTTGATTAAGTTAATCTCAATCACTAAAATCCTCTAGAGAATGCAAATTACACAATAAATCAATTACTTTGATTTATTAAATTGCCTATTTTCTCTCAACATGGAATAAAGGAGGAATATTCATTCAAATTTGAATTCAAAATCCAAGTGGATGGGTACTTCCAACAAGGCATTCACTCCTCTTACATGTCCTTGTGCATTGAGTCAATTGACATTAACTCCTTTTCTTTCTCCCTCCAACATGTCACATTCAAATTTCAAAATTGAATCTCATAGCATTTATCATGCACATTGACCAAAATGTGCTCATTCCTCCTCCAATCACATGTGGACAAGTGGTCTTCTCTCATTGGTTGGTCTTTTGTCCCACATTGCTCAAATCTTGCTCATTCTTCCAATTTGAAATCTATAAATAAGAGACTCTCTCTCTCATTCTATCATCCACAATTTGAGTAAACTTACTCTACTCAACTTCATCCTCAATGCAAGATCTTAGCTAGGTTATTGCAAGTTTTCTCAAGAACTCATATTCTTCTTCATCAACAAAGTGGATCAATCACTCATCAAATCACAAAGCTTACAAAGGATTTGGGAAAAGGCTAATTTTGACATATCAATTGGCACCAACTCCCCCATGGGATCAAGATTTTGCATTTGCTTAATTTAGGATTTCATCTATATTTCATGTTTGTTCTTGTTTTTTCCTATTTTGAGTATTTGTGAATGGATTCCATGGGAATCCTTCTTTTATCTTGCATATCAACTAACTAATGTGTTTGTTTGTCATTTCTATGCAGGAATGAAATGGGGGTTCACATTTTGGTGCTAGAAGGAAGGCGGATTTCAAGAATTTCATCACGTTTTTGTGAAAATTTCATGGTTTTTTACGTTTTTTGTCTGCACACAGGAAACTACACTGCTAATAGTTCATGTGGCACTATATTGCATCGCTTGCAGAGATGCGACAGTGTATTACACCGCTTATAGAGATGCGGCATTTTATTGCACCGCATCCATCATAAATTGCGGCGATGTATTACACCACACCTACTCCAAACTCCGCCACACCCGTTTCCCGCCTAAAAAATTTGAATGTTTGAAATTTGTCGCTCCACAAACTGTGTTGCGTGCCAAACTCCATCGCAATCGCGCTCTCTATTTTCTGTAGAGCATCGCTTTTTATCTAGGTGCGGCGCTATATTGCGCCACTAATTTTCCAAACTACGTCACTGAGTTTCCAAATTGCGCCGCACCTGTGGATTTCTATTTTTTTTTGTGATGCAGGAACTTCTCGAGGTCATAACTTTTGACTCGGATGTGGGTTTTGGCTGAAATTTTATAGGTAGTTTTGATATTAGGTGGCATGAGGTTTGGCAACCATCTATGATGGGTTGGTGGTCATTTTGGCACATTTTCGGGGCTTGAAACTTTCATCTTGGCCCTCAAAATAACATTTTAGTGTTTTTTCCTAGTTTTTTAAAAATTGTTTTTGTTGATAACTCAAAACCCATGTTTCCAATTTAGGATGTTAGTTGGAAATTCATTCTATCTTAGTTTTAGAAAAAAAATGGGAAAAGATAGGACTCTCAAAGTTATGCATGCAAAATTACCAAAAATGGAAAAATCTAACAATTGTTGAAATATGCCAAAAAACGAAATTTCTTGATTAAAAGTAAAGGAAGGAAAACGAAAGCCAAGAGTTCTTTATGAATTTATCATCTCATTGTATCAAGTGTTTTTAAACATTTTGGAAGAAATTATAATCCCTTCTTAAGGATTTGTTTACTTTCATGCTCTTAGGAAACACTAAATCTCATTTGGGTCCTAAAAAGAACATTACAAATCTTCAATTGTTCTTTTTGCAAACAAAGGGTTAAAATGAATTTTAGAACAACTTACTAGATTTGGTTTGAGGATAAAAATTGAACAAGGGAACCTTCATCTTTCCTTTTAGTTCTTTAAAAATAATCAAATCATTGTTTTGAGGATTTAAAATGAACAAGGGCTATTTTGTTTTGTAATTATTTATTCAAGTTAATATCATTAAAAGAGCGTATGTGCTTATCTCGCGCCTCATGGAAATCTTGAGAATCAAAATTTCTTTTGGTGATCTTAAGTTGAATAAAATAATTGCCTCCACATTTCAACTTTGGGATTAAAATTGAACCAAACATGTGAGTGTGAGCACGGTATTGTTAAAGTAATAAGTTATATACTTAATTAATTATATCATACTGGTTAATTAATTAAGTCACTTATTCCTTTAGTTGCTTAAGCTAAACTTAGGCACATTAATAATTGATTAATTATTAAGTGTGCACACTAGAGTTTCATTTAGGGTTTCCCTTTTAGGGTTTCTTGATCTCCTTCATAAGGATTGATCTCTTTGTAATAATTGATTCTCAATAATTCATTTTTACTTTGAGGTTTACAGAACATCTTCTTTGGTTATGCATGTCTTTTGCATGTGACAGGTGATTGCATGCAGGTGATCTTGGTTCCTACATGGTATTAGAGCTCCAGACCTGCAGCTGCATATTCGTGATCTGAAGATATGGCCTTTCAATGAGTTTCAAGTGCAAGGGTTTCCACAGGCATCTTTTTTGCAAGATCTAGGGGTATCCAATTTTTTTGTGCATTTTTGGGCCAAATAGATGTCACCATCGCGTTGAAAGCACCCAAAAACCCTAGGAATGCCTGTCAAATCGTCGATTTTGGAGCAATTGATTTTTGAGGCAAAAAAACATTGCCAAGGAAGTCGTACGGCCTCCCCAGCACGCACTCCAAGGTAATTTTCTTTTCAAAAAGAATAAAAAAGGGGCGTCGCTCATAGTGGCAAACCACCCGCGGAGCCCGCCACCTGCATAAGTTGTGATGCCCGTCCGGTCTAGCGATGACCGCCAGCCATCTAGCTAACCGCTGGCGAGTTTGGTGATTTTTTAAAAATTTTTTTTAATAAATCAGCTACCAGGGTCACATGGGTGACCAATGCCTAGCCCTAGGGGCCTTTTTTTTTTTTTTTTTTCAAAATAAGCAGAATTAGGAAAACGGGCATAACTTTTCATTCGGTTGTCGAAATTTGGCAAATGAGATATTTTCGGAAAGCTGGTTCTAAGCACTATCTAATGGTGCTAGTTTTTCTTTCAGATTTTGAAGCTGGTGTATTTTATTATTGTCTGAAGTCAGATCTTCATTTATGGCTCCCGAACTCATAACTTTTTGCCACGATCTCCGATTTTCGCGATTCTTGCGAAATTGGAAAGGTATTGAGGAGCTCTATGTTGCTGTCCATGCACTTTTTTCTATATCTGTCCTAAGTTTATTGTTAATCTATATTTTTCCTGATGGGTGTTTTGGAGATTACTTGGATGTTTCGGCAGTTGGGAGAGTGCACCTTGCATCTTTGCACTTCGTTTTCAGTAATACATCATTCAATAATTGACTGTTACTTCATAGATTCCAGGGTTGTTCCCATTTGGATTTTTTGAGTGTTCTATGGCATCAGGTCTGATGTTGCATCATTATGATTTCGATATGGTTTCTTGTAGACAGAAGTATCTTTCCTTTCTTGTCAAATTGTGGTTCCAGTGTTACTCTACAATGTTCTTCCAATGCTTCTTTGCAGCATGTCATCTCATCGTATGGGGGTTTTCCCCACTGGGTTTTCCTTCTCTACCTCTTTCTTGCATTTATAAATGGGTGCCTGATCAGGCCTAGTTGTTGGGACCCATCCTTGCTTGCATGCATCTTCTTCTAGTGTTTTAGCTTCTTCCTAAGTTCATCTTAAGGGGGGGTGTTAGAGTAATAAGTTATATACTTAATTAATTATATCATACTGGTTAATTAATTAAGTCACTTATTCCTTTAGTTGCTTAAGCTAAACTTAGGCACATTAATAATTGATTAATTATTAAGTGTGCACACTAGGGTTTCATTTAGGGTTTATTGATCTCCTTCATAAGGATTGATCTCTTTGTAATAATTGATTCTCAATAATGCATTTTTACTTTGAGGTTTACAAAACATCTTTTCTGGTTTTGCATGTCTTTTGCATGTGACAGGTGATCTTGGTTTCTAACAGGTATATTGCAAGTGTTCTCCCTTTGAACTATGGGATATGCTAGCTTGCTATTGTTTATCCTAGTGGGCCTGCCTTGTGGGAAAAAGTAATCACCCAAGGGAACGACCCAATCGGGAACACGCTAAATCCAAGTGACCTCCAACCGGTATATAAATGTGGATTCTTGAGGAAATTTCAAGAATCACGAGGATTATTCCGACGAGAAGGGCAGCAATGGTCTCTCGAAACATGGATAGTCCCCCATGAACATAATGCCCACATTAAAACCCTTGTTTAGCAAAGGCCAAAATCCTAAATATTTGTTGGTGCAAAAGGTCATGTCCTTTGAAGCTGCCCCACGTATACATGTGGTTTTGTTGTAGAGATAAAAATTATGTCATGGGAAATTCATGGGTACCGATGCTTGGTTGACCCAAGAAGCGAATGCACTATAAGGGGGAGCATGTGTGGTCAAGCATCTAATCATCCGCACTGAATATGTGTAGCTGAATTTATCCAAGTGGGAACCCAAAAATTACTATCTTTTCATCCTAAGATTGTGCATTTTATTGGAATTGAAAACACTTTGTTTGGATCCAAAATAGTGGAAAACAAACATTCAACAAATCATCAGAAATTCAAACCCTTTGGAAGAACAAATGCCTTGGAGGTATCCACATGTTATTGCTTGTCCCTAGGGGTTCTTATCTCTAGAAGGCTTCTAAACATTCAGGCATCTCAATTTGTTTCTCCCAAAGTCAACACTAGGAAACCTTTGCCTTGATTTCCTTGATTTCCACCTAATGCACTTTGTGGGATGAAATAAAATTAGGACATTGGACATTCAATTTGAAACATAATCACGAAAGTGTTTGTGATAAAAAGAACCAAATCTAAGCAAGACAACAAACAATTGAACCACACATGTGCTTGGTCCCTTTTGAGTCATTTTGTTTTCATACAAACATTGGTCTTTTGGTTTGAACCACTTTTAAGGAAAAGCATGTTCTTCAATATCTTGGTCTAGTAAACAAGTCCTCTTAGGTTCATCTAGGATCAAGTCACCACCTTCACCCCATCCAAACATTTACCGAAATTCCATCTCACCAGCAAATTCTTGGGAACTTTGAAAACATCACTTATGTGTCTTTAAACATATTTGAGACCTTTCAAAGCCCTCAAAACCTATCAAATATGAAACCCTAAAAAAAAATTAGGGTACGACAATACGAACACCACCAAAATATGAAAACAACCGCAGCGATCAAAACAAATAAGAAAAGAAAAAAAGAAAATAAGAAACGGAAGGGAAGGGAAAGAAAAACCAATAGGGAGAACGAAAGTAAAACAACAAAAAAAGGTGAAGATCCATGAGAAATTTCTCACAAACACATGAAGAACACAACAAAGAACAGGACAGGAAACAAAACACAAAATGAAATGGGGAAAACCCACCTGCCTCAAATGCTACCAAATAGGATGCAAACTTGATCCAAATTCGCTTGCAGATGCTTCCCCTTTGACCAAATCATGCTCCTCTTTCTCTTTCTCAGCTCTGGTTCACTAACACAACTTAGGCAATAATAGTAATGAGAAAATTAACCTTGATAAAGGTTTTGAGTTCGATTTCACACCTGTGGAGAGCTTGTAACTAATGCAATTAATGTAGTTGGTCGGGCACGGAATCAAAGTGAGAACAAGAATATAAGTATCTTGTAATTGAAGTTGTAGACATCCAAATTTTATCACTTCCATATGATCAAAATCGTCTATTATATTCATCTATTCCATTAACAGTGATTAAATAATTTATTTAATCATTATTTCATTTTCTGCCTAAGGTTTCTAAAGTATATAATTAAATACTTTACCTTCCACCCTATTCTTCTCTAAATTAAATATATTTGACAAATTATTTAATTTAGTCTTTTAACCCATTTGGATTAAAATCAATTTTTAATTCCCCTTTTTCTCTCTCCTTGTCACATTCTCCATAACCCTCTTCTAATTCGGATTAAATTAATTAATCTGTGATTAGGATGTGCACCACTTAATCTTGATTAAGTGTCACATCCTCCATAATCTCCCACTTGCCTCTAATCTCTCATTAATTATCCTAATCTTGTGTTTGCACAACCTTAATTAGAATCATTAGCCACATTTGGCTTACCTTTTTTGGTCAACCTTCCCACTTACTCTTTTTAGCCTGGACTCCCTTTCCCATGTGAATTTTTAATTCACATTTTACTCTTCCAAGGTTTACCCTATCCCCATGCAAATGTGACATGTCATTTTACATGTGCCCAAGGCTTCTAGAACCTTGGACTTGTCACATCACCCACATGTGACAAATCTCCAATTTTTTGGAGACCCTCTTTTATCCACTAGATTCTTCCAATCATTGTGAATTTTTAATTCACTTTTATTCCTTCAAGGAATCTTCTCATCCCCCAAGACCCACCTCTTGTACTTCCCTTCCACCTCATTTCCACATCACTCCACCCTAATACATCTCACATTCCACATGTCAAGATGTGAGGGCTTGTGAGTCCTCAACTCACCATATCCCTTCATCTTGATCTTGTTGGATCAATCTCAACCGTTGAATTCTCTAGAGAATTCCAATTATCCTATAAATACCCCCTCGTTTCCCTCAATTTGGAGGAGATCAAGTCTTTTGTAACAAAACTCATGCAAAATTGTCATTCAAGCTCTCATCCATTTTAGCACTTATATCATCAATCCATATTGCATCAATTCATCTTTCATCCATTTAACTTCATTGCCATCCAAGGAGCACACAATTCTTGAAGAATCAAAGGGCCAACCAAAGAAGGAGCAGCAAAGGAAAGGTATAACACATTTCAATCATCATTTGTCTTTATCTTACTCCTTTGTTTCACCATTTTCTTAGGCTAATCTTATTGAAGTGACATTTTATCTTGTTACTTCTTCTCATTGCATCATTAGTTTTTTATCTAGCGTCTCACATTAGGAGTAGCATTTTATTAGGATCACAGAAGTAAAGCGGAAAAGAAGACAATAAAGGGATGGGGCAGGATCAGGATCGGAATTGGTCACAGAACTTTCACAAAGTTCCCAATTTAGTTTGTATCGGTTTCGATTTTTCCAAAGACAAAGAAAACATAAAGAATGAAAGGGGATGAGAAAGACAAGGAGGGATTGGGACCAAAGGAACCGAGCCCAAAACAAAATAAACAGATAAGAGGCTCATGTTCAGTCCCAACTTCTTCAATATCATCAACAGATTTCGTTGCAAGAGGTTGATTATCAGATTGAGTGGCCTCTGACTCAAAATTGACCTCATGAATTTCAAATTCTTTTTCCTTTTCCTTCAGAGATTTTTCTTGCTCATGAATACTACCTATAGGTACTTCTTTTCTAGGTTCTTGAGTGAGGGAAGGTTGAGAAGAGGAGCCATCTCTAGTCATTGTGGTCTCCATACCTTGTGATTCATGGATTTCCTAAGAAGGTATTTCGGAAATAGCATCTCCTCCAAAGATAGGAGGGAAATACTCCAATTTTTCTTTAGGATTTTCCCTCCTCTTGGTTCTCTCATATCCTTGGGTAGCTTCGGCCTTTCTCTTCTTTGAAACTTGATCCTATGGCTTCTTTACCCTCATGACCACCCATTGGATACTTCTATCCATCATTTTTCTAAAAATTTAATATTTTTCTATGAATTCATCTTCATCCCAATTGATGGGGGCCAGGTCTTTAGTACCAATCTTTGTTGCTTCATACTCGGGATCCAAAGTTACACCATCATCTCATAGTGTATCAGGAATGTCTTCCTTCACCCCATACTTAATCATTTATGGGATGCTCAGCCTTTCATAGCTCCTCCTTCTAACATGATAATCATCCTATAAGTCAATCCAAAAATCCTCCAACAAGTTATAATGTTTGTCAAAAACAATGGGATTCAGAGCATTCATCTTATTCCCCAGATCAAAGTGTTTTTGAGATGTATACAATCCCAACTTCAAATAGCTCAACTCTTCACATACTGCCTTTGCAGCTACATTGTGAGGATAATAATATTTTCCCAACTTCATGGGGAACTTGTGACATCCAGGCTTATGTTTGATGGAAAATTTTGCATTAACTCCCAACACTTGATATATGAATTCCTTGAGGACAATCCTATCACTGCAACACCTTGGGATTAAGTGAGGATGGCCATCAAATCCAACCAACCTGAAGTATAAGAACTTGGGATATTGGATATACCAATGTCCCCATTGAGAAATGAAAGCCATGGCATCTCTACTCAACTTGAATCCAACATCCCTATTCAATCGATTGATGATGACATAGAGGAATACATCATTGACCCTTATGTGGTGTAGCTCTGATGTTTGCAAGGTCAATTGGTCATAATGGTTCTGAAATTCTGCTATCCTGGAGTTTCTCCCAATACTCCTACTACATTCAACCTAGGAAAGATCTCCATCCTTGCAACAGCATATATAACATAGGAAGACATAAATAAGCTCTTTCTTTCCCTTACCCTCAACATCTAATTGTGCAAATTTTTAGATAAGATCATGCACCAATCAAATTGTTGTCTACCATCAAAAATAGCTTTAATGAATGGGAACATCCATTTCTTGAAGCATGCAAAGCCCTTCTTTCCAAAGACCCTAGAAAGCACCAAAATTAAGTCATCCACTTCCTTATTGAGGTATCCTCTCTTAGTTTGTTCAGGCATCTTGGTTAAGGAATTTTTCTCAGTCCTCAACCACTTCTTGTTCATGTGAGATTTGTTGACTTATTTATCCTTATTGAACTTATGTAATGCTTCTACTTCATTCATCTACCAAGGATTCCTTGGGGTGGGTGCATTGAACATGAACCTCATCATTTGGGGGGACAGATCAATTATGACACTGAATTGTAAGCTCCTGTTGCAGTCAAAATGAGCTTCGGGCATTGAGCTAACAGAGGGAAAAGTGTGACATGTGCTAGCCCAGATTGGACTATTCTTTATGTCCTCCTAGTCACTTCTACAAAATTCTTGAGAGTCAACTCCTCACAATTGAATTATCCCAAGGTAGTATTTGTAATATTGGGCCATCCTGAATCTATCTTGCTAGTTGTGGGAGTGGCTTTTTTATTTTTGTATCTCAAATTATAAGGCAGTTTCTCTACCTTTATCTTCCTTGGCTTCACCTATTTTGAACTCTCTATAGCTTGGCCTTCCATTTTTGAAGCTTTTGTAGATGCTCCTGACATTGTTTATCCCTGCAAGACAACCCTGGATTAGATCAATAGAAAGCATGAAAATCAACACTAGAAGACTTACCCTTCATGTTACCCTATCCTTCTGTATGTATCCTTTTACACTTATTAAAATTTGAAGGTTATCGAAGCAAAAATAAGAAATGGATCAATATTGGAAAGCTTCTAGCATTGGTAGGATCGGAGTCGGGATCAATGTCAGGACCAGAACCGAGATCGGAACAAAAATCGGACCTAGAACCATCACATAGTTTCAATTTTGGTTCCCATTCCAATTTCGCTTCCACTTCCACTATAAGACATGGACATAGAATGTAGTCAAGACTTCATTGGGAGTGGGTCAAAACTAGGCCTGAATTTTTAATCACACATTTATGAACTCAGTTCACTCCAGACTCCTCTTTTGCCCATTATCATTAGTCATGGTGTCATCCTGATCAAGCACTCATAGTGATTTAAAACGAGGTCATATGAGGGGCCGAGGAGGCTTAAAATAAAGGCATGAATCTATCATTCATATGACTGAGGGAAGACCACCAGCTAGGGCATGATATTATAAATAAATATCATGCAAAACCCTAGCTTACATAACCAGTCGACTCAAGAAATTTACGGCATCAAAAACCCAACATGGAAGCCATTGAGTCGACACACGAATAAGATGGGATGGGTCTTTAAATATATTTGAGACCTTTCAAATCCCTCAAAACCTGTCAAAGATGAAACCCTAAAAAAAACTAGGGCATGGCAGTATGGACACCACCAAAACATGAAAATGACTATACCGATTAAAAAAAACAAGAAAAGACAAAATAAAAACAATAAATAAAGGGAAAGCAAAAGAAAAACCACAAAAATAGGAGAAGATCCACGAGAAAGTTCTCATGAACGCACAAAGAACACAACAAAGAACAGGACGGGAAACAAAACATGAAATGAAATGGGGAAAACCTACCTACCTCAAACGCTACCAAACAGGATGCAAACTTGATCCAAATCCTCTTGCATATGCTTTCCCTTTGACCAGATCGCAATCCTCTTTCTCTTTCTCAACTCCGGTTTGCTAACACAACTTAGGCAATAATAGTAATGATAAAATTAACTTTGATTAAGGTTTTTAATTCAATTTTGTACATGTGGAGATCCTATAATTAATGCAATTAATGCGGTTGGTCGAGTGTAGAATCAAAGTGGGAAAAAACACATAAGTATCGTGTAACAGAAGTAAAGCGGGAAAGAAGACGACAAGGGGATGAGGTGAGATCAGGATTGGAACTAGTCAGGGAACTTTTGCAAAGTTCTCGGTTTAGTTCTTGTTCTGGTTTTGATTCTGCCAAAGATAAAGAAAAACATAAAGAACAAAAGTGAACGAGAAAGACAACAAAGCGGGATCGGGACCAAAGGAATTGAGCCCAAAACAAAACAAATGGACAAAACCTGAAGGCAAGGGCAGAGAAGGAATAGTAACCGAACTTGGAAGTTTGCAAAGATCCAAGTTCACGATCCATTTTGGATCCAATCTCACCAAAAGAAAACAACAACGACATGAAGAAACAACAAACGGTGAAGAAAGCAAGACCAAGGAAATGCTTGTCCCAAATGAAACAAAGAGAAACGACAACAACAAAAGGAAACAAATGGGAGAGGAATCGGAACTAATTCATGACATGGAACCTATGCAAGTTTTGAATTTAGATTTTATTCTGGTGTCGCTTCCGCCAGAGCAAAAGGAAAAAGACAAACACTTAGGAGAAAAGAAAAACTCCTAAGTCTCGAATGAAAAACACCAAGGACAAGAAAATAAAGGGGGGCCCATTTTGACCAAAGTTAAGATGGGGTGGTTATGCAAGGCATTAACAAATGGTGACTCAGTTGGGAAAATGGTTTACCCATTTTCAAGATACTGAAGAATTCAATCACCCAGAACCATTGGTTCATGAATGTTTTACACTCAAGTATGATCAGTCATGGCAAACAAGGTTGAGCTGGAATCTCAAATGTAAACCAGCATTAACTACTTCAAATCTGAGTGTGTGCATGTATGGTGCATCTTTTTTGGTAAAAAATCCTCCTATTCCTAAGCAACTATATTCAAGAACCAAGCTACATGAGTTCAACCCTTTTAACTGTCGTGCAATGATATCTTGGGCATTGTTCCACTGCCATCCAGGCATTTATAGCCCCAATGGAGATACCTCTAGTTCTCTCAAATCATTTCTCTACTGTCGGGTAGGTGTCCATAGCCCTGATAAAGATACTTGAACTACCCTTCTCATATTAAGTTTGTCATCATTCAATGATTCTCTTTTCTTTCTCATTTTTATAAGATTTTCTTTGAAGGAATTATTTTATTAGCTTCTCTCAATACTCAGGTATAACAACGTAGAAATTTGGGGCTGAGAACTACAATGAACTTGATGACAACGTCAAGATTTAGATTTTTCGCTCAAATCTAAAATACAGCCACCTAGAGACAAATGAGCTTCTATGTAGAACAGATGTTCTTATCTATTTTGTGATAGATTCAACTGTGGTTCATCAAATCTCTTACAATATACTTGTTTTTGTTTAACCTATCAAACCATTATACAAAAAGAACACAAGTCACAAGTTATGAAACAAAAAAGTTCAACAAACATACCTGAAAACAACTCAACCAACTTCTTTCCTAGTACCTTCAGTATGCTTCAAATAACTTCACCCATCACTTGAATTGGAGAAAATGAAAACCCCAAAAACAAACAAAAATAAAGAAAGAAAGACAACAAAAAATTAAACAACGAAAACACCAACAATGAACAAACAAACCAAAATCAACAAGCAGCTAATTACATACTTACAGCAAAACTGATCATCAGACCCTTCATGGGCCAAAATAGTGTTTTAGAAATTTCCCATTTACAGGAAAAGGAATAGGCTCTCCCATTAAAGTACCTAAATGAAAATCATTTTACCAAGGATCTCAACAATCTGGTACAGACCTAACCAAAGTCGGTCAAATTTTTGGAGATCACCTTTTCTTTCCTTGGCTTTATCTTATAGTAGTACTAAGTTTGATATTCTAAAGGCTTTAATTTTTTCTCTCTTGTCAAACTAACATTTGACAACAGCTTGATACTTGTAAAACTGTTGTAAGGTAGTATCTCTTTGTTCCTCCAAATTCAGTAAGTTGGTAAGCCTTGCCTCTATCCTATCATCATTCAAGTAAAACTTATGCATGAACCTGAGGACAAGTATATGTAAGTACATAGTAAATACTAGGTCTTGGCCATAGACCAAATTATATCGGGAGTTCCCTAAGGAGACTTTAATACGAATTCTATTTTCCCATAAGGCAATCAGTTGAGTGTGTCAATCCCTAGGATTACTCTATAATAACTTCTTAATCACTTTCAACAGATTTTTGTTAGTAGACTCTAATACTCCATTCCCCTATGGGTAATAATTTGAAGAATATTTCAACAATATCTTATGTTCATATTCCCATTAAATAAATTTTGCAGAAGAAAAAGCAATGCCATTGTCACATACCAGGGAAAATGGTACTCCAGACTTGGTAACAATGCATTCGTTGAGAAATTTGATGACCACCTCAGTGGTGTTGTTCATACAAGGTTGGGCTTCAGTCCATCATGTACAATAGTCGGTTTCTATCAAAATGAATTTGTGACCTGCAGATGAATTTAGGTTAATTACCCCTACAAAATATAATTCCCATTGGGAAAATTCTTTTACCTCATATATCGGTTGTAGGGGCATCATCGAATTGTGTTCCCTGGATGTGAAATTCTGACATGTATGACATGTCCTCACATGTTGTTGTGCATCTTGGAACACATGGGGCCAATAGTAGCCCGATCTCAAGATTTGGTGTGCCATGGAATCAGAAGATTCAAGTCCAGTACTGTGTCTTCCATGAAATTCTATAATGGCATGCTTTGCTTGTTGTTGATCAAGGCAGCGTAGATAAATGCCTTCAAAGTTTCTTCGGTAAAAAGCTCCTCCTTTTATCATGTAATGAGAACTCTTTAGCCTTAGTGCTCTCCTCTGAGTGGCGTTCATCCCATTTGGACATTTGTTATTCAACAATAAAAAGATTAAATTTGAATACCAAGGATCACCTGTAAAGGATTGTACTGTGTATTATTGATAGGTAATCTTAGTATCAACATTTTCCTTTGCTTTGGACAAGCCTTGGCCTCAGACTAGCTTCATTGGATGGATTTTAAGATCATATTCTTGTAGGATGGACATTTGTTTTCCTTGTCTCTCCCCTAGTTCACTTTGCATAAGAAGGGACTTTGCAACAGGGTCTGGAATTATTGCAGTAATTTGGTTGCGAAGAATATAATGATGAAATTTATTGACTACCCGTACCAGTACAAAATCCTGATTTTCCAAAGGCAAATATCTAACTTTAGCATTCTTGAATGGGGAACTCATAAAGGCAATGGGCCTTTCATCTCCTTTTCCTTTTCTCTATGTCAAGACAGAAGCACAAGAGTGATCAGATGCGAAAGAGTAAATATAAAAAGGCTTTAGATAGTCAAGGCTAGTTAGGACCGGTGCCTCTGATATAGATTGTTTGATCTATGAGAAGGAAAATTTAGCCTCATTGCTCCACTCAATCTTACCTTCTTTCTTCATCATGTCGTTGAGAGGCTTAACAATCTCTACAAATCCAATTATGAATTTCCACACAAAATTTATCTTCCGGAAAAAGGACCTCATTTTCTTTTTACTGCTTGACATAGTCAATTTTAGAATGGATTTGACTCTTTCAGGGTCAATTGAAATTCCCCTTTTTGATATTATGTGGCCTAGTAATTTCCCTTCAGAAACCCCAAACACACTTCTTCGTATTTAAAGATACACCATAACTTACACATTTTTTAAGAATTTTTTATAGATCTACAGCACGGTTTTCCCTATCTTTATAAAATGCAGTTAAATCATCCATATATATAATTATACACGTACCTACCAAGTCCTTGAATTCCACATCCATTGCATGCTGAAAATTAGCTCTAGCATTGATGAGACCAAATGGCATCCATCGATAAGCAAATGTCCCCCACATGGTAGTGAAGGCAGATTTCATTTTATCCTCGTAGTTAACCATGAATTGGTTATATCCTGAGAAACCATCAAGGAACGACATAATTTGAGAATCGTTGACAATCTGTAGTACCTTATCAAGAGAAGGAAGTGGGTAGTTATTCTACTTTGATGCTTTGTTGAGGTTTCGAAAGTTAACACATAACCTGATCTCCCCACTCTTCTTTCATACAGGGACTAAATTGGTTACCCAAGTGGAGTGCCTTACTGGAAATATTATCTTGGTTGACATAACCTTCTATACCTATTTCTAAATTAATGGTTCAATCAGGGTGTTGACTAGGTGCTACTTTTGACGAAAAGGCTTTGCGTCAGGCTTCAAGGGAAAAGTGTGAGTTATTAATGAAGTGTCAAAGGTTTTCAAGTCTTCGTACCCCCAAGCAATCACTGCAATATTTGTCTTTAGTGCTTCTATGATTTTTTCACGGATATGTTTTAGGAAATATTTTCCAATAAATACATTCTTTTCTGGGCCTGAATCCACCAAGTTAACTGATTCATATTTCCCCCCTTCAGTGGTCATGGATAATTTCTCATGAGCTCAAGGATTGGAGTCAAAGATCCTTTCCAATGCTACCATTCCCTTATGAATGTTGTTTGTTTTAAGGTTCATGATCTCTTCTACATCACATATTTTTGGATCCCAATCTCCTTGATCTCTATCTAATTCATCAATTATTTGTCCCTCAAAGACATCTGAGCTTGCTAGAAAGGCAAGTATATGTTGTTCTTCATCAAAGACCTAAACATTTCTAATGTTATTTGGGATGGTTGGAATCGAGAATAACTCTACTGAGAATCTATTGAGATTGGAATCCTACATAGGCTCCAAAGTGCTTGCAGCAACATCGAGGGCATCTACAATCTTATTGCTATCTCTAGGGATCAACATGATACCAAAAGCATCAAATTCTTCTATTAAATTCCATATCTGATTCAAATACCCAACCAATCTCTTATTGTGACAAGTGTATTGACTATGGACCTGCTTGAAAATCACTTCTGAATCTCCCATAATCGTGAGGGTTGTCACCTTCTTCTGATGTGAAAACATTAGTCCTCTAGCAAGTGTTTCATACTCTACTACATTTTCTATGTAGCCAAACTATAACCTATAAGATGCAAAGTATTTTTTCTCTTTCGGGTTGGTTAGTTCAACTCTAGCTCCACTCCTTGTTTTGGACATCGAACCATCAAATTTAAAGATCCAAAATTGATCTGGAGTTGGGATTTCTTTCTTTATGGATGCTACAGGTGGTGGCTTACAAGGAATGGGTGGCAGCTCGGATTAGTTTAGTCTATCTAGATTTGGAGACTATTGTTCATGATGTTTATCAGCAAGTCCATTCATATTTAAAATTGGTGCGGAAGCTACTTCTTGCACCCCCTCTTGGACAGTTCTGGAATCTAATATCTTTTCAAGCAACCCCTTAAGCATCGAAAGATTATTAGGGGCAGGTGTGACATACAATCTCTAAGATTGCTTGGCATTTTTCTGAAGATCAGAACATAGAACCTGAGCCTATTCAACTTGGGAAGATTCTTCCTCTTGAATGGTATTAGTTCTTGTCAGGATAGTTACATCTCTAGCCTGGAATGGGAACTTGTTCGGAGGTGTTACTGGATGATGTTCACAAGTCTCTTCTGACTCAAAAACATAGTTGAGAATATCCACACAAGGTTGGCATGTCCGCTCAGAATGGCCTTCATAATGGAATCTACACCATTTTGGGAGTAACAAACTCCATAAATCAACTTCTTCTCCCAAAACTAGCCTATCATGTTGTGACCTTCTAATCAAAACTTGTTGGTTAACAGTGTTCATGGGGTTACTTGATTGTTCAAGTTGTGAACAATTAGGATCAAACACTGAGAAAGTCATAATTTCCTCTCTCTTTTATACCCCCATCTCAGTCTCAAAGAATGTGATCTCATTAGGACAGTCATACTCGGTTATCATGTGTTTGAGGCAAAGCTCGCTTTCAATCCTAATTTGTGATGCTACCCCTTTCCATGGCAGCCACATATGTGAAAGTTCTAAGGACAGGTAACCCCCAATTCTCTTCATTAATTCATGACTTAAAAGCATGTCATATGTTTCAGGTATATCTACCAACTGAATATCTATATATGTTTGGATCCATGGGTCTGCTCTGATCTACACATGCATATTCTTTAGTTCCCCAACGACATTAACCTCAGTTTTATCTAATTGTATGACTTTCTTATGAGTTTGAACTAGACTTAAACCCAAATTTTTGTAGATAGAAAAGTGTTGAAATTACCTAAGGCCTTAGAATCTAAGAGACAGTTGTGTAAATTCTTCTCGTAGATTCTTAAGCTTAAAATAAATGGAGGTTTCCTAATCTTACCTTTGTAGAGGGTTGCGTTCATATCATTTGTTGGAGTCACCTTATTCTTTCCTTTTCATTTATCTTCCTCCTCCAAGGTTGTTAATACAATATCACATTGGGCAGGGCACCACTTCAGAATGTTGAAGAATGACAAAGAAGTCCTTTGTTTCTGCATCTCTAAAAAAAAATCAAATTGTATATCTTTATTCCTAGGAAACCAAGGAATAGAAGCAGAGTTACCTTTATTTTGTGAATCTGACAGGACTTTCAATGGAGGTGGATTGTTGTCAGCATTCTGGTTCGAGGTAACCATCATGTTAGGAGGGGTGGATGTAGTGAAGGGCCCCTTGTTTTGATTCCTCAATAAATGGCTTCCCTTGGTTTGAAAGGCTTGAGCATCGTATGTATCCTCCTCTGGCTCATTCTCTCCCTACATAGGAAACTAGTAGTGTTCATCAATGGTCTCAAAATTCATAGCGTCCACTGACCCACCACCTTGGTTGGGATTTCCTTGTGGTAGGTGGGAGTTGGCTTGTGCTATCTTGACAACCTTCTCCATTTTGGGGCAATTGACCTCAAAGTGCACAGCAGTGTCATGTAGCCTGCACTAGTTCATCATGAGATTCAAATCTATAACATTTGCAATGTGAGGCTTTTCTTCATTGGACTAATAATTGTGGGATACCCCCCATTGTTTGGTCCAGTATTCCACTGCCTATTGTTTTTTGACCTTTGATTATATCCCCTATTTTGATTCTGATAGTTCTTATTAGGGAAGTTTTGGCCCTGGTAATTCCTTTGGTTCTGGTTGGAATTTTGATTAGCATAATTGTTTTGATTTGAAAATCCTCCCTAATTTTGGTAACCTTGATTTTGGTTTTGGCCTTGGGAGGGGTTCAGCTTAAGTTGGGCCATTTCATTAGTCACCTAAGATAGGTTTTTCTTCAAAGTCTCTACCTTAGAAGTCAAGTGGGTGGTGCGTTCACTTTTTGCAGAGTTCACAACAGGTGAGTGAGTTGGAGGATTGGATCCTCCAGTGAAATTATGAGAATTTTGGGCATGTTCGAATGAATCTAGATTTCCCCCATTAACCCATGGTTGTGAGGAATTGTGTAATTCAGAAAAAGTTCCATAAGCAGAGTTAGACATACCTGGGACCGTATTAAACAATGGGGTTGTATTGTGCATCGGAGGGTATCCCAAGGGAGGGAGAACTCCTTCAAGGTTTTCTAATTGTGAGCTTATCTATTGTTGCAACTTAATGGCAAGGTGGTACACCTTGGATAGTGAATCAATATCTACTGCAAGATAAGTTCTTTGGAGAAATAAACCAATGAGTGGGATTATGGATTTTAGGTACGATCTGATGGCAATGTTTTCGGCCTCTAGACAAGGATCTTGCAACCGTCTGTACATTCTTTGGAAATGAGTATTAAAGAGGGGCAGCAGCTCATGGGGTTCCTTCCTAATCATGGAAAATTGGTGATATAAGATATTTGGATCTACATAGACCTAGAATTTATTGATAAAGGCATCCTCTAAGTTTTCCCAACTCGGGATAGATCCAATGGGTAAATTAAGATACCAATTATAGGCCATATCCCCTAAGGAATAGGGAAACAATCTACATGCAACATCATGATGGGCTATTTGAGCCCGTGTACAAGCATCCTTAAATGTTTGCATGTGCTCTTCAGCACTTCGTGACTCTCCATGGGAGTGCCTAGGATAGAATTTCTCAAGATTCCTAGGCATTTCATGAATACCACCAGGAATGACTACCAATGGCTAAGGGTTATTTGCAAAGAATGTCATGGGTGGTGGAATTTTTGGTTGTTCCAACGATAATATGGGTGGAAATCTCAGTGGAGTAGGTGGTGGTGTTAAATCCATACAATTCCTAGGCCTAGTAGGCATTCGGAGTTCGATAAATGGGCCAGGGTTTGTAGAAGATCTGAGAATTCTTCTGAACCTTTCAAGTGAAAATGACCTGATTCACTCCAGTTTGTTCCTTCAAGCCCTCCTTCTAGCGCCAGTTTTGTTGATGGTAAAAATAACACAACAACGTTAAACAAAATATTTATACTCTATTTATCCTGAAAAAGATAGATAAACTATAGCCACGTATCTTCCAAGGTCTTTGTAGTTGGTTCTAAATTGTGTTGATGTTGTTCAATGGCCTATGCAATTGTAATGTTCAAGGGGATTGCTAGTAAAGGGTACAAATTGCATAATATAGACTAGCTTAACACTTGGGAGTGTAAATAAACACAAAAAGATAGAACAAAGTGTAGGACACTAAATCATAAATGTAAATTCCTCTTAATTCAAACGTACAAATTTTGTAATGAGCATTTCTTTCAAATAACTAAAACCACAAAATGATACAATTTATAGAATACTCTGTACCACATCATGCATTCATAGTGCTAATTCAGGACATACAACCATTCATCATCATTAAACCTCAAAACTCAACCAGAACATATTACCAACTCATTACCAAAATTCATAGATCAACAAACATAAAGAGCATGCATTCACAAATACCTCAATTAAATAGTCTTAGATTCAAAATCTTCTATTGATTTTCATCAAATAAGAGACACTTATGCACATAATTCACTAGCATATGAATTACTATGGTTCATCAACATTACCATTAAAACTAATTTTGGAAAATAACATCAATTGTATTAAAAAAACTTGTAAAATATCTAAGTATCTGTAAAAAGCTTCTGAAAACTGTAAACTAACTTAAATCTCGCTTAGGTGGCTAATCTTTCTTCAATGAGCCGAACTTTACAAAGTGGAGATAAATTCTACATATATACTTGTTTAGCACTAATTCCTCTCATCAAAAATCCAAATCCACAAATCATGGGGCGACTAGAGTAATGTAGGATGAGTGTCCATTTTTTATCTTTAGTAACTAATTGAGGACTCCTTGTCAAAATCTACATTCAAAAGGAGGAAAGTGGAAATGCTAAGATATCTAGTTGAATTTATGTCACCTCCCTGCAAAATAGGAAAGAGATATGTCCAGCAAACCATGCCTTCTTAATGTTGATCTGGAAAAGGGATATGTGTATTGCAACCTTAATCCTATATTTTCTGCTACAACATGTACTCATCATAATTTCTAATCACATGTTGATGAACATTTGCATCTGGCCCATCTACCCAGCTATCTTCAAACTTTATTCTCTATAGTTCAATAGAGGCAAACTCTTTCATATCTCTAAGTTTGATAAGCTCCCTTCTAGCAGCCTTTATTTATTTCTTGATGTCCATGAGCCTATCCATTAATAGGTCATCACCATCATCCCCTTTTTGCATTACCTCCTCAAATCTACTATTTCATTTCTCCTTGATTTTATCAAGGAGGAGGCCATCTATCTCAGGGATGTCTTCATTAACAAGTAGAGCAATACTTGCTCCAAATTCCTCAATTTGCTCACTAAGATCCTTTCCAGTCTGTTGCACCTCATTCCTGTGTGCATAAATGAACGAAGATCAAAATATTATGATGTTGATGGTCTTTTAAATGAAATCCGTATTGTCTTCCTCCAGGATGGACTACTCCAACAACATTTGCATAGGAAGCTTATTGATATCTTTCAACTTTATTGCATGCTTTTTGTATTCTTCTTCTTATTTTCCAAGGGTTTCAGCATCTGAAACCATATCATTAACCAATTATAGTGCTCCCTCATTAGCTTTAAAACTGTCAATAAGCAAATCCTGTACTTCTTGATTTAGTCTATCAATCCATCTATCAATCATTCTCACCTTATTTCTTATTTCAACCAGGTTATTTGCATATTTATTTCTCAACAAAATTGGTGTCTCGGGAGTGATGGATTGAGAAGAGATGGGAGAATACAAGTCTTTCAAAAACTTATGCAATTGATCCACCTATAATTTGAGCTCATCCTTCTTTTTCTTTTCTTTGACCATTCTTGATTTGGTGGAAGAGGCTCCAATATCAATTAGATCCATTTTCTCATTTCTTGTAGGCCTTCCTAGATTCACCATGCCTAGTTGATAATCACTCAACTCCATTTCTTGTCTATCTTTATCAACAATCGGAATGGCACATTCAGCTACAATCTCCCTAGCATATGTTAGTCTAGTGGAAAGGAGAACTCTATTCCTTTTCTTTGGCCTCTCCTTTTCAATTTATTTTCTCACATTATCCCAATTAAGGGGTTGGGGTTGTACTATCTGCTTCCTTTCTAGATTAAGTTTTAACCATTTCAGGGCAGCAGGGGGAGTTACCACTTGGGTAGAAGAAGATGTTCCAGGAGAGAGGGATTTCCAAAGTGTTGCCTTGGGTTGAGAATCAACCTCTTGTTATTTCTCCTTTTTTGCCTTTTCCTTGGCCAATTTTTCAACTTCAGCTTTTTCTTTTCTTTCTTGTTCTATTTTGGCCAGTTGTTCTTCCTCCAATCTCTTCTCCTCTAATAGTTGATCTCCTTGTTTTTCTAACTCTTCCACCCTTGTCCATGCCTTGGCTGCTTCTTGGTCAATTTTAGCGTGCTCCTCTTCTTCCATTCTTTTCAACTCCGCATCTTCTTCTTCTTTCTTTCTTCTAGCCTCCTCTACTGCTCTAAACTTAGCTTTGAGGACTTCTTTCTCTCTCCTTGGCTGGGATTTTTCTTCTTCTAGCTCATGGATTTTCTACAACAGAGCTAACTTATCCTTTTCTTCTTTAGTTTTTAACTCATTTTCCCTTTGTTGCTGCAGAAGATCTTCCTTTTCATTCTCCTGCCTTGTGAACTCTTTAGCCATAATTCTAGCTTCTAACTCTTGTTGCTTGGTGAGCATATCAGCTTTGGCTTTGGCCTCTACTTCTTGTTGTTTTTTCAGTGCCTCAGATTATGCTTTAGCATTTCCTTATTTCTTCGCATCCTCAAACAACTTCCATTGGTCTTCTGGAGTTAGGACATGTTCAGTCCCAACTTCTTCAGTATCATCAGCAGATTTAGTTACAAGAGGCTCATTATCAGATTGAGTGGCCTCTGAATCATAATTGACCTCATGAATTTTAATTTATTTTTCCTTTCCCTTCATATTTTTTGCTTGCTTATGAAGACTACCTACAGATACTTTTTTGCTAGCTTCTTTAGTGAGGGAAGGTTGAGAAGAGGATCCCTCTCCAACCATTATGATCTCCATGCCTTGTGATTCATGGACTTCTTGAGCAAGTATTTTTGGAATATTATCTCCTACAGAGATAGGAGGCAAATAATCCAATTGTTCTTTAGGATTTTCCCTCCTCTTGGTTCTCTTGTATCCTTGGGTAGCTTTGGCCTTTCTCTTCTTTGAAACTTGATTTTGTGGCTCCTTTACCCTCATGACCACCAATTGGATACTTCTATCCATCACTGTTCTAGAAATGTGTTTTATGTCTATGAATTCCTCTTCATCCTAATTGATGGGGGCTAGGTCTTTAGTACCAATCTTTGCTACTTCATACCTGGGATCCAAAGTTACACCATCATCTGATAGTGTATCAATAATGTTTTCCTTCACCCCATAATCATTTATGGGATAGTTAGCCTTTCATAGCTCCTCCTTCTAATATCATAGTCATCATGTAAGTCAATCCAAAAATCCTCCAACAAGTTATAATGTTTGTCAAAAACAATGGGACTCAAAGCATTCATCTTATTCCTTGGATCAAATTGTTATCAGGATGTATACAATCCCAACTTCAAATAGCTCAACTCTTCACATACTGCCTTTGTAGCTACATTGTGAAGACAACAATATTCTCCCAACTTCATGGGGAACTTATGACATCTAGGCTTATGTTTGATGGAAAATTTTGCATTGACTCCCAACGCTTGATATATGAATTCCATGAGGACAATCCTATCACTGCAACACCTTGGGAGTAAGTGAGGATGACCATCAAATACATCCAACCTGAATTATGAGAACTTGGGATATTGGATATGCCAATGTCCCCATTGAGCAATGAAATCCATGGCATCTCTACTCAACCTGAATCTAGCATCCCTAGTCAATAATTTGATGATGACATAGAGGAATGCATCATTGACCTTTTTGTGGTGTAGCTCCGATGTTTGCAAGGTCAATTGGTCATAATGGTTCCAAAATTTATGTTGTCCTGGAGCTTCTCCCAATACTCCTACTGCATTCAACTTAGGAAAGATGCCCATCCTTTTAGCAGCATATATAACATAGGAAGTCATAAAAAAGATCTTTATTTTCCTTGCCCTCAATATCAGATTGTGTAAATTATCAGATAAGATCATTTACCAATCAAATTACTGTCTACCATAAAAAATAGCTTCAATGAATAGGAAAACCCATTCTTGAAACATGCAGCGTCCTTTCCAAACACCCTAGAAAGCATCAGAATTAATTCATCCACTTCCTTCTTGAAGTCTCCTCTCTTAGGTTGTTCACGCATCTTGGTTAAGGACTTATTCTCGATCCTCAACCACTTCTTGTTCATGAGGGATTTGTTGACTTCTTTATCCTTATTGAACTTTTGCAATGTTTCTACTTCAGTCAACTACCAAGGATTCCTTGGGGTAGGTGCATTGAACATGAACCTCATCATTTGTGGGGAAAAATCAATTATGACATTCCCTTGATGGTTCATTCACTACCTTGACACTGAATTGTAAGCTCCTGCTGCAGTCAAAATGAGCTTCGGGCATTGAACTAACAGAGGGAAAAGTGTGACATGTGCTAGCCCAGATTGGACTATTATTTTTGTCCTCCCAGTCACTTCTTCTACAAAAGTCTTGAGAGTCAACTCCTCACAATTTAAATATCCCAAGTTAGTATCTTAATATCGGCCCATCCTGAATCTAGCTTGCTAGTTGTGGGAGTAGCATTTCGATTTTTGTATCTCAAAGTATAAGTTAGTTGCTCTACCTTTATCTTCTTTGACTTCACCTATCTTGAACTCTCTACAGATTGGCCTTCCATTTGTGAAAATTATACATATGCTCTTGACATTGTTTATCCCTGCAAGAAAACCCTAGATTAGATCAATAGAAAGCATGAAAATCATCACTAGAAGACTTACCCTTCATGTTACCCTGTCCTTCCCTAGGTAGCCTTTTACACTTAGTAAAATTTTAAGGTTATCGGAGGTGGAACCAAGAAAGGGATCAATATTGGAAAGGTTCTAGTATTGGCGGGATCGGGGTTGGGATCAATGTCAAAACCGGGACCAATATTGGAACGAAAATAAAACCCAGAACCATCACATAGTTTCAAGTCTGGTTCCCATTTTGTTTTCGCTTCTACTTTCGCTAGAAGAAATGGACACGAAATACAGTCAAGACATCATCGGGAGTGAGCTCGAAACCGAACCTAAATTTTCACTCACACATTTATGAATTGAGTTCACTCCAAGCTCTACTTCCACCCGTTATCATTAGTCATGATGCCATCTTGATCAAGCACTCATAGTGATTTAATATGAGGTCATATGAGGGGCCGAGGAGGCTTAAAATAAATGTGTGAATTTATCATTCATATGACCAAGGGAAGACCACCAGCTAGGGCACGATATTATAAATAAATAGCCCACAAAACCCTAGCTTACATAACCGATCAACTCAGGAAATTTAGGGCATCAAAAACCCGACATGGAAGCCATTGAGTCGACACACGAATAAGATGGGATAGGTCTTTAAATAGATTTGAGACCTTTCAAATCCCTCAAAACTTGTCAAAGATGAAACCCTAAAAATATTAGGGCACGACAGTACGAAAACCACCAAAACATGAAAATGACCACAGCGATGATAACAAACAAGAAAAGACAAAAATAAAATAAGAAACAGAAGGGAAAGAAAAACCAAAAGGGAAAACGAAAGGAAACCCACAAAAATAGGAGAAGATCCACAAGAAATTTCTCGTGAACGCGCGAAGAACACAAGAAAGAACAGGACGAGAAAAATAACACAAAATGAAATGGGTAAAACCCACCTACCTCAAACACTACCAAACAGGATGCAAACTTGGTCCAAATCCACTTGCAAATGGTTGCCCTTTGACTAGATCGTGCTCCTCTTTCTCTTTCTCAGCTTTGGTTCGCTAACACAACTTAGGCAATAATAGTAATGAGAAATTTAACCTTGATTAAGGTTTTGAGTTCGATTTCACATGTGTGGAGAGCTTGTAATTAATGTAATTAGTGTGGTTGGTTGGGCGCGGAATCAAAGCAGGAACAAGCACATAAGTATCGTGTAAAAAAATTAAAGTGGGAAAGAAGACAACAAGGGGACGAGGTGGGATCGGGATCGGAACTGATCAGGGAACTTTCATAAATTTCCTGGTTTAGTTCCGGTTTCGGTTCTGATTCCACCAAAGACAAAGAAAAACATAAAGAATGAAAGGGAACGAGAAAGACAACAATGTGAGATCAAGACCAAAGGAATCGATCCCAAAACAAAATAAACGGACAAAATACGAAGGTGGGGGTGGAGAAGGAACGGGAACCGAACTTGGAAGTTTTCAAAGTTCCAAGTTCACAATTCATTCCGGATCCAATTCTGCCAAAAAAAAACAACACAAAGAAACAACAAACGACGACAAAAGTAGGACCAAGGAAAATCTTGTCCCAAATGAAACAAAGAGAAATGACAACAGCAAAAGGAAACAAACGGGAGTGGAATCAGAACTAAATCATGGCATGGAACCTATGCAAGTTCGAATTCAGATTCTTTTTCGGTTCCGCTTCCGCCAGAGAAAAAGAAAAAGACTTAGGAGAAAAGAACAACTCCTAAGTCCCGAATGAAAAACACCAAGAACAAGAAAACAAAGGGGGACCCATTTTGACCAAAGTTGAGATGGAGTGGTTATGCAAGGCATAACATGGTCAACCTTGGATGGGTTTCAAGTTTGAAGATAGTATAAGTACAAGATAGAGGCAAGATAGAGGCAAGATAGAGGCAAGATAGATGTGAGATAGATGCAAAATATTGATGTGATGCAAATTAGAGTAGATCAATTTGAATTGCAAGTGTACTTTATCTTTCAAGCATGTCTACAAATGTGTGAGCGAATTGTGGTGGAATCTTCATTACATTGAAATAGTTTTCTCTCTGTAACAATCCTCTTCTATCTTCTTTGTAATTTTGTGATAGTGAGCCCTTTGTGAAGTGAGCCCTCATTGGATAGTGCATCCTATCTTGGCAGTGAACCTCTATATTCGATTTTGGAATTATTTATATTGTGAGCTAATCCTCACCATGGTTTTCCCCTCATTGGGTTTTCCACATAAATCTGGTGTTATTGTGTGCATGGTTTTATTACTTTCAATTTCTATTTCTTGACTTAATGATCAAATATATTAACAAAGTAATGGTTCTATGAATGCACATAAATCTAGCATATATTGAGGGTTTTGAAGTTTAAAATTACTAGAATTGATTCACACCCCCCTCTCATTCGTCTTGTTCAACGATTGGTATTAGAGAAAGGTTCCTTGGAGAAGAGCTTAACTGCTTAAGGAAGGTTCATGATGGCGAACAAGATCACTATTGAGTGTCCTACGTTCGATGGCACTGAATATGCATTCTAGAAAATGAAGATGGAAGGATATTTGTCATATTGCGGATATGAGATCGAGAAGTCTATTAAAAACCAATATGTTGCTCTAACAAATGGTCCTAATACTACTAATGAGATCAAAGTGCATAAAATCAACAATAAAGAAAGGTTTATTATTTTTTATAGTCTTTCACATTTTGAAGTAGTTAAAGTTATGAATTTGAAGATTGCTATAGAAGTATGGGATAATTTGGAAAGGATGTATGAAGGAGCTAAAAAGGTTAAACAAGAAAAGTTGCAAAACTTGGAGGCATAATTTGAGATCCTGCGAATGGGCTAAGATGAGAACATCAAATCCTACATGTAGAGAGTAGATGAGTTGGTAGGTGGAATGAGACGACCTGGTGCACAAATAGATGAATCTAGAATAGTAAAGAAGGTACTTAGAACTCTCCTTGATATATACAATGAAAAGGTATTTGCTATAGAGGAAATTGTGGATTATAATACTTATTCTAAAGATTAGTTGATCGGTACTCTAACCTCTTTTGAAATGAGAAAGTTTGGGTTGAAAAATGGGAAAAAAAATAGAAACTACATTCAAGGCTGCAAAAGTAGAAGATTTGAATAAAGAAAATATCAATGAAGTAAAAGAAAATTTTGTAAGAAGAATGAAAAAGGGCTCTGATAAGTATCAAGTTAAATTACCTTTCAAATGTGTTAGCTGTGGGGAATAGGTAATTATGCTTCGAGATGTCCAAAAAGAGCTAAAAGAAATAAACATAGACAAGATAAAGAAAATAAAGGAAAGATGATCAAAAGAGAATATTATGTCAATGAAGATATTGGCATTTTTTATGATGAGTCTAATTATGGAGATTTTGATGATAATGAATGATTGTTCCTAGCTTTAAAAGATGAATCTACTACTACTAACATTGGAAGATGTGTGAAGGAAAGTGCTCCAAAGAAAATTGAAGATACTATGGTCTCTTCTCTTCATGCTAAATAAGAGGAGAACTACTGGGTTGTTAATAGTGGTTGCTCAAATCACATGACTGATGAAAAAAGTAAGTTTTTTAAACTTGAGAAATATGATGGAGGCTAAGTTAAATTTGGAGATGATTCTGGTGCTAAGATCTGTGGGATGGGTTCAATTAGTTTTGATGGCAAGAATAATATTGATAGTGTCTACTATGTTAAGGGTTTGAGACATAATCTCTTGAGTGTTGGATAGATGTGTAAAAAGGGATATAATCTTGTGTTCGACAATGAAAAATAAAATCAAAAAAGGGTCTAGAACTATGATTTTTGCTGGTAAGAAGACTAAATGAAACATCTATAAACTTAAAGATGTTGATGGAAAATGTTTTATGTCTCAGATTAATGACCATTGGCTATGGCACTGGAGGATGTATCATATGAATTTTGATAACATGGTGAGAATTAGTGCAGTACAAGTTGTGAGAGATTTACTAAGAATTACAAAGCCTGTTAATGTAATCTGCAAGGACTGTCAATTTGGAAACCAAGCTAGAAACAAATTTAGATCAAAGGAACAATATACTACCAGACTAATGAATTTGATGCATACATATCTTTGTGGTCCTACAAGGGTGAAAAGTCTACAAGGTGATAGGTATTTTATGCTTTTGATTGATGATTACTCTAAGATGACATGGTTACTTTTCTTAGAGAGAAATATGATGCATTAGACAAATTCAAAGAATTTAAGGCAATGGTTGAGAATGAAGAAGATTTGAAAATAAAAAGTTTGAGGTTTGATAGAGGTGGTGAATTCACCTCCAATGAGTTTAACATGTTTTGTGAAGCCCATGGAATAAGAAGACAATTGTCTGCCCCTATAACTCCTCGGCAAAATGGAGATTTTAAAAGAAAGAACATGACAATTCAAGAATTTGTTAGATCAACGATAACAGAGGCGGGTCTATCAGAAGTTTACTGAAAAGAAGCAATTCACACTATTGTTTATGTGTTCAACCAAATTCAATAAAAATCTAATAGCACTAAGACCCCCTATGAGCTATAGTGTTGAAGGATTCCTACTATCAAGTATTTCAAGGTATTTGGAAGCAAATTTTATATCAGAAGAGATGAAGAAAATCTAGGAAATTTTGATGCTAGATGTGATGAGGGTATTTTCCTTGGATACTCTACTAGAAGCAAAGCTTACAGATGTTTCAATAAAAGGCTAAGAAAGGCTGTATAAAGCACAAATGTCAAGGTTGATGAAGCATTGAAGAATTCAATTGAAGTTGATGGATATGTGTTAGATGAACCTAATTGCAGAGAAGTAGAAGAAGCTACTGAAGAACAAGAAGTGCAAAATGAAGAAGAAACTCTGAAAAAGGTTCCTAAAACCCCCATGTATGTGCAAAAGAATCATTCAGAAGATTTGATCACTGGAGACAAAAGGAAAGGTGTATTGACAAGAAGCAGAGCTACTGAAGTTGAGGTAAATTATTTCTTACTTTTTGAAGTTGAGCCTAAGACAGTGAGTGAGGCGTGTAAAGATTAACATTGGATGAAAGAAACGGAAGAGGAACTTATGCAAATTGAGAAAAATCAAACTTGGGAACTGGTTCCTAAACCAGCAGACAAGAACATAATTGGAAGTGGGTTTTTAGAAACAAACTGAATGAAAATGGAGAAGTAATAAGAAACACAGCAAGGCTTGTGTGTAAAAGCTACTCACAAGTGGAAGGTATAGATTTTCAAGAGAATTTTGCTCTGGTGACTAGAATGGAAGCTATCCAAAAAAAAATGGCATTTACTGCTCATAAGGATTTTAAAGTTTATCAAATGGAAGTGAAGTTTTCATTTTTGAATGGGGAGTTGGAAGAAGTCTACATGGAACAACCGAAGGGATTCTAGTTGTCAGATCAACTAGATATGGTCTATAGATTGAAAAAGGTTTTATATGGTTTGAAGCAAGCTCCCAGAGCTTGGTATGTAAGATTGGACAAATATTTGATTTAGCAAGTTTTTAGCAAAGGCACTGTAGATAGAAATTTATATTACAAAATTGAAGAGACAAGATCTTGATAGTGGTTGTGTAAGTAGATAACATTATTTTTGGAAGAAATGAAACTATGTGTAAGATGTTTGCTAAAAAAATGAAAAAAGAGTTTGAGATGTCTATGTTTGGTGAGATGAATTTTTTCATTGGATTGCAAATCAATCAAACAAACAAAGGAATTTTTATTTCACAATCAAAGTATGCAAAAGAAAGGTTGAAGAAATTTGGAATGGATGGTTCCAAACTAGTATGCACTCCTATGGTAACTAGCTACAAATTAAGGATGATGATTCTCCTAAGGCTGATCAGAGCAAATACAGATCAATGATTGGACTATTGTATTTAACTGCTACCAAACAAGATATCATGCATGTAGTTTGTCTTGTGGCTAGATTTTAAGAGGATCCTAAAGAAACACATGTTGCAGTTGTCAAGAGGATATTCAAATATCTAAATGGCACTCTGGATTATGGCTTATGGTATCTTAGGGATATTGATTTTACACTAAGTGATTATACAGATGTATATTGGGAAGGTTGTGTTGATGATAGAAAAAGTATAAGTAGTGGTACATTCTTTCTTGGATACAGATTGGTATCATGGTTAAACAAAAAGAAAGATTTAGTTTCCTTATCCACTGTAGAGGCTAAGTATATTGTTGCAGCATCTTGTGATACATAAGTTTTGTGGATGAGACAGACATTGAAGGATATCAGATTAATGTATTATGATCCCATCTCTATTTTCTATGATAATACAAGTGCAATTAATATTTTAAAGAATCCAGTGATGCACTCAAGGACAAAGAATATATCTATTAGGTATTACTTTTTGAGAGAGAAGGTTATGGAGAATGAAGTAAAACTTGAGTATGTACCTACAAAGGATCAGATTGTTAACATATTTACTAACGTTCTTCCTAAAGATACTTTTGAGTATCTTCGGGAGAAGTTAGGGGTTATCGCCCCTCCTTTTTTAAACTAGATGCATATAGAGATGTATCAGTTTGGTGGATCTATGGATCTATCTTCCTTTCGGACTAATGTTTGGTGTCTACCTCTTAGGGGGAGCAAGTAGTGTCATGTGTTTTCATTGTGGAGTTAATTGGATGTACTCCTAGGGGGGAGTATTTGATACTGGTAATGTTCTTGGTGGAAAAGGGGGAGAACAATGTAAAATATATTTTTCCTTTGCCATTGATATCAAAGGGGGAGAAAGAATCATGTGAAAAAGTAAGGAGGAGAGAAAACATTCTGAAAAAGGGGAGATTGATGGTTCAAAGTTGTTGTGTTGTCTTTGATGGTTTTTCACATCATGTGTTGTCATCAATGACAAAGAGGGAGATTGTTGCAAGTATGAAGGTGTTGTCATTGATGTCAACTGGTTGTTGTCATTGATGTCATGGAAGTTGGTTATTAGCTGTATATGTTGAGGATATTGAGAAAATTGTAATAAAGAAGGTTTGCAAGTTCTGCATGTATAATTGTGATAAGTACATGGAGTTATCCTTATGTTGCTATGTTTGGAGGTGTGTTAGAATGAAGTAATGTGCTACAATGATGTCTCTGGTACTTGGTTCCAAGTGCTTTTGAGAAAATTTGATAAATAGGGAAAACAGTGTCATGTAGGTATTCAATGTATGCTTTGTGATGTGCTCCATATTGTTGCTATGCTTGTGCAAATCTGAGGTATTGTTCATGGTTGTTGGTAGTTGCTATATCCAAAATTTGGACTTCTAGATCGTTGTACAGTGCGAGATATTTTCACCAGTATGTGAACCATGCATTTCAATTTCTTTGGTTATAGTTTGGGAGAAATGTATTTGCTCCAAATTTCTCCAAATTTTGGTTTCATGACTTGCGGTTCTAAGATTAACCTGATAAGATCGTGTTCAAGTAAAGTTTTTTTTTCCAAAAATATTGAACCTTGTTAAGGATGTGTGCTTAATTGTTTTATGTGTTTTGCACGGGTGTTGGCTAGCCTTGTGTTAAACACTACTTGCAACATTTATGGAAGTGTGGCGAGGCATGTTGGGACTTATTTAGATCCTCATTAAGCATGTGTTTGGGTTGCCTTCATTCTCTTCCACTACGGGAATGCTTTGGTGCTGACCTAATTTGAATTTGTAAGTACAAATGGTGTGTGGCCAACCTTGGAGGAGTTTCAAGATTGAAGACAATATAAGTACAAGATAGAGGTAAGATAGATGCGAGATAGTGTGAATTTCAAGTGTTGAGTTCCTGAAGGTAGTGAGTTGAAGGTGTACTCTATCTTTCAAGCATGTCAACAAGTGTGAGTGAATTGTGGTAAAATCTTTGTTGCATTGAGATAGTTTTCTCTCTGTAACAATCCTCTTCTATCTTATTTGTAATTTTGTGGCAGTGAGCCCTCATTGGATAGTGTGTCATGTCTTGGCAGTGAGTCTTTCTAGTAGTGAGCCTTTGTATTCGGTTTTGGAATTCTTTATATTGTGAGCTAATCCTCGCCGTATTTTTTCCCTCATTGGATTTTCCACGTAAATTTGGTGTTATTGTGTGCATGGTTTTATTACTTTCAGTTTTTTTTTTGCACTTAATGATTAAATACATTAATAGAGTAAGGGTTATGTAAATGCATATAAATCCAACATCCGTTGAAGGTTTTGAAGTTTTAAATTGCTACAACTAATTCATCCCCCCTCTTAGTTGTCTTGTTCAAGAGACACTTGTGTGCATGTGTTAGCATGCAATACAACATGATAATGTCATATAGTGAACATTAAAGGCATTCTTATGTTATCATTTTAAAAAATAGTCAATTTACCTGGCTAATGTCCTAGGCGTGTGGCTTGGTGCATTACAACAAGGCCTAAATTTAGTAAATTATTTAAGATATTTTTTCCATAAAATATAACTAAAATTTTGAGAAGGTTGTATCATATAGAAAGGGAGATTTTAAACAAATTGTTTCAATTTTAGACAGGTTTAATCATCAAGTTGGAACTATTGTTTTCATTTAACATTCCCACTTCGATATCTTTGCTCCTATCCAAATGTTGAGCCCTAACATAAATATTATGATACATATTTCTCCCAATATTTAATCCTTGTTGGATATTTTAAAAATCTATAATTTTTATGCCAAAATAAGATTGTGACAACCATCTTTTCCTAAAGATTGAAACAAACAATCCCAAAGTGATATTTACTTTACATATTTTTTTGAGTAATTCTAATGTTCAAAATGCTTTTCTATTATAATTAGCCACATTTGTGTACCATCCCCAAGTTGAGATTCGTTTTATTTTATTTAAATGTAACTACATTGAAGCCTATTGCCAATTATCAAATCCCATTTCTATGTAATTCAATAATTCAATTTATGCTTTTGAGATTTTCTTAGTAAAATTTTCTTAAACTTGCATTTAGGATGGTGAGTTTTAATTTTTTAGGGGAAAAAAGACTATATGTTTACATAATTATTATTTTTAAATATAATTTCATTTCATTTTTAAATGGATGTCTTCAAGTTTGGATTTGAATTAGTTTTTAAATACTTTTCTAAATTTTTCACTTTGGGTGAGCCTAATTTACAAGTATAGCTTCAATCTAGGTCCAAATTTTAAAATCATTATGGAAAACTGTTAATGAAATATAGCTTCGGTCAGAATATATGATCGATATTTAATTCATGAAAAATAAATCAAGTAAAATCGAATTTATAAGTCTAATTAAATTCAAAATAATAAACAAATGTTCAAATAAAATTGGAACTCATAAAATATGATTTGCACCTCACATATAGAAGGCTATATTAGTTAAGAAGTTTAAACCGAAAGTTATTCGGCTGTTAGTAAAGCCCGCGCGCCCAAAGGGACACGTCCCTTGAGCGGGCGTGTCTCCAAGTGTGGAGACACGTCCTCTCAAGAGACGCATCCCCTAGGGGGCAGGTCTCTAACATACTAAAGGTGGTTCCCTCCCTGATTTGCAAACATCAAAATTTATTAATGTTCTGCAATCAACACGTTCGACATAAAGAGAAGAAATCTGGAAATTGTTTTTTCACTTAGCATTCTCACTCACAGAATTTTCAGACCTTAGTATTTCCTTAGACTGATTTTTGGATCCTATCTGATAAAAATTTGATTACATTTACATGGTATCAGAGCCACGTTGTGTGAATCCAAATCAAATCTAAATCAGATTGCTCCAAAAATTTGTATTTTCTAAAAATTGAATTCACATCACATTCTTCATAATGTCAAGTGTGATCAAATTTGAAGATCATCTTGTAGGAGCAGACAACTTTACATCATGGAAATTTAGAATCGTGATGATCCTAAAAGAGAATAAACTAGACTCACTTGTGAGAGAAAATAAAAAGGAACCAGAGGCTGAACCTGAGAAAACTCAGTGGATTGAAAACAATGAAAGAGCCATGAAAATCCTAGTAGATGCAGTTAGGGATCATATAGTGCCTATCTTAGCAAAACATGAAACTGCATATCACATGTTCAAATCCCTTGAGAGTACCTATGAGATTAACAACACCAATAGGACTCTTGCATTAAAGAGGCAAATCAACAATGCCCAAATAATCAAAGGAGAGTCAACAAATGCATACTTTATGAGGATCACTGAACTCAGAGATCAATTATCCACAATTGGATATCAAATTGATAGCAAAGAGTTAACCCTAATTGCACTAGGAGGCCTACCCAACTCATGGGAGTCATTTGTTCAAGGAATAAGTGCGAGATCTAAACTCCCCAAGTTTGATAGGCTAAGAACTGACTGCCTTCAAGAGGAAACAAGACTCTACACTAAGGAAAATAAACAGAAGAACATAGATGAAGACATTCATGTACTCAACACATTGTCTAATAAAAGGAACAAGAAAAACTCCTACAAGAGAGGATCTTTTAAAAGAAAGAGAAATCCCAATGGAAAGGGATCTTCTAAGAAGAAAGACATCTCTCAAGTGCAATGCTTTAGATGTGATCAATATGGTCACTATGTAATGAAGTGTCCTAACAGGACTAAACAACAAGCATCCTTTACTAAAGTAGGAAAGCCAAATTCAGATAATGATTCTAAGAACTTTGTGTTCTATTCAGCCCTATCTAGCCAAACATCTAGCAACACCCACAACTAGGTAATTCATAGTGGTTCTTCTAGACACATCACAGGATTCAGAGAACACCTGGACACTATGACTGAAAGATCTGATGAAGTAGTAACCATTGGGGATGATTCTGCACACCCTGTAAAAGGGGTTGGAACTTGCTCCATCAAACTAAAATTTGGTCTCTCTTCAATTTACTGGAGTCCTATTTGTACCTGGAATTAAGAGGAACCTAATATCCATCTCTGCCCTTGAAGACAATGGATATAGAGCTACCTTTATGGATGGGAAATTTTTAGCATGGCCTAAAAACTCAACAATCAAGAAAGCCCAAACCATAGGTGTAAGACAAGGGTACCTCTACAAACTATGCACTGAAGTTAAACAAGCTCTTACCCTTAACACCTTTGATTCAAATGGATTTGGCATAGAAGATTAGGACATTTTCACTTCCGTGCCCTACCTGTTGTGGAAAAACTTGTAGCAGGCTTACCTAAGTTGAAACCATCTCATGAAGGAACTTGCAAAGGTTGTGCCTTAGGAAAGAATACAAAGGGGTCCTTCCCAATAGTGTGAGCAAAACCCTAAATGTGGTAGAACTGGTTCACTCAGACTCATGTGGACCCATGTTTGTACCCTCCAAAGCAGGATTTCTATACTATGTAATATTTGTAGATGACTTCTCTAGGAAAACCTGGATCTATTTCCTTAAATGTAAAGAGTCAATAGAAATCCTCAAAAGATTCAAAGAGTTTAAATCCCTCACTGAAAACTTCTTCGAGAAGAAAATAAAAACCTTAAGGACAGATGATGGGAAAGAATACACCTCTAAGATTTTTAAGGAATTCTACATGAGTGCTGGAATTAAGAGGGAGTTCACAGTTGCCTACAATCCTCAACAAAATGGGGTTGCTGAAAGAAAAAACAAAACCATTGTAGAAGCTGCTAAGGCAATGCTGCTTGACCAAAACATTGAAACTTATTTCTGGGCAGGAGCCTCTAGGGCTGTTGTCTATATCCAAAATAGATGTCCTCACTCTCATCTTGATAATAGAACTCTTGAAGAAGCCTTTACCGACATAAAACCTGACATTAGTCATTTTAGGATTTTTGGTTGTCCTGTCTATATTCATGTGCCCAAAGAGAAGAGAGTCAAACTAGAACCTTCTGGAAAGAAGGGAGTATTTGTGGGTTATAGTGAAACCTCCAATGCATACAAGATATTCATACCTAGGCAGAAACAAATTGAGTTGAGCAGAGATGTCATCTTCGAAGAAGACATTGCATTCAAGAGGGCAAGAAATTCTAGTGAGACAAAAACCTATTCCCTGAGAGTACCTGAATTGGAACCTGCTCTTGAGATTCAGAAGGAGCATCTTGAGGAAATGCCACATGAACTTCCTGCCACTTCAAATGAGGATTCAAATGACATCAGCAGAAAGAGACCACTTTGGGCCAGGAAGATGATCAAAGAAGCAGAGGATCATGCAGCACCTAAAGGAACGTTCAGGGAGAGTAAAAGACCCAAATGGTTCTCTAGCTGTGTTGTTTTAATGAACAACATCATAAACTCAAAACCTGCTAGTGTTACAGAAGCCTTCAGACATCAAGCTTGGAAGGATGCAATGATGGAGGAATTCCATCCTAAAAAATGATGTATGGGACATAGTGCCTAGACCAAAAGAGAAATTTGTTGTCTCTTCTAAATGGCTCTTCAAAATCAAGCATGTTGTTGATGGCAGTATAGAAAAACATAAAGCACGTTTTGTGGCTAGAGACTTTTCTCAAAAGGAAGGCATTGATTATGAAGAAACATTTGCACCTGTTGCCCGTTACACATCAATGAGAGCAGTATTAGCCATTGCAGCAGCTAAAGGCTGGAAGATCCATCAAATGGATGTGAAAACTGCCTTTCTAAATGGAACCATTGAAGAGGAAGTCTATTTGGAACAGCCTGAAGGTTTTGTGATACATAAACCTGACTCACATGTATGCAGACTGAAGAAAGCCCTCTATGGACTTAAACAGGCTCCCAGGGTCCGGTATGAAAGAATTGATAGCTATCTCTTGGGATTAGGATTTTCAAAGAATGATGTTGACTTCAATCTCTACTTCAAGGTAATCAAAGGTGATATGCTAATAATTATTTTATATGTTGATGACCTGCTGATAACAGGAGAAGATCACCTCATTGCTCAAGGGAAACAGGATCTAATTTTTGAATTTGACATGAAAGACTCTACACTACTTCCTCGGTTTGGAAGTATGGCAGAAATCAGAGAGCATTATACTAAGCCAAGGGAAGTATACTATTGACATTCTGAAAAGATTTGGAATGTTGGACTGTAGACCGATGTCTACACCTATGGAAACCAACCTTCACAAATTGAAAGAAGCAGTAGCAGAATCCAAATGTGCAGATCCAACCCTTTAGAGACAGATGATTGGATCCTTGATGTATCTGGTTAACACCAGACCTAATATTTGCTATGCAGTAAATTTTCTCAGCCAATTCATGTGTGAACCAAAGGAAATTCACTTAATGGTTGTGAAACATATTTTGAGATATCTTCAAGGCACTATTAGATATAGTCTTCTTTACAAGAATGATCAACTAGATCTACATGGGTACTCTGATTCAGATTGGGCTGGAAGTATAACCGATCGGAAAAGCACATCAGGATGTTGCTTCAGTTTAGGATCGACTATGATCTCCTGGATTTGCAGAAAACAATCTTCAGTTGCACAAAGCTCAACGGAAGTTGCATACATTGCAGCCTCAATGGGAGCAAGAGAAGTAGTTTGGCTTCGTAAATTGCTTGTGGGACTCTTTAATGAGCCCTTGAAACCTACAATTATTCATTGTGATAATCAGAGCTGCATCAAACTCTCTGTGAATCCTGTCTTTCATGATAGATCTAAGCACATTGAGATCCCCTATCATTATGTAAGAGATATGGTGGAAAGGAAAGTGATTCAGTTGGAGTATATCAGTACAAATGATCAAACTGCAGACATTCTCACCAAACCTCTCTCCCGAATCAAGATAGAGCACTTCAGGAAGAAACTTGGTATGGTTGAAATGTAATTTGTTATTTATGTTTGAAAGACAAATTGTTTATCAATTGTACTAATATATAAAGATGTTTAATGTGTAAACTCTTTTGTCATGTGTGTGACTCCATGACCTTATGGGCCTACTCCCCTTGTGTACATTATTGAAAGGTGATGATCTTTCTAATATTGAACACTTGTATTTGACATTGTAAAGTGACGACTCTACAATGATAAACTATCATGATAGATATCATATGACTTGATATCTGTGGACATGTCATGATAGTATCTCTTGAACACTTTGATTGATATCATGAGACTTGATATCATCTGTAGATCATTGTGATTCTTAAGAGATAATCATGGTGGATATTTATATCTATGGATATGCCATGAATTATGGTAGACATCATGTGACTTGATTTCAGTGCACATACCATAATAGGTATGTGTTATGAAGAATGTCATGTGACTTGACAATACTGAGAAATCATACCATATCTTAGATATCACGTGTTAAGATAATATCTCTACTTATTTGATTTGAAATATCTTCCCTAGCTAAGAGGGAGTGTTAATGAAATATAGCTTTGGTCAGAATATATGATCGATATTTAATTCATGAAAAATAAATCAAGTAAAATCGAATTTATAAGTCTGATTAAATTCGAAATAATAAACAAATGTTCAAATAAAATTGGAACTCATAAAATATGATTTGCACCTCACATATAGAAGGCTATATGAGTTAAGAAGTTTAAACCGAAAGTTATTCGGCTGTTAGTAAAGCCTACGCGCCCAAAGGGACACGTCCTCTCAAGAGATGCATCCCTTAGGGGGCGGGTCTCTAACATACTAAAGGTGGTTCCATCCCTGATTTGCAAACATCGAAATTTATTAATGTTCTGCAATCAGCACATTCGACATAAAGAGAAGAAATCCGGAAATTGTTTTTTCACTTAGCATTCTCACTCACAGAATTTTCAGACCTTAGTATTTCCTTAGACTGATTTTAGGATCCTATCTGATAAAGATTTGATTACATTTACAAAAACAAATTGGTAGAAACCTATCCTATAACTAGTGAAGAGCCCTAGTAAGCAAGTTGAGTTATGTTAGTTGCTACCTAGAAGATTGAAACTTGTACCTAGATATTATACTTACTCTAAGAAGGAATCACTTTCAATTTGCTTATTTACATAGCATATTTTATAAAAATCAAGTAGAAATATTATGCTAAATATGATAATATATATAATATAGTATAGGCTATCAAATATTAGATTACTATGCTAAATAAAAGCAAATCAAGAGTTCAAACTAATCTATGTAAATAGAAATGGGTAGAGGAAGGTTAGAAAGTAATCTTATTTGGCTAGAAGAAAGAACAATAGGGTTAAATGGGCTATAGAGAAATTTTTAGAAGCTTCTAGATAATGACAAAGGGCTTCTGAAAATGTTGGTTTCTAGGTGCAAGTATTTACCATCACTTCTCAAAATGGAGTAAATAATATAAAAAAATCTATATGATGAGATTAAAAGGGGCATTTAAAACTATTGGGGCAGTGTCTCAATTAATGCCATATTTGACTTATTTCAATAAAGATTTGATACCTATGTAACTCTAGAATGGAATCTAGCTCTAGAGTGTCTAGATATAGCAATAGTGAAAAGCAATGAGATAGGTGAGGAAGGTAATAAGGGAATTAGAACTATCAAAAATGAAAGATGAAATGAAGATGTTAGAGGTAAAGAGTCCATAGGAGGTTGAGATAGTCCTATAACACACTCTAACAAAAGTTAAATTAAATTTGTAATAGAATGACAACACCTAGAATTTGTAGTAACAATTAATAGCTAGAGTGGAGAGCTAGAGTGGAGAGAGAGAGAGAGAGAGAGAGAGAGAGAGAGATAAGTTGATGATAGCACTATGTTTATAAGTATATTGTGAATTATAAAAACATACCAAAAAAGGGTTTCCTTCCAACAATTAGAAGGGCCCAAAATTTTAAAAATTAAATTAGATAATTGGTGTCTTTCAAATACCAAGCTTCTAGACTTCACAAGATTATGATTTTAAGCCTTTTATGTGTGCAATCTAAAGGGCCCAAAATTCAAAAATTCATGTTAGAACTTGGCCACTAGCACTTGTGTCGTAAGACATTGGCATCTTTTAAATACCAAGCCTCTAAACTAAAAGTAATGATGATTTTAAACCTCTAATAGTGCATTTCATTTAATTCAATATAATATATATGTTAATAAATTGGAAAATTAATCCTTGAAAAATGATTAAATTGTTGTATTCATTTTTCAAATATATTTTTAAATTTAATTTTTTTGTTTGTGGAAATTATCTAATGGATCAATCCTAACCATTGTTTCGAGAAAATTCTACACATTTATTTGCCAAAAATATTACTACACATTCTCATGGACTCTAAATATATCATGTCTTGCATGCATGCACACACACACACACAGGCACACATGCACAAACACGCGCGCACACACAACATTAATAGAAATATCCATATGTGACTATATGCATCTATTAAATATTTATTTAATAATATATATACATATATATTTATAATATAATACATATATAAATATATATACATAAACATTCATACATATGCATATCACATATATATATATATATATATATATATATATATATACTCATAAATTTATGAGTAAACTAATATATATATATATATATGAATACATATATATAAGCATATAGACATACAAACACATGCCTAACTTTGAATGGATATTTATATGTTAATAGAGAGACAAATCATCTAGTTTTAAGTGGGAAAATATTTTGGCTCGAGCATGTCGAGGTGTTGGGCATGGATCTCTCTATGTCTATGGCCCCCTTTGCTATACACAAGGCAAGCATACAAAAGTAGGAATGTTAAAGATAAATGTCAAATCTTGGAGCAAAACTTGTTTCAGCAATATCTTATCTACCAAGTTGGAAGTGACCAAGGAGCTAGAGAACATTCAATATGAAATTAAAATTTTCAATAATGAGCCAACAAAAGTTTGAAAAAGAGAAAAACTTGATGTAGAAACTAAACCCCCTCATCTCCATGAAATAAACTTATTGGAGTCAAGGTCCAAGTCTTTATAACTCAAAGAGGTTTATAGGAATCCAAAATTCTCGCAAAGCTATCAATCTACTAAAAGAAATAGTAAATTAACATGGAAATAGGATCCAAGATGAAGATCAAATCAAGGAGGCCATATCCTACTTAAAAAAACTTATCTTGTTTGACTCCCATATTGGGGACTCTTTTGCTTTAAAAACTCGTTAATTTGATCTTGCCTTGTGTTTCTTGATGATAATGCTTCTCTTATGGCCCCTACCTCAAAGGAGTGAAGTTAAAAATGTGTTTTTCTTTCATTTGAGGGGTTCAAAATGCCAAGAATAGATGGTTTTCCCCACTATTTATTTCAAGATTATTAGGATATTGTTCCAAAGGTTTTTATATTCTAATAAAATTCTCAAACAAGTGAATTCCTTTTTTGTTCTTATATCAAAGAAACAAGCAACCTAACTATTTTCCATTTTCCATAAGCTTATGCAACTCCCTTTGCAAAATCAATACTAAGATTCTAGCTTTAAGATGCAAAGATTTCTCCTCTCAACAAGGCAATTTCGTGCAAGCACATATTCTAGTTCACAAAGTTGTTCACTTCACAAATGAAAGTAGAAAAGCTAACATGAACCTCAATCTAGATATGAACAAAGCTTACAATTGGATGTCTTAGAATTTGTTGGATGTAGTTACAAGAGAAATATAGCTAATTTCAAAAAATGAATTAACATTTTCAATCCTAAATTCTCTATCATCATCAATGGTTCCCCTTGCAACATCTTTGGCAAAAGTTTGGTAACAATTTCAACACAATTGTTACAACTGGGAAACTGACAAATTTCAAGTCAAAATCCATGGCCTAACCTATTACTCATCAACAATTTGTTGGTGATACAATTATTTTAGGTCAAGCTTCAATGGTTGAAGCCAATGAGATGAAGTATTTATTTCAAGATCATGAAAGGGTTTCTAAACAAAGAAACAATCGTATAAAAAGTAATATTTTCCTCCTCGACACTTGTTTGACCAAGCAAATTAAAAAAAAAAAAAAAAACTATTCAATTACCAAGTGGACTTTCCCTTCTACCTAGGCTCCTTCTCTAAAGCCTTGTGGGCCAATCTAGAAAGATACTATTATATATCAAATCAACAAAATTCAACTTAAAAAACCACTATCTATTTCATGTCTACATCTAACATTCCCTCAAAGAGAGCTAAACTTTTTGAAAAGATACAAACATGTTTCTCTACATAGGCTCAATGGAACCATACAAATTCCCACTCATTCATTGAATAGCAATCTTGTCTTCAATATGGTCTTGGTTTGAGGAGTTTGAAAAACCTTGAAGGCCCTAATCATCAAGTGTGTTTGGTGCATGATCATTCACAACAATGGCTCGCCTATAGAAGAGGGTTTCCAAATTCAACTCCTTACTCATAAATGACACCAAATTAAAGCTTGTCGGTAAAGCCTTTATTAGATATGGGTAAGATATTTTGTTGGGTGATGAACCCCTTAGTTTCTTAGTTTGGTTGCAACAAATTCCCAAGTGAGAAAACAGCCCCTAGTTTACCCTATTTTTGAGGGTTTGCTATCAAAACCCAAGGATTATAATTGAGATAGTTTACAAGGTAATTATAGTTGCCAAGGGGTAATTCAATCTTACCCCCAAATAGAGATTGGTTTATCCGAGTGGGTGAGAACTTCTCAACTATTGCTAAGGTTTCAACTAAACCCCTAGAAGATAAATGTCTAAACAAATTATAATAATTTTGAAACAACTCGTTGATAACAAGGTGGAAACATATATTTAAGTATTGTCTTCAAAAGATGATAGAAATCATCACTTAAAGCCCCCACTCTCCTTGTACCCCTCTTCAATCCTATTAAATCAACAACCTTGTTTGGGCTTTTCCCCCTATTGGTTCCTATTTGGTCTCCTCTAGCTACTCCTAATCCCTCCCATTTCTCTCCCCTCCCATTTCTACACAAGTCTTTGGCTTAAACACCTCATACCAAAGATTTTGTTTTCTATGACAAATCAAAAAAGAAATATTATGTACAACCTTGCAATGAGTGACCTTTTCACCATCCACAAATGCTCCCCATGTTGTAATGAAATAGAAAGTGTTCGGCATATTTTTCATTCCTATGTTTTTCCCATAATTGTTTGGGGCCATCTTCTTTCTTCAATCCTCTTTACCTAGTTTTGTTACACAATAGTCATATCCTTTTATCAAGGTTGGCTGAAACTCTTAATAGTCATTAACCTTAGTTGATGTTTTATCTAGCCTTTAGCTTTAAAGGAATAGTAGTCTTTAGAAGTTATACTTCAACTCAAAGGGTTGAAGTTGCCTTTCTATTTGCTTGTTGTCTCCTTCCACTCCCCTTCTTGCAAGTGTCATTCCACTCACAATCCTTGGTTGCATTGAATTTGTGTCTTATTGTGTCCTTTCCCTCTCCCCCTCCCTTTGCCATCTCTATCAATAGTTTAATAGCACCTCCAAGGACAACCTTCAACCTATGAAAGGTGACCGGGCTATTAGAGCCTAATCATGTGATATCCTTATTGCTTTTGCCATTCATCTATGTGTCCAATTTAGTCATTGGTCAAAGCATCAACTACCTACTTGGATTTTCCTATGGCTCATGATCTTTGTATTCACTCTTTCCAAGTAGAGGGGTATCCCCTAAACTATTAGGGTCACCCCAATGTCTCTATCCCTAGTTGGTTTATATAGAAAAACTCATCTTATATGAAAAATCAACATATACAAATAAAGTGTATTAATTTGGCAAATTTTCTTTTTCTTGCAAACAAAAGAGTAATTAATCTCAAAAAAAAAATCAATGATTGCACAACTTGACAATGTTAATCTCTTGTGACACAAGGACATGCTCTACTCCATTAATGATGGGCTTCAATATTCTTTGACATGGTGAAAACTAAGAAGATATCAAGAGGTTCAAGAGTTATCAAAGTAATTACCAAACTCTCTTCATAGAAGAGAAAATCAAGAACTTCTCCAAATGATCAAGTAGTTGATAAAGAAATTAAAAAATCAAATCAATTGAACAAACAATATCAAAAAAAACAGGCATGACGATGACAAACTAAAACCAGTAACTCCTTGAACACATTCAATAAAAGAGATGAATTACCGAAGTTATTCCTAAGGAACCTTTTAACTCAAACTATAAGTGGTAAAAATTCTCTAAAGAAATTCAAAGGATATCGACTCTCATCACCAAGCTTTTCAACAAGCCAAGAGGCTATTACAAAAATCTGATATCATTGTCAGCTCAAAGGATATTAATTGTATCTCTTATAAAGAGTCTACAATCACTTTACACAATTAGGGAACTTTAAAGTTCAAATCATTTTTTGATTCTATTTTTATTTCAATTGTAAGAAAGGGAATAACCCTACTCAAAACAAAATAATAAGAATTCATTTAGAAATTCAATGTCACAATTGTACACGTAAAACAATCCCTCAGTCCTCTAAGCCATACTAAAATACCCAAATCATAAAACAAACAAAAATCAGCCCATAAAATCCAGTTAAGGTTTTTTTAACTAATTTATCCTTTAAAAAACTTAAGAGACACAAAATTACACAGCACATCCACCAAGTCTTTTCCCCTGAAAATACTCTAGAATGTTATGTACAATTTTGCCTGCACAGTTTGCTTTAACAATAACAATCTTCTACAGAAATACTGCGCAAACCATACACTAATTCCTTTATTTGAAATTACTAAAGAGTGTAGAAAGAAATTGACTAAAATGTAGTTGACTGACTTCCTAAATACGAGTAAACTTCCCATCACAGTAAAAGAAACAGGATTGCAAAGTGCATGATAGGTATGGGAAAACAAGACAGTAAATAAAGTTACTGCAGGAGTCTATAATACAGGAACTTGACCCTATCCAAGGGTAAAAGTAAGCCTGAACAAGGGTAAAAGACTCTTGCTTGGCATGGGTATATGCCATTGGAAACACAAATAACTCAGAACCCACTAACCAACACTCACCCACAAAGCCAAATCGTTGAGAGAGATATTTAAGGACTAAAAACCACAAAGCAAAATAACATGCATCAGTTATTTTTCTATAGATGCATTTAGTTATCATATGTTGATATGCAAATCTACTACTAACTATGGTATTATCCTATAACAGCATCTCCTCCATAACTTGACCAGAAAGAAATGAACAGAAACAAAATGAAAACAGAAAGTGCTTCACCCCCAAAATTATTACGGTAATCATGCCGTTAATCCACTTCAAATTATTCTTCTAATCTAGAGCAAAGCATAACCTAGTAAATGAAAAACCCTAAAATTTCAATGTGAACTTATCTGTCTCATCCCCATATGATCAACTTGGAATATAAATATGATCCAGCTGATAGACTGAAAAGGATGAATTCAATTTTAGGAACCGTATTCATCTCTAAGGCAGGATAAATAAGCCATAGAGCCAAACTTGTCAGTTCCCTGCATTTGGTAGAAACCATTAAAGAAAGTACTGTAAGGATTGAGTATTCCGTCCTGGAATGATCAACCAAATACAGCGAAATCTAGATCTAGCTGACAAAACAATAAGAGATAAAAGATGAGGAAAATTTAGTGCGCCCCCTATCTCTAGGGCAACAAAATACATTGGCCGTGGAGTCAAACTGAGGCCCCTTTATCGTCACAACTTCTACTACTTTGAATATGAACATCGTTGTCAGATTTTCCTTCTTTCATCTCTCACAGCACACATATATATCTATAACCCTAGTTTTATCCTCTGAAATTTGTTTTTAGGGTTTTCAATGGATTGGTTGACACAAACCCTAGTTATTTTCCTTCCGTTTTTTCAGCGTTTAAAGAGAAATTGGATTAGGCTTTTTCCGCTTCTAGGACTTTCGTTAGGGTTATTGCCAACGCATTCAGTTGAGGAAAAGAGATGGATGGCATAGAGGATTGATTACTATTTAAAATGTAATTCACTTTTTTATTTCATCTTCAATTAGAATCAATTTTGTGGTTCGAAATATATATATTAAAAGGATAAAGAAGAATCATTTTAGTTTAGTCCCGGTTAATTTAATAGAATACATAAGCAAGTAGTATCTTACATTAAATAAATAAATAGTTGGAGTCATATTAGATCTTGGTAGTTATATTTGTTGAGAAGGATAAGAATATTTAGTTTTATGATCAAAGCATGTATATCAAAATGAAAAGCTTTGGTTTGTTTATTAAGCAAGGATAACTTTGCTAATTTAGTAGAAATTTGTAATCATAGACTTGTTCTATGTTGCAAGCTCATCCTAAGATGTCTTTTGACCTTTGTCCTTTGCGTAAAATGATGTGTCAATGTTTAATTTATTTTTTCGATTTTCTTTTTTTCTTTTTTTGATATTTATATGTTGAGAATATTGGTAAATATCCTTAAGAGATTAAAAAAAAATATTGAAGACAACAAGCAAGTCATAAGATGCAAATTCTTTACTCCTTTTTAAGCACCAAATCCAAATATGTCACTATTGATTTTCCTCTTTGACATTAGAAATGATTCATGTTTAATGTCCCTAGCTTTCACCCAAAGATATTAATGGTTCAAAACAAGATGAATATTTTTTTCATGATACAAAAGTGGCATCAAGCAAGCCACGGCCACACTACACTCCTTCATGTCTAAGGTGTCATGTGCTCATCATGCGATGGCACAAAATACAAGGTGACACGAGTGAAAGACTTAAAACACCACAAGACAAAACATCATGACCAACTCAAACATTAAACATGGAGGAGAGTCAATTTCTCAAACCAAGATACAAACCATGAATACTTGTTTATCAAGCCACTCCTAACATATCAAAAAATTGGACTAACAAGACAATTATGTACTAGCTTAGACTTCAAGGTATAAATTGTAAGAAGTTTGAGTTATAAATTTTGAATTAGATTGTTCAAGCTTCAAGGTTTAGGGAGCATGTTGCATCATGCAACACCTTAGACTTCAAAATTTTGAGTTGTAAAATGCAAATTGCAGAATGCCCACACATCACCAAGCCCTAGCACATTGGTAATGCAAGCCCTAAGCCTCAAATAACAAACTATAAGTAGAAAAATAAGTTAATTTTGAGTTTTATCAATCAAATACCTTAGACCTTGGTGTCTGATCGACATCATGCATTTTGGACTTTGAGGTTTGATTTAAACTTTGCAACAAAAAGAATTATGAAGGCCAAGTTTGAGATTGCCATAAACTCGCCTTGAACTTCAAAGGCCAAATAGATACATGCATTGCAAACTTTAGATTCTAAGAAGTAACATGCATCTTAGATGTTGGAGCTTGAGAAGCATCTAACACCATACAAAATCTCACTCCAAGGCCAAACTCTAATTGGCATGAGATTCAAACTTTGAAGTATAAGTTAGATTATACACCATACAAAATGCCCAAACATCTTTGAGCTGTGGGCTCCTCTAAATTCAAACTATCGACTTCAATTTATAACTAGTAACTTACAAAAAGTTTGTAAGTCAAAAACCATTTGCAAGCTTTATTTTTTAAGTGAAACAACTTGGACCAAACATTTGACCACTTGTGGGCTCTATGTAACATGCCAACTGTTCACTAAAATAAATTTTCCTAAGTTTTCACTTTACGAGTAAATAAACTATGTAACAAGCCATTGCAATAAAAAAATATATATTTTCTTTATTGAAAACAAATGCACAAAGATTCCATAACAATATACAACAAGGATTCTATTTCAATATAATAATTTCACAAATTACAATATTCCAAGAATGTACATAATTACATACATAGCTCAACTGAGCTTCAAAGCAATAGATATAGATGGTCCAGGATCCGTCTTTCAAAACCTTGGTCTTATGTCGCCTGTTCAGGAGGAGAAGCATCACTCAAGTGCTTTTCCGCCAACCATGGACTCATATGTAGCCCCACACACATTTATCATGTGATAGATGGACCTACCCTTCAATGAAGAGATTGGTTGAGTAACCCCGTATGATAAACCACATCGAGCTTAGTGGTGTGCCCTACATGACTAGATCCTGAAACCCTACAATCTAGAAATAGCATGTACTACATAGACACAGTGAACTGACAGTGGATCCAAAGGAAATCACACTAATTTTTCTAAAGTGTTCGCACACGGTACTTAGAGTGAAGGTCATTCTATTCACTTACACTTTCTTAAGCTCGTATTGACTTAAGGCCACTATAAACTATTTATAGGTAATCCCTCTTGTGGCAATCTTTACCACTATAATTCACCTATCATTTAACTTACATACTCTAAGGTATTTCTATTCTTAAAGCAAATGAAAATGTTCCTCCTTTCAATGGACACACAATCCCAAAATAACCCACTAGTTATCTAGTAATCAAATAACTTAGTTATGAGTAACCCTTAAGCTACCCTTGTTTAATCATAGCTAGTATATAAATACCTATGTCAAACAATTCCCCTTAATAAGGAGTAATTATAAGCACTTCACAAAACAACACAAACGGCTTCTAATTACCTTTCAAAGCAACTGTTAATTTTCCCTAATGCAAGTAATCTCAATAGACCAATTAAACACTCATGAAACAATCTATTATATACAAAGAAAAATAAATGAAGAATTTCCTCATGCCTGTAAATGCTTTACCCAATTGGTTGATGTTGCACAACCTTCGAATAACAACAACAAGCTTTACTTTGATCTTAGAAGAAATGCCTCTATACAACCTTCCCTCAAGTTGATAAAATACTTCACTCTTAATACTCAAAACTCTCACACAACACTCAGATTATACTTGCAAAAGAAGACAAATCAGAATTGTGGAATAGAATGTGTATAAATTACAGAGAAAAAGTGTATGGAATGCATCCCAAAAGAGAGAGATTGTTCCACTATTTATATAGCATCAAGGAGACTCCCTAGCCTTCATAAAAGGCATGAAAATTGACAGCTACATCCATGGAAAACAACTCACTCAACTTAGCTATAAGGTGGCACAAAAATAAGAGTATACTCAACAAAATAAAGCTACTAGTTGACCTCATTAGTTGACAACAACATAATAATATTTCAAATTAGCACATGATAAAAGGTGACATTCGACTTTCCCTCAAAATACACTTCTACAATAATCAAAATTTCATACTATGGTGCCAAAGCAAGCAACCATCATCCTACAGTTGGGGTTGCTTTTTCCTTTGAATCGATCTATTCGCATATTACAATACTTGTATACAGTCAACTAAGTCTATGATGAGTTGCTTTGTATCATTAACCAACTTTGACTATTTCATCAACCTGCTATAACTTATCCTATTTTTATGCTTTGGCATTTATTTGTTGTTTGGACATTTATTCCAACTCAAAGCATTGACCAAGTCTTACTTTCCAAATCAACTTAATAGCTACGAATTATATTGCATATTATTTGACCTTTATACATTTCCAATACATGTTAAATATTCATCCTATATTTATGTTAATAATTTTCCCTCAAAGTATTGTATAAGTCAATCAATTCTCAAGCATATAATTATATTTAAATATATATATATTCATATATTTACATATACATATACATACATATATATATATATATATATATATATATATATATATATATATATATATATATATATATATATATATATATGTACATGTATATATATATATATATATATATGTACATGTATATATATGTCAATATATATTTATATATATCCTATGCTAATAAAGTATGTATACATGAATACAAACAAGATGGCATTCACATAGTAATAACAATTATATCGATTGTGTACATATATATATGTATTATATATATATATATATGTATTATATATATATATATGTATTATATATATATATATATATTGATATGTATTCCTCTATGTACATGTATACATATGTATACATATATCGATACATTCATATGGGCATGTTCATTTTCCAATCATATGTGTGTATTGATACATATATACATATGGATATATATACACATTCGATTTCACACTACAGTCATACACAATTACTATTGTATTGATAAGCGCCTAAGTGTGATATATCTATAATTATGTATATACATGTTGCAAGGTCCATTTGATAGGTCCATGTGCATAAGAAACTCATCCATATGCGTGCATAGGTATGTCTACCTATGTACCCTCATGTACATGTTCCTTCATCTGTATGATCTATCATCGACATGCATGTGTGTGTATATACATACATCAACATGCATGTGTATATATACATACATTCCACATATGTTCTACTCATCAATACAAGCATACTAATATAGGAAAGAACTCACAAACTCAAACAAATAAACATCACCCAATAATGCACTCAAAAGTAAACAAGTCCCTTACTAATGTAGACACGTCAAACTAAGGATGACTTGTCAACTTCCCACATAAATAACTTGACCCAACCATACTATTGTGAGTGTGTGTAATCTCATATAGGTTACGTTACTGGTTACCTAACCAAGATCTTTTCCTAAGTGATACTTCCTCTCCACCTAGAGGAATTGAGCATATACTTGCATTCACTAACACATGCCCATGATAGTCAGTTGTTCAAAATATGCATTACACATAATACATCTCCATAGTTAGAATATCAATTCAATAACCATCCATTTCACATATATGATTTTCTTCACATAACATTAAATGAGATAACATTCATTCATAATTCATTGATAACAAAGTGCAAGCATAATTTATTCACCTTCAGAATTCAAGTTACATTCACATTTACCCTACATAGTAATAGTAAATAGTAAGTACACAATTGGGGCGTAATATACTCCCCCCCCTTGTGAATCATCGTCCCCGATGATTTCATGTAGCAACATAAAACAAAACAAATATACAACATATTGTTTTCTAGGTATTCTCAAATGCATCTAAAACATGAGGAAACTTTTTCTAGATCTCAGCATAGTCTTCCTAGGTGGTAGAGTCTTTCACATATTGGTCCCATTGGATTTTGCACTACAGAACCTCCTTGTTACGCAGGTGAAACTTACGTGTTTCAAGCACCTTGATGAGCTTGAGAGTTACTAATTTGGGGTCCTATACCTGTAAAGCAGTCCAATCGATCACATCATTATCACCTGGTGTATACTTCTTTAGGTAGGACACATGGAAGACATTATGCATTCTGGCAAGAGCTAGTAGCAATGCAATTTGATAAGCTACTAGATTCACTTCCTCTAGAATCTCAAAAGGTCCTACATAATTGGAGGCTAACTTGGAAGACTTTTCAAATTTAATGGAGCTCTTGTGAGGTTTCACTCTCAACAACACTTTGTCACCTATGGAAAAATTTTGGGGCATTCTTTTAGTGTCAGCATAGTTTTTCTATCAGTTGTTAGCTTCAACCAACCTTTGCTTAATAATCTTAACATGTTCCTCCATTTCGGCCAACATCTCTAGCCCAAGACTTGCTTTATCCTCAAGTTTATCCCAACTTATAGGAGTCTGACACTTTCGACCATATAATGCTTTGAAAGGAGCCCTATTTATTGTGGAATAGTAAGAATTATTGTAATAAAATTCTACAAAAGGCAAGTAGTCTTCCCACTTGAACTGTTGATCCATGCAATACATTCTAAGTAGGTATTTTAATACTTGATTCACTCTTTCAATTTTTCCATCCGTTTTTGGATGATATGTTGAGCTAATATTCAATTGAGTCCCTATTTCCGAAAACAAAGTTTTCCAAAACCTAGAAGTGACTCATTCATCCCTATCTGAGATAATATTTTTAGGAATCCCATTCAACTTAAACACTTCTTGCACAAATTTACTAGCTATGACAAGTGCTCCATTGGTTAAATTCTTAGGTATGAAATGTGCTACCTTGGTAAGCTTATCTGCCACCACAAGAATGGTAGCGTGCTTATTTCTTGACATAGGCAATCCTTGCACAACGACCATACTTATGAATTGCCACTTCCTCTATGGTATATCATGTGGGTATAACAGTCCTACAAGATGATGATGCTCTACTTTCACCCTTTGACATTTAAGACACCTAGCCACAAATCTGGCAGCATCTCCTTCCATCCCCTTCCAAAAATATAATGGCTTTACATCTACCATCCTTTTGGTCACTCCATGGTGTTCAGAGTATAGTGATTCATGTACTTCTTTCCATACCATATTCCTTAAGTCATCTATGTCAGGTACATACATTCTCCCCTTATATCTAAGTAATCCATTAGATTCAAAATGAAAACCCTCATTACCTAGTATCCTGCAGATTGCTAGTGAATGCTTAATTGACTTGCAAGTAGTACTCATCCTCTTTGCATTTTTGCAACACTTGACCTTTAAAGTCAATTTGAATTGTCATGATTGAAGCAATATGACATCTTTGACTCAAGGCGTCGACAACCTGATTCTCTTTTCCTTTAATGTAACTAGTTTTGAAATCATAATCAACTATTAACTCTAGCCGTATTCTCTACCTAGCATTTATATTAGGTTGAGTGAATAAATACTTTTACCCATTATGATCAATTTTTATCTCAAAGGGTTTCCCTAACAAGTAATGTCTCCACATATGCAATGCGTGAACCATGAATTCTAACTCCAAATCATGTGATGCATGTTTTTTCTCATATGGTTTCAACTTTCTTGATTCATAATCAATTACTTGCCCATCTTGCATTAACATACCCCCTAAGCCCTCCCCGGATGCATCTATGATAACATTAAAGTTATCTTCAAGATCTGGTACTTTCAAGATCGGTGCAGTAGTCAGTTTCTCTTTGAGTAGGTAATTTTTTTCTTGACACTTCTTTGTCCATTCAAATTTCTTCCCTTTCCTTTGCAAAGAAGTAATCGAAAAGGTGATCTTGGAGGAGTTTGCAACAAACTTTCTATAATATTCATCTAGACCCATGAAAATCCTTACCTCAGATACATTATTGGGTATTGGCCATTCTAACATTGCCTTTATCTTAGCCAGATCCATAGAGATTCAACCATTTTTTGAGATCACATGCCTGAGATAATGCACTCTTATTTGAAAGAAGGTATACTTAGAGAGTTTACCATACAACTTATGTTCTCTTAAATGTTGGAGGACTATCTCTAAATGTTTACAATGGTCTTCCTCATCCTTAAAATAAATTAGGATCTCATCTAGAAAAACCAAAACAAATTTATCTAGGCAGTCCCTAAATACACTGTTCATTTGATTCATAAATGTTGCAGGTGCATTTGTTAAACCAAAGGGTAGAACTGTAAACTCGTAATGTCCATATTGAGTTCTAAACATGGTCTTAAAGATTTCTTCATCCTTAATCATCAACTGATGATAGATCCATAACTTAGATCAATCTTTGAAAATATAACAACTCCCCTCATTTGATCAAAAATATCATCAATGCGCGGCAACAAATATGTATTCTTTACCGTGGCTTTGTTAAGCATACGATAATTGATGCACAAACGCAAAGTACCATCCTTCTTTTTCACAAAGATGACTGGTTTTCCCCAAGGCGATACACTTGGTCTTATCAACCCCTTAAACAGTAGTTCATCCAACTGTGCCTTAATCTCCATTAGTTCAGTTGTTGTCATCCTATATGGCACCTTGGAAATAGGTCTGAACCCTATAACTATATCTATAGAGAAGTCAACTATCCTTTTTGGTGGCAACCCAAGTAACTCATTTGGAAACACATCCAAAAAAAATCTCAATATAAAATACCTCTCCATGTCCAACATTCTAGTTTCATCCATTTCACCTTCTTCCATCTCTTGGAAGTTTTGTGAACCAAATTTATCAAGGTTCTCTTCAAGTTCTTCTATCTTGACTGCAAAGAGTTTGCACCCTTTCTTCTTAGCCCTTAATAGTTGCATTGCAGTGATTTGATGAATCTTGACCTCTCTAGGTATCCCTTGAAACTTCACTTGGTTACCAAGATCATCTAGGCACTCTACAGTTTTAGCATGGCTATCTACCTTATCCCTATGTCTCCATAGCTAATTCATATCTAGGATAACATCATAGAATCCTAAAGGTGTGACATAAAGGTTCAATTCTATAAAAAAAACAAGGTAGCTCTATCCTAGCCTCGAACAAACATTGTTCCACCTTTGCTCTTGTTTGGTTTGCATACTCTACATCCTAAGACATTGCCATGTATCCAACCTTTCTAGAAATGAAATTCTCAGTTGCACTAGTATTTATAAGTACATAAATGGGTAAGCCAAACAAAGTACCTGGTGTTTCAATTGGATTTTCTTGATACTTCGCTTGGCAATCATCCACAACTACATGCATCTTTTGTTGGAACATCGCTTGCTGGGTAGGTAGTGGATTACCATAAGATCGTGTCCTAGAAGATTTATTGGGACACTCTCTATCATAGTGGTATCCTCCACATCTAAATCATCCAATAATTGATCCTCTCTTCCTTGTGGGTTCTCCATATTTACTAGTGTTTCCACCAACATTGTTGGTATTTCCACCACAGGAACCATTCTTCTATCATTCCCTTCTTGGTTCTTTTCCACCATTACGGGTTCCTTTTTCCCCTTGCTTGGGTACATTTTGCACAGCTTCCACCTTCCTTGGATTTGTCTTGTCTTGAACTCCTGCAACCTTCTTACGATCTTTGTTTTCTTACCAGGTGGAGATAGCCTTGAGCTTTTGTTCTTGTTTAATTGCTTTCTCATACACAAGATCCATAGTTTTTGGACTATGCGCATCCAACTCTCCTTTGATTTGACTATTAAGTCCTATTATAATCTTTCTTATGTGAAAGCGTTCATCTTTTTGGTACATACAAACATAAAGCAGAGGTCAGGTAAAATTCTCCCAATACTCATTGACCGTTCATCTTTTTGGTTGAAATATAGTTGGGGCAACCATCTCCTCTGAAAAATATCAAAAAATTCATTCCATGTTAGTTTCCATGAGTTAATATTGAGTTCCATATTTTTATTCATCCACTAGTTAGAGGCTTCTCTTGCTAACTGGTATGCTCCCCATGCAGCTTTGGTGGTCTCAGTATAATTTTGAATCTTGAAATACTTCTCCACTCGGACTAACCAAGCCTCGGCTTCATCTCTGTTGGCGCTTCCCTCAAACTTGGGTGGGGTAATTTTCTTCATATATGTGGAAAGTTCAAAAGCTATACACTTCTTATTAGTTTCATTAGATGGCATAGGTGATTTCTCCTTCTCATGATCATGAGTTTGATCACGACTGTGAGAATATTTTTCTCCCTCATGCTCATTATTGGGAACTTCCTTCTCAACCCTAGCTCTTACCCTCTCTTGTTCAAGTTTTTCCAACCTTGCGAAGATTTGGTCCAGTCTAGCTTCAACTCCTGTTGATCCTTGCCTAACTTGTTAGCTTCCGCTAGGCTTGGTTTGTGTCCTCACCATCTTCACAATAATGGATTTTACCTGAATGCTTATCCATGTTAGATTTAATCATGCCATCAACTATCTTATGGAAAAAAATAAAATGGCATTAAATTGCACATAAAGAATTCCACATAGGACTTTAAGCACAAGCTTCAATAAACACATGATTTTATTCACTTCTTAAGGATCTCAATATCCTTTTTGATTACATGGAGTGACTATTCAGATAGTCGAGTGGAGAGTATCCCTTGGATTCACTCTCTAACACATAACTTAATGGAGTGTATCTTACAGATTGAGATTGTTGCTCATCTCTCATTTGTTCAAACCTATCCCAAAATGGATAATAGCCTTCAAATTTGTCATTTGATACATAGTTGCAAGGTACATAGCCCTCAGACTCATTATTGGAGGAAATTACAATTACTTCTACCATTGGAAGAAATCAATAAATGTCAGACTAACACTTCCTTCCGAGGGTATATCCCTGGAAAGTGATAATGACTCAAACTTCTCTAGTGAGATGGAAGGTAAATAGTTGTACATGGCCTCCATCTTCATCTTTCCACATCACTAATTCAAGAAATTACATGACTGGAGGTTTCAATTCCGCTCAACTAGATGGAATTATTGTAGTTAGTTCCCTCAATTTTTCTAGTCATGGTTCTCTATCCTTCTTGACCTTGAGGTAGCACTCATTTTCGATTACAAACTTTCCAGCTGTTAACCTGAGATGCACCATCCTGGCACAAGAATTTTTAAACATTAGATAATGTTGGATGAAATGATGAGCTCATAGGTTCCAGAGCTAAACTTGGCTCTAATACCACATGTAACATGCCAACCATTCACTAAAGTAAATTTTCCTAAGTTTTCACTTTGCGAGTAAATAAACTACGTAACAAGCCACTGCAATAAAAAAAATCTTTTCTTTATTGAGAAAAAATTCAAAAAGATGCCATAACAATATACAAGGATTCTATTTTAATATAATAATATAATAATTTATAATATTCCAAGAATTTATACAATTACATACATAGCTCAATCGAGCTTCAAAGCAATATATATAGATGGTCCAAGATCTGCCTTTCAAAACCTTGGTATTTTGTCACTTGTTGAGGAGGAGAAACATCACTCAAGTGCTTTTTTTCCAAACATGAAATCATATGCGGTCCCTCGTACATATATCATGTGATAGATGGCCCTACCCTTTGATGAAGAGATTGATTGAGTAACCCCATACAACAAACCACCCTGAGCTTAGTGTTGTGCCCTACATGACTAGATCCCGTAACCCTACAATTTGGAACTAGCTGGAACTAGCATGTACTACATAGACATTGTGAACTGATAGTGGAGCCAAAGTAAATCACACTACTTTGGCCAAAGTGTTCTCACTTAGTACTTCGAGTGAAGTTCATTCTATTCACTTACACTTTCTTAAGCTCATTTTGACTTATGGCCACTTTAAACTATTCATAGGTAATCCCTCCCATGAAAATATTTACCCCCATAATTCACCTATCATTTAACTTACATACTCTAGGGTATTTCTACTCTTAAAGAAAATTATAATTTTCCCTCCCTTGAATGGACACACAACCCCATAAGTAACCCACTAGTTATATAGTAATCAAATAACCTAGCTACAAGTAACCCTTAAGCTGCCCTTGTTTAATCATAGCTAGTATATAAATACCTATGTCAAACAATTCCCCTTAATAAGGAGTAATTACAAGCACTTCACAAAACAACACAAACAACTTCTAATTACCTTTCAAAGTAACTGCTAACTTTCCCTAATGCAATTAATCTCAATAGACCAATTAAACACTCATGAAACAATCTTTTATATACAAAGACAAATAAAGGAAGAATTTCCTCATGCCTATAAAAGTTGTATCCAATTGACTGATGTTGCACAACCTTCCAATAACGGCAACAAGCTCTACTTTGATCTCACAAGCAATGCCTCTATACAACCTTCCCTCAAGTTGATAGAATACTTCACTCTTAATACTCAAAACTCTCTCACAACACTTGGATTAAACTTGCAAAATAAGACAAATAATAATTGTAGAATAGAATGCATATAAATTGCAAAGAAAAAGTGTATGGAATGTGTCCCAAAAGAGAGATATTGCTCCACTATTTATACAACAACAAGGAGACTCCCTAGCCTATAGAAAAGGCATGAAAATTGACAACTGCATCTATACAAAACAACTCACTCAACTTAGCTATAAGGTGGCGCAAAAATGAGAGTATACTTAGCAAAATAAAGCTACAAGTTGACCTCATTAGTTGATAGCAACATAAGACCATTTCAAATCAGCACATGATAAAAGGTGAAATTCGAACTACCCTCAAAATACACTTCTACAACAATTGAAATTTCATATTATGATGCCAAAGCAAGAAAACATCATCCTACAATTGGTGCGGCTTTTGCCTTTGAATCGGTCTATTCTCATAATACAACACTTGTATACAGCCAACTAAGTCTATGATGAGTCGCTTTGTATCATTAACCAACTTTGACTATTTCATCAACTTGTTGTAACTTATCCTCTTTTTATGCTTTGGCATTTATTTGCTATTTGGACATTTATTCCAACTCAAAGCGTCGACCAAGTCTTACTTTCCAAATCGACTTAATAGTTGTGAATTATATTGCATATTATCTGACCTTTATACATTTCCAATACATGTTAAATATTCGGCCTATATTTATGTTAATAAATCAGCCTCAAAGCATTGTATAAGTTAATTGATTCTCAAGCATATAATTATATTTAAATATATATATATATATATATATATATATATATTCATATATTTACTTGTACATATATCTCTCTCTCTATATATATGTCCTATTCCAATAAAATATGTATACATGAATGCAAACAAGATATCATTCAATAGTAATAACAATTATATCGATTGTGTACATATATATATATATATATAGTCCTCTATGTACATGTATACGTATGTATACATATATCAATACATTTGTATGGGCATGTCTGTTTGCCAATCATACGTGTGTATTGATACATATATACATAAGGATATATGTATATTATATATATACACATTCGATTTCACACCACAATCATACACAATTACTATTTTACTAATAAGCGCCTATGTGTGATATATCTATACTTATGCATATACATGTCACAAGGTCCATTTGATAGTTCCATGCACATATAGCAACTCATCCATAAGCATGCATATGTACGTCTACCTATGTACCTTCATGTGTACATTCCTTCATATGTATGGTCTATAATCTACCTGCATGTGTTCATCGTGGGGTGGGTGGGTGTTTTGGAGGGGATGTTCAGCAAGGGGACGATATATGCATGGGGGGTAGTAGTATTGGGAGACTTATATAGGGATATGCACTATGTTGTATATCAAGATGGGTGGAGCATAGGTGTTGGAGTCACTCTACTTCACATATGGGCCTTTGAGCATATTGCAAGTTTTTGACCAATGTGTGATAGGCGACAAGGACTAGATATGCCCTATGTATTTATGTATGCGGGATTTCATCGACAACATCATTTTGGGGGAGATTGGGCATTGGCAAAGGGTGATTGATGAGATGGATTCATTCATTTGGCATCCATATAGATTGTGAGGACTAGGAGGATGACCATTTGTACATTCCCTACATCCAACATGTGGATTATATGATAGGGCAAACTCCAACTATTATTGAGAGATATCTGCCAACGTGGATGCTACAACAGTTTGTTCAGCATTAAGGGGTACCTCAGATCGAGGTAGTGTTCGAAAGGGTGACTCATGAGAGATGACAGTGGGGTGGTTACATTGAGTATGATACAAGGCTTAACTTTGGGGGAAACTCTATGGTTAAGCACACTTGAGCTGGAGTAGTACTAGGATGGGTGACCTCCCAGGAAGGCCCAATGCTTCACCTCTATGAGCATTACCTAAATGCAATTAGTGCTAAGTGGACCATTCATTATCATGAGAGATGGGTTCTTATGAACCACTACTCATGAAACATGGGTCAATGAGTTTGACTCATAAAACTATACGGTTGAATCCTAATAGCAATATCATAATGATACAGCCTATCAGAGCTAGAGGGATACGCCAATAGTAGATTGGGATCCAAGGCAAGGAGTGGTCGATGCTGGTACTATAGTAGAGTATGATACTTGGTGGGAGAGGCATAAACCCCTTTGGATTACCATGCCTCATGATTAGCTAGTTGTGGTAGAGGGTAGTGGTGAGAAGAGTAGTAGAAACGAGTCAGATGACAGTAGCAACTCAGATGATGATGACAATCATAGTATGGGAGTGATGATGATGATGGTGAGGATGGGGATTAGGGTGTTGGAGGAGAGGATATTGGAAGAAGCAGAGATTAATAGGGTCATCGCATGTGCCAGAGGGATGGAGATTTACAGGCTCAGCTTGATGCCATGGCACAGGAGAGAGATCGACTTTGATAGGAGTGTGATCAGACTCGATAGGATCATTTGTAGGTGGTGGGTGAGAGAGATATGGCATAGGTCAATATGGTCCATTTACAGGGACAAATGGATGATTAGGTTGGTGCAGTGACTACATAGATGGATGCGGCTAGGGTAGTTGCACATGTATTGGCAGGCAAGAGAGATGCAACTAGGGCTGAAGTGGTGACTTTGGTGGGTGACAGGGATGCAGCCAAGGTGGAGGCAGCCAAATTATAGGCACTACTAGATGGGGGGTGGGTGTTGAAGGAGGGGATGGTGGGAAAATGGAGTGATCATGACAAAGCGAGATCAACTGCGGAGGGAGGTGGATAGAATTTGGAGGGAGCGAGATGTAGCCCGTGATATGTTGGGTGAGGGAGGACTAGTTGTTGGGTTTGCAAAGTTTGGGTGAGCTAATAAAGAGGTAGAGTGGTGGAGGAGAGCATATGAGGAGGTAGTGCCACCATATTAGAGGATTGCTAGTGCTACTATTAGTAGTAGATCACACAAGCCAGCTCATTTAGGACCATCAATTACTATGGGTCCACCACTGCTACCAAAGAGAGATCCACTACAAAGATCACCTAATAGATAGTCAAATGCAAGGAGCACAGGATAGTGCATGTTGACTATGACTTTTTGGATTTTTTCCCAGGATGGGTTCAATTTTTTGTACACACGAGAGACTGTCATACATTTTCTATCATGACATTATATTTTGATATATATGATATGATGGATTTGGTCCTATATGGTTTATGCGGATGTGTTATATATGGATTTTTATTATGTGATGTGGATTAATTATGCATGTGATATGATTTATTCTTATGGATAGTATATGATTATGATGTTAGATATGATAATGCCAGATGTTGTTTATGAATCATGATGATGTGCATTTATTTGTTCTTTATGATGATAATGTGATAGATTATATGTTGACATGATTTTTATTATGATATGCATGGGATATGATGGATATATGTGATTAATGAAATTGGAAGCATTTACCAGAACTTTGTGATGCAGGTTTAATAGTGAAGGACTTGTATGTTCATTACTTAATGGGCAGATGATAGTGGCAATAGGCAACTGCCCATCTGAAGTTCATTATTTGATATAGGCCCTAGTTCATTAATAGATTGTATGGTATTAGGTGTACTAAATCTTTCCTTTGATGGTTGTTTTAACTTTCAATCCTATGATGACAGTATAATAAATGCCATATGTTTTATTTACTTTTTTGTGATGCATAGATGGTTTTATTTGTAGAGTATGTAGTTAGAAATGTTATAAAATTCATGGTAAATCCTTATGTGAAAATGGATTATTATGCATATAATGGATGGATGTAAAGATGTTAATGTTTATGTAGCTATGTTGTGTTAATGATGTGAGAAAATTTTTGTATGCATATTGCCTACATGATATTTTAATGGTATGTGTACGAATGTTAAGCCATTGATAACACTTAATTTGTAACTTAGATGTTAGCCTATTTACATTTACTTTGTCTCTTATGGTAGTTTTTGCAGCTAATTGGCAACAATTGATTTGCATCACGGTAAAATAATTAGGAGGAATCATGATGGAAATAGGGGCCTTGTGATATTTTTCTCTCTCTTAGTCATTAGTGCATCCATTAATCTGACATCGTGTCAATGGATTTTGTCAATTCTGTACTCAAAATTCCCTTATCAAAATAATGTGAAATGCATGTATGAGTGTTTCTTTTTGTGTCATGATACAACATGTACCCTAGTCTAGGTGTGTAGGAGGGGATGGAGCGAATGAATGAAATAGAAAAGGTGGGGGGGTTAGTTTGTTTTAGCAGAGGAGAAAGGGGATGGGGGGATCATGTTAGGAAAATGTGGTGAGCAATTCTTAATTTGATATAGCAAGAATAATTATGCCCCAATGGTATAAATGACCAAAGGCATGGTCATGTATCTTGTATGGAATTTGAGACTCACAAACATGTGCAAACAAAATATTATACCTAATCACTAAATGATTCTTGGCACCATAGTGGATTATAGAGGGGTTTATATAGCAAATCAGAATTTTGAACCCCTCTAGCTAAGGTGTGAGAAATCATTAGTAAATCAAGCTAATCAAATACATGTGATACAAGGTGACCCATATCTAATCCATGCCTTATTGTTGACACACTGAGATATGAAAAGATCTAGGTGGCCCCCAACTTAGTAACTTCGTAGAGCACAACAATAAATATAAAAAATAAAAGCCAAATCTCTTGCCAAAAGGTAAGACTGGTCAAGGTTGTTGAACCAAGGAAGGATGCATTCTATCGGGCAAAGATGGGGTGGATTGCGATGGGGGGCAAGTGAAGTGGCAGGCTGACTCTAGGGATTGATGGTTTAGTACTAAGGTCTATGAAAACATGTATATCTTTTGATTTTATGTTGTTTGTCTCAGGATGATATGGATGGTTCATTTGGGATGGTGAAGTGTTTATTATGGTACTTTATTATGGAATGGGATTTTATTATGTGATGGGTGGATGAGCAACTAGGTATATTATAGACCGCTTGCCACTACCTCTGATGGTGATGATTGTGTAAGCTATTTGTTTATTATGGAAGTGCTTGGATGAGTGACATAGAGAGTGAGTGGGTGTATGATGGATTGAAGAGCATGGTAGAAAATCTCTTTATTAAATTGGGGGTGGATTATTCCAAGCTATAGTTGGTAGGGTGGGTGGTAAACTTATTATGGATGAATTTATTGTGAGTGGATGGATTTATTGTGGGTGGATGAAAATATGTCATAATAGATGGTGGATATGTCCCTACACATGGTGCCTATTTTCTAGGTTTTCACTTGCCCAAGGCACCACAAAGTGGTTTTCACCATTGGATAAATTATTTCTCTTTACTATTTTTTGTTTTTTTTTTTAAAATAAAAAAATTTGGTTCTTCTTATGCGAATAATTTTTTGAGATGGATGATGTTCATGGGCTCTTCAAGGGGATCTCCTTCCATGGTGACTAACTGATATTCCCTAGATCCATGTTTTGTTCTAACAATGTAAGGGCCTACCTAATTAGGTTCAAACTTGCCCTTCTTTTCTCATTCTTGCATATTATGTTGATTTTCCTTAAGGACCAAACCTTTGATGTCAAATTCTCTAGGCTTAGTCTTCTTTTTGTAAGTTATGTGAAGCCTGTTTTGATATGCTTTGAGATGATTGGGGGCATTTAAATGTTTCTCATCTAGAAGCTCCAACTGTTGATGGCGTTTTACACGATATTCTCCATCATTAATGAGATGTTGTAAATAGATTCTCACAGATGGGAGTTCAACCTCTACTGGCAAGATAGCTTTGGCACCATATACCAAGGAATAGGGAGTGAATCTAGTGGGTGTATGAATGCTAGTACAATATGCCAATAAGTTGAGATTAAGTTGTAAGTTCCAATCATGACCAACTTCAATGATCGTTTTCTTTAGGATTCTTAAGATGGTTTTATTTTTTTCCTTGGCTTGGTTGTTTCCTTGTGGGTAATATGGAGTGGAAAAATGGCGTTGAATGTGGAATTGTTGACACAGATTACAGTCTTCTTGGTTTTTGAAGGGTCATCCATTGTCTATGATTAGAGAAGCAAGAATGCCAAAGCAACAAATGATGTAGTGGAGTATGAATTTGGAAATTTGTTTCCCTATAACGTAGGTCATAGGTATGGGTTTGATCCACTTAGAGAAATATTTAGTGGTAGTGATTATGAATTTATGATCATTTGAGGATGTTGGATGTATCTTGCCAATGAGGTCTAACCCCCATCATGAGAAAGGCCACGTAGTAACAATGGGCTGCAATTCTTGTGACGGTGCATGAATGAAGTCACCATGTTGTTGACAAGGTTTGTGCACTTTTACCAAATTGATAACATCTTGTTCCATTGTGGGCCAATAATATCCTGTACGCAACAAATTATTAGCTAATTCTAGTCACTAGAATGGGCCCCACAAAAACCTTGATTTACCTCATTTAGGGTGGTTTGAGCTTCTATTGAGTCTAAACATCTCAGGAGGGTGCCATCAAAGGAGGGATAGTATAAATAATGTCTCCAAGAATGGTGAAGTGATATTTTTTTGGATGAAGGACTGGTGTTGTGAGGTTGAGAGGTTGGGAAGGATGGTGTTGTTTCATAGGTACTCATATATGTCTTGATACCATGGTGAATTAGGACCAACAATGCCACCAACCATTTCAAATTTAGGAATATCATAAGCAGGGACCAAAAGTTGTTCTATGAGGAACTCATGTTGCTGGCTATTTTGGGGGACATCAATGAGAGAACCAATGCTAGCCGTAGCATTTGTCACTTTTTTATTTACCCTTGGTATTTGATCAAAATGGATTTGTGTGAAGTACTCCTTGAAGTTGTCCACCATACGTTTGTAGAGCAAGAGTTTGCATCCTTTGTCTAATATTCATCATTCACTTGTTTGATGACTAATTGCGAGTCATTGTATACCTATAATTTTATAATCTTCCATTGGATAGAAAGCTTAAGTCATGTTATTAGTGACTCACATTATACTATGTTGTTTGTGTAAGGAAATACGATTTGATATGAGGGGGGTTAGTTTACATTAGTGAAGGAGAAAGGGGATGGGGCAATTATGATAGGAAAATGTGGTGAGCAATCCTTAATTTGATATAGAAAGAAGCAGTATGCCCCAATGGTATAAATGACCAAATGCAAAATCATGTATCTTGCATGGACTTTGAGACTCACAAACATGTGCAAACAAAAGATTATACCTAATCACTAAATGATTCTTGACACCATAGTGGATCATAGAGGGGTTTATATAGCAGGATGGAATTTTGAACCCCTTTGGCTAAGGTGTGAGAATCATTAGTAAATTAGGCTAATCACAGACACACCATACAAGGAAACCCATATCTACTCCATACCTTGTTGTTGACACATTGAGATATGAAAAGATCTAGGTGGCCCCCAACTTGGTAACTTTGTAGAGCACAACAATAAATCCAAAAAAGAAATAGCTAAATATATTGCCAAAAGGTAAGACTGATAGATGTTGTTGGACCAAGGAAGAATACATCCTATCAAGCAAAGATGGGGTGGATTGCGATGGGGGCATGTGAAGTGGTGGGATGACTCTAGGGATTGATGGTTTAGTACAAAGGTCTATGCAGGTGTGTATGTATTTTTCTTTTATGTTGTTTGTCTCAAGATGATATGGATGTTTCATTTGGGATGGTGAAGTGTTTATTGTGGTACTTTATTATGGAATGGGATTTTATTCTGTTATGGGTTGACGAGCAACTAGGTATATTAAAGACTACCTCCCACTACCTCTAATGGTGATGAACTTCTAAGCTATCTATTTATTATGGAAGTGCTTGAATGAGTGACATAAAGGAGGGTGAGTGGGTGTATGATAGATTCGAGAGCATGGTAGAAAAATATTTTTATTAAATTCAAGGTGGATTATTCCAAGTTGTAGTTGGTAGGGTGGGTGGAAAACTTATTATGGATGAATTTATTGTGGGTGGATGGATTTATTGTGGGTGGATGAAAATATGTCCTAATAAATGGTGGATATGTCCCTATACATGGTGCTTGTTTTCTAGGTTTTTACCATGGTACTTTCCCAAGGTGCCACAAAGTGGTTTTCACCATTGGATGAATTATTTCTCTTTTTACTATTTTTTGCTTCTTTTTATTTTTTATTTTTTTATTTTTTAGTATTTTTCTGATTTTTCTTATTTTGTTGGTTCTTCTTATGCAAAGAATTTTTTGAGATGGATGATATTCATGGGCTCTTCAAGGGTATCTCCTTCCATAGTGGCTAACTAATATGCCCCCGATCCATATTTTGTTGTAAAAATGTAAGCGCTTAGCCAATTGAGTTCAAACTTGCCCTTCTTTTCTCATTCTTTCTGATTACGTTGATTTTCCTTAAGGACCAAATATACAATGGAAAACTCTATAGGCTTGGTATAGTTATTGTAAGTTCTATGAAGACTATTTTGATATGCTCCTAGATGATTAAGGGCATTTAAACATTTCTCAACTGGAAGCTCCAACTATTGAAGGCATGCTACACAGTATTCTTCATCATCAATGAGATGTTGTAAAGAGATTCCCAATGATGGGAGTTCAACCTCTATTGGCAAGATAGCTTTGACACCATATACTAGGGAATAGGGAGTGACTCTAGTGGGTGTGAGAATTCTAGTACAATATTCCCATAAGATGAGATTAAGTTGTAAGTGCCAATCATGACCAATTTTATTGACCGTTTTCTTTAAGATTCTTAAGATGGTTTTATTTGTGGCCTCGGCTTGGCCATTTCCTTGTGGGTAATATGGAGTGGAAAAAAGGTGTTGAATGTGGAATTGTTGACACAAATGAAGGACTTCTTGGTTTTTGAACCTATTCGTCCATTTTCTATGATTATAGAAGCGGGAATTCCAAAGTGACAAATGATGTAGTGGAGTATGAATTTGGAAATTTGTTTCCCTGTAACATAGGTCATAAGTATGACTTCGACCCACTTAGTGAAATATTCAATGGTAGTGATTATGAATTTATGACCGTTTGAGGATGTAGGATGTATCTTTCCAACGAGGTCTAACCCCCATCATGAGAAAGGCCACATAGTAACAATGGGTTGCAATTCTTGTGATGGTGCATGAATCAAGTCACCATCTTGTTATCAAGGTTTGCACACTTTTACCAAATTGATAACATCCTGTTCCATTATGGGCCAATAATATATTGTATGAAACAAATTATTAGCTAATGTTGGTCCACTAGAATGGGCCCTAATAATACCTTAATGTACCTCATTTAGGGTGGTTTGAGCTTTTGCTGAGTCTAAACATCTTAGGAGGGTGCCATCAAAGGAGCAACGATACAAAGAATGTATCTAAGAATGGTGAAGTGGAATATTTTTCGGATGGAGGATTGGCGTTGTGATATTGACAGGTTGGGTGGGATGGTGTTGTTATGTACTTACTCATATATGTCTTGATACCATGGTGAATCAAGACCAACAATATCACCAACCATTTCAAATTCAGGAATATCATAAGCAAGGACCAAAATTTGTTCTTTGAGGAACTCATATTGCTGGCTATTTTACGAGACATCAACGAGAGAACCAATGGAAGCCATAGCATATGCTACTTTATTATTTACCCTTGGTATTTGATCAAACTAGATTTATGTGAAGTACTCCTTGAAGCTGTCCAAAATGCGTTTATAGGGAAAGAGTTTGTCATCCTTTATTTGATATTCATTGTTCACTTGTTTGATGACTAATTTAGAGTCATTTTATACCTATAATTTTGAAATCTTTCATTGGATGGTAATATTAAGCCCTGTTATTAGTGCCTCATATTTTTTATGTTGTTTGTGCAAGGAAATGTGATTTAGTATGAGCGGGGGGTTAGTTTGTGTTAGTGAAGGAGAAAGGGGATGGGGGATTATGCTAGGAAAATGTGGTGAGAAATCCTAAATTGGATATAGCAAGAAGCATTATGCCCAAATGGTATAAATGACCAAATGCGCGATCATGTATCTTGCATGGAATTTTAGACTCACAAACATGTGCAAACAAAAGATTATACCTAATCACTAAATGATTCCTGACACCATAGTGGATCATAGAGGGGTTTATATAGCAAACCAAAATTTTGAACCCCTCTAGCTAAGGTGTGAGAAATCATTGGTAAATCAGGATAATCACATACATGCCATACAAGGTGACCCATATCTACTTTGTACCTTGTTGTTGACACACTGAGATATGAAAAGATCTAGGTGGCCCTCAACTTGGGGACTTCATAGAGCAAAAAAATAAATCCAAAAAAGAAAAATCCAAATCTCTTGACAAAAGGTAAGATTGATAGAGGTTATTGAACCAAGGAAAGATGCATCCTATCAGGCAAAGATGGGGTGGATTGTGATGGGGAGCAAGCAAAGTGGCAAGTTAACTCTAGGGATTGATGATTTGGTACTAAGGTTTATGTAGGCATGCATTTCTTTTGATTTTATGTTGTTTGTCTTAGGATGCTATGGATGGCTCATTTGGGATGGTGAAGTTTTTATTATGGTACTTTATTATGGAATGGGATTTTATTATGTGATGGGTGGATGAGCAACTAGGTATTTTAAAGATCACTTCCCACTACCTCTAATGGTGATGATCATGTAAGCTATTTGTTTATTATGGAATTGCTTGGCTGAGTGAAATAAAGGAGGGTGAGTGGGTGTATCATGGATTCAAGAGCATGGTAGAAAAATCTCTTTATTAAATTGGGGTTGGATTATTCCAAGCTATAGTTGGTAGGGTGGATGGTAAACTTATTATGGATGAATTTATTTTGGGTAGATGGATTTATTGTGGGTGGACGAAAAGATGTCCTAATAGATGGTGGATATGTCCCTACATATGGTGTATGTCTTCCAGGTTTGCACCATGGTACTTGCCCAAGGCACCACAATTTTTTTTTTACCATTGGATGAATTATTTCTCTTTACTATTTTTTGCTTTTCTTTTTTTTGGTCTTTTTTTGGTCTTTTTTTGATTTTTTGATTTTTTTGTTTCTTCTTATGCGAAGAATTTTTCGAGATGGATGATATTCATGGGCTCTTCAAGGGGCTCTCCTTCCATGATGGTTAAATGATAGTCCCTCGATTCATATTTTTTTGTAACAATGTAAGGGCCTAGCCAATTGGGTTCAAACTTGCCCTTCTTTTCTCATTCTTGCAAATTATGCTGATTTTCCTTAAGGACCAAATCTTCGATGGAAAATTCTCTAGGCTTGGTCTTCTTGTTGTAAGTTTTGTGAAGCCTATTTTGATATGCTCTGAGATGATTGAGGGCATTTAAATGTTTCTCCTCTAGAAGCTTCGGCTATTGAAGGTGTGATACACGATATTCTTCATCATCAATGAGATGTTGTAAAGAGATTCTCAATGATGGGAGTTTGACCTCTATTGGTAAGATAGCTTTGACACCATATAATGGGGAATAGGGAGTGACTCCAATGGGTGTGTGAATGCTAGTAGAATATGCCCATAAGCTAGGATTAAGTTGTAAGTTCCAACCATAACCAACTTCATTGACTATTTTCTTTAGGATTCTTAAGATGGTTTTATTTGTGGCCTCATCTTGGCCATTTCCTTGTGGGTAATATGGAATGGAAAAATGGTGTTGAATGTGGAATTTTTGACACAAATTACAAAATTCTTGGTTTTTTAAGGGTCATCCATTTTCTATGATTATAGAAGGAGGAACGTCAAAGCGACAAATGATGTAGTATGAATTTGGAAATCTGTTTCCCTGTAACATAGGTCATAGGTATGGTTTCAACCCACTCAATAAAATATTCAGTGGTAGTGATTATGAATTTATGACCATTTGAAGATGTAAGATGTATCTTGCCAATGAGGTCCAATCCCCATCATAATAAAGGTGACTTAGTGACAATGGGCTATAATTCTTGTGATGGTGCATGAATCAAGTCACCATGTTGTTGACAAGGTTTGCACACTTTTACCAAATTATAGCATATTGTTCCATTGTGGGCCAATAATATCTTGTGTGTAGGAAATTCTTAGCTTATGTTGGTCCTCTAGAATGGGCCCCACAAATACCTTGATGTACCTCATTTAGGGTAGTTTGAGCTTTTGTTAAGTCTAAAAATCTTAGGAGGGTGCCATAAAAGGAGTAACAGTCCAAAGAATGTCTCTGAGAATGGTGAAGCAAGATATTTTTTGGATGAAGGATTGGCCTTGTGAGGTTGAGAGGCTGGGTGGTATGGTGTTGTTGCATAGGCATTCGTATATGTCTTGATACCATGGTGAATCAGGACCAACAATGTCAACAACCATTTTAGATTTAGGAATATCATAAGCAGGAACCAAACGTTGTTCTATGAGGAACTCATATTGCTGTCTATTTTGCGAGACATCAACGAGAGAACCAATGGTATCCATAGAATTTTTTGCTTTGTTATTTAACCTTAATATCTAATCAAATTGGATTTTTGTGAAGTACACCTTGAAGTTGTTCATCATGCATTTGTAGGGCAAGAGTATCCCATCCTTTGTCTGATATTCATCATTAAATTGTTTGATGACTAATTGAGAGTCACCATATACCTATAATTTTGCAATCTTTGATTGGATGGAAAGCTTAAGTCCTGTTATTAGTGCCTCATATTCTGCTGTGTTGTTTTTGCAAGGAAATGCGATTTGGTATGAGGGGGGGTTAGTTTTTGTTAGCAGAGGAGAAAGGGGATGGGGGTATTATGCTAGGAAAATATGGTGAGCAATCCTTATTTTGATATAGCAAGAAGCATTATGCCCCAATGGTATAAATTACCAAAGGCATGATCATGTATCTTGCATGGACTTTGAGACTCACAAACATGTGCAAAAAAAATATTATACCTAATCACTAAATGATTCATAGCACCATAGTGGATCATAGAGGGGTTTATATAGCTGACCAAAATTTTAAACTCCTCTAGCTAAGGTATGAGAAATCATTAATAAATCAAGATAATCATAGATACACGATACAAGGTGAGCCATATCTACTTCGTACCTTGTTGTTGACACACTGAGATATGAAAAGATCTAGGTAGCCCCCAACTTGGTGACTTCGTAGAGCACAACAATAAATCCAAAAGAGAAACAACTAAATATCTTGCCAAAAGGTAAGACTTATAGAGGTTGTTGGACCAAGGAAGGATACATCCTATCAGGAAAAAATGGGGTGGATTGTGATGGGGGGCAAGCGAAGTTGCTGGCTGACTCTAGGAATTGATGGTTTAGTACTAAGGTCTATGCAAGCATGTATGTCTTTTTCTTGTATGTTGTTTGTCTTGATATGATATGGATGGTTCATTTGGGATGGTGAGATGTTTATTATGGTACTTTATTATGGAATGGGATTTTATTATGTGATGGGTGGATGAGCAACTAGGTATATTAAAGACCACTTCCCACTACCCTAATGGTGATGATTGTATAAGCTATATGTTTATTATGGAAGTGCTTGGATGAGTGACATAAAGGAGGGTGAGTGGGTGTATGATGGATTCAAGAGCATGGTAGAAAAATCTCTTTATTAAATTGGGGCGGATTAGTCCAAGCTATAGTTGGTAGGGTGGGTGGTAAACTTATTATGGATTAATTTATTGTGGGTGGATTAAAATATGTCTCAATAGATGGTGGATATGTCCCTACACATGGTGCCTATTTTCCAGGTTTTCACCATGGTATTTTCCCAAGCTGCCACAAAGTGGTTTTCACCATTGGAAAAATTATTTTTCTTTACTATTTTTCGCTTTTCTTTTATTTTTTTGATTTTTTTGATTTTTTTGGTTCTTCATATGTGAAGAATTTTTTTAAATGTATGATATTCATGGGCTCTTCACTGGGATCTCCTTCCATGGTGGGTAATTGATATGCCCCTAATCCATACTTTTTTGTAACAATGCAAGGGCCTAGCCAATTGGGTTCAAACTTGCCCTTCTTTTCTTGTTCTTGCAAATTACGTTGATTTTCCTTAAGAACCAAATCTCTGATGGAAAATTCTCTAGGCTTGATCTTCTTGTTGTAAGTTATATGAAGCCTATTTTGATATGCTCTAAGATGATTGAGGTCATTTAAATATTTCTTGTCTAGAAGCTCTGATTGTTGAAGGTGTGTTACGCGATATTCTTCATCATCAATGAGATGTTGTAAAGAGATTATCAATGATGGGAGCTCACCTCTATTGGTAAGATAGCTTTGGAACCATATAACGAAGAATAGGGAGTGACTCTAGTGGGTGTGTGAATGCTATTACAATATGCCCATAAGGCAGGATTAAGTTGTAAGTGCCAATCACGACCAACTTAATTGACCATTTTTTTAGAATTCTTAAGATGGTTTTATTTTTGGCCTGGGCTTGGTTGTTTCCTTGTGTGTAATATGGAGTGGACTAATGGTGTTTTATGTGTAATTGTTGAAACATATTATAGAATTAATTATTTTTGAAGGGTCATCCATTGTCTATGATTATAGAAGCAGAAATTCTAAAGCGACAAATGATGTAGTGGAGTATGAATTTAGAAATCTATTTCCCTGTAACATAGGTTATAGGTATGGCTTCGACCCACTTAGTGAAATATTTAGTGGTAATGATTATGAATTTATGACCATTTGAGGATTTAGGATGTATCTTTTTGATGATGTCTAACCCCCATCATGAGAAAGGCCACATAGTAACAATGGGTTGCAATTCTTGTGATGGTGCATGAATCAAGTCACCATGTTGTTGACAAGGTTTGCACACTTTTACCAAATTGATAGAATCTTGTTCCATTATGGGCCAATAATATCATGTACATAGTAAATTATTAGCTAACACTAGTCCACTAGATTGGGCCCCACAAATATCTTGATTTACCTCATTTAGGGTGGTTTGAGATTTTCCTGAGTCTAAACATCTTAGGAGGGTGTCATCAAAGGAGTGACAGTATAAATAATGTCTCCAAGAATGGTGAAGTGAGATGTTTTTCAGATGAAGGATTGGTGTTGTGAGGTTGAGAGGTTGGGAAGGATGGTGTTTTTATTTAGGTATTTGTATATGTCCTAATACCATGGTGAAGCAAGACCAACAATGTTGCCAACCATTTCAGGTTTAGGAATATCATAAGTAGGGACCAAATTTTTTTCTATGGGGAACTTATATTGCTGGTTATTTTGCAGGACATCATCAAGAGAACCAATGGTATCCATAACATATACTAATTTATTATTTACCCTTGGTATCTGATCAACCTAGATTTTTGTGAAGTACTCCTTGAAGCTATCCACCATGCGTTTGTAGAGAAAGAGTTTGTCATCCTTTGTCTGATATTCATCGTTCACTTGTTTGATTAATAATTGAGAGTCACTATATACCTATAATTTTGTAATCTTCCATTGGATGGAAAGCTTAAGTCTTGTTATTAGTGCCTCATATTCTACTATATTGTTTGTGCAAGGAAATGTGATTCAATACGAATTAGGGATACAGTCTCATTAAAGTGTGGAAAAAATTATTCCTGCCTCTGAGCCATGTTGTGTGAAAGATCCATCAAAGGATAGGTTCCAAAATTTTCATTCTTCTGTAGTCAAGATGTGTTCATTTGGGAATTCTGACAACAATGGGTGAATATCCCGTAAGGGAGCTTCGACAAGCTGATCAACAACCACTTGTCCTTTAATAGATTTTATTTCTACATACTTGATGTCGAATTCACTAAGAACCATTACCCATTTAGTTATTCTTCCTTGGAGGGTTGCCTTTGAAAGAAGGTATTTTAATGGATCCACTTTTGAGATGAGTTAAGTCTTATTATTGAGCATATAGTGTCATAGTTTCTTAGCACAAAAAATCACATCCAAACATGCTCTTTCTATTGATGTGTAGTTCAACTCACTACCAACTAATGTGTGAGATATGTAGTATATGGCTCTTTCCTTCCCCTCATTGTCGTGTCGAGCTAGCAATGCCCCCAGTGCTACTTGAGTAGTCGATCTATACAAAAGGAGTGATTTATCTACTTGTGGAGGTACTAGGATTGGTGGTGTTGCAATATAGTCTTTTAGTTTCTGGAATGCTTGTTGACAACTGTCATCCCATTTAAACGTGATTTTTTTGTGAAGTAGGTGGGAAAAAGGTTAGCATTTATCATCCAACTATGCAATGAATCTTCGAAGTGCTTGTAGCTTTTCCTGCAGAATTATGAGTTGTTTGATGTTCTTTGGTGGAGGCATTTCTCTTATTGCCTTTTATTTTGGCTAGATACGATTCAATTCCTCAACAAGAAATAATAAAGCCTAATGGTTTTCCGAATGAGACTTCGAATACACATTTCTTGGGATTAAGTCATAGTCTATAGTTTTCTAGCCAATGAAAGATTCTTTCAAGTACTTCAATGTGTCCATATTTTGTTTTTGATTTTCCTAGGAGATCATCCATATAGTCTTCCATAATGTCATGTATTATGTCATGGAAGATAATAGTCATTGCTCTTTGATATGTTTATCCTGCATTTTAAGTCCAAAGGGCATGAATTGATAACAAAAGGTTCCCCATGGAGTTATGAAAGTGGTTTTATGCTGATATTATTCGGCAATACAAATTTGGTTATATAACCTGAAAATCCATCCATGAGGGATGCTATTTCATGTCTAGCGATAAGATCTACAATCATATCAATATTGGGCAATGGAAAGTCATCTTTTGGACATGCCTTATTGAGATCTCTGAAACTTGCACATATGTGGATGCCCCTAGTAGGTTTGGAAACTATTACAATAGTGGACACTCATTCAGGATAATCAATAGTTTTGATAAATCCAGCTTCCAAGAGTTTCTGTAATTCTACTTTTACCAAGAGAGATATTTGTGGGTGCATTTTTCACAACTTTTTCTTGACAAGTTTTGCATTTGGATACACTGCCAAATGATGTACTATGAGGGATGGATCCAACCTTGGCATGTCCTTGTTGTATGAGTGTGAATTTTCATCCCTAACGCAAATTCCCCTTTCACCCCTTTACACTTTAGAAAATTGAAAGCAGAGGTTTAATTCCACTTAACACTGCTGCTTGCATTCCACTTAGTGCCTTGTTTGTGTGTCGGTGGGGGAATTTCTATTTGGGACACCCGCACGACATGCAGACATCCACGTAATGCGCTTATGACCCTAGTAGATTTTTGTGGTTGGAGTCTGTAGGGACGTTACACTTTCAATTGGAAGTTGAAGTGTAATGCCCCTCTTTCGTTGACTGACCTGAATATGGCCATTTTTTATCTTCTCCTTCATATTCTTGACCATTCCATCCATTCTCGAAGTTTTGCAAGATCGATTTGAGCACTCTCTCCATTTTCATTTTGTCTATGTTCAATCTTTGTAGTAGCATTCTTCACTCCATTGTAACAATCTACCACTCCATCACTCTGATAGTATGAGTGCAGGATAAACACCATGACAACAAAGACTTGACATCCTCTCATTCACTCCTCCACAAGCCTTGAATGCTTTGGATGGAGGTGGTAAGATCCTCTCATATCCTCTATTGTATTCGGTTGAGTAATCACATACTATTTTGTAGTGTTTCTTGCTTACATAGCTTGTATTTCCCTTCTTTATAGTTATTTCTATCATTGCAAACTTGGTTGTCCATGGAGGTGGAAACACCAAGATGGGGGTCTGATTGAGGCAGGCCCCTAAACAACCCCACACTTTCCCTCTTTATTGCGTGTAGGTGGAGAGATCTTGAAGCCAGCTGGCAAGAGGATTATTCTACGAAATTATCTTCGTCACCCTTGCGGTAATATACTTCTTTTATCATATATGTATTTACCTTTTTCCTTTCTTAGTCTTGTTCTTCATTTCTCAAAACTACTAAACTAGACTGTTAGTCCTTTTTCAAGATTCCAACCTTGTTTCTCTGGTTTTTTATCCATACAAACACCAACACACCTGCAAAATGCCAATGCGTCGCACTGTCGTCCCAGAACCGTGCTTTTGTCCTCGGATAAAGAGCTACCTGAGACATAGAGTTGACTCTAGAAAGTGACTCGTCTAGTCTCCTTTCAACTCTTGGGATTGCAGAGTGATTGAAGGACACATATTCTTCATCATTCTCATCCCTCCTATCGTAACTATCCTTTAAACTGGGGTAAGTTAACCCGTAGCCTTTCCGCTCTTGGCCTTTCGTGACCTGGGGCCTTGCAGTGGTTGGTCCCTCTCTTACATTTTTGGTGAACTCGATTTGAAAAATTTTGGTTCCATTTTTTGATACTAAATGTTCCTTTCCTCATATCCTAGGAGAGTTTTAGGTGTGAGTGTTGTGAGGCTCTCGCCTCACAACCCAACTTGAGACCTCTAGTAGGCATAGTTGGAAGGTTCCAAATTATTGTGTAACAAAACCTTAATTGGGTCACTACCTTATCTCACAGACCTTAGGAGGCTCTGTAGAAGTACTATTGGTGTGCACAATGGCCTCTTTCTTAAATCAACCTATTCCCTCTACACAGACTATGAGTAGTGGTACTAGCATAACCTTCACCTCACAGGATATGCCAATGGGCTTCAATAGAGATCTATCTCCTCTTTACATTCCTACAAGGATACACGAGAATACTGTAGCAGGTGTTCTCGTTGATCTAACATCTCAAGTGAATATAATAATTGGGGAGATCATGTTGATTAACTTCCTGTATAAGGATGGGTATGATGCACCTGAGAGTACCATATGCACACATGACATAATTTTCATACCTCCTATAAGGATTATTATCCTATCAGTCCTCGTTGGACCTAAATCTATGAGCCTTAAGTTTGACATCATCTTAGGTTCTGAACTCTTCAGATTGAAGCTAGGTATCCCCTGCCTAGTAGCTATGAACGTAGTTCCCTCGATTATACACAAGTGTCTGAAGTTTGTTCATGAAGGTTCAGTACATGTTGTCCATGACATTGATTATAGACCACTAGTTGCACGTGGTAGCTATAACTTAAGATTAATTTTGGCCCATGCCCCTTGGTCCTCTCCCACCTAGGAAGGACCTCCTACATTGCACATATCAAAACTATAAGAAAGGGTGCACTAGGCCAAGAGTGAGATACACTCCGTCGCCTTATGCTATTTCATATAGAGCTTGTTTGAAAGCTGATAGTGATGCCGCCAAGGCACGTAGAAGAGAAGTGGTCTCGAGATCCTCCTTCTTCCTCTTCCTCTCTTCATCTCAATGCTTTCTCTCATATTGTTGCGGTACCATCTACTTTTGTATCACATTTGTGAAAGAATCCCATGGTGTCCACTTGGCAAAAGGCCAAGCGTCCTGCATTCGAGCTTCTTGTCTTCCCACGGAGCCTAGAACCATTTGATACAATAGACAAAAAGTCCTCCATGGATAATCCTCTCTGTCTTAGCCTCCACAGCCTCCTATTGTTCATGTTCCTAGAACAGTGAACAAGAAGAGGCCCGCTGCTGAGGTGCTAGAGTCGACTTACCCCACTATTTCTGAACTTGCCCCTCCTTCTCCCATTTAGGAGTCTATCTTTCTATCGAAAACAATTGTGGAAGACACTCCCATGGCTGAACAAAATCCTTCCATCCCTTTGTTGATCCTGACTTCTAGTTTGAAGAGCCATAGAAACCGCCTTGCATGTGAATGCAAGCACCGACAAAAGGCTCTCCTAGCTGAGCAAGCCTCTTTACAAAAGAAGCAGGAAGAGAAGACAACACCTCCTACTACGTCCTCCTCTTTCCCTCCTTCCATCTCTGAATCTCTTTCGGTTCTCGTTGTGAGCACACATGCGCTTAGAAGGGTACAAATGTTCATCGATCCTTTGGCAGAGCCACCCTTATTGACCTCCATCTCAAATGTCTTTCCTTTCCCAAAGCCCATGGATATGGTGAACACTTTGGTTGTATCCACTACAATTCTTTCCTCTTCTCCGTCGACCCTCCTTGTTTCATTTGTGGGGAGTTCACCTCCTCTGATGAAGAAGAAGGTAGAGCATGGCCCCTCTATCAATGGAGGACCTAAGAAGATCCCACCTTATCTAAAAGGTGGCCCCAAATTGAATTGTTTTGTCCTGGTAACGAAACTAGTCCCAGACTCCCTTGAGTTTGTCACCGCTCCCGAGTCCCTCGATGAGCCCAACGGTGAGCCTCAAGTGCAAAATTCTCTATCTACCAAGGTAAAGCATGACAATCTCATTAAGTGCATATTTAACTCAGTGGATGAAGTTTCGACCTTGTCAGTAATCTTTGTAAGGTCGTCGACCTTGGACCCACAAGAGCTAAGCGACAGAGACCTCACTAGTCCCTCTACCTTGGCCCTTGTTGTAGGAGGATTGAAAGCTCCTCCCCTTAACATTACACCATTTCAGACTCATCATCCTTCCCCCTACGATGATCTAGAGTGGGAAGCTAACGAACTCTTGATTGACCAGTGTTAGGGGGAGACCCTCTTCTTGATCTTTAGATTAGATGAGTGTGTGTTTTGATGTGTTCCCTCGTAATCCTGCTATATGTGCTTGGATGACCCTCATTACCCCTGTTGGTACTTGGATATAGGCATGGTGTTTGTGTTGTAAACCTTATTCTATATGTATCTCCATTATTCCATGTTTGTGATTGACTTTCGGTAAATTGGCGATGATGCAAAGCGTCAGGAGCATTTAGGCCTCCTTCCATGTTGACCCAATTTTTTATTTTTTCTTTGTCTTTGGTGCATTCTTCTTGATCTGGTTGGGGATTGATAATATTTCACCTCTTACTATGGTTACCTAATATATATATAAATAAAGGAAGATCTGACCTCGCAAAATCGGATCCCCCTGTGCCCTTTGTGTGTGGTACGCTTTCTTTTCTTTTCTCTTTATATTTCTCTCTTCTTTGCTTGAGTTGTCCCTTTCATGTGTGACAACACCTCCTCTACATCACTTGGTCTTTAGAAAATTCATTCATTTCCAAATGAATCTTTTCTCAAAGACCCTTCACACACTTCTTTGTTATAATTGTGTTCTCAACTTGAAACCCTACCGAAATATGTTTCCTTCATCATGGGTTTGTAAAGAAAGGACTTGAAAACCCTCTTCTGAAGTGATAATGGTCTTAGTCTTCCCCTCACATGAGTGCATCTCCTTCCTTTCAAATTCCTTGATGAAGTGAAAATATTTTGAAAGGATTCCTTGTTGATGAATCAATTCGAGAAGGAAGACGATAGCTTTTGAATAGTGTGTCCCTTGAGTGGACCCCTCCCTTTCACGCGGGGTTCCCAAGGGACCCCTTCAAAAAATTTCAACAAAGTTCTATGGCATCTAGCTTGGGGTCAACCCAACTAGGTCGGCTTCACACCTTGATGTCTAGTCCGTGGGCAACCCAACTAGACCATCCTCACGTCTTTACGTCTAGCTTGGGAGCAACCCGACTAGACTTCACTTTTCAAACAACATGTCCCTTGAGTGGACCCTCCTTCCTTTTGAAGGGCTCTTGAGGGACCCCTTTGAAAGTCTTGCAACTTAGCAATTGTCTGTGTGACTATCTGTTCACTAGCCTGTGTGGCTGCTTCTTGATGTGTCCTATCTGCGGGTAAGCATGTCACCATCTCTGACTCTACGGAGTCCCCTTTACTCGGTCTCCCTCATGTGAGAGTTCTTGGGTGATACCTTCCTTATAGGTCTATGGGTCTATAAGGCACTCTACTCGGTCTCCCTCATGTGAGAGTTCTTGGGGGATACCTTCCTTATAGGTCTTTGGGGCTATAAGGTGCTTTCCCTGGTTTTCTTCATATGAGAGTTCTTGAAGGATACCCCCCTTGGACGACTGTGAGCTTGTGAGGCACTTTCATACTTCAACTTCGTAGTTCCGCAGAACTACGAAGTCCTTTCCCACACTTCTGGGTTTTCCAGATCATGCTTTGCTTCCTCATTGGTTTAGGTATACATCTCTTACTCTATTAATTTCTTACTAATCTACTTTATCGAAGCACTCATCAGTACTCGTGCTCACTAAAGTGGGGGAAAAATGTATGAGCATGAATTTTCACCCCTAACACAAATTCTCCTTTCACCCCTTTACACCTTAGAAAACCGAAAGTAGAGGTTTAATTCCACTTAAGCCTATTGCTTGCATTCCACTTGGAACCTTGTTTGTGTGTTGGTGGGGGCATTTCTGTCTGGGATTCCCATGCGACACGCAGACGTCTTTGCAATGCGTTTACATTCCTGGCAGATTCCTTTGGTTGGAGTCTACAAAGACGTTACACTTTTGATTGGAAGTCGAAGTGTAATGCCCCTCTTCGGCTGGTTGACCCAAATATGGCCATTTTTCATCTTCTCCTTCATATTATTGACCATTTCATTCATTCTTGAATTTTTGCAAGATCGATTTGAGCACTCTCTCCATTTCCATTTCATCTACGTTCAAGCTTTGTAGTAGCATTCTTCACTCCATTGCAACAATCTACCACTCCATCACTTCAATAGTGTGAGCGTAGGACAAAAACCACGAAAACAGAGGCTTGATCTCCTCTCATTCACTCCTCCACAAGCCTTCATTTCTTTGGATAGAGGTGGTAGGCTCCTCTCATCTCCTCTATCATATTTGGTTGAGTAAGCACATACTATTTTGTAGTGTTTCTTGCATACATAGCTTGTATTTCCCTTCTTTATCATTATTTCTATCATTGCAAACTTGGTTGTCTGTGGAGGTGGAAACACCAAGACGGGGGTCTGACTAAAGCAGGCCCCTAAGTAGCCCCAACACTTTCCCTCTTTATTGCATGAAGGTGGAGAGATCTCGAAGCAAGCTGGCAAGAGGATTATTCTACGAAATTATCTTTGTCACCCTTGTAGTAATATACTTCTTTTATCATATATGTATTTACCTTTCTCCTTTCTTAGTCTTGCTCTTCATTTACCAAAACTATTGAACGAGATTGTTAGTCCTTTTTTGGGATTCCAACCTTATTTCTTTGGTTTTCTGGTTGTACAGACGTCAACGCACCTGCGAGATGCCAGCATGCCACACTGTCATCCCAAAACTGTGCTTCTGTCCTCAGATAGAGAGCTACTTGTGATGTAGATTTGACTCTATAAAGTGACTCATCTAGTCTCCCATCAACTCCTGCGATTGTAGAGTGATCGAAGGAAACATAGTCTTCATCATTCTCATCCCTCCTATTCTAAGTATCCTTTAAACTAAGGTAAGTTAGGGAAACCTTTCTACTCTTGGACTTTCATGACCTAGGGCTTTGTAGTGGTTGGTCCCCCTCTCTTACACTTGTATGTCCAAGAAAAAAAAATTATCTTCTTTTGAGGAATTCTCCTAGTTTTTCATTAAATGTTTCTTCTAGCTCCTTGGAAATGTAGGTAATTTTAGGTTCCTCATTTGTTCCCAAGTTGATTTTTGTGATGTCTTCAATCACTACAGTAGATGTCTCATCATGGTTGGGGATCAAATCAAGTTCCCCATCCTCCAATGCCTTTGAAAGGTTTTCATCAGAGGATGTGTCTTTTATTTTTACTTTTTCACGATCCAAAATCTCCTCATTGAGGTTTTCACTAAGGGGTCTTTCTTTCTTATTTTTATCTTTTTTTTAATGACTGAGGCACATGATTTTTTCTCCAAAGTAGGAATATTTTTGTAGTGTGATTTGGTTATCCTACTTACGATTTATTAATGGGAGGTGTTCTCAAACTCCCATGATTTATGCAATTGCTTCATCATTTTGGAATATGTCCAAGACAGGGCGTCCTTGTTGGTCCCAATCAATTAATTCAGGATATACAAGTTGGAGGTCAATAGAGGATGAGATGGTGTATATGTGATCAGTTTCAAAAATTTAAGTGATGGTGTGAAAGGATTCTTCGATGGCTTCTTCCTGAGAGTTCTTATCACTAGAAGTATTACCACCTTTTTCATGAGTACCTTGGGGTTTTATGGTTACCAAATCAGTGGCCAAGAAGCCAATTCCTTGATGGTATTTATATTTTTGAAGCTAAATGGGTTCCATGATTCCTTGTTCTTGTGCCCCCAATCCTTTGCCTTTGTAGCCCAAATTCTTGCATAAGTCATTTCCCTTAGGATACCTATGGATCTCAAGGGTAGGAAGCTCATTTTTCTTCTTTGTACATCCAAGAGGAAACATCCATTTCTAGGCCCAAGTCTTCTTTGTCCAGTAATCCTCATTTATTGAAGTTCTTGAAGGTTTCTTTTAGTTTCAAGTTGAGTGTTTGACCATATGAGCATGGAGATATAGGGAGTTTTCCTATGCAAAAGGAATTTTGAATTTTATATTATCCACATCCTTTTTCGGTTATCTTGACCTTGTCCTCAGGAATGGGAGGCGGTGTTGATGATGGGTGCAATGCGGATGGATTAATGTAGGTGGATGAGGTGGAGGCTTTATCATTAATGGGGAAATGATTGTATCTTTTGTACTTTTTTTCCCAATTCTTTACAAAATTGGAAGGGTTGTGGGTTGGTGGGAATGGTGATTTATTTTCCATTATGAGATAATTTTAGGCATTGATAATAGGTGGAAGGGAAAAGTTGCATGGCATGTATCCAAGGTCATATGAGGAGGATGTTGTATGGTAGGTCAAGGCCAAGTATGTGGCATGTTATTTCCATAATGTTTGGTACAACTTGAATAGGTAGTTTGATGGTACCTTTTGATTCCCTTTCAACATCATCATATGTCATTATAGTTATCTTTTTATGGGGATCAATGACATCATTTGAATAACCCAACTATTTTATTAATTTCAATGTGCATAAATTTAGATCAGATCCACCATCTATTAGGACCCTTTTAATGTTATGATTATGGACAATGGCTTCGATGTGTAATGGTTTACTATGGGGTGTTTTAGAATGAAGGGCTTTATTAGTGAATGATAGTTGGTGTGAGGATGAAAGGTGTCCAATTATAGCTTGGAATTTATTAACATTGATATCACTTGGAGCTTGAGATTCTTGAGGAGCTTTCTCAAGTTCCTCTTTATGGATGGGTGAGGTGCAAAGGAGTTCTAAGATGGAAATTTGAGATAGGGTTTTTCCAAGGCGCTCAATGATATTGTATTTATTAGTGTTGGATGGAGTGGATGATGAGGATGATGCTCCTTGTATTGTCACTTGGCCTCGACTGGTGGTAACAACACAATCAAGTGATTTTATGGTTATGGTGTTACATTGATCAATTTTGCCAATGATTTTGTCATGTGTGGATGGATTGGAACTATTGGTATATATATATGAAATATTATTATATGAGGATTTCTCATCATTATGTTGTTGTGTGTAGATTCCTAGTTGCTCTTTGGGGAGTTTTGGTTTTGAATTTTGATTTCTCCCTTATCAATGAGATCTTGAATGTAATTATTTAGTCTCATAAATTTGATGGTGTTATGTCCTTTAATGTGGTGGTGTTCACAATATTCGTCTTCCCTATAATATTCAGGTTTGGATTTACTTTCATCAAGGGGTGTAGTGATAGGGAATTTGATGATGTTTTCTTGTACCAATCTATGAAATATGATATCAAGAGGTTACCCTAGAGGAGTGTATTTACATTTGGATTGGTTCTTTTTTTTTACTTTTCCTTGGGGAATAGTTATAGTCTTATAGGAATTTTGTTGTTGTGTGTTCTAAGATGGTGTGTTTTTTATGTTTTCAACACGTTTACTGTCAGTCACACCATCATTTACATTTTTTTTTAGACCAATATTTGGGTTTTTCATAGGAGGTTTGGCTATGGTCTTTTTGGTATTTATAGATTTTTATTACCCCTTCTGCAATTAAAGCTTTTTCAATGGTTAACACTTTTTCAATGACTTCATCAAAGGTTGTGACACATTGTAGTTGTAAATGAAGAGCTATTTTGGGGTGCAAATTTTCAATGAAAATGTTAACCATTTGTTTTTCTAGTACTTGTAAGGGGAATCTACTTGCAAGGTGTCACCATCTTTTAAGGAATGAAGCAAAAATTTCCCCATTATATTTGTTTTGTTGTGCATAACTTATCCAAAGTTATTTCTTGGTCAATGTTATATGAAAAGTGTGTTACAAAACATTTGACTAAGTTTGCAAAGGACATAATGGATCCATGGGGTAATTGTGTAAACCATTCCAAGGCTTGGCCACTAAGGCTCTTAGGGAATAACCTCATGAGGTATATTTCATTATAGGCCACTTCTTGGCATGCGACTCTAAATTATTTTATGTGTTTGATGGGGTTACTTTTACTTTTGTATTTGTCAAACATTGGGATATCATAGTCCTTAAGGAAGGGGCTTTCTAGTAAAGATTGGTCAAATGGATAAGGACATATGTCTTCATACCTAAAGGTCTTCTTGGTTTGACCACTTTGGATTCCTCGAATCATGTCTTTCACTTTTTTCAACTCTTGGGCAAGGTAATGATTTGGTGGAGGATTTTGGAGTAGTTGATTATACATGTATTGATAGGTGGTGTTGATGGGGGATTATTGATGTTGGTATTGTATTGTTTGTGATTAGATGTCGAGATTTGATTGTTGATATGTGTGGGATTTTAGGGAGGTGGGGGTGGAGGATTGTTGTGTTGGGTTTGGGTATGAATATTGGTAGTGATGATTTGGGGGTTAGAAGTGAATGCATTATAAGGAGGTGGAGGTTGGTTATGGATGATTTATTGTTGAGGGTTAGGGTTTAATAAACTATTAGGGGGTGGGGGAGGGTTATTGTTGTTAGGAGTTTGGGAGATGTTGTGTGGAGCGCTGCAATTGGCATGAATAGATCAATTGGGGAGAGGTTGAATGGGTATAGTTGGGTTGTAGGGGGCATAAGTGATGTTAGTATTAGGGGGAATAGTGACCCTTAGATGTGATGAAAGTGGGGGTATATTATTGAGGGGTTGTGTTATATTTATGGAGGGACATTTGTGTTTATGATGAGAGGTGTTGTGGTACTTGAGGAAGGGGGTAGGTTGGTGTTAGATAAGATTGTGTTTATGGAAGAGGTTGTGTTTGTTAGTGGGAGTATATTGACATTAGGTTGATTTGTGTTGATGGAAGAGGGGATATTGGTATTAAGTTGTGGATCAAGGAGATGATCCAAGAAAGTAGTGGGATGATGAGATATTTTTTGAAGGGTCACTACCTCTTGCTTGTAAGATGTTGACGATGGAAGGTATTTTAGCCCCTTGTGCTATAAGGCTAAGGAAAAGGTAGTCTTTGTCAAGGAGAATGGTTTTATCCATCATTTCTTGGTTGTGAGGATCATTGGTGAATTCTCTTAGTCTATGGGAATATTTTGGGGCATCTACCATCTCTTCATGGGGGGTTGGTGGTTGAGATGAAGTGGTGTTGAAAAAGGCTTCTCCTTGAGAATCCTTGAGAATCCATTAATTTCCTTGCTTGGGATCTAGTTATTGGCATGCAAAGGAATCTAATTCTTTAAGAGATTAAGGGTGTGGACTTTGAACTAGGTTTGGATTTAGAGTTGTGATGAGATTGTTGAGTGGTGAGGTTTAGACTAATGTTTAGATGATGGAGTTTGTGGATTAGGATGTCTTTAGGATTGGTTCAAGATGTTTCATTTAATAATGTGATTGAGGATGATTTGTTTGGATTGGTATGATAGGATTGGTTAGGATGATTGGATTAAATTGATGGCAAGCAACCACAGGTTGTGATAAAAAGTTGTAACCTAGATCCTTGGGATAGGATGATTTAGGATTTTCTTACTTAGGATAGGCAAGTTCCTAAGGAAGTCTAGATGGGGATGATTTTGAAAAACTTAGAAAAAGGGAGCCAATTCCTTAGGCTAAATTATCCAAAAAAATATGGTCTAATCAAGGATGAAACTTAAGATAGGAAATTTCTTAAGCTACATCTAGATTAGTAAAGATGATGGAGGATCTAGATTAACTCCTAATGACAAATTTGGTTTGAGAAGGATAATGGTAGGCTTAGATGATGATTTTTGAAGATTTAAAGGATGTATCCTAAGGTTGGATTAGATGATGATGATTTATGGGATGGGTAAGATGATGATGTGAATAAAAAGAGGGAGGTGATATCAAATCCAAGGTGATGAGTGATTCCAAGGTTTTTCCTAATTCCAAAGGGGGAATTTTAAACGATGGGGAGGGTGGGGGATTGATAATGGTAAATTTTAGATATGAAGATGGAGTGATTGATGATCAGAAGGTTGCAGAGTTGAAAATTATGTCAGACTAACCAAGGAGCCCCAAGAGGTCAAATTAGAAGGCTCAGATTCAGTGACAGGACATAGGTGCAGTTTCAAGAAAATGTAGGCGCAATAGTTTTTGACAAAGGCATAAAATTTTAGGCGCAATAGCTTTTGATGGAGACACACCTATTTTGGTCGCAAGCATAGTTCTACAATATTATGTGTTTTGGCAAGATATTTGATAGACAATAAAATACATTAGCCAAATTCAAATTTTTTTGTTGTTTTTGAAGGGTATGGCCAAATCCTCATCCCTTTGGTTGATTCATCTTTCATGGGTTTCACACAAAAAAGACATTTCAAGCACTTGATTACAATCCCTAAGCTCAAGTAGTTTTATAGACTAATGTGGTCCCAAAACTTAGAATCTCCTTCAACTTTAGGGAGGGACACCCTTTCGGGTTATGCATCACCTTTTTTCTACAAGAGTTGATAGCTAGGGGCCTCCTGCTATGGAAGGATACTGCAAATCAACCTCTCCTCAAAAATATGCATATAGCTTAAACAACACTAAGGATTTATGTCTTACTCAAGGGAGCCAAATGTTGGGAATCTATAGGGTGTGATGCACATCCCTTGCACCACACTATTCTACGTTTGATGGTTTTCTAGGTTTACAATGTTTTTCTAGGGAGTCCTTTATATACAAAAGGTACATGAGGCTCAAACCATGAACACTATTCTGTCACAAGCATGAGACAAGAAATTTACTGAGGTACTAAAATCTTGGACCAACCCTTCACCCCTAGCTTGGAATTACCCTAAGCAATCAAAGCTCCACCAATTATGATGCAACTAGATTGGGGTACAACTTTAGTTCTTCCCCTTTATATACCCCATCAATACATGTAGTTGAGATCATCCCCTAGGGTGATGAAATCCCTAGGAAATTCTCCTAAAGGGAAAGGTATGCTAAGTGTTTTTGATCCCCAAGATCGCATGAAGTATGAGGGGAGAGAATACACACAAAACTAGCAACCTTATGTTTACCTAAAACATTGATCTAAACAAAATAAAGAGATGCAAAGATTTATGATCCCCAAGATCACACTAAGTGCAAGGGGAGATAATATGTCTATTGGACCCTTCCAAGCATGACAAACAAGTTAATTAACCCTCTATTCTAATTCAGTACCTAAATTAGTGGAAAAACAAAATCTTAGTCAAACATCCTATAAAACCAAAAATTAGTAGTTGACTATATTTTTATTGGACAATTGGCCAACTACACCACTCATTAGTCCAATTTTTAGCCCAAAAAATGATTAAAAACCAGAATTTGACAAAGGCACAGTTTTACAAAATATAGAGACAAAAGCGCTGAAAACTAGAAACACAAAGTTTAAAACAAAAAACATAGGCACTTATTTATACTAAAATTGTGCTTACATTAGATTAAGTGGAATAATGCAATATGAATCTAATTATCAATGATGCTAATTATGTGATGAAAATATGCAAGATGCTGATATATTTCCTTATGATTGATTAAACAAAAATAGTAAAATGCTAAGATATCACCAAAAAATATTAAACTTAATATCTTAAATGAAAGCACTTAAATGTGAACAAAACAATGCCTTCATTTATAAGTCTAGTTAATACAATATGGATCTGGAAATGATTATGCTAGCCTGTCCTAATTGAAAGATATATATTACTGATATTTTATCAAATGAAAAATGATGCAAAAACCGTAAAAGCTTAGATGATTCCAACTAAACTACCTATGCTAAGTGAAAATAGTAGCACGATTTCCTATGGCGGAATTGCAATAGGTCTCTACAAAAGTGCAACAATGCAAGCACCACAAATTGTGACACAGGTGCAATAGGGTTCTATGCAAGCATAAAAAACCATAATTTGCCCAACAACAAGCATAATGTGAGTTCTTTGACCTTTTAGGTAAATTTTAAAAACCCAAAATAAAATATGATGTGATATCTAGTGGTCTTGTTTAGCCTAAGTAGCTTTTTAGGTCAATTTTTAGATTGTGGCTCTTTTTATCTTTTCTTTTAGTGTGATAGTTATATTTGTAGTTGCAAAAAGAAAAAATAAAAGAAAAATTATATGTTATGAACTAAAACAAAGTCAAAAGTCTTATATAAATCCGAATACAACCTTAAAACACAAACACAAATTTGCAAAACCTAAGAATAGTTATCAAAATGATGAACCCAAAATCAAAAAACGTGAGCGTCGAACTTTATGATGTAGGTGTGAAAAGTCGATACATAGGCACTGTTGGATTAAACACGATCACAACAAAATTGGACGGAGGCATCGCAAGTTGCTACAAAAGCACAAAAATTTGGTTCAAAAGCATGATTCTATAGTGTCTAAAACCTAGAAACCTTTGGTATCACACAACTTCAACAAAATGTTAGTAGGGACGTGAGTCCCATCGGGTGTGCCAAATGTAGAGGGGTAAAACTTTAACACAAAAATCATAAAACATCAAAGGAAATGAAATCAAATTGAAAGCATAAACAATATGCCTTTGGTGGCCCTCAAGATTGAGCTCAAGAGGTACCCTACTCTTGTTGGATTTTATCAAGTATAGATGTGGATTGCTCACAAGATAGCACCAACATAACATTAGCCAATTTCAAGATAGAGAAATGAGAGGTTGAAGGCCCAATTTATAGAAAATTGGAGGGAGAAATGGAGGGTTAAGATTGAAATTTAATGAAGGCCTAAGATTGCTTGAGAATGTGATGCATGGATCAAGGGTGTGGCTCATTAGGATTGTGACAAGTGTCACAATTAAGTGTGAGGAGAGAGGTGAGGTGTGCTCACACATGTGTGAGCACACTTTGGGATGAAAAGTCACTAAATTTTGGAGGCTATGTGTAAGATAGTGGAGGTAGGTGGGATTTATCTCGTTAATGAGACAAGATGATGGAGTTGAGAATGAATTTAAATTAAGAAATAATAGTAATGATGGGGGTTAGGATAGTTAATCAATGGTTAATTAGGCTAATGGGGTAGGTGGAGTTAATAAACCATGGGTTTATTAACTTGGGGTGAAGTTAATAGTTGGAGAATGGGATAATGAATGTTGATAGGTTAATTAATCAACACAATTGGGATTCAAAGCATGGGATTTAATGGGATCAATTAAATAAATAAGAATTATTTAATTGATTAGAAGCACTATAGTTTTAGAAAGTGATCTAATTAATTAAATAGAATGTTTCATTAATTATAAGAGGGAAACGGATTAATTAATTAAATAAATGTATTTAATTAATTAAAAGGGGAGGAATGGATAAATTAATTAAATAATTCTATTTAACTAATTAGGAGAAAATGATGTCAGATTTGGGGTGACTACACACACCTATGTCTAGTACTATCTTACATAATTCTCTCAAGGACTTTGGTGTGAGAAATGTTTCACATTCTTTAATTTAATTCATTTTAGATAATGAATCCCCAATTTATTTTATCATAATTCTATTACCCACTCATTACCTTGCACTAGAACATCCCCAAATTTGAAAGTACAACATGGTTCCACTCTACTCCTAACCTTGATATTCAATCCAAAGTCCAAAGAACCTTCATTTATAAGGTCAATACGTGGAAAAAGGAATAGAAAACAAGGTCAATGTTTGTGATCCTTATATTTAAAAGTTCAAGAAAATAATAAGGAGAATGATACTTTTTATCCCACAAAATAAAACATGTAATCATGGTTTGAATTCTAATTTTTCTGCTTTTTGGAAAAAAGTTTAAAACCAGAAACCCCCAAAATCACCATTGATGACATCATCCAAAACCTTTTAAAACTTAGTTTTCAAAGTGCTTAAAATTTCCAAATTTCATATTTACCCTTGTGAGCCTAATATGCACAACATAAGTTTTTACATCACAAAATATTAAGGAAAATTTTCCATCATAGTAATTATAAGATATGTTTTAAAAAAAATGACATAACATAAACAAAACTAAGTGAATTAAATATATCCTAACTTTGAATTCTAAATAAAAAAATATAAATATATCACCATAAACTATCCACTTATTGTGGGCATGGTGTCAAAACATGAAAAATCAAGCATAATCGAGAATTTAATTATATGAATATCTTGAGTTTCAATGCGATTTTCTACACACAAGGATTATATAGAATTCCTTTCACCTCCACATTCCTCAAAAGAATTCTCTATGCAATCTAATTCCAATTCCAAACCAAGTGATGGGCCTTAGAATTTTCACTTTTAGTCAGGTTTATTTATGTGTTTTGATTATGTTTCCATGACATTTCCAAACATTCATAAGACTCCATGTTTAATTCATAAAGCACTAGAACTAATTAATGATAGTTTGATAAATGCTTACATATGCATATGATAATTAATAAAATGTGATGTGATGTTTTGATGAATTATGTTAATTACAATGAATAAAGTATTTATGTGGAAGAAACTAATCTACCGCATAACAAGAAGGAACCAAGAACCCTAAATTGATGGACTATTGTTGGCCTATAGCCACAAGAAGTGATAACATACAATTGAAAGACTACAAGTATATAGAAGACGAAGTAGATATATGTAGCTGAGTAAGACACAATTTGATGAGGCTAGAGAATTTAAGACTTTTTCCACCAATGAAACTTCTTCCCGAGGGAGCAAAGACTCTTTGGTGATTAAAATGATGACGATAATTTTGTGTTTCATATCTCTACCACTTGTTTATGCATACCTATGGAATCAATTTATTTATCTTAGCTAGATAATTATAATAAGACTTTATTTTTGAGTTTTCATTTCATGTCTTCATGATAAAATAATATTCTTCCTATTTTATAAGAATTAGTTAACATTTGTAATTGTGATTCTAAGTTGTTTATATTAGTTAAAATTAGTTAGTCTATACAATGCAAGATTTATAGATAGAATGTAACAGTGATTTTTTTAGCATTTGTATCTTTCTCTTTTGAATAGAAATCAAAATAATCTTTTATCAAAAAGTATCAAGTTAATGTAGGATTGACTGATTAATAGTTATGTGATTTAAGAAAGTGCAATCACCCCAAGCAAGGGCCACTTGAGGTATGTCCCAATCTTGTTACTAGAAACATTATTTTAATATTTCACATTAGATTGTTAATTAGTTTCTCAATTAGTTTATAGTTGTCACCCATAGCCACTATTGATCAGTATCCATTATAGAATATGTGGCTATAACATTACTTGTAGCAATAGTTCGTAGTTCAATTGGCATTATTTTTGCATGTTTCGTTAATATGAATTCATTTTCAATTTAGTGCATTCAATTACTAGACTCAACTTCCTATGGAATGCCTATAACTCCTCATCCATACATACAATATTGATATCATCTAGAAGAAACATGTACCTGGTTTGACAATTAAATATAATCCATTATGGCTAATATTAGCTTGATAAAGGAAAAGAAAACAACAAGAAAAATCCAAAGAAAGGAGAGAAAGAGTTCTTAAGCAAGAGGGAATAAAAAATTAAAAAATACCTCTTTCTTTCCTTTATAACTTTCTAAAATCACTAAACCCTTATTTTCTTTTCATTTCACTTACCACTAATTAGATAATTCATAAGTGAATGTTTCCCATAAGATATTTTCATATTAGTGATTTTCCAAAGTAAAGTTCAACCTTAATAAAATATTAAGACTACTAATATTTCTAAGTTAATACAAGTATTTATTTTCTAAATTTAAGTAACACTTAAACCAAGTTAATTTGGCTATAGTTTAAAACCTAGATAATATTTCAATTCATAATGCATTTTTGAAATATCACCATGTTAAAATGCATAGGGTCATTCCATGATGTCAATTAAATTAATCAATTTTAAACTTAAAACATAAAGGTCATTTGCAAATACTTCAAACCAAGTAATACAAAAATTGATTAAAATGCAAATAAAAATAAATGATAAATAAACAGGCGTGATGAGAACACACACACACATTACTAGTTTATTGACAACATATGGATCCATAATTATCCTTGATTCAAATCTTGGTTTCATAGAATTATTAGATATGTCCCACAACTCAACCAAGTGTGATAGGGGATATACACAATATATTTGCCTAAATTGAACCATATTGAAATAACCATCATGGTTCTAAAACTTATGTTTGTGCACTCAATGAAACACCAAACATACTTGCTCCATACAAGATATTTGTAAATCATAAACTCCCAACATGATACACTATAGATGAAAACAATGTCAATAAGTATACATCAACTAAAAATCATCATAAAGTTTCATGGTCCAAAAACACAAGTGCAAAAATTAATAATCATCCAAAATTTGATGTTGAATGAGATAATAATTTAATCACATCACACATAATAGGTAATATGCTAACAATGGTGTTGAAATAGTCCAACACATAAAAATACACATATGTGAATCTAAAATTCATGATCCATATACCTTAATGGTCATCAACAACCTTACCAAGTATGATGTGGTATTAGAACAAAAAAGAGTCCAAGCATAATACCATAATGTATGCATCCCACAATATGTAGTCAAACAATAGGTACTAACATAAAACCTTTAAATGATAACATACATCGATGATGATCCAAAGCATCAAATCTAGTGCTAAGATACATCAAATCATATCATAAGTACCTAAGTCACACAATTAGGACACATCAATGAGAATACAAAGCCTCATCAAATGTTTGATACAAAGGATCATGGCATGCGCTAGGGGTAATTACATCATCCCCCACTAGGATAAGGTACCCATGGCATGCAATCCTGTAAGAAAAAATGATCCCAAGGTATTCATCCAAGGAGAAAAGCAATCAAACATAGGAGCATGGCTTCTTTCTTACACCACCCCAATGATCTACTATTCTAATTCAAACACAACTCACTATGTTCATCAATTTATATCTACGAAAGGAATGTGACACTCCATCATCAATTATCTCCAAGAAGTCAAAACATATATTATACAAATAACATCTTTCACACAAATATTGCATCACATTATCTTCATGCAAGGAATTCTCTAAAGGAGACTCAATAAAAAAAATAACTCGCAAGAATAGGAAATTATTATTATATAAAAATATAAATATTATATGTGAACACACTCACTAATGCACCATCATACCCTACACCATGTCAAAACATCTATGTCTAGTTTATGGAATTACATCTAAACAACATGTTGTGTACAACCATGTTACTTATAATGTGGCCCTTGTTTCTAAGACACATCATCATACACTCGACTAATGTCAAAGCGTTAGGAGGCATGATAATGTGTCCAAAATAATGCAATAATGGAAAAAGAAAGACACATTTCAAGCATATCTCATTCACATGATCCACGTGCATAAGAACAATAGCTAAGCTCATTCTAGTACTTAAATATGCATCATCCAATGTTGCACATTAAAGGAATTTATACAAGATTGTGTGTTTGCACATAACAAGAGATCCATATGAATACAAATATAATTCATAGATTTTTTGAACACTTCATTTTACATTGACTCACATTCCTAAAGAGTACAAGAAAATTATACCATTAAAAATATAGCAACACAACAACCAATAACTTGTAATTCTCCATGATTTGATCCCTTATCTTGTAAATAATAAAACAAGAACCCATTATTACATGATTTGTGCTGAAAACAAAACATAACCCAAATGTTGATAAGGTTTCATTGACTAGACATAGATACATGTATTTTCATTCGAGACTGAAACAATGTATAAACCCTATTTAAAATTCTTCTCTTTCCTTTTGCAAGTTGACAAACACATTTTCATTCAACAATGATACAAGATTCTTGCTACTACTTCAACTATTGGATGCATTTTAGAGCTGTGAACATAAACTTCCCAAAGTTATGTTTGGGTGATTTTTATTTTTGCTAAGTGCTGGCCCGCACCCCATTTGTTGAACATCATCAGGCTCTTTTTGCAATGGCTTCATCCGACTACTGCCATGTGTTCGCTAGGCACTCTTTGAAGGGATTTCTTCCTTCGCTCTTCTAAATGGCTTCACCATGCTTCCATGTGTCGACAATTCACACCCTTTTGGCTTGCTTCACTTTGCTTTCCTATCGGGTTACGCCCGAGTGCCACATATCATCAATTTACGTTCACTTTTGGTGGACCCCACCGACAACGTCATTTGTAAAGGATGCCTCCACGTGTCTTCACTACACATGTTTTCATTGCAAGGAGGGAGGAATGAACCACAGGAACCGACCTGTTGCCATGTGGCTCTTCTATGAACTTCATCGAGGAGAAGTAAGCAACAAGAAATGAGCCCCACCGAGATTTCCACATTTTATAACTGCCTTTGTGGGTGGGCGACACATGTCTACTGGAGAGTTGTTGCTTCTACATTAGGACCATTTCCATCATTTGCAGGGGATGCAAATGGTTTGAAAGCGATCACGTTCCATGCTCGAATCTTTTTATGTTGCAACGGCCAAAGGAAATCATTGCTCTAGGTATCATTGTTCATGATTTGAATCTTTTCTATTATAGAACCGCTAGGCGGTGGGAATTCTACCTATAAATGTTGCTTCTTCTTTGGAAAAAAGGGTTCAGAATTGGCAGGAAAATTTGTGGAAAGACATTAGGCCTCTTGTATTATTTTAGATGATTGTATAAGATTCGTAGACTATGCCATTGTTTGGCCATTTTGTTTGTTGGCTATTTGAATAAGCTTTATACCATGTCATTATTGTATTGAGTAGAGGAATTTATGTTCCTAGTTATCAACCTAGTTAAAGGACACTACAAACAACACAATGCATTTGAGTTAGAAAACATGGAACATGAAGCATTTGGTATTTCGATTAACAAAATTCACCTAAAATTGTTTAATAAAGCTTCATTTATTTCTCTAGTGTAAATATGTGAATATTGTAATTCTTTTCCTTCGTGTTTTGTCGACCGGTCTTTCAATAAATTCCAATGCAAGGAAGCATGAAAATAGATGGAACCCATTATTGCAAAGAGCAGAGGAAAGTAAATGCTACCCATGATGCAGAAAAATGAACCCATATTGTAGAACCACATGAAAAAGAGACAAGAGGTTTAATATAAGCGGTATATTCATTATATGTATATTCTTTGATAAATACATTTTCAAAATGGATCTGAGGCCATACATTCAAAATTATATTTATATATTATGCAAATTCTTCATATATATGTACAAGAAATCCTTTTCCAGGTATATATACGAAAAAGGCAAAAAAGTGTTAGAAACTTTAATTGGCCGGAGGAGCAAGATTGTTGTCAGCAACAGGAACGTTGTTATCAATAGGGTGGTTATCAGTAGTAGTTGAGATTGGGGCAACAACATCATCAATGACACCAATAACGAGTGGCGAAGGGAACACAAGGTTCTTGAAGTCTGTGTACTAGTCGACATCATAGAATAACACCATGTTATAGCAATGCAACATGAAGTGACATGCACGGGTGGTCATCTCACGATGCTCAGCTTGTGAGATGAGTTGGAACCCACTTAGAAATGACACCCATGGTACCACAACATCCTCTTCAATGTGCTTCCGTAGGTCGCTTGCCACAAGAAGGCCCAGGCCATAAACAACATTTGTCACCACCTCTCCAAGGCCACCGAGGTACTTCTTCAAAAAATTTGGAGTGTCTGGTGCAAGATCATACCCTTGGGAACCTGTATGTCAAGTAGAGACACAACGAAGTGAGAGAAGATATCTGTGTTCACCCGATATTTATCTTCGTATTCAATGCAATATCCCCAGAACCCACTTCATGGCTATGATAGTCAGTGAATGTTTATTTTTGGTCATGCACTTGAGGCACCTATTGAAAATCTCTCCTAAGAATGTCATCTAGGATTTGTTACAAACTAGCCTAATGGGAATGTTCATGGTGCAAATCTTTGGATAACTTCCTAAGTCTAGCTCTACACAAATTCAAACACTACTTAGCTGCCTAACGATAATCCTAGCTAACTGCCTAATACTAATTCTTGCTAATCGCTAAGTGTGATTTTGATACTATCATAGGGCCTATTTATAGAAATATCCAATGTAGCTACGTACCATAAGCATGATGCTAATCAAGTGCTAACTTGAAAATTTTTCTAACATGTTTTTCGATTTGAGGGTCGGCGCTCCCAATTCAAAAGGCTCCCACCACCCGGTCGCCACCTAATGGCCACTGGGCTACCACCGATCAGCAGCTATCACTAGCCTCCACTTCCGGTCTACCACCACCTCCACCTTTGATGCTTTGCCGACCAGTCTGCCAGCCCCTGAGGGCTTCTGCACCTACAACTCCAGTCATATTAGGGACCAGCCGCTATGCGCCCAGCCCCCGATCGAATTCCCAACACCCACTGCCGGTCACATGGGTGACCAGGGGCTCCACCCCAACCCCCTATCTGCTAGCCCTTGGTCGTGCACAAGACTAGGGGCCGAAATATTTTTAGCCCTCTGGGCTGCCTGTAGGCCAAATTGGCCATTCTAGAACACTTTCACCAAATCGGGCATAACTTTTGCGTACGAAGTCAGTTTTTCACAAATGAGATATCGTTGGAAAGATGGTTCCGAGCCCATTATATTGGTGTAGGTTATTTTTCCTGATTATGTTCCAATTTTATGTTTTAGGTCCTTGAACTTAGATGTTTTGTTTTTCACTTCAGAGGGCATATCTTTTGACTCGATGATCTTTTTTTCACCATTCTTGCGGCATTGGAAAGCTGGTTCAGTCCTCTACACAGATCTAAGGTCTATTTTTATTTTCTATTTATGAATATTTAGGCATTATCGCCTTTTGCAATAATTGGGTATTGTAATAAATCAACTGATATAAAGTTCCATCAGGGGGGTTTCTTGCATAATAATCTGATTAGAGTGTGAATGCACTTTGATCTTCATTGTGTTTTGATGAAAAATCTCATGGATTGTAATTTGGTTTCTTAGTTTCTTTTGGCCACTTTTTTGTCTTAGCTTGACACCTATCAGATTCATTTTGAATCCATCTCAGTTTGAGGGCCACTAAATTTGTGGTTAATGTTCCCGAGTCTTTATGGTACTTGTTCCCATGGAAAATTTGTAGTCTTAGTTTGGCACCCACATCGAGATTCATGGCTTCCAGATTCTGTCATCATCATATCATCTACTGTTGCTTTTGGATTCCAAGGTTGTTCTTGTTTGGTGTTTTCGAGTGTTCCATGGCATCGGGTTTATTGTTACATTATTATGATTCTGATATGGTTTCTTGTAGACAAACGTATCTTTCCTTGCTTTCCAAATTGCGGTTCCAGTGTTACTCCACAGTGTTCTTCCAGTGCTTCTTTGCAGCAATCATCTCATTGTATGGGGGGTTTGTCCCACTAGGTTTTCCTTCTCTACCTCATTATTTGCATTTGTACATGGGTACCTGATCAGGCCTTGTTGTTGGGACCCATTCATGCTTTCCTGCATTCATCTTAGTTTTAGGTGCATGCTTATTTAGTCTCCCTAAGTTGCACTTATGGGGGGGTGTTAGTGTAATTAATATTTAATTACACTTGCATAACTTTACTTAGGTTTTTCTTAAGTAATAATTAGTTTACTTAATTAATAAGTAAGTTTTATTTAGTTGAGTTGTTTTTAGGTCAAAATTAGGGTTTCATACTTTGATTTTATAAAACAAATCATCTCATTGTAATCTTTTAATTTTGAATTATATCAATTTGCACATTTCATGCAAAGCTTTTCTTTCTCATTGTTTTTCTCTTCTGTGGAAGGTGTTTAGGTTTGCATGTCTGATCTTGGTTTCTAACAAAAAACACCACCAAGGTCCAACTCGAAGTTCTCACCCAATTGCATCTACAGGTACAAATTACTATGTGCAAGATTAAGGAGTCATAATTAATTAGCACAAGTTGGTGGCAATCCCAAGCAATCGCTCATACAAATAGGTGCTAAGGTGTCATGTTGCAGGAATTTTCAAACTCCAAGGCATAACACAAATATTTTCAAAGAACTCATTGCATCTTTGACTTAATTATTCCTTTTTGGATATTAATTGCCAAAACATGCGAAAGGTTAGCAAGCTTTCAATCGGCAACTCAATTTCCTAGGAAAATTGCGTCGAAGGATGTGATCACTAATGTCATTATGAATTCTTGTCTTTTCAAAAGGGAAAGTAATTCATTTCACATGAGAAGGAGAGATGGCGGTGCATGCTGAATTTAATGCAAAAAGGCAGTCGTTGTCTACCACTTTAAAGCAAAAAAATCAAAGAAAAAAGCTAAGTATTGCATACAAAAGCTAAATGATGTGGAAATCTTCCTCAGTACGCAAAATAATTTTTGAAAGTAGAATTATTGAGAAAACCCAAGTGTGGTGTAGAATAGTGGGAAAACAACTAAGTGCAGAGAAAATAGCTACAGGAGATTCATTTCTCTGATGTGGATTGAACCCAAAACAAAATGAAATAATTCATTTGGGTTTGCATTCAAAGCCTTGCATAGTGTTTTAGGTTCCATTCATACCACACCAGTGTGCTTTCTGAGGGAAAAAATTGCAAAGAATAGAAGCAACCCAAAGTTCTAAAAAAAAATGCAAGGTGAAGAAACACAAAGTTTGTATGATTCCATGTATGCAAAACTGGCACCTATGTATTTGAAAACGTCTCTTACACTTCACTTGGGATAATAGAGAAGCCAGTGTGGGTGAATACAAAGGTCACCGAAAATCATAAAACGTGCAGAGACCAAAGCCGAATAAAGGAAATGTGGAATAACATTCATGATCCCATCCTCGAAAAGAACCCTAAGACTCTTAGGGAGGCAACCTACGAAAGGATGAAGAAGAATAGTGACCTAAATTCCTTGGCGTAGAAGTATTGGTTTAGTGGGCTTCCATAATATATGGTCTTTTTCATGCACTATTGCCTAGAACTAGTCGACAAAGCCATCAAGCATTTCAACCCGACTACCAACATCATTGAGGGTTGAGAGCTAAGAGTTAATATCTGCAAAGAGGCTATCTAGGACATGCTATGCATCCTAGAATGAAGCTCCAAAGTGGAAAAGATGGAGTCATTCGCTCCAACAAGGGGAGAGAAAATATGGAAAACCAAAGATCTTGCTCTAGATTTTTATAACAAAGAAACCAAAGGCCCAAGGAAGCTAAGAAATAACCACCAGAGATCTCGATAGTGCACAAAGCCTTCCTCATAGACATGGACACCTTCTCAATGATGGAATTTTTTTAAGGCCTAGACATTGACAAGTATGTCCAAGAATTTCAACTGGGCTTGGGGTTCCAGTTGTGCAGGCAACATTCTCTTTTCTGGTACGACTTCACAAAATTCCTCATCGAGGAGATGTTGAGCTAGAAAGCGAAATACATAACACAACAAAGGTTCAGGTTTCCTTCTTTCCTCGCTCATATGTTTTTGCATCAGAACCCCGATTTTTTCAAAAAACATGTGGGGTTGGCAATATTTGATGAAAACTGAAGGAGAAGGCTAGTTTCTATATAAAATCCTTTCCTCTCCACAACTTATGATTATTATGCATTTTCAGATTATTTCTTGACTTTGATTTTGTAATATTTGAGGGAGGAGGGCGGTATTTTACGGCTCAACTCAGACTAGATAGAGTATATGCAAAATTTCACTTTGAAATGGGACTGATTTTTGGGAGAAGATTTCACATTCATTCAGATGTGCGGATTCACTAGGGAACCTTCTAGCTTTCAGCATGCCCAACAGATTGGGTGTTGGCCCTCAAAATTTTTCAAAAATTATCAATTATTGACTTCACTTTTTATGGAGGAAAGGCCAAGAAGAGAGGCTTTTTCACTTACTCGTTGAGCTTTAAAATGGTGATTATGGCCAACAAGTAGATGCATGAACTATTGGAGGCAAAGCTGGTTAATCTGGGGTTGGTATGGATTTACGAAAAATGGAATTACAACCCCAACAATGACTTACCAAATGAATATTTTAAGGTAACACACAACCCCCGACCTTACTGGGAGAAGCAATGAAATCCACTGGAAGATTCAGATGACCTGTTGGTGGACCTAGCTTATATTCCAAATGAGGGTAGTCGACCTCCATGGCACAAGTTCTACTTCCAGTCAGGGAAATTTGATAAAACAAAATAGATCGAGGCTTCTCTTCGCAATAATTTATTAAGAAATTCCAATTGGAGCGAAGAAAAGATTGAGGATTTCTGGATTTACTGACAAGAAATCCAACGCCTTAATGCCCCTTATGAGAGCATAACGATGGATGACAGGTTTGATAAATTATATAATGATGAGAATCTTGATTCCAACACAAGTGATGATGAAGGTACTGACCTGAAGGAGGCTCAAACACATACTGAGGAAGGACAAGTAAAGGAAATGGAGGTACAGATGGCCCCATTGCAGCAAGTTGAGAAGGTGATGAAGAAACTTGTCAAGGTTTCTGTAGATGTGTAGGTGAACATATCATGTGTGAGGGTTTCACTGACTCACACCTAGACTGTGAAAAGAACCAGAACAACCTCACAACAACAATCGAGGGGCTATAAACATGGAAGACTCATTGCCCATTAAATGAAAATGCATAGAAGAAGATTTCAAAGAGTGTTTGCAAGAGCCTAAGGCAAGCCAAGATCCTATAACAAGCTAGGTATCACGACCATCTACATCGTAGGTATCTTTCGCTTCCTCTTCTATTGCTTCACAATCTTTAGTGACTCTTGTTGTGTCCACCATGCCCCTCACTTTGAGTGTTGGCCCTTTCTTCTCCGCTTCTACTACAGTGGTCGCGAGAGGTTTCACATAGTTCTCCCAGGAAACATCATTTTAATTTACTCCACTGTGGATCTTTCCATCTTTCGCCTCAACTGGTGCAGGTGCACCCTTGGAAGAACATGCCTCCATGAGGCAACTTTAAGTTTTGATTCAAAAATACTAATCTCATGATGTAATAAGTTTTGAATGGTCACAATAATAATTTTATAGGTCTTAGTTAGTTAATTTGGGTCATTTTGGGCATAAATGTAAAAAGTACAAAAATTGACAAAATGTTGTCAATACAAAATTGTAAAAATGCAAAAAATTGCAAAATTAAGGAAGGTGAAGAGACAACTAGTTGGAAAGTTGGTTTGAGGCATTGGGATTGGTTATTTAAGGCATTTTAAGGCATCACAAATCTCAAGGAAGGTTGGGATTTGATGTATATAGAAGTTTATTAATGATTTTTTTTATTATTTTGGTATTTTTTTATATTTTTAGTGTTCCAGGCCATTGTATGACCATTAATGTTGTTCAAATCCTCTCCTCAATTTTTAATGAAATCCCTATGAATCTAGTGTATTTTTTAATTGATTTAATTTAAATCCATGCATATTTGTGATAGTTATTGGGAAAATACTCTAGGTAGGTAAAACCCTGAACTAGGGTAAACAATGGACTTTTAAAATTATGTTTCTTCCATTTTTCTCAATGGGAAAATCTAATATCTTGTGAGAAGACTTATTTTGGAATGTACTCTCATATTCCAAAGTCTCAAACAAAGAAATAATGGTTAATATATGAAACATGGAAGTCCTAGGTCTGTAAAGGTTGAAAAGGAGTGGTAAAACTATGCACAATGGGGTTTTAAGGAGTTTTGATTGAGGTGTATGGGTCCTCCTTGTGTAATATTTTTTTGAAAGAGTGGTTGGGTGTGTTTAGACCCATTTTATGGTTGAGGTTTGATAAAAAATTAAGCTTTGAGTTCAATATTCATGACTGTCCTATTGTGGCAAAGTTAATACAATCCTAGTTTGGACAATGATAAGTGATGAGTTTGTGTTTTGATGAAGTAAATGGAAATCCACTTGGGTAAAAATATTCTAAAAGGTTGTATTGATGTATTTAGAGTCCTCTCAAGATAAGGTTTGTAGGATTAAAGGGTTTTGTGTTCATTTACACACTGATC
>CM021100.1:480784677-480839489 GCA_007115665.2 Sequoiadendron giganteum | reverse complement strand
ACGATATTCTCCATCATTAATGAGATGTTGTAAATAGATTCTCACAGATGGGAGTTCAACCTCTACTGGCAAGATAGCTTTGGCACCATATACCAAGGAATAGGGAGTGAATCTAGTGGGTGTATGAATGCTAGTACAATATGCCAATAAGTTGAGATTAAGTTGTAAGTTCCAATCATGACCAACTTCAATGATCGTTTTCTTTAGGATTCTTAAGATGGTTTTATTTTTTTCCTTGGCTTGGTTGTTTCCTTGTGGGTAATATGGAGTGGAAAAATGGCGTTGAATGTGGAATTGTTGACACAGATTACAGTCTTCTTGGTTTTTGAAGGGTCATCCATTGTCTATGATTAGAGAAGCAAGAATGCCAAAGCAACAAATGATGTAGTGGAGTATGAATTTGGAAATTTGTTTCCCTATAACGTAGGTCATAGGTATGGGTTTGATCCACTTAGAGAAATATTTAGTGGTAGTGATTATGAATTTATGATCATTTGAGGATGTTGGATGTATCTTGCCAATGAGGTCTAACCCCCATCATGAGAAAGGCCACGTAGTAACAATGGGCTGCAATTCTTGTGACGGTGCATGAATGAAGTCACCATGTTGTTGACAAGGTTTGTGCACTTTTACCAAATTGATAACATCTTGTTCCATTGTGGGCCAATAATATCCTGTACGCAACAAATTATTAGCTAATTCTAGTCACTAGAATGGGCCCCACAAAAACCTTGATTTACCTCATTTAGGGTGGTTTGAGCTTCTATTGAGTCTAAACATCTCAGGAGGGTGCCATCAAAGGAGGGATAGTATAAATAATGTCTCCAAGAATGGTGAAGTGATATTTTTTTGGATGAAGGACTGGTGTTGTGAGGTTGAGAGGTTGGGAAGGATGGTGTTGTTTCATAGGTACTCATATATGTCTTGATACCATGGTGAATTAGGACCAACAATGCCACCAACCATTTCAAATTTAGGAATATCATAAGCAGGGACCAAAAGTTGTTCTATGAGGAACTCATGTTGCTGGCTATTTTGGGGGACATCAATGAGAGAACCAATGCTAGCCGTAGCATTTGTCACTTTTTTATTTACCCTTGGTATTTGATCAAAATGGATTTGTGTGAAGTACTCCTTGAAGTTGTCCACCATACGTTTGTAGAGCAAGAGTTTGCATCCTTTGTCTAATATTCATCATTCACTTGTTTGATGACTAATTGCGAGTCATTGTATACCTATAATTTTATAATCTTCCATTGGATAGAAAGCTTAAGTCATGTTATTAGTGACTCACATTATACTATGTTGTTTGTGTAAGGAAATACGATTTGATATGAGGGGGGTTAGTTTACATTAGTGAAGGAGAAAGGGGATGGGGCAATTATGATAGGAAAATGTGGTGAGCAATCCTTAATTTGATATAGAAAGAAGCAGTATGCCCCAATGGTATAAATGACCAAATGCAAAATCATGTATCTTGCATGGACTTTGAGACTCACAAACATGTGCAAACAAAAGATTATACCTAATCACTAAATGATTCTTGACACCATAGTGGATCATAGAGGGGTTTATATAGCAGGATGGAATTTTGAACCCCTTTGGCTAAGGTGTGAGAATCATTAGTAAATTAGGCTAATCACAGACACACCATACAAGGAAACCCATATCTACTCCATACCTTGTTGTTGACACATTGAGATATGAAAAGATCTAGGTGGCCCCCAACTTGGTAACTTTGTAGAGCACAACAATAAATCCAAAAAAGAAATAGCTAAATATATTGCCAAAAGGTAAGACTGATAGATGTTGTTGGACCAAGGAAGAATACATCCTATCAAGCAAAGATGGGGTGGATTGCGATGGGGGCATGTGAAGTGGTGGGATGACTCTAGGGATTGATGGTTTAGTACAAAGGTCTATGCAGGTGTGTATGTATTTTTCTTTTATGTTGTTTGTCTCAAGATGATATGGATGTTTCATTTGGGATGGTGAAGTGTTTATTGTGGTACTTTATTATGGAATGGGATTTTATTCTGTTATGGGTTGACGAGCAACTAGGTATATTAAAGACTACCTCCCACTACCTCTAATGGTGATGAACTTCTAAGCTATCTATTTATTATGGAAGTGCTTGAATGAGTGACATAAAGGAGGGTGAGTGGGTGTATGATAGATTCGAGAGCATGGTAGAAAAATATTTTTATTAAATTCAAGGTGGATTATTCCAAGTTGTAGTTGGTAGGGTGGGTGGAAAACTTATTATGGATGAATTTATTGTGGGTGGATGGATTTATTGTGGGTGGATGAAAATATGTCCTAATAAATGGTGGATATGTCCCTATACATGGTGCTTGTTTTCTAGGTTTTTACCATGGTACTTTCCCAAGGTGCCACAAAGTGGTTTTCACCATTGGATGAATTATTTCTCTTTTTACTATTTTTTGCTTCTTTTTATTTTTTATTTTTTTATTTTTTAGTATTTTTCTGATTTTTCTTATTTTGTTGGTTCTTCTTATGCAAAGAATTTTTTGAGATGGATGATATTCATGGGCTCTTCAAGGGTATCTCCTTCCATAGTGGCTAACTAATATGCCCCCGATCCATATTTTGTTGTAAAAATGTAAGCGCTTAGCCAATTGAGTTCAAACTTGCCCTTCTTTTCTCATTCTTTCTGATTACGTTGATTTTCCTTAAGGACCAAATATACAATGGAAAACTCTATAGGCTTGGTATAGTTATTGTAAGTTCTATGAAGACTATTTTGATATGCTCCTAGATGATTAAGGGCATTTAAACATTTCTCAACTGGAAGCTCCAACTATTGAAGGCATGCTACACAGTATTCTTCATCATCAATGAGATGTTGTAAAGAGATTCCCAATGATGGGAGTTCAACCTCTATTGGCAAGATAGCTTTGACACCATATACTAGGGAATAGGGAGTGACTCTAGTGGGTGTGAGAATTCTAGTACAATATTCCCATAAGATGAGATTAAGTTGTAAGTGCCAATCATGACCAATTTTATTGACCGTTTTCTTTAAGATTCTTAAGATGGTTTTATTTGTGGCCTCGGCTTGGCCATTTCCTTGTGGGTAATATGGAGTGGAAAAAAGGTGTTGAATGTGGAATTGTTGACACAAATGAAGGACTTCTTGGTTTTTGAACCTATTCGTCCATTTTCTATGATTATAGAAGCGGGAATTCCAAAGTGACAAATGATGTAGTGGAGTATGAATTTGGAAATTTGTTTCCCTGTAACATAGGTCATAAGTATGACTTCGACCCACTTAGTGAAATATTCAATGGTAGTGATTATGAATTTATGACCGTTTGAGGATGTAGGATGTATCTTTCCAACGAGGTCTAACCCCCATCATGAGAAAGGCCACATAGTAACAATGGGTTGCAATTCTTGTGATGGTGCATGAATCAAGTCACCATCTTGTTATCAAGGTTTGCACACTTTTACCAAATTGATAACATCCTGTTCCATTATGGGCCAATAATATATTGTATGAAACAAATTATTAGCTAATGTTGGTCCACTAGAATGGGCCCTAATAATACCTTAATGTACCTCATTTAGGGTGGTTTGAGCTTTTGCTGAGTCTAAACATCTTAGGAGGGTGCCATCAAAGGAGCAACGATACAAAGAATGTATCTAAGAATGGTGAAGTGGAATATTTTTCGGATGGAGGATTGGCGTTGTGATATTGACAGGTTGGGTGGGATGGTGTTGTTATGTACTTACTCATATATGTCTTGATACCATGGTGAATCAAGACCAACAATATCACCAACCATTTCAAATTCAGGAATATCATAAGCAAGGACCAAAATTTGTTCTTTGAGGAACTCATATTGCTGGCTATTTTACGAGACATCAACGAGAGAACCAATGGAAGCCATAGCATATGCTACTTTATTATTTACCCTTGGTATTTGATCAAACTAGATTTATGTGAAGTACTCCTTGAAGCTGTCCAAAATGCGTTTATAGGGAAAGAGTTTGTCATCCTTTATTTGATATTCATTGTTCACTTGTTTGATGACTAATTTAGAGTCATTTTATACCTATAATTTTGAAATCTTTCATTGGATGGTAATATTAAGCCCTGTTATTAGTGCCTCATATTTTTTATGTTGTTTGTGCAAGGAAATGTGATTTAGTATGAGCGGGGGGTTAGTTTGTGTTAGTGAAGGAGAAAGGGGATGGGGGATTATGCTAGGAAAATGTGGTGAGAAATCCTAAATTGGATATAGCAAGAAGCATTATGCCCAAATGGTATAAATGACCAAATGCGCGATCATGTATCTTGCATGGAATTTTAGACTCACAAACATGTGCAAACAAAAGATTATACCTAATCACTAAATGATTCCTGACACCATAGTGGATCATAGAGGGGTTTATATAGCAAACCAAAATTTTGAACCCCTCTAGCTAAGGTGTGAGAAATCATTGGTAAATCAGGATAATCACATACATGCCATACAAGGTGACCCATATCTACTTTGTACCTTGTTGTTGACACACTGAGATATGAAAAGATCTAGGTGGCCCTCAACTTGGGGACTTCATAGAGCAAAAAAATAAATCCAAAAAAGAAAAATCCAAATCTCTTGACAAAAGGTAAGATTGATAGAGGTTATTGAACCAAGGAAAGATGCATCCTATCAGGCAAAGATGGGGTGGATTGTGATGGGGAGCAAGCAAAGTGGCAAGTTAACTCTAGGGATTGATGATTTGGTACTAAGGTTTATGTAGGCATGCATTTCTTTTGATTTTATGTTGTTTGTCTTAGGATGCTATGGATGGCTCATTTGGGATGGTGAAGTTTTTATTATGGTACTTTATTATGGAATGGGATTTTATTATGTGATGGGTGGATGAGCAACTAGGTATTTTAAAGATCACTTCCCACTACCTCTAATGGTGATGATCATGTAAGCTATTTGTTTATTATGGAATTGCTTGGCTGAGTGAAATAAAGGAGGGTGAGTGGGTGTATCATGGATTCAAGAGCATGGTAGAAAAATCTCTTTATTAAATTGGGGTTGGATTATTCCAAGCTATAGTTGGTAGGGTGGATGGTAAACTTATTATGGATGAATTTATTTTGGGTAGATGGATTTATTGTGGGTGGACGAAAAGATGTCCTAATAGATGGTGGATATGTCCCTACATATGGTGTATGTCTTCCAGGTTTGCACCATGGTACTTGCCCAAGGCACCACAATTTTTTTTTTACCATTGGATGAATTATTTCTCTTTACTATTTTTTGCTTTTCTTTTTTTTGGTCTTTTTTTGGTCTTTTTTTGATTTTTTGATTTTTTTGTTTCTTCTTATGCGAAGAATTTTTCGAGATGGATGATATTCATGGGCTCTTCAAGGGGCTCTCCTTCCATGATGGTTAAATGATAGTCCCTCGATTCATATTTTTTTGTAACAATGTAAGGGCCTAGCCAATTGGGTTCAAACTTGCCCTTCTTTTCTCATTCTTGCAAATTATGCTGATTTTCCTTAAGGACCAAATCTTCGATGGAAAATTCTCTAGGCTTGGTCTTCTTGTTGTAAGTTTTGTGAAGCCTATTTTGATATGCTCTGAGATGATTGAGGGCATTTAAATGTTTCTCCTCTAGAAGCTTCGGCTATTGAAGGTGTGATACACGATATTCTTCATCATCAATGAGATGTTGTAAAGAGATTCTCAATGATGGGAGTTTGACCTCTATTGGTAAGATAGCTTTGACACCATATAATGGGGAATAGGGAGTGACTCCAATGGGTGTGTGAATGCTAGTAGAATATGCCCATAAGCTAGGATTAAGTTGTAAGTTCCAACCATAACCAACTTCATTGACTATTTTCTTTAGGATTCTTAAGATGGTTTTATTTGTGGCCTCATCTTGGCCATTTCCTTGTGGGTAATATGGAATGGAAAAATGGTGTTGAATGTGGAATTTTTGACACAAATTACAAAATTCTTGGTTTTTTAAGGGTCATCCATTTTCTATGATTATAGAAGGAGGAACGTCAAAGCGACAAATGATGTAGTATGAATTTGGAAATCTGTTTCCCTGTAACATAGGTCATAGGTATGGTTTCAACCCACTCAATAAAATATTCAGTGGTAGTGATTATGAATTTATGACCATTTGAAGATGTAAGATGTATCTTGCCAATGAGGTCCAATCCCCATCATAATAAAGGTGACTTAGTGACAATGGGCTATAATTCTTGTGATGGTGCATGAATCAAGTCACCATGTTGTTGACAAGGTTTGCACACTTTTACCAAATTATAGCATATTGTTCCATTGTGGGCCAATAATATCTTGTGTGTAGGAAATTCTTAGCTTATGTTGGTCCTCTAGAATGGGCCCCACAAATACCTTGATGTACCTCATTTAGGGTAGTTTGAGCTTTTGTTAAGTCTAAAAATCTTAGGAGGGTGCCATAAAAGGAGTAACAGTCCAAAGAATGTCTCTGAGAATGGTGAAGCAAGATATTTTTTGGATGAAGGATTGGCCTTGTGAGGTTGAGAGGCTGGGTGGTATGGTGTTGTTGCATAGGCATTCGTATATGTCTTGATACCATGGTGAATCAGGACCAACAATGTCAACAACCATTTTAGATTTAGGAATATCATAAGCAGGAACCAAACGTTGTTCTATGAGGAACTCATATTGCTGTCTATTTTGCGAGACATCAACGAGAGAACCAATGGTATCCATAGAATTTTTTGCTTTGTTATTTAACCTTAATATCTAATCAAATTGGATTTTTGTGAAGTACACCTTGAAGTTGTTCATCATGCATTTGTAGGGCAAGAGTATCCCATCCTTTGTCTGATATTCATCATTAAATTGTTTGATGACTAATTGAGAGTCACCATATACCTATAATTTTGCAATCTTTGATTGGATGGAAAGCTTAAGTCCTGTTATTAGTGCCTCATATTCTGCTGTGTTGTTTTTGCAAGGAAATGCGATTTGGTATGAGGGGGGGTTAGTTTTTGTTAGCAGAGGAGAAAGGGGATGGGGGTATTATGCTAGGAAAATATGGTGAGCAATCCTTATTTTGATATAGCAAGAAGCATTATGCCCCAATGGTATAAATTACCAAAGGCATGATCATGTATCTTGCATGGACTTTGAGACTCACAAACATGTGCAAAAAAAATATTATACCTAATCACTAAATGATTCATAGCACCATAGTGGATCATAGAGGGGTTTATATAGCTGACCAAAATTTTAAACTCCTCTAGCTAAGGTATGAGAAATCATTAATAAATCAAGATAATCATAGATACACGATACAAGGTGAGCCATATCTACTTCGTACCTTGTTGTTGACACACTGAGATATGAAAAGATCTAGGTAGCCCCCAACTTGGTGACTTCGTAGAGCACAACAATAAATCCAAAAGAGAAACAACTAAATATCTTGCCAAAAGGTAAGACTTATAGAGGTTGTTGGACCAAGGAAGGATACATCCTATCAGGAAAAAATGGGGTGGATTGTGATGGGGGGCAAGCGAAGTTGCTGGCTGACTCTAGGAATTGATGGTTTAGTACTAAGGTCTATGCAAGCATGTATGTCTTTTTCTTGTATGTTGTTTGTCTTGATATGATATGGATGGTTCATTTGGGATGGTGAGATGTTTATTATGGTACTTTATTATGGAATGGGATTTTATTATGTGATGGGTGGATGAGCAACTAGGTATATTAAAGACCACTTCCCACTACCCTAATGGTGATGATTGTATAAGCTATATGTTTATTATGGAAGTGCTTGGATGAGTGACATAAAGGAGGGTGAGTGGGTGTATGATGGATTCAAGAGCATGGTAGAAAAATCTCTTTATTAAATTGGGGCGGATTAGTCCAAGCTATAGTTGGTAGGGTGGGTGGTAAACTTATTATGGATTAATTTATTGTGGGTGGATTAAAATATGTCTCAATAGATGGTGGATATGTCCCTACACATGGTGCCTATTTTCCAGGTTTTCACCATGGTATTTTCCCAAGCTGCCACAAAGTGGTTTTCACCATTGGAAAAATTATTTTTCTTTACTATTTTTCGCTTTTCTTTTATTTTTTTGATTTTTTTGATTTTTTTGGTTCTTCATATGTGAAGAATTTTTTTAAATGTATGATATTCATGGGCTCTTCACTGGGATCTCCTTCCATGGTGGGTAATTGATATGCCCCTAATCCATACTTTTTTGTAACAATGCAAGGGCCTAGCCAATTGGGTTCAAACTTGCCCTTCTTTTCTTGTTCTTGCAAATTACGTTGATTTTCCTTAAGAACCAAATCTCTGATGGAAAATTCTCTAGGCTTGATCTTCTTGTTGTAAGTTATATGAAGCCTATTTTGATATGCTCTAAGATGATTGAGGTCATTTAAATATTTCTTGTCTAGAAGCTCTGATTGTTGAAGGTGTGTTACGCGATATTCTTCATCATCAATGAGATGTTGTAAAGAGATTATCAATGATGGGAGCTCACCTCTATTGGTAAGATAGCTTTGGAACCATATAACGAAGAATAGGGAGTGACTCTAGTGGGTGTGTGAATGCTATTACAATATGCCCATAAGGCAGGATTAAGTTGTAAGTGCCAATCACGACCAACTTAATTGACCATTTTTTTAGAATTCTTAAGATGGTTTTATTTTTGGCCTGGGCTTGGTTGTTTCCTTGTGTGTAATATGGAGTGGACTAATGGTGTTTTATGTGTAATTGTTGAAACATATTATAGAATTAATTATTTTTGAAGGGTCATCCATTGTCTATGATTATAGAAGCAGAAATTCTAAAGCGACAAATGATGTAGTGGAGTATGAATTTAGAAATCTATTTCCCTGTAACATAGGTTATAGGTATGGCTTCGACCCACTTAGTGAAATATTTAGTGGTAATGATTATGAATTTATGACCATTTGAGGATTTAGGATGTATCTTTTTGATGATGTCTAACCCCCATCATGAGAAAGGCCACATAGTAACAATGGGTTGCAATTCTTGTGATGGTGCATGAATCAAGTCACCATGTTGTTGACAAGGTTTGCACACTTTTACCAAATTGATAGAATCTTGTTCCATTATGGGCCAATAATATCATGTACATAGTAAATTATTAGCTAACACTAGTCCACTAGATTGGGCCCCACAAATATCTTGATTTACCTCATTTAGGGTGGTTTGAGATTTTCCTGAGTCTAAACATCTTAGGAGGGTGTCATCAAAGGAGTGACAGTATAAATAATGTCTCCAAGAATGGTGAAGTGAGATGTTTTTCAGATGAAGGATTGGTGTTGTGAGGTTGAGAGGTTGGGAAGGATGGTGTTTTTATTTAGGTATTTGTATATGTCCTAATACCATGGTGAAGCAAGACCAACAATGTTGCCAACCATTTCAGGTTTAGGAATATCATAAGTAGGGACCAAATTTTTTTCTATGGGGAACTTATATTGCTGGTTATTTTGCAGGACATCATCAAGAGAACCAATGGTATCCATAACATATACTAATTTATTATTTACCCTTGGTATCTGATCAACCTAGATTTTTGTGAAGTACTCCTTGAAGCTATCCACCATGCGTTTGTAGAGAAAGAGTTTGTCATCCTTTGTCTGATATTCATCGTTCACTTGTTTGATTAATAATTGAGAGTCACTATATACCTATAATTTTGTAATCTTCCATTGGATGGAAAGCTTAAGTCTTGTTATTAGTGCCTCATATTCTACTATATTGTTTGTGCAAGGAAATGTGATTCAATACGAATTAGGGATACAGTCTCATTAAAGTGTGGAAAAAATTATTCCTGCCTCTGAGCCATGTTGTGTGAAAGATCCATCAAAGGATAGGTTCCAAAATTTTCATTCTTCTGTAGTCAAGATGTGTTCATTTGGGAATTCTGACAACAATGGGTGAATATCCCGTAAGGGAGCTTCGACAAGCTGATCAACAACCACTTGTCCTTTAATAGATTTTATTTCTACATACTTGATGTCGAATTCACTAAGAACCATTACCCATTTAGTTATTCTTCCTTGGAGGGTTGCCTTTGAAAGAAGGTATTTTAATGGATCCACTTTTGAGATGAGTTAAGTCTTATTATTGAGCATATAGTGTCATAGTTTCTTAGCACAAAAAATCACATCCAAACATGCTCTTTCTATTGATGTGTAGTTCAACTCACTACCAACTAATGTGTGAGATATGTAGTATATGGCTCTTTCCTTCCCCTCATTGTCGTGTCGAGCTAGCAATGCCCCCAGTGCTACTTGAGTAGTCGATCTATACAAAAGGAGTGATTTATCTACTTGTGGAGGTACTAGGATTGGTGGTGTTGCAATATAGTCTTTTAGTTTCTGGAATGCTTGTTGACAACTGTCATCCCATTTAAACGTGATTTTTTTGTGAAGTAGGTGGGAAAAAGGTTAGCATTTATCATCCAACTATGCAATGAATCTTCGAAGTGCTTGTAGCTTTTCCTGCAGAATTATGAGTTGTTTGATGTTCTTTGGTGGAGGCATTTCTCTTATTGCCTTTTATTTTGGCTAGATACGATTCAATTCCTCAACAAGAAATAATAAAGCCTAATGGTTTTCCGAATGAGACTTCGAATACACATTTCTTGGGATTAAGTCATAGTCTATAGTTTTCTAGCCAATGAAAGATTCTTTCAAGTACTTCAATGTGTCCATATTTTGTTTTTGATTTTCCTAGGAGATCATCCATATAGTCTTCCATAATGTCATGTATTATGTCATGGAAGATAATAGTCATTGCTCTTTGATATGTTTATCCTGCATTTTAAGTCCAAAGGGCATGAATTGATAACAAAAGGTTCCCCATGGAGTTATGAAAGTGGTTTTATGCTGATATTATTCGGCAATACAAATTTGGTTATATAACCTGAAAATCCATCCATGAGGGATGCTATTTCATGTCTAGCGATAAGATCTACAATCATATCAATATTGGGCAATGGAAAGTCATCTTTTGGACATGCCTTATTGAGATCTCTGAAACTTGCACATATGTGGATGCCCCTAGTAGGTTTGGAAACTATTACAATAGTGGACACTCATTCAGGATAATCAATAGTTTTGATAAATCCAGCTTCCAAGAGTTTCTGTAATTCTACTTTTACCAAGAGAGATATTTGTGGGTGCATTTTTCACAACTTTTTCTTGACAAGTTTTGCATTTGGATACACTGCCAAATGATGTACTATGAGGGATGGATCCAACCTTGGCATGTCCTTGTTGTATGAGTGTGAATTTTCATCCCTAACGCAAATTCCCCTTTCACCCCTTTACACTTTAGAAAATTGAAAGCAGAGGTTTAATTCCACTTAACACTGCTGCTTGCATTCCACTTAGTGCCTTGTTTGTGTGTCGGTGGGGGAATTTCTATTTGGGACACCCGCACGACATGCAGACATCCACGTAATGCGCTTATGACCCTAGTAGATTTTTGTGGTTGGAGTCTGTAGGGACGTTACACTTTCAATTGGAAGTTGAAGTGTAATGCCCCTCTTTCGTTGACTGACCTGAATATGGCCATTTTTTATCTTCTCCTTCATATTCTTGACCATTCCATCCATTCTCGAAGTTTTGCAAGATCGATTTGAGCACTCTCTCCATTTTCATTTTGTCTATGTTCAATCTTTGTAGTAGCATTCTTCACTCCATTGTAACAATCTACCACTCCATCACTCTGATAGTATGAGTGCAGGATAAACACCATGACAACAAAGACTTGACATCCTCTCATTCACTCCTCCACAAGCCTTGAATGCTTTGGATGGAGGTGGTAAGATCCTCTCATATCCTCTATTGTATTCGGTTGAGTAATCACATACTATTTTGTAGTGTTTCTTGCTTACATAGCTTGTATTTCCCTTCTTTATAGTTATTTCTATCATTGCAAACTTGGTTGTCCATGGAGGTGGAAACACCAAGATGGGGGTCTGATTGAGGCAGGCCCCTAAACAACCCCACACTTTCCCTCTTTATTGCGTGTAGGTGGAGAGATCTTGAAGCCAGCTGGCAAGAGGATTATTCTACGAAATTATCTTCGTCACCCTTGCGGTAATATACTTCTTTTATCATATATGTATTTACCTTTTTCCTTTCTTAGTCTTGTTCTTCATTTCTCAAAACTACTAAACTAGACTGTTAGTCCTTTTTCAAGATTCCAACCTTGTTTCTCTGGTTTTTTATCCATACAAACACCAACACACCTGCAAAATGCCAATGCGTCGCACTGTCGTCCCAGAACCGTGCTTTTGTCCTCGGATAAAGAGCTACCTGAGACATAGAGTTGACTCTAGAAAGTGACTCGTCTAGTCTCCTTTCAACTCTTGGGATTGCAGAGTGATTGAAGGACACATATTCTTCATCATTCTCATCCCTCCTATCGTAACTATCCTTTAAACTGGGGTAAGTTAACCCGTAGCCTTTCCGCTCTTGGCCTTTCGTGACCTGGGGCCTTGCAGTGGTTGGTCCCTCTCTTACATTTTTGGTGAACTCGATTTGAAAAATTTTGGTTCCATTTTTTGATACTAAATGTTCCTTTCCTCATATCCTAGGAGAGTTTTAGGTGTGAGTGTTGTGAGGCTCTCGCCTCACAACCCAACTTGAGACCTCTAGTAGGCATAGTTGGAAGGTTCCAAATTATTGTGTAACAAAACCTTAATTGGGTCACTACCTTATCTCACAGACCTTAGGAGGCTCTGTAGAAGTACTATTGGTGTGCACAATGGCCTCTTTCTTAAATCAACCTATTCCCTCTACACAGACTATGAGTAGTGGTACTAGCATAACCTTCACCTCACAGGATATGCCAATGGGCTTCAATAGAGATCTATCTCCTCTTTACATTCCTACAAGGATACACGAGAATACTGTAGCAGGTGTTCTCGTTGATCTAACATCTCAAGTGAATATAATAATTGGGGAGATCATGTTGATTAACTTCCTGTATAAGGATGGGTATGATGCACCTGAGAGTACCATATGCACACATGACATAATTTTCATACCTCCTATAAGGATTATTATCCTATCAGTCCTCGTTGGACCTAAATCTATGAGCCTTAAGTTTGACATCATCTTAGGTTCTGAACTCTTCAGATTGAAGCTAGGTATCCCCTGCCTAGTAGCTATGAACGTAGTTCCCTCGATTATACACAAGTGTCTGAAGTTTGTTCATGAAGGTTCAGTACATGTTGTCCATGACATTGATTATAGACCACTAGTTGCACGTGGTAGCTATAACTTAAGATTAATTTTGGCCCATGCCCCTTGGTCCTCTCCCACCTAGGAAGGACCTCCTACATTGCACATATCAAAACTATAAGAAAGGGTGCACTAGGCCAAGAGTGAGATACACTCCGTCGCCTTATGCTATTTCATATAGAGCTTGTTTGAAAGCTGATAGTGATGCCGCCAAGGCACGTAGAAGAGAAGTGGTCTCGAGATCCTCCTTCTTCCTCTTCCTCTCTTCATCTCAATGCTTTCTCTCATATTGTTGCGGTACCATCTACTTTTGTATCACATTTGTGAAAGAATCCCATGGTGTCCACTTGGCAAAAGGCCAAGCGTCCTGCATTCGAGCTTCTTGTCTTCCCACGGAGCCTAGAACCATTTGATACAATAGACAAAAAGTCCTCCATGGATAATCCTCTCTGTCTTAGCCTCCACAGCCTCCTATTGTTCATGTTCCTAGAACAGTGAACAAGAAGAGGCCCGCTGCTGAGGTGCTAGAGTCGACTTACCCCACTATTTCTGAACTTGCCCCTCCTTCTCCCATTTAGGAGTCTATCTTTCTATCGAAAACAATTGTGGAAGACACTCCCATGGCTGAACAAAATCCTTCCATCCCTTTGTTGATCCTGACTTCTAGTTTGAAGAGCCATAGAAACCGCCTTGCATGTGAATGCAAGCACCGACAAAAGGCTCTCCTAGCTGAGCAAGCCTCTTTACAAAAGAAGCAGGAAGAGAAGACAACACCTCCTACTACGTCCTCCTCTTTCCCTCCTTCCATCTCTGAATCTCTTTCGGTTCTCGTTGTGAGCACACATGCGCTTAGAAGGGTACAAATGTTCATCGATCCTTTGGCAGAGCCACCCTTATTGACCTCCATCTCAAATGTCTTTCCTTTCCCAAAGCCCATGGATATGGTGAACACTTTGGTTGTATCCACTACAATTCTTTCCTCTTCTCCGTCGACCCTCCTTGTTTCATTTGTGGGGAGTTCACCTCCTCTGATGAAGAAGAAGGTAGAGCATGGCCCCTCTATCAATGGAGGACCTAAGAAGATCCCACCTTATCTAAAAGGTGGCCCCAAATTGAATTGTTTTGTCCTGGTAACGAAACTAGTCCCAGACTCCCTTGAGTTTGTCACCGCTCCCGAGTCCCTCGATGAGCCCAACGGTGAGCCTCAAGTGCAAAATTCTCTATCTACCAAGGTAAAGCATGACAATCTCATTAAGTGCATATTTAACTCAGTGGATGAAGTTTCGACCTTGTCAGTAATCTTTGTAAGGTCGTCGACCTTGGACCCACAAGAGCTAAGCGACAGAGACCTCACTAGTCCCTCTACCTTGGCCCTTGTTGTAGGAGGATTGAAAGCTCCTCCCCTTAACATTACACCATTTCAGACTCATCATCCTTCCCCCTACGATGATCTAGAGTGGGAAGCTAACGAACTCTTGATTGACCAGTGTTAGGGGGAGACCCTCTTCTTGATCTTTAGATTAGATGAGTGTGTGTTTTGATGTGTTCCCTCGTAATCCTGCTATATGTGCTTGGATGACCCTCATTACCCCTGTTGGTACTTGGATATAGGCATGGTGTTTGTGTTGTAAACCTTATTCTATATGTATCTCCATTATTCCATGTTTGTGATTGACTTTCGGTAAATTGGCGATGATGCAAAGCGTCAGGAGCATTTAGGCCTCCTTCCATGTTGACCCAATTTTTTATTTTTTCTTTGTCTTTGGTGCATTCTTCTTGATCTGGTTGGGGATTGATAATATTTCACCTCTTACTATGGTTACCTAATATATATATAAATAAAGGAAGATCTGACCTCGCAAAATCGGATCCCCCTGTGCCCTTTGTGTGTGGTACGCTTTCTTTTCTTTTCTCTTTATATTTCTCTCTTCTTTGCTTGAGTTGTCCCTTTCATGTGTGACAACACCTCCTCTACATCACTTGGTCTTTAGAAAATTCATTCATTTCCAAATGAATCTTTTCTCAAAGACCCTTCACACACTTCTTTGTTATAATTGTGTTCTCAACTTGAAACCCTACCGAAATATGTTTCCTTCATCATGGGTTTGTAAAGAAAGGACTTGAAAACCCTCTTCTGAAGTGATAATGGTCTTAGTCTTCCCCTCACATGAGTGCATCTCCTTCCTTTCAAATTCCTTGATGAAGTGAAAATATTTTGAAAGGATTCCTTGTTGATGAATCAATTCGAGAAGGAAGACGATAGCTTTTGAATAGTGTGTCCCTTGAGTGGACCCCTCCCTTTCACGCGGGGTTCCCAAGGGACCCCTTCAAAAAATTTCAACAAAGTTCTATGGCATCTAGCTTGGGGTCAACCCAACTAGGTCGGCTTCACACCTTGATGTCTAGTCCGTGGGCAACCCAACTAGACCATCCTCACGTCTTTACGTCTAGCTTGGGAGCAACCCGACTAGACTTCACTTTTCAAACAACATGTCCCTTGAGTGGACCCTCCTTCCTTTTGAAGGGCTCTTGAGGGACCCCTTTGAAAGTCTTGCAACTTAGCAATTGTCTGTGTGACTATCTGTTCACTAGCCTGTGTGGCTGCTTCTTGATGTGTCCTATCTGCGGGTAAGCATGTCACCATCTCTGACTCTACGGAGTCCCCTTTACTCGGTCTCCCTCATGTGAGAGTTCTTGGGTGATACCTTCCTTATAGGTCTATGGGTCTATAAGGCACTCTACTCGGTCTCCCTCATGTGAGAGTTCTTGGGGGATACCTTCCTTATAGGTCTTTGGGGCTATAAGGTGCTTTCCCTGGTTTTCTTCATATGAGAGTTCTTGAAGGATACCCCCCTTGGACGACTGTGAGCTTGTGAGGCACTTTCATACTTCAACTTCGTAGTTCCGCAGAACTACGAAGTCCTTTCCCACACTTCTGGGTTTTCCAGATCATGCTTTGCTTCCTCATTGGTTTAGGTATACATCTCTTACTCTATTAATTTCTTACTAATCTACTTTATCGAAGCACTCATCAGTACTCGTGCTCACTAAAGTGGGGGAAAAATGTATGAGCATGAATTTTCACCCCTAACACAAATTCTCCTTTCACCCCTTTACACCTTAGAAAACCGAAAGTAGAGGTTTAATTCCACTTAAGCCTATTGCTTGCATTCCACTTGGAACCTTGTTTGTGTGTTGGTGGGGGCATTTCTGTCTGGGATTCCCATGCGACACGCAGACGTCTTTGCAATGCGTTTACATTCCTGGCAGATTCCTTTGGTTGGAGTCTACAAAGACGTTACACTTTTGATTGGAAGTCGAAGTGTAATGCCCCTCTTCGGCTGGTTGACCCAAATATGGCCATTTTTCATCTTCTCCTTCATATTATTGACCATTTCATTCATTCTTGAATTTTTGCAAGATCGATTTGAGCACTCTCTCCATTTCCATTTCATCTACGTTCAAGCTTTGTAGTAGCATTCTTCACTCCATTGCAACAATCTACCACTCCATCACTTCAATAGTGTGAGCGTAGGACAAAAACCACGAAAACAGAGGCTTGATCTCCTCTCATTCACTCCTCCACAAGCCTTCATTTCTTTGGATAGAGGTGGTAGGCTCCTCTCATCTCCTCTATCATATTTGGTTGAGTAAGCACATACTATTTTGTAGTGTTTCTTGCATACATAGCTTGTATTTCCCTTCTTTATCATTATTTCTATCATTGCAAACTTGGTTGTCTGTGGAGGTGGAAACACCAAGACGGGGGTCTGACTAAAGCAGGCCCCTAAGTAGCCCCAACACTTTCCCTCTTTATTGCATGAAGGTGGAGAGATCTCGAAGCAAGCTGGCAAGAGGATTATTCTACGAAATTATCTTTGTCACCCTTGTAGTAATATACTTCTTTTATCATATATGTATTTACCTTTCTCCTTTCTTAGTCTTGCTCTTCATTTACCAAAACTATTGAACGAGATTGTTAGTCCTTTTTTGGGATTCCAACCTTATTTCTTTGGTTTTCTGGTTGTACAGACGTCAACGCACCTGCGAGATGCCAGCATGCCACACTGTCATCCCAAAACTGTGCTTCTGTCCTCAGATAGAGAGCTACTTGTGATGTAGATTTGACTCTATAAAGTGACTCATCTAGTCTCCCATCAACTCCTGCGATTGTAGAGTGATCGAAGGAAACATAGTCTTCATCATTCTCATCCCTCCTATTCTAAGTATCCTTTAAACTAAGGTAAGTTAGGGAAACCTTTCTACTCTTGGACTTTCATGACCTAGGGCTTTGTAGTGGTTGGTCCCCCTCTCTTACACTTGTATGTCCAAGAAAAAAAAATTATCTTCTTTTGAGGAATTCTCCTAGTTTTTCATTAAATGTTTCTTCTAGCTCCTTGGAAATGTAGGTAATTTTAGGTTCCTCATTTGTTCCCAAGTTGATTTTTGTGATGTCTTCAATCACTACAGTAGATGTCTCATCATGGTTGGGGATCAAATCAAGTTCCCCATCCTCCAATGCCTTTGAAAGGTTTTCATCAGAGGATGTGTCTTTTATTTTTACTTTTTCACGATCCAAAATCTCCTCATTGAGGTTTTCACTAAGGGGTCTTTCTTTCTTATTTTTATCTTTTTTTTAATGACTGAGGCACATGATTTTTTCTCCAAAGTAGGAATATTTTTGTAGTGTGATTTGGTTATCCTACTTACGATTTATTAATGGGAGGTGTTCTCAAACTCCCATGATTTATGCAATTGCTTCATCATTTTGGAATATGTCCAAGACAGGGCGTCCTTGTTGGTCCCAATCAATTAATTCAGGATATACAAGTTGGAGGTCAATAGAGGATGAGATGGTGTATATGTGATCAGTTTCAAAAATTTAAGTGATGGTGTGAAAGGATTCTTCGATGGCTTCTTCCTGAGAGTTCTTATCACTAGAAGTATTACCACCTTTTTCATGAGTACCTTGGGGTTTTATGGTTACCAAATCAGTGGCCAAGAAGCCAATTCCTTGATGGTATTTATATTTTTGAAGCTAAATGGGTTCCATGATTCCTTGTTCTTGTGCCCCCAATCCTTTGCCTTTGTAGCCCAAATTCTTGCATAAGTCATTTCCCTTAGGATACCTATGGATCTCAAGGGTAGGAAGCTCATTTTTCTTCTTTGTACATCCAAGAGGAAACATCCATTTCTAGGCCCAAGTCTTCTTTGTCCAGTAATCCTCATTTATTGAAGTTCTTGAAGGTTTCTTTTAGTTTCAAGTTGAGTGTTTGACCATATGAGCATGGAGATATAGGGAGTTTTCCTATGCAAAAGGAATTTTGAATTTTATATTATCCACATCCTTTTTCGGTTATCTTGACCTTGTCCTCAGGAATGGGAGGCGGTGTTGATGATGGGTGCAATGCGGATGGATTAATGTAGGTGGATGAGGTGGAGGCTTTATCATTAATGGGGAAATGATTGTATCTTTTGTACTTTTTTTCCCAATTCTTTACAAAATTGGAAGGGTTGTGGGTTGGTGGGAATGGTGATTTATTTTCCATTATGAGATAATTTTAGGCATTGATAATAGGTGGAAGGGAAAAGTTGCATGGCATGTATCCAAGGTCATATGAGGAGGATGTTGTATGGTAGGTCAAGGCCAAGTATGTGGCATGTTATTTCCATAATGTTTGGTACAACTTGAATAGGTAGTTTGATGGTACCTTTTGATTCCCTTTCAACATCATCATATGTCATTATAGTTATCTTTTTATGGGGATCAATGACATCATTTGAATAACCCAACTATTTTATTAATTTCAATGTGCATAAATTTAGATCAGATCCACCATCTATTAGGACCCTTTTAATGTTATGATTATGGACAATGGCTTCGATGTGTAATGGTTTACTATGGGGTGTTTTAGAATGAAGGGCTTTATTAGTGAATGATAGTTGGTGTGAGGATGAAAGGTGTCCAATTATAGCTTGGAATTTATTAACATTGATATCACTTGGAGCTTGAGATTCTTGAGGAGCTTTCTCAAGTTCCTCTTTATGGATGGGTGAGGTGCAAAGGAGTTCTAAGATGGAAATTTGAGATAGGGTTTTTCCAAGGCGCTCAATGATATTGTATTTATTAGTGTTGGATGGAGTGGATGATGAGGATGATGCTCCTTGTATTGTCACTTGGCCTCGACTGGTGGTAACAACACAATCAAGTGATTTTATGGTTATGGTGTTACATTGATCAATTTTGCCAATGATTTTGTCATGTGTGGATGGATTGGAACTATTGGTATATATATATGAAATATTATTATATGAGGATTTCTCATCATTATGTTGTTGTGTGTAGATTCCTAGTTGCTCTTTGGGGAGTTTTGGTTTTGAATTTTGATTTCTCCCTTATCAATGAGATCTTGAATGTAATTATTTAGTCTCATAAATTTGATGGTGTTATGTCCTTTAATGTGGTGGTGTTCACAATATTCGTCTTCCCTATAATATTCAGGTTTGGATTTACTTTCATCAAGGGGTGTAGTGATAGGGAATTTGATGATGTTTTCTTGTACCAATCTATGAAATATGATATCAAGAGGTTACCCTAGAGGAGTGTATTTACATTTGGATTGGTTCTTTTTTTTTACTTTTCCTTGGGGAATAGTTATAGTCTTATAGGAATTTTGTTGTTGTGTGTTCTAAGATGGTGTGTTTTTTATGTTTTCAACACGTTTACTGTCAGTCACACCATCATTTACATTTTTTTTTAGACCAATATTTGGGTTTTTCATAGGAGGTTTGGCTATGGTCTTTTTGGTATTTATAGATTTTTATTACCCCTTCTGCAATTAAAGCTTTTTCAATGGTTAACACTTTTTCAATGACTTCATCAAAGGTTGTGACACATTGTAGTTGTAAATGAAGAGCTATTTTGGGGTGCAAATTTTCAATGAAAATGTTAACCATTTGTTTTTCTAGTACTTGTAAGGGGAATCTACTTGCAAGGTGTCACCATCTTTTAAGGAATGAAGCAAAAATTTCCCCATTATATTTGTTTTGTTGTGCATAACTTATCCAAAGTTATTTCTTGGTCAATGTTATATGAAAAGTGTGTTACAAAACATTTGACTAAGTTTGCAAAGGACATAATGGATCCATGGGGTAATTGTGTAAACCATTCCAAGGCTTGGCCACTAAGGCTCTTAGGGAATAACCTCATGAGGTATATTTCATTATAGGCCACTTCTTGGCATGCGACTCTAAATTATTTTATGTGTTTGATGGGGTTACTTTTACTTTTGTATTTGTCAAACATTGGGATATCATAGTCCTTAAGGAAGGGGCTTTCTAGTAAAGATTGGTCAAATGGATAAGGACATATGTCTTCATACCTAAAGGTCTTCTTGGTTTGACCACTTTGGATTCCTCGAATCATGTCTTTCACTTTTTTCAACTCTTGGGCAAGGTAATGATTTGGTGGAGGATTTTGGAGTAGTTGATTATACATGTATTGATAGGTGGTGTTGATGGGGGATTATTGATGTTGGTATTGTATTGTTTGTGATTAGATGTCGAGATTTGATTGTTGATATGTGTGGGATTTTAGGGAGGTGGGGGTGGAGGATTGTTGTGTTGGGTTTGGGTATGAATATTGGTAGTGATGATTTGGGGGTTAGAAGTGAATGCATTATAAGGAGGTGGAGGTTGGTTATGGATGATTTATTGTTGAGGGTTAGGGTTTAATAAACTATTAGGGGGTGGGGGAGGGTTATTGTTGTTAGGAGTTTGGGAGATGTTGTGTGGAGCGCTGCAATTGGCATGAATAGATCAATTGGGGAGAGGTTGAATGGGTATAGTTGGGTTGTAGGGGGCATAAGTGATGTTAGTATTAGGGGGAATAGTGACCCTTAGATGTGATGAAAGTGGGGGTATATTATTGAGGGGTTGTGTTATATTTATGGAGGGACATTTGTGTTTATGATGAGAGGTGTTGTGGTACTTGAGGAAGGGGGTAGGTTGGTGTTAGATAAGATTGTGTTTATGGAAGAGGTTGTGTTTGTTAGTGGGAGTATATTGACATTAGGTTGATTTGTGTTGATGGAAGAGGGGATATTGGTATTAAGTTGTGGATCAAGGAGATGATCCAAGAAAGTAGTGGGATGATGAGATATTTTTTGAAGGGTCACTACCTCTTGCTTGTAAGATGTTGACGATGGAAGGTATTTTAGCCCCTTGTGCTATAAGGCTAAGGAAAAGGTAGTCTTTGTCAAGGAGAATGGTTTTATCCATCATTTCTTGGTTGTGAGGATCATTGGTGAATTCTCTTAGTCTATGGGAATATTTTGGGGCATCTACCATCTCTTCATGGGGGGTTGGTGGTTGAGATGAAGTGGTGTTGAAAAAGGCTTCTCCTTGAGAATCCTTGAGAATCCATTAATTTCCTTGCTTGGGATCTAGTTATTGGCATGCAAAGGAATCTAATTCTTTAAGAGATTAAGGGTGTGGACTTTGAACTAGGTTTGGATTTAGAGTTGTGATGAGATTGTTGAGTGGTGAGGTTTAGACTAATGTTTAGATGATGGAGTTTGTGGATTAGGATGTCTTTAGGATTGGTTCAAGATGTTTCATTTAATAATGTGATTGAGGATGATTTGTTTGGATTGGTATGATAGGATTGGTTAGGATGATTGGATTAAATTGATGGCAAGCAACCACAGGTTGTGATAAAAAGTTGTAACCTAGATCCTTGGGATAGGATGATTTAGGATTTTCTTACTTAGGATAGGCAAGTTCCTAAGGAAGTCTAGATGGGGATGATTTTGAAAAACTTAGAAAAAGGGAGCCAATTCCTTAGGCTAAATTATCCAAAAAAATATGGTCTAATCAAGGATGAAACTTAAGATAGGAAATTTCTTAAGCTACATCTAGATTAGTAAAGATGATGGAGGATCTAGATTAACTCCTAATGACAAATTTGGTTTGAGAAGGATAATGGTAGGCTTAGATGATGATTTTTGAAGATTTAAAGGATGTATCCTAAGGTTGGATTAGATGATGATGATTTATGGGATGGGTAAGATGATGATGTGAATAAAAAGAGGGAGGTGATATCAAATCCAAGGTGATGAGTGATTCCAAGGTTTTTCCTAATTCCAAAGGGGGAATTTTAAACGATGGGGAGGGTGGGGGATTGATAATGGTAAATTTTAGATATGAAGATGGAGTGATTGATGATCAGAAGGTTGCAGAGTTGAAAATTATGTCAGACTAACCAAGGAGCCCCAAGAGGTCAAATTAGAAGGCTCAGATTCAGTGACAGGACATAGGTGCAGTTTCAAGAAAATGTAGGCGCAATAGTTTTTGACAAAGGCATAAAATTTTAGGCGCAATAGCTTTTGATGGAGACACACCTATTTTGGTCGCAAGCATAGTTCTACAATATTATGTGTTTTGGCAAGATATTTGATAGACAATAAAATACATTAGCCAAATTCAAATTTTTTTGTTGTTTTTGAAGGGTATGGCCAAATCCTCATCCCTTTGGTTGATTCATCTTTCATGGGTTTCACACAAAAAAGACATTTCAAGCACTTGATTACAATCCCTAAGCTCAAGTAGTTTTATAGACTAATGTGGTCCCAAAACTTAGAATCTCCTTCAACTTTAGGGAGGGACACCCTTTCGGGTTATGCATCACCTTTTTTCTACAAGAGTTGATAGCTAGGGGCCTCCTGCTATGGAAGGATACTGCAAATCAACCTCTCCTCAAAAATATGCATATAGCTTAAACAACACTAAGGATTTATGTCTTACTCAAGGGAGCCAAATGTTGGGAATCTATAGGGTGTGATGCACATCCCTTGCACCACACTATTCTACGTTTGATGGTTTTCTAGGTTTACAATGTTTTTCTAGGGAGTCCTTTATATACAAAAGGTACATGAGGCTCAAACCATGAACACTATTCTGTCACAAGCATGAGACAAGAAATTTACTGAGGTACTAAAATCTTGGACCAACCCTTCACCCCTAGCTTGGAATTACCCTAAGCAATCAAAGCTCCACCAATTATGATGCAACTAGATTGGGGTACAACTTTAGTTCTTCCCCTTTATATACCCCATCAATACATGTAGTTGAGATCATCCCCTAGGGTGATGAAATCCCTAGGAAATTCTCCTAAAGGGAAAGGTATGCTAAGTGTTTTTGATCCCCAAGATCGCATGAAGTATGAGGGGAGAGAATACACACAAAACTAGCAACCTTATGTTTACCTAAAACATTGATCTAAACAAAATAAAGAGATGCAAAGATTTATGATCCCCAAGATCACACTAAGTGCAAGGGGAGATAATATGTCTATTGGACCCTTCCAAGCATGACAAACAAGTTAATTAACCCTCTATTCTAATTCAGTACCTAAATTAGTGGAAAAACAAAATCTTAGTCAAACATCCTATAAAACCAAAAATTAGTAGTTGACTATATTTTTATTGGACAATTGGCCAACTACACCACTCATTAGTCCAATTTTTAGCCCAAAAAATGATTAAAAACCAGAATTTGACAAAGGCACAGTTTTACAAAATATAGAGACAAAAGCGCTGAAAACTAGAAACACAAAGTTTAAAACAAAAAACATAGGCACTTATTTATACTAAAATTGTGCTTACATTAGATTAAGTGGAATAATGCAATATGAATCTAATTATCAATGATGCTAATTATGTGATGAAAATATGCAAGATGCTGATATATTTCCTTATGATTGATTAAACAAAAATAGTAAAATGCTAAGATATCACCAAAAAATATTAAACTTAATATCTTAAATGAAAGCACTTAAATGTGAACAAAACAATGCCTTCATTTATAAGTCTAGTTAATACAATATGGATCTGGAAATGATTATGCTAGCCTGTCCTAATTGAAAGATATATATTACTGATATTTTATCAAATGAAAAATGATGCAAAAACCGTAAAAGCTTAGATGATTCCAACTAAACTACCTATGCTAAGTGAAAATAGTAGCACGATTTCCTATGGCGGAATTGCAATAGGTCTCTACAAAAGTGCAACAATGCAAGCACCACAAATTGTGACACAGGTGCAATAGGGTTCTATGCAAGCATAAAAAACCATAATTTGCCCAACAACAAGCATAATGTGAGTTCTTTGACCTTTTAGGTAAATTTTAAAAACCCAAAATAAAATATGATGTGATATCTAGTGGTCTTGTTTAGCCTAAGTAGCTTTTTAGGTCAATTTTTAGATTGTGGCTCTTTTTATCTTTTCTTTTAGTGTGATAGTTATATTTGTAGTTGCAAAAAGAAAAAATAAAAGAAAAATTATATGTTATGAACTAAAACAAAGTCAAAAGTCTTATATAAATCCGAATACAACCTTAAAACACAAACACAAATTTGCAAAACCTAAGAATAGTTATCAAAATGATGAACCCAAAATCAAAAAACGTGAGCGTCGAACTTTATGATGTAGGTGTGAAAAGTCGATACATAGGCACTGTTGGATTAAACACGATCACAACAAAATTGGACGGAGGCATCGCAAGTTGCTACAAAAGCACAAAAATTTGGTTCAAAAGCATGATTCTATAGTGTCTAAAACCTAGAAACCTTTGGTATCACACAACTTCAACAAAATGTTAGTAGGGACGTGAGTCCCATCGGGTGTGCCAAATGTAGAGGGGTAAAACTTTAACACAAAAATCATAAAACATCAAAGGAAATGAAATCAAATTGAAAGCATAAACAATATGCCTTTGGTGGCCCTCAAGATTGAGCTCAAGAGGTACCCTACTCTTGTTGGATTTTATCAAGTATAGATGTGGATTGCTCACAAGATAGCACCAACATAACATTAGCCAATTTCAAGATAGAGAAATGAGAGGTTGAAGGCCCAATTTATAGAAAATTGGAGGGAGAAATGGAGGGTTAAGATTGAAATTTAATGAAGGCCTAAGATTGCTTGAGAATGTGATGCATGGATCAAGGGTGTGGCTCATTAGGATTGTGACAAGTGTCACAATTAAGTGTGAGGAGAGAGGTGAGGTGTGCTCACACATGTGTGAGCACACTTTGGGATGAAAAGTCACTAAATTTTGGAGGCTATGTGTAAGATAGTGGAGGTAGGTGGGATTTATCTCGTTAATGAGACAAGATGATGGAGTTGAGAATGAATTTAAATTAAGAAATAATAGTAATGATGGGGGTTAGGATAGTTAATCAATGGTTAATTAGGCTAATGGGGTAGGTGGAGTTAATAAACCATGGGTTTATTAACTTGGGGTGAAGTTAATAGTTGGAGAATGGGATAATGAATGTTGATAGGTTAATTAATCAACACAATTGGGATTCAAAGCATGGGATTTAATGGGATCAATTAAATAAATAAGAATTATTTAATTGATTAGAAGCACTATAGTTTTAGAAAGTGATCTAATTAATTAAATAGAATGTTTCATTAATTATAAGAGGGAAACGGATTAATTAATTAAATAAATGTATTTAATTAATTAAAAGGGGAGGAATGGATAAATTAATTAAATAATTCTATTTAACTAATTAGGAGAAAATGATGTCAGATTTGGGGTGACTACACACACCTATGTCTAGTACTATCTTACATAATTCTCTCAAGGACTTTGGTGTGAGAAATGTTTCACATTCTTTAATTTAATTCATTTTAGATAATGAATCCCCAATTTATTTTATCATAATTCTATTACCCACTCATTACCTTGCACTAGAACATCCCCAAATTTGAAAGTACAACATGGTTCCACTCTACTCCTAACCTTGATATTCAATCCAAAGTCCAAAGAACCTTCATTTATAAGGTCAATACGTGGAAAAAGGAATAGAAAACAAGGTCAATGTTTGTGATCCTTATATTTAAAAGTTCAAGAAAATAATAAGGAGAATGATACTTTTTATCCCACAAAATAAAACATGTAATCATGGTTTGAATTCTAATTTTTCTGCTTTTTGGAAAAAAGTTTAAAACCAGAAACCCCCAAAATCACCATTGATGACATCATCCAAAACCTTTTAAAACTTAGTTTTCAAAGTGCTTAAAATTTCCAAATTTCATATTTACCCTTGTGAGCCTAATATGCACAACATAAGTTTTTACATCACAAAATATTAAGGAAAATTTTCCATCATAGTAATTATAAGATATGTTTTAAAAAAAATGACATAACATAAACAAAACTAAGTGAATTAAATATATCCTAACTTTGAATTCTAAATAAAAAAATATAAATATATCACCATAAACTATCCACTTATTGTGGGCATGGTGTCAAAACATGAAAAATCAAGCATAATCGAGAATTTAATTATATGAATATCTTGAGTTTCAATGCGATTTTCTACACACAAGGATTATATAGAATTCCTTTCACCTCCACATTCCTCAAAAGAATTCTCTATGCAATCTAATTCCAATTCCAAACCAAGTGATGGGCCTTAGAATTTTCACTTTTAGTCAGGTTTATTTATGTGTTTTGATTATGTTTCCATGACATTTCCAAACATTCATAAGACTCCATGTTTAATTCATAAAGCACTAGAACTAATTAATGATAGTTTGATAAATGCTTACATATGCATATGATAATTAATAAAATGTGATGTGATGTTTTGATGAATTATGTTAATTACAATGAATAAAGTATTTATGTGGAAGAAACTAATCTACCGCATAACAAGAAGGAACCAAGAACCCTAAATTGATGGACTATTGTTGGCCTATAGCCACAAGAAGTGATAACATACAATTGAAAGACTACAAGTATATAGAAGACGAAGTAGATATATGTAGCTGAGTAAGACACAATTTGATGAGGCTAGAGAATTTAAGACTTTTTCCACCAATGAAACTTCTTCCCGAGGGAGCAAAGACTCTTTGGTGATTAAAATGATGACGATAATTTTGTGTTTCATATCTCTACCACTTGTTTATGCATACCTATGGAATCAATTTATTTATCTTAGCTAGATAATTATAATAAGACTTTATTTTTGAGTTTTCATTTCATGTCTTCATGATAAAATAATATTCTTCCTATTTTATAAGAATTAGTTAACATTTGTAATTGTGATTCTAAGTTGTTTATATTAGTTAAAATTAGTTAGTCTATACAATGCAAGATTTATAGATAGAATGTAACAGTGATTTTTTTAGCATTTGTATCTTTCTCTTTTGAATAGAAATCAAAATAATCTTTTATCAAAAAGTATCAAGTTAATGTAGGATTGACTGATTAATAGTTATGTGATTTAAGAAAGTGCAATCACCCCAAGCAAGGGCCACTTGAGGTATGTCCCAATCTTGTTACTAGAAACATTATTTTAATATTTCACATTAGATTGTTAATTAGTTTCTCAATTAGTTTATAGTTGTCACCCATAGCCACTATTGATCAGTATCCATTATAGAATATGTGGCTATAACATTACTTGTAGCAATAGTTCGTAGTTCAATTGGCATTATTTTTGCATGTTTCGTTAATATGAATTCATTTTCAATTTAGTGCATTCAATTACTAGACTCAACTTCCTATGGAATGCCTATAACTCCTCATCCATACATACAATATTGATATCATCTAGAAGAAACATGTACCTGGTTTGACAATTAAATATAATCCATTATGGCTAATATTAGCTTGATAAAGGAAAAGAAAACAACAAGAAAAATCCAAAGAAAGGAGAGAAAGAGTTCTTAAGCAAGAGGGAATAAAAAATTAAAAAATACCTCTTTCTTTCCTTTATAACTTTCTAAAATCACTAAACCCTTATTTTCTTTTCATTTCACTTACCACTAATTAGATAATTCATAAGTGAATGTTTCCCATAAGATATTTTCATATTAGTGATTTTCCAAAGTAAAGTTCAACCTTAATAAAATATTAAGACTACTAATATTTCTAAGTTAATACAAGTATTTATTTTCTAAATTTAAGTAACACTTAAACCAAGTTAATTTGGCTATAGTTTAAAACCTAGATAATATTTCAATTCATAATGCATTTTTGAAATATCACCATGTTAAAATGCATAGGGTCATTCCATGATGTCAATTAAATTAATCAATTTTAAACTTAAAACATAAAGGTCATTTGCAAATACTTCAAACCAAGTAATACAAAAATTGATTAAAATGCAAATAAAAATAAATGATAAATAAACAGGCGTGATGAGAACACACACACACATTACTAGTTTATTGACAACATATGGATCCATAATTATCCTTGATTCAAATCTTGGTTTCATAGAATTATTAGATATGTCCCACAACTCAACCAAGTGTGATAGGGGATATACACAATATATTTGCCTAAATTGAACCATATTGAAATAACCATCATGGTTCTAAAACTTATGTTTGTGCACTCAATGAAACACCAAACATACTTGCTCCATACAAGATATTTGTAAATCATAAACTCCCAACATGATACACTATAGATGAAAACAATGTCAATAAGTATACATCAACTAAAAATCATCATAAAGTTTCATGGTCCAAAAACACAAGTGCAAAAATTAATAATCATCCAAAATTTGATGTTGAATGAGATAATAATTTAATCACATCACACATAATAGGTAATATGCTAACAATGGTGTTGAAATAGTCCAACACATAAAAATACACATATGTGAATCTAAAATTCATGATCCATATACCTTAATGGTCATCAACAACCTTACCAAGTATGATGTGGTATTAGAACAAAAAAGAGTCCAAGCATAATACCATAATGTATGCATCCCACAATATGTAGTCAAACAATAGGTACTAACATAAAACCTTTAAATGATAACATACATCGATGATGATCCAAAGCATCAAATCTAGTGCTAAGATACATCAAATCATATCATAAGTACCTAAGTCACACAATTAGGACACATCAATGAGAATACAAAGCCTCATCAAATGTTTGATACAAAGGATCATGGCATGCGCTAGGGGTAATTACATCATCCCCCACTAGGATAAGGTACCCATGGCATGCAATCCTGTAAGAAAAAATGATCCCAAGGTATTCATCCAAGGAGAAAAGCAATCAAACATAGGAGCATGGCTTCTTTCTTACACCACCCCAATGATCTACTATTCTAATTCAAACACAACTCACTATGTTCATCAATTTATATCTACGAAAGGAATGTGACACTCCATCATCAATTATCTCCAAGAAGTCAAAACATATATTATACAAATAACATCTTTCACACAAATATTGCATCACATTATCTTCATGCAAGGAATTCTCTAAAGGAGACTCAATAAAAAAAATAACTCGCAAGAATAGGAAATTATTATTATATAAAAATATAAATATTATATGTGAACACACTCACTAATGCACCATCATACCCTACACCATGTCAAAACATCTATGTCTAGTTTATGGAATTACATCTAAACAACATGTTGTGTACAACCATGTTACTTATAATGTGGCCCTTGTTTCTAAGACACATCATCATACACTCGACTAATGTCAAAGCGTTAGGAGGCATGATAATGTGTCCAAAATAATGCAATAATGGAAAAAGAAAGACACATTTCAAGCATATCTCATTCACATGATCCACGTGCATAAGAACAATAGCTAAGCTCATTCTAGTACTTAAATATGCATCATCCAATGTTGCACATTAAAGGAATTTATACAAGATTGTGTGTTTGCACATAACAAGAGATCCATATGAATACAAATATAATTCATAGATTTTTTGAACACTTCATTTTACATTGACTCACATTCCTAAAGAGTACAAGAAAATTATACCATTAAAAATATAGCAACACAACAACCAATAACTTGTAATTCTCCATGATTTGATCCCTTATCTTGTAAATAATAAAACAAGAACCCATTATTACATGATTTGTGCTGAAAACAAAACATAACCCAAATGTTGATAAGGTTTCATTGACTAGACATAGATACATGTATTTTCATTCGAGACTGAAACAATGTATAAACCCTATTTAAAATTCTTCTCTTTCCTTTTGCAAGTTGACAAACACATTTTCATTCAACAATGATACAAGATTCTTGCTACTACTTCAACTATTGGATGCATTTTAGAGCTGTGAACATAAACTTCCCAAAGTTATGTTTGGGTGATTTTTATTTTTGCTAAGTGCTGGCCCGCACCCCATTTGTTGAACATCATCAGGCTCTTTTTGCAATGGCTTCATCCGACTACTGCCATGTGTTCGCTAGGCACTCTTTGAAGGGATTTCTTCCTTCGCTCTTCTAAATGGCTTCACCATGCTTCCATGTGTCGACAATTCACACCCTTTTGGCTTGCTTCACTTTGCTTTCCTATCGGGTTACGCCCGAGTGCCACATATCATCAATTTACGTTCACTTTTGGTGGACCCCACCGACAACGTCATTTGTAAAGGATGCCTCCACGTGTCTTCACTACACATGTTTTCATTGCAAGGAGGGAGGAATGAACCACAGGAACCGACCTGTTGCCATGTGGCTCTTCTATGAACTTCATCGAGGAGAAGTAAGCAACAAGAAATGAGCCCCACCGAGATTTCCACATTTTATAACTGCCTTTGTGGGTGGGCGACACATGTCTACTGGAGAGTTGTTGCTTCTACATTAGGACCATTTCCATCATTTGCAGGGGATGCAAATGGTTTGAAAGCGATCACGTTCCATGCTCGAATCTTTTTATGTTGCAACGGCCAAAGGAAATCATTGCTCTAGGTATCATTGTTCATGATTTGAATCTTTTCTATTATAGAACCGCTAGGCGGTGGGAATTCTACCTATAAATGTTGCTTCTTCTTTGGAAAAAAGGGTTCAGAATTGGCAGGAAAATTTGTGGAAAGACATTAGGCCTCTTGTATTATTTTAGATGATTGTATAAGATTCGTAGACTATGCCATTGTTTGGCCATTTTGTTTGTTGGCTATTTGAATAAGCTTTATACCATGTCATTATTGTATTGAGTAATTTGTTCATAGACTTCTATAATTTCAATATAATTTTTCTAATTAGGACCATGTCTTTGACTCTTCTTTTCAGTAAATATATGAAAGTTATTTTATGTCATTGAGTAAATTATTCATATTTCCATTTTAATTTTTGTTGTTTTGGGTCATAGCAGATTGTTGAACGACCCTTAAATCGTATCTCAAAGATAGGTTTATCATGCCCATATCTAATTCTTGGCACATCGCCTTAGATTAGATTTCATTTTTACATTATTTTCCTTCTACCCTTTTCAACCCCCAAATTACAGAAGAAGTCGACTTCTTTAAAAACCTAGAGGTCACTCAGTTTAGTGCAATAGGTCCCCCTTTTAATTGAGTTTCCCATAAGGGCTATTACCTTGCCAATTTTTGGCATCAACAATTTCTTTTTTCTGGCACACCCGGTGGGACCGATTAAATGTACTTGAATCTAACATGGGTGTATGATCCATCATCTTGTTACTAGGTCTTAAACAACGAATAACCCTAGCTTGCTAGTGCCTCTGCTAGTAGCAGTACAAACCCAAACTCATCTAGTGAACGTTCTGATCCCTCCACCAACCATGTTACAATTTGCAAACAAGAACTATGTGGTGTGGGATGTCGGAAGTCCCCTTATAGCACTAGTAGCACCCACAGTTTGGGCCCCTATCCCAATCTATGCTCTAAAAGATATACCTAAATTTATCGAAGATGGTTCAAGAACATCGTTCGAACATCTACAAGATGTGGCAGATTTGTGTTTGGTGCACAAATTTATTGATAAAAATATAGTGCTAAGGTTTCTCGCGTCCTCTTTCAGTGGTAAAGCGTTATATTGGTGCCACACTCTATTGTCTAACACCATCACTACCTGGGATCAACTCGAAGATCCTTTCTATGAGATATTTTCAAGCGATGGAGATCAGTCCTCACTATACCATCAGTTGACAACTATAAAGTGGGCTCCTCATGAAGCCATGACTAATTTCAATGCTCAGTTTCACACAACTTGGCAGAGAATTCAGGCTGTTATTCGATTGTTGATCGAGTTGGCATTCATGTTCTACCTAAAACCCATCAATGCCAACATCTCTATGATGATCTAGTCTCTTAGCGAAACCACTCTACCAGATGCATACAACATAGTAGTTAAGACGAAGAACAATCTAATCAACGTCGAGAAGTTGTTGCCTCGACCCATCATGCCTTTGTTTCTCAAGGTATCAATTCCCACTCAAGAAATAACATCTACCAATGCACCTGCTCCTCCCCAATCTATGTATGCATATACGAGAGCGCCACAAAATGTTTCTTCTACATTCGACTCTTCAAAGTATGAGATGAGTGACATAAAGTAATTATTGTGGAACCTGGCAAATGAAGTAACTACTATCAAGCACAACCAAGCCGCGCCTCCAAGGCCAACGTACCAAAATTATCAAAGAGGAAGGCCTTCATACCAACATAACCAATATCAAGGAGGTACGCGCACAAACCCACAGGCTCAAGCAACTAATCAAATAGTGCTAGTACCTACTCTGTTGGGAGAAGCTCAAATAAGTGTGAGTAGAGAGTTGATCGTGAGGCAGAACAACCTCATCAAATATATCAATCCCTGGTGCTTCCCTTGCGGCAATGCACACATGCCTCAAAATTGTCTACACAAAAACTTACAACAAAAAGGTGGCAGGACAACGCATCCAAGGTGTGGTGTCAAGTTCAAGAGGTTACATATATGCCTCTCCACAAATGGAAAATGTGGTACTCACCGCTCAAATACAAGGAATGTCCTTGGAAAAAGAAAATGACATAGCTCTCGATCATGTGCTCTTTTCATGGATGGAAGGAGAGGAAGCAGTGTTCACATACAAGGCATCCACATCAGAGACCTCGCAGGTGTAGTTTGACTACAATACTTGTTGAAAGAGGAGATTTACGGGCAAACCGATCACTCCGCAACCTAAAAGTGTCCCCAACTAGCCCCTTGGTCCTTCCATAATTGCTCTGCAACTGCAACAGTGCAAGGAGATTGTTATAAACAGGGCTAAAGAACAAAAGACTTCAAGTCCACTACCATTCAATGTGGTGGAATAATTGATTTTTTTTTTTTGCTAATGTATCCCTTTGGGATACCTTAGCTATCCCGAAGCAGAATTCATTGCTACAGAAGGCCCTCTGGGAAGATGTGGTTATTGAATCTAGAGAGAAATCGCTTAAAGAAAAGACTATGGTCCCACCACCTTTGGCTAAAGTTCTCACAAATAGTGCAAAAGAGACCTCTATTGAGGTTAAAGAGAAGCTGAAACCCAAGCCCTTTTTCTTAACTCTTATTGTGGGGAAGAAATTATTGTATAATGCCATGATTGAATCTGGCGCTAGCACCACAATAATGCCCAAGAAAATAGTTGAAGCCTTAGGAATCAGCTATGAACCTTTGAGAAGGGGGGTTATACAGCTCGATGGGAACAAAGTTGAAACTGTAGGTGTCATTAAGACCTCCCCTTGACCTTATTCACCTGGCCAAGCATCATAGTTCTGCAAGATACTGCGATCATAGATGTTCCTCCCATGTTCGGCCTCTGCCTATCTAGGGAATTCACTTCAAAGATAGGAGGATATCTTTCTTTGGATTGGTCGCACCTGATCCTCAGGACTAAGCATGAAGCTAAAATGAAAATAGTTTCTGAATCTTTGCATTTAGAACATGTGGTCAATGAAGCCATGGTCAAATTTTAGGCTACTCATACCTCTTTCACTAAAAAAGAAACATATGGTACCGAGTTACTGGAGGATGAGAACATGAATGGAGACCAGACCAATCAAGAAGAGGCGTTCTTGAGTGAATACATAGATGCTGACCCTTTTGGAAATTATCATGCTACTGGATTAGGCACCTATATCATATGTGATGATGATAAAGAGATTTTGAAGGTTATAAAGGACCCTGTAGTCGATCAAGCCTTAAAGCTATGGACACTGCACTTTGATGGTGCAAGGTGCAAAGTTGGTGCTAGTGCTGGGATATGTTTGACATCTCCAACCAATGAGGAAATTCTCAGGTCTTTCCGCTTCTAGTTTTCTTATTCAAACAATGAAGCCAAATATGAGGGACTTGTGCAAGGTCTAAGCCTCACATAGTGGATGGGTGTCAATAAAATAATGATGTTCAAAGACTCTAAACTGATAATTAATCAAGTTTGAAACATATTTGTGGCAAAGAATGTTCACATGCGGTCTTATAGACATAGAGTTTGGGACCTCATTGAAGGTTTTGAGGCTTTTAACATCCAGGTGGTGCCTACAAAGCAAAATTCAACTGTAGATCACATGGCGACAATAGGATCTCAATTCAATCCTATCTCCAACTTGATCAAGAATGTACACTATTTGCAAGTGATTGTCAGAACCTCCATTTTGGATAATGATCAAAGTTGGTAGGTGTTTGAAAGCGATGAACAAATTTCCTCATTCATCCAATAATCGGGAGAATTTGCCGATCAATTTCAGCCAAATTTTGAGGAAGCATATGAAGGGAAAATGATTTAGTTAAGATCTAACAACCTTCCAAAGGGCCTAGTCACTCTCGAAAATCTGTTCGACTATGATGATGCGAGGAACGATAAAAGGAAGTTTGTGGAAGATAAAGCGGACTATGCCGATCTTGAGATTAGAGATGGAAGAAAGCTAAAAGTCAAAAGAGAAGTTCCACAACATGACAAGGATAGACTCATGCACTTTTGCAAAAAATATGAAGGAGTAGTGGCCTAGTCTTATGATGACCTCAGGGGATATGATCCTAAATTCGTCCAGTGTACTATTGAGCTAACAAAAGGTGCTAAACCTGTCCTCCAAAAGCAGAGGCCAATAAATCCAAAGATTGAAGCCCTGATGGCGCAAGAACTAAGAAAGTTGATCTAGTCTAATAGTGTGTTTTTGATCAAGCATACATGGGTGTCTAACCTAGTTTCAATCTTAAAGAAGAATGGAGAAATTCATCGATGTGTTGATTTATGTGACCTAAATAGGGCATCGCTAAAGAATCACTATCCACTGCCTTCCATGGAATCAATCTTGCAAATTGTGGTTGGTTCAAAAATGTTTTCTCTGTTAGGTGATTTTTTGGGTTACAATCAAATTTGAGTCAAAGAGGAGGACCAACACAAGACAATGTTCACTACCAAGTGGGAATGTTTTCATATTCAAAAATGCCTTTTGGCCTTTTAAATGTTGGAGCTACATTCTAGCGAGCAATGGATATTGCTTTCAAAGAACTAATCAACAAGATTATCCTAATCTACTTGGATGATCTGACTGTGTTCTCTTAAATAAAAAGATAATCATTTTGATCATTTAGAGATGGTTTTTAAAAAAATCCAAGAGTTCAAGCTATCCCTGAATTCAAAAAAATGTGTCTTTGGAGTGCCACAAGGAAAATTATTGGGACATGTAGTGTCCAAAGAAGGAATCACGATTGATCCAGATCGGGTGAAAGAAATCAAGAAGTTATCCCTGGTGGTCAATAAGGAAGGAGTCCAATATTTTTTGGGGAAGGTGAATTTCATGAGCAAGTTCATTTCAGACTTCGCAAGCTTGATAAGGATGATCACCCTTATGCTAAATAAAGATCAACCTTTCAAATTGGACAGAGGCTAGAGAATCCTTTGAGAAGATCAAAGAGGCCATTATTTCAACCCTGGTGCTAATAAATCCTGACCTATCAAAGGATTTTATCATGTATGTGTTCAGTAGTTGATCTAGCATAGCTACTATCATAACCCAGAAGGATGATGAAGGAAAAGGGGAACATATGATAGCCTTCCACCCCCACACTTTAAAAGACTATGATACAAGGTATAACTTTGTTGAAAGACAATCATTTTCTATTGTCAAAGGTCTCAAGAAATTCTGACACCTTATCTCTTATAGCAAGGTGATTTTATTTGTAGCACATTCTAGTGTGCGCGAATACATAATGGAAGGAGAAATCATTGAGAAAAGGGCTAATTGGATAACAAAGATCCTAGAGTATGACATTGATATCAGTCCTACTAAGACTGTGCAAGGTATAGGGATATGTGAATATTTGGCATCGAACAATGAAGCACCAATGGAAGAAGGGCAACCCGAAGTAATCTTGCTCAATGAACTTGATTTTGAAAGTTGCTAGCTAGCGAACAAAATGAGATTTATGCAAACCAAGAAATACCTGCTAAATCTTCCCTCTCAAAAGAGAAGATTTTACAGAATGTAGAACAACAAATATGCGCTAATTGAGGGAGTTCTTTTCAAGAGGAATTTCACTGGTGTACTCTTGCAATGTGTAAATCAAGAACAGTTGCAGAAGATCTTGAAAGGATTCCATAGTAGCCTAGTAGGTGGGCACTTCTCCACAAAAACAACTACCATTAAAATTATGAGCATGGGGTATTTTTGGACCACGCTATTCAATGAATCATATGCTTTCATCAAAAGGTGCAAGGAATGCCAATTATTTGTAGGAAAAAGGAAAAATTTGGCCATGCCACTCAACCCGATAGTATCGGATGAGACTTTTGTGCAATGGGGGTTGGATTTCATTGGGATTATTAACCTCGCCTCTAGTGTGAGACATAAATGGATCCTAATAGCCATATAATAATTGCTAGATGGATTGAGGCCATACACCTCAAAAATACGATGGAGGCAAAGATTGTGGACTTCCTTGAGGGACTGGTGATGAAATTTGGCCCACCAAAGACCATCATTTAAAAACATTCCAAGGCTTTCCTAGGCTCTAAGGTATGTTAATTCACACTCGTGCACAACATATTCTTGAAATGTCATCAAATTACTACCTGCAAGGGAACAACCTGGCCGAGTCGACTAATGAAAACTTAGTTTGAATCATCAAAATGATCGGTTTCGAACAACAAAAGGAATGGCATTGGAATCTTCGGGCAGCACTCTGGGCGGACCACATAACCCCTAAGAAAGTTTTGAAGACTTCATCGTACGAATTACTGTATGGGAAGGAGGCACTGTTGCCCATCTCTATGGAAATTTTAGCATTGCAATTACTCAAATTTTTAGAGATAGAGCAAGATGAAGCTATGGAGGTTTGGCTAGCCGAGTTGCTGGAAGTGCAAGAAAAAGGGAAAAGGCCCTGATAGCCATGTCCAACCAGTAGGTGGTTAAGAGATGGTTCAACAAGAAATCCTCAGACCAAGGTCTAAAGTGCGGGGACTTGGTATTAAAATTCAATGAAAGGGTTGTGAAGCCTGTCCAACATGGAAAATTTGACAATCTATGGGAGGGCCCTTTCAAAATAATTCAGTGCAAACAATGATGAGCCCAGTTTTTGGCATATTTTAGACTATGTTTTTAAACATTTTTATATCTTTTATTATGCTGAGAAGACATTTAGTAGTAATTATGGAAGTGATACATAGACTTCATTCTTAATATAAAAAATTTATTATGATAAGTATTTCCATGTTTATTGCTTAAATGTTTTATTAGTTTGATAGGAGATGTGTGCTTTGTGACTTTTTGTGATGACGTGCCTTTCCTATAGCCACTAATTTTAACCTTCTTGTAGCCATATCCAAAATATTATTTGCTCTAAACCAATACCTAATGAATGTATGAATGGAATGATGGATCGTCTTAATGAGTTAAATGTGTTTAGTTGATCCTTTGCCACAGGAGTAGCTATTAGTTATTTGCAGGTACCAATTATTAAGGAGAAGATTTAGCCTCCACTAGATCACTGAAGGAATGATTCAAAGAGGACCAATTCAACAGTAAGAAATGAGAAAACAGTTGATAAGGCATCCGCCATGCAAGGGAATCATTCCAGGAATCCAACAGATGCGTCTTGATGGCACATAAATCTAGGATAGTGGTGCTTTAAATATTCAAACTGATTTGACTTAGTTCTTCCTTTTTATATCCACTTCTTCATTAGGTTGGTCATGATGTAATAAAGACTTCCCATTTTATGAGGGAAAGGTTAGTTATTCGTTAGGTTCAGTTTTGAATAAATAGCCCATTCTCCTTTAGAGAAAGGGCTGGAAGATTGTTGTTGTAATAAGCTTTAGTTTTTCAGAAATACAATTGCAAAATTTGGAGCCATGTACTTGTTAGTTTCAACTCAATAAAAGCATTCATGGAATTTATAGTCTAATATGTTGTGTACCTTTGACACTACCTAAGGGGAGCCACTTAGGGAGTTGTCTATCTTTTCATTTCTGAAATTAGAATAGCCACACTTCCTTTCATAGAACTTCAGTGTGACAGTTCCTACGGCTAACAGAATTATAGAGTTGTCAACTGTTCCTGCAGCCACTAGGGACAAGGTAGTTCCTGTCCTTAAAACTGGATTTAGCTTTCATTCTGAGCAAATTTAGTTAGTTAGAATTTGTCTCCAACAATTCCAATTCTAGCATAGTATTTCCAGGAAATAACACATATCTAAAATAGGTGGTAAGTGCATATAATTTGTAGACCCATTTCAAGTCTAATGTCCCTAGGTTAACAATCAAATGATGTCCTTTAGTAGATTATGACAGTCGGTTGAGATATTTAATCCCTAAGTAGATGAATTTATGTTCCTAGTTATCAACCTAGTTAAAGGACACTACGTTTTTGGTGTTGTTGCCAGGGATGGTGTAAAACTAAGAACTTGTTGCAGGCATGCTAGTAGAGAATTGAGTTTCATTCCTAGCATTTAGATTAGAATTCAGTATTCCAACATTTTTCCATAGTTTAGACTTACTTTTTGTTGTATGCTTAGAAGAAGAGATCAATTTGGAATATTCCTTCCTAGAAGATTAGATACCCAAGAAATTGAATCAGAACTTTTCCAAGAAGAACCATATTTGGATGCTGGCCAAGACTTAGTTACCTCATCTTCTTCCTCAGAGTTAAGTTTTAACCTATTCGATGAGCCTGACGACCTTGATCCACTCACCTAGCGTTTGAATAATCTGTAAACTTCCAACAACCAGGACCCACATAATAATCTGCTTGCCCTTGTAGTTTATCAGCCAGGAGCTAACCCAAGAACACCACCAAGGATGGCAAGGCCTACTTTTCCATTTCCAATTCCTGACCTACATGACAATAATAATCTCAAGAATATCCCTGCCTCATTACTTCCAAATTTCTATGGAATTATTACAAAAGACCCTCATACCTTCTTGTTTGAGTTTGACATCCTTTGTAGAAGTTATGACTACACCACTAATGCACACAAGCTAAAGTTGTTTCCCTCTACTCTTAAGGAGACAACTTTGAGTTGGTTCATGGGATTATGAGGCAATGTAGAGACCACTTGGGATGAAATTAAGACTCTATTCTTGGGAAAGTATAAATAATATTGCAGGGGGGATGATATGAGAGGAGATGACATCTTCAAGATTTCACAAAAAGAGGATGAAACCTTGGAAGACTATGTGTCAAGGTTTTTGTTCAGTGTGCAGAAAAACACTCAACATTAGTTGAATGAGAAGTCTAAAAAAATTCTCTTCCTAAGAGGAGTTAATGATGCTTGCATGGAGGCACTAGACCTCATGGCTGAAGGAGATATCACTCAAAGCAATTGGGATGATATCAAGAAGATTTGTCTCAACTATTCTAGGGCAACTGTGAAGAAAGGCAAAGGGTTTAGATCCTCTATTGCAAAAGGGAATGGCTCAGGAGTGTCAAAGGGGGAGATTTCTAATCTCTTGTCCAACTTCAAGCAAGATATCATGAATGACATTGCTACACAAGTGGACACTATGCAAGCTAGGAGGAAGAAAGATGAAGCAACGACAATGCTAGCTAGATATTTCCCTCATGCAGACAAAGGAAGAAGGATTGCAAATCCAAGGCGGTGGCTAATTTGGAGGTGCAGAATCTTCCCACCGAATTCAAAACAATAGAAGGAGATGAAGAAGTGTTCTTTGTTGCTCAGCATAGGCCTTAGGCCCCAAGAAAAACTATGCCTCAAGATCCCTTGCAAAATTTTGGTTCATATAATAATCAATGGAAGAACCAATACCATCAAAAAAACCGGTGGCAGCCCCCGCAAGGGAATTGGCAGTCACCCCAACAAAATCAGTGGCAGACTCCATAAGGGAATTGGTAGCAGTCTAACCAGTGGAGGCGAGGTGAACAATGGTCAAATCAACCCACTGGTTTCCTGCAACAACCCCAAAGATAGTCAATCATGCCACCTCCTTCAGCTAATCAAAGCCAAAATCCTAAGCCAACCCAGTTACCTGCTCAGGCAACACCTAGTCCAAATAACCAGCCTCAGCAACAACAACAAGTTTATTTCACTAACCCCAATTAATAGCCTGCTTATGCTCTCAACTTGAGTAATATTAACTTACGATCAAGCACAATGTTACCTACACCTTCTCCTCCCATAATCACATAATTTCCATCTGAGGAGAATGAGCAAGAAGATACTAATGACCAAGTTCCATCCAATAAGCCCATGAAAAATCCATCATTGCCTAAAGTGTCCAATAAACCCTCACCTCATTTTACAAAAAGGTTGGAAGGTGAATTTGTTCAAAAGTAAGAAGAGCCTACATTTGATATTCTTGAACAACTAAAGCACATATGTGTAAAAATTCCCTTGTTCTAAGCAATCAAAGAAGTACCTATCTATAGCAAGGCTATTAGAGAAGCATGTTTAAAGAAACCGGGTAGGAAAAAGAAAGACCCTCAAACTCTCCATGTCTTAGGTCAACTCTCTGATTTGATGCTATGGAAGCTTACCATCCTAAAATACTTAGACCCTGGCACAACTGTTGTGGAAATCATTATAAATGGGGTTCAAATTAAAAATGATTTAGTAGATCTTGGAGCAGCTATCAATGACATGACTAAGGACCTTGTGGTAAAGCTAAGTATTTCAGACCTAAGGGCTACACCTACGGTCCTGCAGCTTGTTGATAGTTCAAATGTCAAGCCTAATGGAGTAGTTGAGGACCTAGTAGTCACCCTAGATTCATGGGAATACCCTGCTGATTTTATGGTTTTATCTCCAAAAGCAACACTAGGAGGATATCTTGTAATTCTAGGAAGGCCTTGGCTAGCCCCTGTTGATGCTTACATAGGATGTAGGTCTGGTAACATGACTATCTTTGATGGATATAGCACCAAGAATCTCACCCTTTATGCTTCAGCCCATCCTCAACTTGAGTCTGGACAAGCAGTCTGACCAGATTTAGGAGAAGAAGTGGAATAAATGAATTTTGTGGAAAACTTGATGATGATTAACAAAGAACCTTTTATTGAAAAACAAGAAGATGAAGAAATATTGTATAATATCCTTCAGAATAATTATGGTATTGAGTACCCCCTCTGTGAAAAAGTTCCATGTTCATTGCAGACAATTCTACCCCCACCTACTTCAACTCATTATCCTGCAACAACTGATTGTTTGCACACCTTATTACCCCATGAAGTAGAAATGCCTTTTTTTGTCCGAAGTATCTATGCTTGAATTGAATTCCCAAGTGGAAGTAGCTGCAGGAAAAACCTTGAATATCAATAGTAAACTTACCAATAAATAGAAAGAGTCAATTTTCCAAATGCTTACTGCCCACAAGACAACTTTTGCTTGGGGTTATAGTGATATGAAAGGGTTAGATCCAAAGCTTTGTACACACTGAATTTTCATCAATAGTGAGTTCAAACCTATTAGACAGCCCCAAAGAGGAATTGATCCAACCCTAAGAGAAATTGTTAAAGAGGAATTGTAGAAAATGTTGAATGTTTGCTTTATCTACCTAATCTCAGATAGCAAGTGGGTTTCTCCATTGGTTATTGTCCCTAAGAAAGGAGGAAAATGGAGAGTGTGTGTGGATTATAGGGAGCTCAACTTAGCAACTAAGAAAGATTATTTTCCTCTTCCCTTTATTGATCAAGTCCTGGATAACTTGTCAAGGAAAAATTATTTCTCCTTCCTTGATGGTTTCAATGGATATAATCAGATAAAGATTACTCTAGAGGACTAGGAAAAAATTACTTTCACATGCCCCTGGGGAAAATTTTCTTATTCAGCCTTTATAATGCACCTGCAACTTTCCAAAGAGCTGTGATTAGTATTTTCTCAGATATTTCATATGATTGTATGGAAATATACATGGATGACTTTACTGTCAATGGTACAACATTTGAGGAAGCCCAAGAAAATATAAAAAAAGGTATTACAGAGGTGTGAAGATCATAATTTATCACTCAATAGTCAGAAGTGCTTCATGCTGATGCAAGAAGGAATAGTGCTAGGTCACTATATTTCTATTGCAGGAATACAGGTAGATCCCTCTAAAATTGAAGTCATTTCTAGTCTACCCTTCCCTACCAAGCAAAAGGAACTAAGAAGTTTTCTGGGACATGTTGGATACTATAGAAGATTTATTAAATATTTTAGTCAAACAACAGGGCCCCTATACAGTTTTCTAAAGAAGGATGCAGAGTTTGCCTGGACAACAAAATGTGAAAAAGCATTCCTTGATTTGAAGATTTCCCTTACACAAGCACTTGTTTTGAAAGGACCTGATTGGTCACTTCCATTCCATATTCATACAGATGCATTAGATTATGCTATTGGTGTTATCCTAGGACAAAAGGGTGGTTCAACTAAGCATGCACTTTATTATATCAACAAGAAATTACAAGGATTTGAACTCAACTACACTATTAAATAAAAATAAATGTTAGCAATCATCTATGCCCTCAACAAGTTTAGGCATTATATCATAGGCTATCAAATATTTGTCCATACTGATCATGCAACAATTAGGTATCCCATGAACAAAATCTCAGTTACAGGGAGACTAGCTAGGCGGTTGTTGCTGATGCAAGAATTTGATATTACAATTATGGACAAACCAGGTAAAGCCAATGTGGTTATTGATTTCCTGTGTAGAATTCAAAGGCAAGATGATTTTGCACTCATAGAGGATTCCTTCCCTGATGAACATTTGTTTTCCCTCAAATTCATTCATCCATGGTATGCAGATATAGAAAACTATCTGGCTACAGAAAGAACTCCTTCTCACCTCTCACCTAAACAAAAGAGGTTGTTAGTAGAGAAAAGCTTTAACTTCTCCTGGATTATAGATTGCATGTTTTACATAGGACCAGATCAAGTAATGAGGAGATGTGTATGAGAGGAAGACACTCATGACATACTGCATGCAAACCATGATGAGCCTTGCGGTGGACATTTTACTGCTAAGAGAACAACCATAAATATATTAAATACTGGATATTATTGGCCAACATTACATAGATATGCAACCAAGTATACCAGGAGATGTGATAGATGTCAAAGGATGGGAAGGCCAACAAGATCAGATGAAATGCCTTTGTTTCCACAAGTTATTGTTACACCTTTTGATAAATGGGGACTGGACTTTGTAGGCCCAATTGATCCGCCTTTAAATGGTAAGTCTTAGATTATTGTATGCATAAATTATGTAAGAAAATGGGTAGAGGCTAGACCTATGAAGCATGCCATAGATAATAAAGTAGAAGAAATCCTCTATGAAGAAATATTTACTAGATTTGGTGTTCTTAGAGAAATCGTGACAGACCAAGGAGCACAATTTACTTCTACTCTTATTAAAACCTTAGTAAATGAGTACAATATAAGGCATATGAAGTCAACTCCTTATCATAATCACACTAATGGTGAGGTAGAAATCACTAATAGGGATATAGAGGCCATTTTGACAAAAATAGTGGATCTGCATAGAAAGGATTAGGCTGCAAGGTTACCAAAGGCTATATGGGTCTATAGAACTACATGGAAGATTACAAAAGGTTTTAAACCTTTTGTAATGGTGTATGGTAAGAAATTTGTGATGCCAATAGAGTTTGAACACAAAACTCTCAGAACATCTTTGGAATTAAATATGGAGTTAACAATTGCACAAAGGGAAAGAATCATGCAACTTAATGCCTTGGATGAGCTAAGGAAGAGTGCCCTGCAACATACTGAAATAATACAAAATCAAAGAATTAGATGGCATGATATTGGGCTTTGCTCTATGATTCAAGATACAAGGATAGTCAAGGGAAACTGCAAACCAGATGGTTGCGGTCATACAAAATAGTAGAGGTATTTGATAATGGTGCAGTACAACTGAGCACAATTGATGATGTCAGGTTCAAATTATTGGTCAATGGGAATCAACTAGATCTTTACCTAAAGCCCATTGATAAGGAAGATTTCATGAAGCAATTGCAAATTGAGCAGGAATCTACCGATCCTATAGCTGAAGAAATTGAGTCTCGACATGATTCCCTAAGAAATGCATGAAAAGTGCATTCAAATATCATAATAAAGGGGTCATCCACGTGGATCCCCATTCCATACCATCATTCCATCCACTATCTATACCATTTCTCGTTCTGCCACCTCATCCACCTATCACACATCACCATTTCCACGTTTCCAAAGATCACCTTTTACAATTAAGAAGATGGAGTCACATTAGTTAGTTGCGGTGCATCATTACAGGTAAGATCCACTTAACTCAAAGATTGATTAATTGTTTCATTTATTATGTTTAGTTAGGTATTAAGCAAGACAAACGAATTTCCTATATGGCTGCAATATCCTTTGGTCTTTTCCGCACGTTTGAGCATTTTTCCCAATTCATAACTGATAGCCACATCATTACTTTCCACCGCCATGAAGCCTTGTCACATCATATTTTACTGTCCTTTCAGCTTAAGCTCTGAATTTTTGAAAATTTTCAATAAATGAGAAAACCTCCATTACTTCCTGCAATAATGACCAAACATGTCTTTTACTCCTCTCTATCAATATTTTTATGTCTAAAATTTGAGTTAAGATGTTCAAAATTCTTCCTTTTGTTTTCTGCATCTTTTGAAAGAAGTTCAAAATTTTAGGTTGAGGGGAGAGCAGAGAAGTTGGTTTGAGTTACAGGAAATTAAATTTGAGAAAAAATTTAAAATAAACAGGTTGAATTCTCACCTGAAGAAGTTAAGTTGCAAACACAAGCATAAAAATGGGAGGCCAACCCATTAGGCATGAGCCAACATACCACAATGTCTTGTTGCAGGATGCACAACATTTTTCGCCATTCAAACAATTCAGGTGGCTCAACTATTTTCTCAAACTTGAAAAGTTTGATGAAGACATTACTGAGGAGCTCACAAGGACATTTCATAATGGAAAGGCTAAAGTCATGGGAGTAAAAATTGATGCCTCAATGGATGGAATTGCAGTGGTAACGAGGTTACCACAAGCTGGTGAACTATTTCCTCGAGCAAGAGACGCACAAAGTGCTAGGGCAGAGTTTACTCAACTTGGTGATCCTCCTCTACATGTGGATAAACAAGGAACCCAATGTATGAGTTTGCCTCAGGACTAAATTCCACGGGCAGGTTATATAATCAAATACTTAACATGTGAAGGTCGGTTTTCTATTTTATAGTGAAGATAATGAAGGGATAGATGAATCACCGACTACTACAAGAAATACACCGAAACATTATATACTGCAGGAACAACAAGAGAATTGGTAGTCAGACGATGAAATGGAACAAGAAATTCTCGAGCAATTAAATGCCAAAGAAATAATTTGAAGCAATAGAGCATGAAAATGTTGATACACCTGAGGAAATTCAAAGGCCACTTGTAATGAATCATAACCATAAGCCTCCTCTCCATGTTAATTTTTTTTTTGTAGGAATGTCATGTTACACAAAACTTCAAAATCAACGCACTACCTATGAATTGGATATTGAGAGATTGAGGAGAGTAATCTAGAACAAGGATATAGAAACTGCTAATCTGATAGACACTCTCAATCAGGTAGTCCAACTTATCCCACAAATAGAGTAGTGTAGATATCCCTTGCTTGTTTATGCAATATACTTAAAGGAGTTATATTTGAACTTTCAATTAATAAGGATCTGGCAAGGTCAGAACCCTTCCTTGAACACTCCCGAGGAATTTTATGATGCGTACAGGGACTCACTACAACATGTCAGAAACCTTCTATGTGAGTTTTATTTACACAGTTTGGTTGTGCCTCATGATAAAAAATGGAATCCTCTGTGCTATGTTGGGGACATACACATCAGTGCTTTGATCTCCTGGATCAAGAATGAAATAAGCAGGAGAGAATAGTTTGACAGTTACAAACATGATGAGGTTAACCTACCACTAATAGTGAGAAATGAATCTAAGAAGGGGATGGGTATTTATTTTGATTGGAAGAAGTTGTGGGCAGATGAAAGAGCTAGGCCGACAATCAAACCTTTAAGACAAGAAGTGTTTACCCAATACTCCCAAATTGTAAATGATGACCTCAATACTGCTGTGCAACACAACCAAACAAGATGGGAGCACTTACCATTGCAATTAAGAAGGGAAGAGCCACATACCCCAAACAACCTGCATGCAACTACTTAGAGAGCAGAGAGGTATATGAGAAATGCAAGAACAAAGAAAGAGAATTGGTTGCCATTAGTCATGCAACCACCCATTCTCTTATGGCCATTGTTGGTCATGCAAGGAGAAAACAACACCTACAACAGGAACTCAAAGGATAAAAAGTGGCAACGATTGGAATCTATGCGAGCACACTTCTGGAGTTTTCAACATGGTGAATGTGGACAACAATTGGATGCTGATTTAAGAGAGTTTTCTCGAAGGAAAAATGCTAGACTTGCTGAAGGGACCAACAAATATTCAGTTGAGGGGAAATGATGAGCCCATTTTTTGGCATATTTTAGACTATGCTTTTAAACATTTTTATATCTTTTATTATGCTGAAGAGACATTTAGTAGTAATTGTGGAAGTGATACATAGAATTTATGCTTAATATAACAAGTTTATTATGATAAGTTTTTCCATGGTTATTGCTTAAATATTTTATTAGTTTGATAGGGGATGTGTGCCTTGTGACTTTTTGTGATGACATGCCTTTCCTGCAACCACTACTGTTAACCTTCCTGCAACCATATCCGAAATATTATTTGCTCCAAACTAATACCTAATGAATGTATGAATGGAATGATGGAGCGTCTTAATGAGTTAAATGTGCTGAGCTGATCCTTTGCCACAGGAGTAGTTGTTAGTTACTTGCAGGTACCAAGTCTTAAGGAGAAGATTTAGCCTCCACTAGATTGTTAAAGGACTGATTCAAAGAGGACCAATTCAGCAGTAAGAAATGAGAAAACAGTTGATAAGGCATCTGCCATGCAAGGGAAGCATTCCAAGAATCCAACAAATGCGTCTTGATGGCACATAAATCTAGGATAGTGGTGCTTTAAATATTCAAACTGATTTGACTCGGTTCTTCCTTTTTATATCCACTTCTTCATTAGGTTGGTCATGATGTAATAAAGACTTCCCATTTTATGATGGAAAGGTTAGTTAGTCGTTAGGTTCAGTTTTGAATAAATAGCCCATTCTCCTTTAGAGAAAGGGTTGGAAGATTGTTGTTGTAATAAGCTTTAGTTTTTCAGAAATACAATTGCAAGATTGTGAGTCATGTACTTGTTAGTTTCAACTCAATAAAAGCATTCATGGAATTTATAGTCTAATATGTTGTGTATCTTTGACACTACCTAAGGGGGGCCACTTAGGGAGCTGTCTATCTTTTCATTTCTGAAATTAGAATAGCCACACTTCCTTTCATAGAACTTCAGTGTGACTATTCCTGCAGCTCACAAAATTACAGAGTTGTCAACTGTTCCTACAACCACTAGGGATAGGATAGTTCTTGTCTTTAAAAGTGGATTTAGTTTTCATTTTGAGCAGATTTAGTCAATTAGAATTTGTTTCCAGCAACTCCAATTCTAGCATAGTATTTCCAAGAAATAACACATGTTTGAAATAGGTGGTTAGTGCATATACTTTGCAGACCCATTTCAAGTCTAGTGTCCCTGGGTTGACAATAAAATGACATCCTTTAGTATATTATGACTGCCAGTTGAGATATTTAATCTCTAAGTAGAGGAATTTATGTTCCTAGTTATCAACCTAGTTAAAGGACACTACAAACAACACAATGCATTTGAGTTAGAAAACATGGAACATGAAGCATTTGGTATTTCGATTAACAAAATTCACCTAAAATTGTTTAATAAAGCTTCATTTATTTCTCTAGTGTAAATATGTGAATATTGTAATTCTTTTCCTTCGTGTTTTGTCGACCGGTCTTTCAATAAATTCCAATGCAAGGAAGCATGAAAATAGATGGAACCCATTATTGCAAAGAGCAGAGGAAAGTAAATGCTACCCATGATGCAGAAAAATGAACCCATATTGTAGAACCACATGAAAAAGAGACAAGAGGTTTAATATAAGCGGTATATTCATTATATGTATATTCTTTGATAAATACATTTTCAAAATGGATCTGAGGCCATACATTCAAAATTATATTTATATATTATGCAAATTCTTCATATATATGTACAAGAAATCCTTTTCCAGGTATATATACGAAAAAGGCAAAAAAGTGTTAGAAACTTTAATTGGCCGGAGGAGCAAGATTGTTGTCAGCAACAGGAACGTTGTTATCAATAGGGTGGTTATCAGTAGTAGTTGAGATTGGGGCAACAACATCATCAATGACACCAATAACGAGTGGCGAAGGGAACACAAGGTTCTTGAAGTCTGTGTACTAGTCGACATCATAGAATAACACCATGTTATAGCAATGCAACATGAAGTGACATGCACGGGTGGTCATCTCACGATGCTCAGCTTGTGAGATGAGTTGGAACCCACTTAGAAATGACACCCATGGTACCACAACATCCTCTTCAATGTGCTTCCGTAGGTCGCTTGCCACAAGAAGGCCCAGGCCATAAACAACATTTGTCACCACCTCTCCAAGGCCACCGAGGTACTTCTTCAAAAAATTTGGAGTGTCTGGTGCAAGATCATACCCTTGGGAACCTGTATGTCAAGTAGAGACACAACGAAGTGAGAGAAGATATCTGTGTTCACCCGATATTTATCTTCGTATTCAATGCAATATCCCCAGAACCCACTTCATGGCTATGATAGTCAGTGAATGTTTATTTTTGGTCATGCACTTGAGGCACCTATTGAAAATCTCTCCTAAGAATGTCATCTAGGATTTGTTACAAACTAGCCTAATGGGAATGTTCATGGTGCAAATCTTTGGATAACTTCCTAAGTCTAGCTCTACACAAATTCAAACACTACTTAGCTGCCTAACGATAATCCTAGCTAACTGCCTAATACTAATTCTTGCTAATCGCTAAGTGTGATTTTGATACTATCATAGGGCCTATTTATAGAAATATCCAATGTAGCTACGTACCATAAGCATGATGCTAATCAAGTGCTAACTTGAAAATTTTTCTAACATGTTTTTCGATTTGAGGGTCGGCGCTCCCAATTCAAAAGGCTCCCACCACCCGGTCGCCACCTAATGGCCACTGGGCTACCACCGATCAGCAGCTATCACTAGCCTCCACTTCCGGTCTACCACCACCTCCACCTTTGATGCTTTGCCGACCAGTCTGCCAGCCCCTGAGGGCTTCTGCACCTACAACTCCAGTCATATTAGGGACCAGCCGCTATGCGCCCAGCCCCCGATCGAATTCCCAACACCCACTGCCGGTCACATGGGTGACCAGGGGCTCCACCCCAACCCCCTATCTGCTAGCCCTTGGTCGTGCACAAGACTAGGGGCCGAAATATTTTTAGCCCTCTGGGCTGCCTGTAGGCCAAATTGGCCATTCTAGAACACTTTCACCAAATCGGGCATAACTTTTGCGTACGAAGTCAGTTTTTCACAAATGAGATATCGTTGGAAAGATGGTTCCGAGCCCATTATATTGGTGTAGGTTATTTTTCCTGATTATGTTCCAATTTTATGTTTTAGGTCCTTGAACTTAGATGTTTTGTTTTTCACTTCAGAGGGCATATCTTTTGACTCGATGATCTTTTTTTCACCATTCTTGCGGCATTGGAAAGCTGGTTCAGTCCTCTACACAGATCTAAGGTCTATTTTTATTTTCTATTTATGAATATTTAGGCATTATCGCCTTTTGCAATAATTGGGTATTGTAATAAATCAACTGATATAAAGTTCCATCAGGGGGGTTTCTTGCATAATAATCTGATTAGAGTGTGAATGCACTTTGATCTTCATTGTGTTTTGATGAAAAATCTCATGGATTGTAATTTGGTTTCTTAGTTTCTTTTGGCCACTTTTTTGTCTTAGCTTGACACCTATCAGATTCATTTTGAATCCATCTCAGTTTGAGGGCCACTAAATTTGTGGTTAATGTTCCCGAGTCTTTATGGTACTTGTTCCCATGGAAAATTTGTAGTCTTAGTTTGGCACCCACATCGAGATTCATGGCTTCCAGATTCTGTCATCATCATATCATCTACTGTTGCTTTTGGATTCCAAGGTTGTTCTTGTTTGGTGTTTTCGAGTGTTCCATGGCATCGGGTTTATTGTTACATTATTATGATTCTGATATGGTTTCTTGTAGACAAACGTATCTTTCCTTGCTTTCCAAATTGCGGTTCCAGTGTTACTCCACAGTGTTCTTCCAGTGCTTCTTTGCAGCAATCATCTCATTGTATGGGGGGTTTGTCCCACTAGGTTTTCCTTCTCTACCTCATTATTTGCATTTGTACATGGGTACCTGATCAGGCCTTGTTGTTGGGACCCATTCATGCTTTCCTGCATTCATCTTAGTTTTAGGTGCATGCTTATTTAGTCTCCCTAAGTTGCACTTATGGGGGGGTGTTAGTGTAATTAATATTTAATTACACTTGCATAACTTTACTTAGGTTTTTCTTAAGTAATAATTAGTTTACTTAATTAATAAGTAAGTTTTATTTAGTTGAGTTGTTTTTAGGTCAAAATTAGGGTTTCATACTTTGATTTTATAAAACAAATCATCTCATTGTAATCTTTTAATTTTGAATTATATCAATTTGCACATTTCATGCAAAGCTTTTCTTTCTCATTGTTTTTCTCTTCTGTGGAAGGTGTTTAGGTTTGCATGTCTGATCTTGGTTTCTAACAAAAAACACCACCAAGGTCCAACTCGAAGTTCTCACCCAATTGCATCTACAGGTACAAATTACTATGTGCAAGATTAAGGAGTCATAATTAATTAGCACAAGTTGGTGGCAATCCCAAGCAATCGCTCATACAAATAGGTGCTAAGGTGTCATGTTGCAGGAATTTTCAAACTCCAAGGCATAACACAAATATTTTCAAAGAACTCATTGCATCTTTGACTTAATTATTCCTTTTTGGATATTAATTGCCAAAACATGCGAAAGGTTAGCAAGCTTTCAATCGGCAACTCAATTTCCTAGGAAAATTGCGTCGAAGGATGTGATCACTAATGTCATTATGAATTCTTGTCTTTTCAAAAGGGAAAGTAATTCATTTCACATGAGAAGGAGAGATGGCGGTGCATGCTGAATTTAATGCAAAAAGGCAGTCGTTGTCTACCACTTTAAAGCAAAAAAATCAAAGAAAAAAGCTAAGTATTGCATACAAAAGCTAAATGATGTGGAAATCTTCCTCAGTACGCAAAATAATTTTTGAAAGTAGAATTATTGAGAAAACCCAAGTGTGGTGTAGAATAGTGGGAAAACAACTAAGTGCAGAGAAAATAGCTACAGGAGATTCATTTCTCTGATGTGGATTGAACCCAAAACAAAATGAAATAATTCATTTGGGTTTGCATTCAAAGCCTTGCATAGTGTTTTAGGTTCCATTCATACCACACCAGTGTGCTTTCTGAGGGAAAAAATTGCAAAGAATAGAAGCAACCCAAAGTTCTAAAAAAAAATGCAAGGTGAAGAAACACAAAGTTTGTATGATTCCATGTATGCAAAACTGGCACCTATGTATTTGAAAACGTCTCTTACACTTCACTTGGGATAATAGAGAAGCCAGTGTGGGTGAATACAAAGGTCACCGAAAATCATAAAACGTGCAGAGACCAAAGCCGAATAAAGGAAATGTGGAATAACATTCATGATCCCATCCTCGAAAAGAACCCTAAGACTCTTAGGGAGGCAACCTACGAAAGGATGAAGAAGAATAGTGACCTAAATTCCTTGGCGTAGAAGTATTGGTTTAGTGGGCTTCCATAATATATGGTCTTTTTCATGCACTATTGCCTAGAACTAGTCGACAAAGCCATCAAGCATTTCAACCCGACTACCAACATCATTGAGGGTTGAGAGCTAAGAGTTAATATCTGCAAAGAGGCTATCTAGGACATGCTATGCATCCTAGAATGAAGCTCCAAAGTGGAAAAGATGGAGTCATTCGCTCCAACAAGGGGAGAGAAAATATGGAAAACCAAAGATCTTGCTCTAGATTTTTATAACAAAGAAACCAAAGGCCCAAGGAAGCTAAGAAATAACCACCAGAGATCTCGATAGTGCACAAAGCCTTCCTCATAGACATGGACACCTTCTCAATGATGGAATTTTTTTAAGGCCTAGACATTGACAAGTATGTCCAAGAATTTCAACTGGGCTTGGGGTTCCAGTTGTGCAGGCAACATTCTCTTTTCTGGTACGACTTCACAAAATTCCTCATCGAGGAGATGTTGAGCTAGAAAGCGAAATACATAACACAACAAAGGTTCAGGTTTCCTTCTTTCCTCGCTCATATGTTTTTGCATCAGAACCCCGATTTTTTCAAAAAACATGTGGGGTTGGCAATATTTGATGAAAACTGAAGGAGAAGGCTAGTTTCTATATAAAATCCTTTCCTCTCCACAACTTATGATTATTATGCATTTTCAGATTATTTCTTGACTTTGATTTTGTAATATTTGAGGGAGGAGGGCGGTATTTTACGGCTCAACTCAGACTAGATAGAGTATATGCAAAATTTCACTTTGAAATGGGACTGATTTTTGGGAGAAGATTTCACATTCATTCAGATGTGCGGATTCACTAGGGAACCTTCTAGCTTTCAGCATGCCCAACAGATTGGGTGTTGGCCCTCAAAATTTTTCAAAAATTATCAATTATTGACTTCACTTTTTATGGAGGAAAGGCCAAGAAGAGAGGCTTTTTCACTTACTCGTTGAGCTTTAAAATGGTGATTATGGCCAACAAGTAGATGCATGAACTATTGGAGGCAAAGCTGGTTAATCTGGGGTTGGTATGGATTTACGAAAAATGGAATTACAACCCCAACAATGACTTACCAAATGAATATTTTAAGGTAACACACAACCCCCGACCTTACTGGGAGAAGCAATGAAATCCACTGGAAGATTCAGATGACCTGTTGGTGGACCTAGCTTATATTCCAAATGAGGGTAGTCGACCTCCATGGCACAAGTTCTACTTCCAGTCAGGGAAATTTGATAAAACAAAATAGATCGAGGCTTCTCTTCGCAATAATTTATTAAGAAATTCCAATTGGAGCGAAGAAAAGATTGAGGATTTCTGGATTTACTGACAAGAAATCCAACGCCTTAATGCCCCTTATGAGAGCATAACGATGGATGACAGGTTTGATAAATTATATAATGATGAGAATCTTGATTCCAACACAAGTGATGATGAAGGTACTGACCTGAAGGAGGCTCAAACACATACTGAGGAAGGACAAGTAAAGGAAATGGAGGTACAGATGGCCCCATTGCAGCAAGTTGAGAAGGTGATGAAGAAACTTGTCAAGGTTTCTGTAGATGTGTAGGTGAACATATCATGTGTGAGGGTTTCACTGACTCACACCTAGACTGTGAAAAGAACCAGAACAACCTCACAACAACAATCGAGGGGCTATAAACATGGAAGACTCATTGCCCATTAAATGAAAATGCATAGAAGAAGATTTCAAAGAGTGTTTGCAAGAGCCTAAGGCAAGCCAAGATCCTATAACAAGCTAGGTATCACGACCATCTACATCGTAGGTATCTTTCGCTTCCTCTTCTATTGCTTCACAATCTTTAGTGACTCTTGTTGTGTCCACCATGCCCCTCACTTTGAGTGTTGGCCCTTTCTTCTCCGCTTCTACTACAGTGGTCGCGAGAGGTTTCACATAGTTCTCCCAGGAAACATCATTTTAATTTACTCCACTGTGGATCTTTCCATCTTTCGCCTCAACTGGTGCAGGTGCACCCTTGGAAGAACATGCCTCCATGAGGCAACTTTAAGTTTTGATTCAAAAATACTAATCTCATGATGTAATAAGTTTTGAATGGTCACAATAATAATTTTATAGGTCTTAGTTAGTTAATTTGGGTCATTTTGGGCATAAATGTAAAAAGTACAAAAATTGACAAAATGTTGTCAATACAAAATTGTAAAAATGCAAAAAATTGCAAAATTAAGGAAGGTGAAGAGACAACTAGTTGGAAAGTTGGTTTGAGGCATTGGGATTGGTTATTTAAGGCATTTTAAGGCATCACAAATCTCAAGGAAGGTTGGGATTTGATGTATATAGAAGTTTATTAATGATTTTTTTTATTATTTTGGTATTTTTTTATATTTTTAGT
>CM021100.1:480522861-480784577 GCA_007115665.2 Sequoiadendron giganteum | reverse complement strand
TTTGCATGATAGTTTGAGACAGTCATAATTTGGAATCAATAAAGAAGGGTTTGAATAGGTGTCTAATGAATTATCATGAATGTGGATTGGGGAATGGTCTAATGTGTTTGTGCAAGAATAATTACACTTGTTGGTGGCATTGGAAGGTATAAAGGGTTTGGGAATTCGATGTTGTTTTGTTGATGTGGCCTAAATGGCCTAATTGCTTCTTTGGATAGTTTACTTTGAAAGTCTTTATGTTTGAGATAATCATGTTGGAGAAAGGGTATGAGTCCATAATTTGATGTTGTCTAATATGTTTTTTAGGAACCTACAAGAAGCTTTATGCCTTAATCTCAGTTTTAGTATTTTGAAACAAGGTTTTGAGAAGGGAAAAGAGATACCTAATTGTTAAGACAACAAAGATTGGTTGAGATTTTGTGAAGTGAAGTTGTGAATCCTCTATCATTGCTTCAGTTTGGTATCAGATCCCAACAAAAGATCCGGGCTAGAGAAATTTTTTGGTTTTTTGTTTGTGTTGTGGTTTGTGCAAGTTGAGAAGATAACCTGGTTGCTGCCAAGAGAAGTTAGGGAAAGTTGAGAGAAAGTGGAAGCAAGAAGAAGCTTGCTTGAAGAGAAAATATGGAAGTGTTAAGAAGACATTTACAGGCAGAGGAAGAAAGGAAAAAGAGAAAGACGCAAGAGAATTTTTACAAAGATATAGCTAAGTTGAAATAGGCTATGAGAAGGTTGGAAAATGAGTTTCAAGAGTCTATAATGAAGATAGAACAAATGATTAAGCAGATGATAAGTTGGCACTTGAAGATTAAGAAAAGAGTTATATGGCCCATTCAGAAGATAGTCAAAAGGAGAAGAAGACAATTGAAGATGAAAGAGAAAGAATAAGAAGAGTTTCAAGATGCAAATGAATAATTCAAGGATGAAGATAGTACAACCATTCAAAAGTATGAAGATGAAGATAAAGCAGAGGTAAAGGAATTGATTTTAGAGGAAGGAGATATTGAGTTGGTGTCAAGATTGGATGAAGAAATGATTAAAGATGAATTTATCTTGGATATTTACAAAGAATTGAAGACAAATGGAGGTATTGTGATAGAGTTGATGTATCATTTATTTGTTATGCTAATATTTTGGACAAAGAATAATTTGCAGATCAAGATGCAACAGATTGAAGGAGGAAAAAGGGAGATTATAACATTTCAAGGCATGAAGAAGTAGATTCTAGGTGGCAAGACAAGATGGAGACAAGTTGGAATAGAGAAACTCAAACCAAAGGTAAAGATGAAGGTTTTAGGGCATAATAGACTACAAGGAGGAGCATTTGATGATCCAAGAGGACTTGGAATTCTTTTTGGCCGGAGAGACTGGTGCAGGTGCACCCTTGGAAGAACATGCCTCCATGAGGAAACTTTAAGTTTTAATTTAGAAATGATAATCCCATGATGTAATAAGTTTTGAATGGCCAAAACAAGCATGTAATAGGTCTTGGTTAGTTAATTCGGATAATTTTGGGCATAAATGTAAAAAGTGCAAAAATTGACAAAATGTTGTCAATACAAAATTATAAAAATGCAACAAATTACAAAATTAAGGAAGGTGAAGAGACAAGTAGTTGTAAATTTGGTTTGAGGCATTGAGATTGGTTATTTAAGGCCTTTTGAGGCATCACAAATATCGAGGAAGGTTGGGATTTGATGTATGTAGAAGTTTATTAATGATTTGTTTTTGTTATTATGGTAATTTTATGTATTTTCAGTGTTCTAGGCCATTGTACAACCATTAATGTTGTTTAAATACTCTCCTCCTCCATTTTTAATTAAATCCCTATGAATATATTTTATTTTTCAATTTATTTAATTTAAATCCATGCAGATTTGTGATAGTTATTGGGAAAATACTCCAGGCGGGCAAAACCCTAAACTAGGGTAAACAATGGACTTTAAAAGTTGTGTTTCTTCCATTTTTCTCGGTGGGAAAATCTAATATCTTATGAGAAGACTTATTTCGGAATGTACTCTCATATTACAGAGTCTCAGACAAAGAAATAGTGGTTAGCATATGAAATAAGGAAGCCCTAGGTTTGTAAAAGTTGAAAAGGACTGGTAAAACTATGCACATTGGGGTTTTAAGGAGTTTCGATTGAGGTGTATGGGTCCTCCTTGTGTAATATTGTTTTAGAAGAGTGATTGGGTGTGTTTATACCCCTTTTATTCTTGAGGTTTGATAAAATATGAAGTTGTGAGTTCAATATTCATGTTTGTCCTATTGTGGCAAAGTTAATACAATCCTAGTTTGGACAGTGATAAGTGATGAGTTTGTGTTTTGATGAAGTAAATGGAAATCCACTTGGGTAACAGTATTATAAAAGGTTGTATTGATGTATTTAGAGTCCTCTCAAGATAAGGTTTGTAGGATTAAAGGGTTTTGTGTCCATTCACACACTCATCTTTGCATGATAGTTTGAGATAGTCATAATTTTGAATCAATAATGAAGGGTTTGAATAGGTGTCTGATGAATTATCATGAATAGGGATTGGGGAACGGTCTAATGTGTTTGTGCAGGCATAATTACACTTGTTGGTGGCATTGGGAAGATATAAAGGGTTTGGGAATTTGATGGTGTTTTGTTGATGTGGCCTAAATGGCCTAATTGCTGCTTTGGATAGTTTACTTTGAAAGTATTTATGTTTGAGATAGTCATGTTGGAGAAAGGGTATGAGTCCATAATTTGATGTTGTCTAATGTGTTTTTAGGAATATACAAGAAGCTTTGTGCCTTAATCTTAATTTGAGTATTTTGAAACAAGGTTTTGAGAAGGGAAAAGAGAGACCTAATTGTTAGGACAACAAAGATTGGTTGAGATTTTGTCAATTGAAGTTGTGAATCCTCTATCATTGCATCATCAACCCAGTCTGCATTTGCTAGCACTTCAATTTTTTCCTTCATGATTGACATTGATACCCCTCTTGCTACTATTGAGTCTACCCTGACCTAGTTTATCCAGCTGATGAAATTTTCCATGGCTTCGCTTCAACCATCGCTTCTCTTAAGTCCTCCCATTGGTTCATAAACCAGGTTTTGGAATATCCCTCCTTTCTCCCCACAAACATTCAATCTCTTGAGAAAGAAGTCACCCGAAACCACCACCCTCTCATTCCCTTTTTCCCTTCCTCCCGGTGTACCTTTCGTGGATGGACTCATTAGGTCGCCGACATAATTTTTGTTGGAGAGAGATAAAAAAAATAGGCAAGAGCTATCAGGGTTCAAAAATAATGAGCCAAGGATGCTAAAAGGCTAATGGAGCCAAAGGTACAAACTATTTTTAATGAGGCTTAGCAATCATTGCATTTCACGACCATGTACCCGAATATCATCAAACCGCAAGGAGAGATGAGGCTCGACGACTACAACATGTATGCCATGGGACTCGATCTGAGCATAGCCCAACCACAAGACAAAGTTGAGCTCATGGAGGAGACACATCAGGTGGTTACCACCGACTTCCTCAATTCTAGTCGCCAACTGAAGAAGAGAGAAGAAGAGCTGAGAATTTCCAAGGAGAGGGTCGATGTTCTGCTGACAAAAGACAAAGCGAGGGATGTTGAATTTGAGTGCTTATCACAACAAGCAAATATTGAGTGAGCTAAAATTTGAGAGGAACTTGAAAAGTTCCAATCTTATGATCCCAACTTGGTCGTCAAGCTGTAGTGAAAAAATCAAGAATATCAAGACCGGTTGTGTCAGGTGGAGCAGGGGATACAACGAAAAAATGAGGAGCTTGACTGCCAACACACTCAATTGGAGCAACAAATTTAGAAAAAGGATGCAGACTTTGAGGCCTGATGAACTCAATTGGAGAATGAGGTCCAAGAAATAAATTCTTCCCTTGAGAGGGAAGCAAAAAACAAGGAATAGGCCGAAGCAAAATGGCTCGCAGATTCAAAAGACCTGCAGGGACAACTTTTGACCGCAAACAAAAGGATTTCAGAGCTCACACAGGAGGTTGATTCAAACGATGTGGAGGTCGACACTATGAAGAATCTTCCCCAACCCCCTGCTACCCAATTGGACCTCCTTCAAGTAGCCCAACGACTATATGTTTCATACTAGGAAAGGGTTAAGGCCTTTTGCCCGACTCTCCAGTCGACGCTCCAATGCATGGTGGAGGCAAGGAGGTTCGTGGAGCGATTGAGCGATTCCCTTAATCCATTATGGAGAGAGTTCCTAAGGCAAAACAATATTGAATAAGCTATACATGGTCTAGGATGAAGAATTTGCAAACGTAGGGATCAATGATTGGAAAATCACTTCCAAAACAACAGACAAGTTCATCCACTACCATGCAACCATCCTCCATGCTAGCAAGTGCATTTCCACATTGGACTAAACCATGAATAACATGTGGGTGAGGTCCTCCCACCTAACTCAGATGGGCTTGTTGTCCTCGTTTCTTTCAAATAAATTAGTGGCCACAACAAAGCATATTGCGACAAAGATTGAAGAGAAGTAGCAAGATGCATCTAATTTTTAGAGCTTCAGTCAGCCCCTTACTACAGAGGATATTGAGGGCATCATCCATCTGATAGAGCAATTTATTTTCCAACTCGAGTCCCGGGCCGGTATATCGACGACACTACCATACAGAGAAATGATCAATCTACATGGAGTGCAAGAGAATATGTGCGACATATTGACACCATCTGAGGTTGACTGGCTGCCTCTGCAATCCACTCTCTCCAAACTTTGATTGTGTCACCCAATGGATAGGAATTTGGTTTGTGAACCATAATATTTTGGGTTAATCGTTCCACAGGAAAAATGCCCCTGGTAGTCACCAAAATCTATAAACATAATCTTCCCCAAGCTCCCTTTGGGTGATTTTTATTTTTGCTAAGTATCGGCCCGCACCCCATCCGTTGAACATCAGCGAGCTCCTTTTGCAATGGCTTCGTTCGACTGCAGCCACATGTTCGCTAGGTGCTCTTTGAATAGATTTCTTCTTGCGATCTTCTAAACAACTTCATCATGCTTCCACGACGGCAATTCACACCCTTTTGGCTTGCTTCACTTCGCTTTCCTATCGGGCTGCGTCCGAGTGTCACATATCATCAGTTTGCATTCACTTTTGGTGGACCCCACCGACATCATCATTTGTAAATGATGCCTCCACATGTCTTCACAGCATAAGGTTTTCATTGCAAGAAGGGAGGAATGAACCATAGACTCCAACTTGTCACCATGTGGCTCTTCTATGAACTTCATCAAGGAGAAGTAAGGAGCAAGCAACAAGCCCCACTGAGATTTCCATGTTTTGTAACTACCTTCATGGGTAGGCAACACATGTCTGTTGGAGAGTTGCTGCTTCTACGCTAGGACCACTGCCATCATTCGTAGAGGATGCATTTGGTTTGAAGGCGACCACGTTCCATGCTCAAATCTTTTTTTGTTGCAATGAACAAAGGAAATCATTGCTCTGGGCATCATTGTTCATGATTCAAATATTTTTTCTGTTATCAACCCGCCAAGTGGTGGGATTTCTACCTATAAATGCTGCTTCTTCTTTGGAAAAAAGGGTTCGAAACTAGTAGGAAAATTTGTGGAAAGACATCAAGCCTCTTGTATTGTTTTAGATGATTGTATAAGATTCATAGACCGCGCCATTGTTCGGCCTATCTATTTCTTGACTATTTGATTAATCTTTATACTGTGTCATTATTGTATTGAGTAATTTGTTTGCAGACTTCTATAATTTCAATATAATCTTGTTGATTAAGACCATGTCTTCGACTCTTCTTTTCAGTAAATGTATGGAAGTTATTTTATGTCATTGAGTAAATTATTTAGATTTCCATTTTGATTTATGTTGTTTTGGGACATAGAAAATTGTTGAATGACCCTTAAATCATATCTCACAAATAGGTTTATCGTGCCCATATCTACTTCTTGGCACATCACCTTAGATTATATTTCATTTTTAAATTCTTTTCCTTCTACCCTTTTCAACCCCTAAATTACAAAAGAAGTTGGCTTCTTTAAAAAGGAGGAGGTCACTCAGTTTAGTGCAATAGGCCCCCCTTTTTAACCGAGTTTCCCATAAAGGTTGTCACCTTTCCAATTTTTGGCATCAACAAGAACAAAAATAATTTGTAAAATAGCCTATCATTTGCATGATTCAACAACAATGACTAACCCCATTTAGAATCAGATCTATAGGTTTTAATTTTGATCAATACACAAAGAAAATCTACTTGTATTTGCATTTACAGAGCAATAAAAAACTATTCTACATACATATAACATTTTCAAAAAATAATGTTTTGCATATATAGGCTAGCATATAGGCTAACTGTAATATAGGCTACCATATAATCTCTTTGACCCTATCATTATGCAACCACATAATCTAAAGTAAAATAGATATGTACAAATATAAATATTTTTGAAGCCAAGTATATTCATTTTTTTCTCTTTTTCTTATAGTTACACAATTGCAAAAACATTCCATGAAGCTGTAGATATTCAACAATACAAGGGTATTCATACTTTAACAGTCTTAATAGTCCCTTAGAAAAAAACAATAGCGAGAATATTACTAACACCTTTTCTTTCCACATAAGGCAGTTTTTATTGAAGTTCATTACATTTTTATTCACAAGATCCACTTTAAAATACAACAATATTTTCCATCGATTTACGTTTGTCTTACATGATAACTTCAAAACACAAACTAGGATGATTTTTCAAAACTCCGTCTCTCTCAAGCTTTCCGACTTGCACTAAAACACAATAATTTCCAATGGCTAAGGGTGCTCACCACCCAACCTTTGGTTGGAAAACCAACCACCCCCAAGCTAGGAGGTAACCAAGTAACTGAGTACACACAACAATAACACCAACAAGCCACTCAAAAATTCACAACTCACAAAGAAAGATACACCCATCCAAGGTTTGAACATTTACACAAGGATCCTAGGAAAAATCCAAAAAGAGGATAGAGGTGGACTACACTTCTATATGGGGAGACTCATGATCAAGTAAAATAGCCAAAATATCAGATTTTCCTTCCTCCTCAAACAACCCATCCAACCAAACATTCATATTCACCACACCATCCATACCAACAAACCTCCATATACACCATACCACCATATAAACATGGGTCCTCATACTCTTGAGCTTCTCCTTTTCAAAGGAGGATTTAAATCCCAAAAAAGGTTCCTACAACTTCCTATCCCCTACAAATATTTTTCTCCCAATTTGGGTGAGTTTATCCTCATACAACCCCAACCCAATACAACATATATATTAAAGAACACAAGAAGTATACAAAACATTCTTACACATACAATCTTTCACATTTCATAAAACAAGGAAGACATACACACAAGTATAAGTTGCCTACCTTAAGATCAAGCTACAATGAGGAAGAGTTGAGGATGAGCTATAATCTCCTCTTCTCCCAAGCAATCTTTTCCCCAAGATCCCCAAATCCAAGCCAAAAACTTCTTTTGCAAAGACTAATGAAAAATGCATCCAAAGAAAGAAATCCTCCTTAATAGGAAACAAGGATTGGAATCCATTGGATGAGGGAGTGACACATGTCACTCTCTCATTCATCCTTATGGACACATATCTTTACAAGTTCTCATGGGGAAGTGAAAAGCCAATGAGTGTTCAACACTCAACAAGAGCTCTCAAATCTCATAAATGAGATTTTAGAGCCAACACTCCAACCTTATCCCCAAATCTGTCACCCCTTCTTAATGGCCAATTAAGAAGGGTCATGTCTTGAAAATTTTCAAATATATGGGCTTGATTTGACCCCTAACCCACAGGTAATCATCCTAGGGGTTAAATAATGGTCAATTAACCAAATTGAAGGACTTATTCAACGTTTTAAACCCACAAAAAAAATAAAAATTTAAATACAATAAGAGAAATTCAAAATATCACAAAACTCCCATCTAGGACTTAATTGGATTTAAAAAAATAAATTACACGATTAAAAATTAAATCATCTCATCACAAATTAAAACACAACACATATGAGATTATGGTCCATTTGGATGGACCATAGTTGGTTTAACATGGCTTAGCACAACATGGTACCCTTGGTTATCTCCGATCCCATTGGCCATGGGCATGTACCTACACACTCAAAGCCACATGTCAATATATCCAATACATAATAATCAATAATTATATATATATGTAATTAACACAATCAAATCCTGAAACTAATTAATTTGAAATATCAATATCCATAATTTATTCTTTCTCTTGCAAGTAACATATTTTATCAATTCACAACTAAAAAATTGCATTTTTATAAAGAGATCACGTCATCATCTAACTCAAATTTTACATATCACCAAATCCATGCCATAAACACTTATCCATTCATACCACGATAACAAGATTAACATGAGCATACTAGATAGAGAAAGCATAACATATATATAATCACCATAAAGCATCATAAACAAGAAAGCAAGCATAACATCCAATGTCCATGATCATCTAAAATAGTCTAAAACACACAAAGTACCAAAGTGTTAGGATAAAAAATATAGCCAAACTGGGGTGTATCAAATAGTAGGCCTCACAAATGCATTGCAAAGACAATTGATTACACAATATAAATAACTCAATGATAGTGATAATATTTTTAGACACCTTGTTCATTTAGATTCAATAAATTGAACACACCTACAATATATGCAAACTCATACTACTTGAATTTACTTCAAATTAGTATCTCTGCCATTTTCATGGAATTTTTAAAGATGTTCTAAAGGAATATCTAGTTTTATTTATAATGTAGTTGGAGAATTATTGAATATATATATATATATATATATATATATATTTATAATGTGTTTGAACGGTCAACAATTTTCCAACCACATTACAAGAAAAACTATATTCCTTTAGAAATGTGGTGTAGATACACATATTTTAAAAATGACAAATAGTATTGGACTTAGAATAAAAATATAAAGAACATTAAGTGTTATCAACACACCCTTTACATACACTCCTTTTTCCAATTCTACTATCATTGTGACATCCATGGCATTGTACATTTCATCTTTGGTAATGTGGTAGTAGTCCTCTAGAACTATAATTTGATGGTGTGTAAGCCCTTAACAAGCCAAAAAATGATAAACGTCGCTCAAGGAAAAGAGGACCCAAATCAAAACATGGACATCTCCATACAAAAATGTAAGCTAATATCATACTCTAACCTAGTTGTTGTGAAAAGGTCAATTAAGGATTATCTAGGAACACCATAGAAGCATAATTCTTATACTATAATAATGCAATCTTGCCTAGATGATTTAATCCAACTTGTTGATTGGCATGAATAAACTACAAATTTGTATTGAACATACTCTATTAAGGAGAATATATGAATACCAACCCCAATGTTAGTACTATAAATAGAGTTAAATGGTAGGGACACCATGAAATTAAGATATCAAAAGATGAAAGTTGAAAATGGTTCATCTCTCTTTATCTCTTGTGACATAGATCAATGGTTGCTCTCTCATCCATTTGAGGTTGCAAGTGAATATTTAATCGCATAAATTTGATATGGATAGACTCGTGATTTTCTTTCATTGTTTGTTTGTGTAAATACATTTGATATCATATGTACATATCTCTATACACATGCATATATGATCCTTGCCAAACAAAAACCACATGGTATGTCCCAAACTCTATAGTCACATCTAAAATATGTAATACATAGTAGGCTCTACCATTTGGCCACACAAACACTAAAAAAATGGTTTGCAATGAGGATGTCATGTATCCTAGTGAAAAATTGAAGAGAAGATACCTAATGCGAATAGGGTTAGGTTGTACAATTTAGATGCTAGGGTGAAGAATTTTAAGGTTAAAAATGATCATTTTAGATTATAGGGTGAAGAAATTTAGGGTTAGTTATTAATAATTTAGATTTTAGGGTGTAATAAAACAAGGTTACCTGTTGATATTTTAGAAGGTAGATTAAAAAAATTAAAAGATGAAGTACATAAAATATAAAGTGGAATTAAAATGGGTTTAGGTATATTTGTGTTGTATGTAAGTCATTTTATAAATAACAATATGTTTTTTAACATAAATAGTGTTATATGTGTTCAATTATTGGATCTTCTATGTTAAATACAAGGGTAAGATATAACAATAATAATGGTTATTAAAAGGTTTTGGGATCCTTTAACTTTTTTATTGATAATGGGTAAAAAAGTTTTGAAGGGGTTGTGCAACCCTATACAACAATAAAAAACAAACACAAAATTTAGATATCGAAACAACAACCAAGCTACCTCATAGCACTTCAATGGGACATAAAAAACAACTATATCAAAATGTGAGAAAAAAATTAAATCGAGCCACACCAAACAAAACATAATAACAAAAAGTAACCAATACTTATAGAATGCTTGACATCTTTGCTATCCTCACACCCTTAACTTGGGGATGAGATTATGAAACAACTTTAGGAAGACCTCTCTTCATTTGAACAATCATCCAAGATACATCATTTCCATATTCAACCAATCAATGGAGAGAGGAGGGCATCCTCCACCACCACCTCATCCCGGGTCATCCCAAGCAAAGACAAAAAAGGTATATTCAAGAAAGTCAAATACAACATAGAAAGCATCTCATTACTAAACAATTGGTGGGTCATGGGGGAAATCTAATTGCTAAATAGTTGGTGGGACCCATATAATTTACATGTTTTTAGCAATTGACATGGCAACGTCATAAAATAATAAAAACCTTAAATAAGAATATACAACACACTAGAACACCCTTGTTTACAATGTTTTACTAAGACAACATCTAAGATTCCTTGAATTATGTGATATTTAACACTGGGAAAATATTTAACTCTTCTACCTCTTACTAATACTATAGAATGTTCTTGTAAATTATGGTCAATACCAAGTATACAATTTAGATATTAATAAGTTATATTTGAAAGAAAAATATGAAATTATTTTAGTAGCAAAAGGTAACTTAATGTTTGACTACTAGGGATTTTATGATTAAGTTTTTGTTGAATCTTTAAAATATATATTTTAGGACACTTCTCACTAGACATGATAATGTGGTAAGTTGTGTGATGAGTCACACCTCCAAACCTTAGTTATAGATAGATAAAAGTCTCTATAAACAATCTAAAAAAATAGTCATACAAAATTTCATGTCGTTGTTACATTGTTGCGAAGTTAGCAAGCATGGCTATTGGCCCTCTCCCCTATTTGTTCGATTCCCAAGATTTTTTAACCTTAAATAGTTTCTTCGATAACTTAAACCTCTCACACCCTTGTATTCCAATATTCCACAAACTTTGAAGGGTATCTTTTAAGGTCTAGTGTTTGAACTAGAAGAACTCCATTTTGAAAGGACACCCTACAAGTTTCTTATTAGTTTCTAAAAGAAAATATATCAACCAATTATTTGAGCCTCCAAAATGGACCCCTCTAGCCTTGAAAATGATGGGGTCTAATATCCATTCAAAGTTGACTAGAAATATATCTAATCTGCTTTGAATTTCTTCTTCAATCCATCTATTAGACAATGTGAACCATCACGTCTTAGGCCTTAATTCTAGCAAAGAGGTCTCCACAAATATCTCTAAAGGATGAAGGCTTAGTTGAGGTAACCTAATTACATCCTACTTTATCTTCTAGGTTCAAAAGAGCATTAAAATGCCCCCAACATCCAATTTTTTTATGGGGAAAGACTTATTATGGTCTTTCAATTTCCCCCAAATTCTACCTTTTTCAAAATTTTCATTATGTCCATATGCATTTGTTAACATCATAGAAATGATGTGTTACAAACCTATAAATAAAACATTCAAATAGTGTTGAGAATGAGAAATAAATATACCTAAGAACCTAGAGTTGTCCCATAATACTATCAATCCTTTTATCGTCCCTATTGCATCAACTTGCACTACCTCTCCCTCTTCCATGTTCTCCCAATCATTTATTTCCAATACATTCATTTAACCTTGGTTTCCTAAAGAAAAATAATATCTAGACTCTCTTCCTCACTTGGTAATCTAAGTAAATGTCACCTTTTGTAGGCATTCAATCTCCAAATATTCTAGCTTATTATCTTCAAAGGTTATTTTTGTTCTTAAGGTGCTCGTAATAACCACCCTTTGATTATTTCTATTTTTTTTCCAATTCCCAAGTACTAACTTAATTAACTAAGTGTCTTATTAGGAATTTACCAAAGTGATCAAAGCATTTCCTACATAACCCAAAGAGAGAAAATCACACATACAATATTACATAATAACCATAATGCAGAGATCAAATACATACAACAAAATTACACAAGATATACCCTGGGAAAACCATCAGAAGGGAAAAACCCACCCTCTAAAAGCATCCACACTTAATGTATTATTCAATAATGAAAACATTAGAATACACTTATGGAGTCTCCATGAACACTTTTGAAACATCAAACTCATTCAATGCAACCTCCATGTGTCCAAGCATATAACCACACATCCCATGTCATGCTTCACACATGCACTTAAAATGAGAGTTCAATACAAATGACAACCAAGTCAAACAACCAACTAGCCAAAAAGCCAATTAGCCAACCCCAACCACTGAGCATGTTCTTTCTTTTATAGAATCAAGATCACATAAAACATCTTAAGTTATAGGTAAAACCATGTGCATGAAATTGATAAGTGCACAAAAACATTGACCCCCAACATTTACTTTTTGGTATCAAAATTTTCCAATATTAAATATGTTTTCTATGTGCAACCCACATATGAAAGATCTAACCAATACTACATACAACCTTACAAGTGTATGAAAATAAATATTTAATGTGACTAAACACATTTCCTAAGATGCACCACAAATAAATATTTATTTTACATAGTTAAAATAATTATTTTATATGAAAGGTGCACAACACCCCCTTTTTAACACATCTTCCATCTAATTTAGAATTGTCAATTTCATAATCTTTCCAACCATAGTTGTGGTGACAATTATATACCACCACTTGAATACCCGCACTAGAATCTGGTAAGCTCTCAAACTCAAGTTCATCCCTAGACCCAAATCTAATCTTTGAGGGTTCATTTAGATGACCTCACTTATGTATTCCATTTGGGAATCAAAGGCTCCATAGATTGTACACCAACAATAGAGAGAGTTCATCCTCCTCTCTTATATGAGATCTTTTATCTTACTTTTAAGTCACAAATATTCATTAATCTCTAAGTTTCAATTTAATTTAATTACAATAAAATGATAACTAACACATTTCAATCAATTGTTGGTTCCATGCCACTTATTAGTGTGTGAACACAAAAAAAACCATATCATTCCAGCATCCCAAGTTCACACAATGATTGGCTCAAGCATACATCATTTATACACAATGTGGCTAAATCCCACTTGTATTGCACACACATAGGTGTTTAGCTCTTATGCACCTCACTAGTACACATGGGGGTTAGATCAAACATATGTTATACATACACATGTGACTAGACCATACCCACATCACAAACAAACACGATGACCTAGGCATCCAATGCATATACACAACCTCACAAGTACACATAGTGACTAACTAGTAAAAGGAAGTAGATATAACCTTACAACAATAATTGTTGCATTCACCTAGATTACCAACACATAAGCCCATGAGTACATTGCATCGAGGAAATGAATTTCAATGCATCCCATACTACACCATTGATCCCATACCTTTTTCCCAACCCACTAACACCTATGATGACAAGCAAGCATCCCATACTACACCATTGATCCCATACCTTTTTCCCAACCCACTAACACCTATGATGACAAGCAAGCATCCCATACTACTTGTTATGATCATTGGTAAGGGTATAAGTAAAACAACTTACACAATAAATGAGTCTATTTTATAAAGTACATCATGATTGACTCACACATACATATCGACCAACTAGCAATAAGAAGTCGATGTGATACCACTACATGTGTCCTCAATTAATCGGTTCATTAATAATTGCCCTTTTAGTCCCATTATTTTCCATAGTTCTCTACATCAGTTGTGGTGATGGGAAATAATTCCATACTAATTTAGATCATTGCCAAATAAAGTGTAAACATAATAAAAAACATCACCTAATGCTAGTCATTTATGCCAAAACAATTGTATAAGTTACATAATTAAGACATTTATGGTCTTTTTGTAGACCCAAGACTAGTTCTTATACTATCAATCACCTAAACTAGATTAACAATCAAAACCACAAAAATCATACCTCAATTAGACACAACATAGGAGACACACATTTCTTCTGATACACCAATGCTAATATTGAACTATTGAGACAGGGGGATCTTGGCAACCATTGCCTACATTCCATTAGTGAAAACTTGTTGAAACCCTATGAAATCAAGCAACTCCTAACATCTATCACCTACATGCTACTAGTGGAAGTAATCTAACCTTATGATATTATTGAATACTTGTTTTGGAAGAGCATGCTGCCTAACTCCTATCATGTTGGAGCAATGATAAGCTTAGCTATAATCAAGTCATATGTTTTACAATTTCATTGGTCACCTCAAGATGTGTGGAAAAATCTTTGTTAAGAGGAAAATTATACACTACATATGCCCTTGTAGAGCCATTTTCTCAACCCTAGTTGTGATTCCAAGAAGTTAGCTCATGTATCAATCTTAGTTCAATATTGTGACATTAGAGAGTACAAAACATTATATAAAAAAACACTATCTAGAGGTTGTACAACCATAGGCTAGTAACAAGTTGAATTTCCATGAGTTCCCTCTATCTAGATACAGACATAAGTACAAATTCATAAAATAGTCTCAAAGGTGATTTACGTCATTCAATTATTATTTGGAAAAACGTTATTTAATAGACCAAAAAATCCATGTGTAATACTAGACAATCTTCTACTTTTGAGTACATATATTTTTGGTATATTCCAATCATAAGCTTAGCACCCAATTACCCACCAACTAGACATAAAGAAAAAACATCATAACATATTGGTAATACTTACCATCAATTTCCCATAGTCAACAAAGGTTATTCTAAGGATTCAATCCTAAACCAAACATAGATTTAGGTATATAAGTAGAGCAAGCAAACCATCCATACAAAAGTTTTGCACACCCTTAAATCTTACTGTCTTAACTTGAAATCATCAATAAATACAAGTTAGTAGTTTCCAAAACTCATTCATAATCGAATCATAGCCAAGTTTTTCATGCCCTTATTTCTTGGAAGAATATATGTCACAAGGTCTAAAAACTAACCTATACTGTTCCATACTACTCATTGATCTAAGACACAAGGCCATAGTGCACAATACACAAACATCGATTGTTTTAGTTCATATTCTCCCACATTCACCTCAATACAAACCACAACAACAATGACTCTAAAACTTCATCCAAGGTGGGAGTAGATTTCAAAAAGCCAAACACCCTAAAAATTAGAGTACATAAGCTCGATGATAATGGATTGTCTTCTATTAGCTCAGATCTATATAGTGGTGGCCTATTAGTTGGAAGGTGAGATCATTTCCATCTAATGCAAATTTATTATCAAGTTGAAGCATATTGAAAGGGAGAGATAGTCAAGTTTGGGAACTCTTAGCTTGGAGCTATTCCTTTAACCCTCCCTTATGAACTAAGGTCATAAGGTGTCATCCTTCAACCAAGGATTACCTACATACCCTTTTCCAAATGAGATTGAAGTCCCACATAGTTCTCCTCACAAAATTTCTTAAGGAACATACACATAAGTTCCTATGCCCAAGGTTCCATAACCACTTGAGTTAAAAAATAGAAAGAATACTATAGAAAGAAAACCATGGGGAGAAAGAGTTAGACTAGGAAGTGTAACAAATCACTATTTACCATTACTCAATTCAAAATAAAGCCATAACTCATAGAGTTGTGTTGATTATTAGAAAAATCCAAATTCCTATTATATCATTTCATAATCAAATATGGTTCCTTTTAATGATCCCAACCAATTGATAATGCTTAAGGATATGCATGAAAACTTAACCAACTTTTGGATTTAGCAACCTATACTACAACACTTCCAACTAAGGACACCAAGATCTTAATGTATACCTTTCCACCATTGTGATACGTAATTCAACATAGACATGCTAGAACCCTTATAGGCTCATCTCAATAAGACAAAAGCTAGCTAATTACCTACAAACAAGAAATTATCTTTATTTTCACAATAATAATGTGACCATTTTCATATAAATCTTAATACCTATAGAGCCAAAGTAATCACTAGTTCAAGTCTTCACACATACCCACAAAGGAGAATTAAGGAGTTAGATTAATTCTTTACAACCCCTTTCAGATTTCCCACTAGGTATGAAATGCATGCTTTCATTGATGCAAACATTTATGATATTAATACCTCTTTCATATTAAAGTCTTGTCAAATAAAAGTCAAATTCCATTCACCCAATTACATGCCAAAGTTACCAACATTACATAGTCAAATCTACACAAAAATTATGTTTAACATAATCAATATAAAATAAATTTCCAATCATTTCAAGTCACACGCCAATGATGGTAAAAATATCTTCACAAAACAAAAATTATTTAAAGACTTGATATGACTCCAAATTGAAGTCCTATTATAATATGATTTAATGATATCATATATCATAATCATATTCTAGTATGACAAACTTTGGTATTGGATCACAAAATGATAGGACACAAAACAATATCATACAAAGTTCTTTAATATATATAATTTCCAAACATAGGGGGCTCATGTTGAAATACTCATTATTAGACTTTTTATAAAATAAAAATTTGCATATGTTATTGTCCTAAAAGTTTTAACTGGTAATCATAATAACAAACTATTATTGAAGTCTTTAGAACTATTTTCTTCAAAGTGAATACACCATATAAATATAAGCATATTTTATCTACAAAGAGCCATTCTTGTCCATTAATTCAACCATAGTGGATATATTAACAAAAATTTATATTCTAAGGTTATATCTAGATGCAAAATCATGTTAGGATTTAGCCTTCTAGTTCTAAAATATGAGCAACACCTTTTCATCTTGAATGTGTCAATGATGGCATGAAGATTATGCTATGCATTGATAACCTTATTTTACCAATGTACAATTTTAATCCATAAACTATTGGAACATAGCTATAAAACATAACAACCCTCATCCTAAATGTGGGCTACCTAATAGGCTTAGTTACTGAACACTTCTACTTATATGAACTAATCATTATAAAAAGGATCAATGAGTGTGTCATACAAATGATAATCAACAACACCATATCAACTTTAACCTTTAGCCAAAACTCAAACATGACCACATATCTAACAAGGATTAGTGCAACTATATAGATTAGGAAGTAAAACATGATATAATTTAACAAAAATAAGAAACCCCAACCATAATTGAAATCCTTTTATCAACAAACCCTATGGAATTATTATACAACCAAATTACCAAGTTAGAGTTTATATAGACATGAGAGAATCTAAAACCTAATAATGTATATCACAAATCTAGAAACAAAGCAATAACAATCAAATTAGTGACAAGAGTATGAATTTTGGTATATACATGAACCATCATACATAATGTTGTCAAAAAACAAATTTTCGAATGAATAACTTACTACATTCATTATGCTACAAGTATACACATATTTATGTATCCACAAAAATATATAAATATCTAGATAAATTATTTAATGCATAATTTTACACAAATATTATACATTATTTTGTTTATATTATAGATCATTTAGCCTCAATATAACCCACACAACATTTTAAAATATCCAAAATTATCATACTTGAATACACAACTAAGAAATAAAAGAATCAATCAGCTATCGACCACCCTTAACAACAATGCATATATTTATATTTGAACAGAACTTAATTAGCATAATAGATTGCAAGGTGCCAATGCCAGTTAATCCATGACTAGAAAAAGAGTGATGTTGGTTGAATCTTTTGGCTCCCTCTTCCACTCCCTTCCTCAACAATTGGCCAGAGAAAGGAAGTAAAGAATACGCATCTATACAAGCACCATGCCCAACACCATAATAGTAGTATGCAAACAAAATAGTTGGTATAACTATTGTAAGAGTGGTGATTTTTTCTGAGGTAGGTGTTGAAATCTACCTTAAGCTCTAGCAACAAAGTTGAAGATATTTTTGATGCACGTGCCCACTCTACTCTTCAATCTTTGTTGATTCAACAACACCCTCAACCTTGCTTCACATCTCCTTCCTTCCTAGTCATGAAAATCCATTTTGACCAAATTCCTCTACCCTTTATGCTTTTACAAGTGTCCATAACCTATTCCAAAGCTCTCACTTTAGCACATGCAAGGAGGATGCCGATGAAGTTGGTTGTCTCTAGTTTTACACCTGCCAATTACACATTTTCTTGAGTTTTTAAACCTTTTCAACAAATCAATTTTGTGCATATCCTACAATCATGTTATTCCATGGGAACACATTTCCTTTGAGGGATCTCATCCCACTTGGTAATACCTCCTCCAGGTTTCCATATTTTGTATGCTTTTCTACCCAGGCAACCACAAATACCCCCTTTTCCCATTACAAATTTTCTCTATTTAGATGCTTTCATGGATCCATACTCCTACTAGGATGCACATACTGATGCCATCTCCTAACTATCATTAGGGAAGTAAAAGCTATAAAGGGGTGTTATAGTCCCCTCCTAGCATGGTAGGAAACCCTCCCTATTAGCTTTAATTACTTATTTATTTGTGTTTTCCTACCCTCCTACAACGAGGAATGTGATAATGCTCACCTCCACTCTTGACAAAATTCTTAACAAAGCTATGGGTCTCATATTCCAAATTCTCCATTATCTTTAATTTTACCTTGCTAAACTAAGATTTTCTTCCTCTTCTATTATTGGTCCCCATATTCGATGAAAATATTAGTTCTTCCCTCCACTATGTTTGCTCCTCCTAATGGCAATATGTCATTCCTGCCCCCTCTTCCCCTTCCTCTGTAATATCCCCTCCTTTTTCCTTGGTGCTATCTTATTATAACCCCTCATTGATCCTTTCTTCCTCTATATAATATCCCCTCCTTTTTCCTTGGTGCTATCTTATTATAACCCCTCATTGATCCCTTCTTCCTCTACTTATGAGGGATGTTCCCCCTTCTAGATTATTTTTTTCTTTCTCAAACCTAGTTCTAAGCTTTGAGGTTCTTCCTTGTCTCCCAAATTTAGTGGAGGTAGGAGCAAATTTTTACTTCTCTCATCCTCTATCCTTATCATTTCCCTATACACCCCCCTCCTATTGGCCACAAATTTATACCCATCAATTATTTTCTTATTCACAATATTATGTGTCTTCTCCCCTTTCTCAGACATTTTGTTACAAAACTTGGCTGTGTGACCCACTTTCCAACACTTGATTGAATATCACTTATAATTTAATTCCTACACCCATTCTCTCAAGACCAATTTCAACTTGACGACTTGTTTGATGGGTTTACTTAAATCAATCTCCACATAAATCCTTGCATAAATGGCCAACTAGTTTTCTTTTGTAGTTATAGATTTTTAGATATTATTTTCAAAGGAACTCCCCGTTTCTCTAAAAATATTCACATATCAAAGTTCCTACAACAACTTACACATACATATCCATAAGGGAGTTTTTTTGACTAATTTCTTTGATGGGTTGAATCCTAGGGTTAAGGCCTATATGGAAGGGTTCCCATGGGACCACTTTAGGAACTATTTTTAAGGAGTGAGGGTTCCCATGAGAAAAAAAAATTGTTATAAGATAAAATACAATCTCATGCAAGAAAATATTAGATGCTACTTTTAAGATTTAAGATTTTAGCATGTGTCTTTGGGGTGGGGATGAAAGTTTCCCTGGCCCGCTTCCTAAATTTTTTCCACAAATTATTCATCTATAATTTTTAAAACTCTTGGCAATAATTTTAGATTTAGATATATAATTAAAATTTAGCATTCCTTGTTGCTAAAAAAATCATGAAACCACCAACTTCTCTAAAATTTTGGGGCTTAAAGTTTTAAGCTTGCCCATTATTAAAAATTCCATGGGCCCCCACGCTTATAAAGCTCTTTAAAATTATCAACAACACCAAGATATTTTAGGAAGCCCCCCTTAATGTTCTCATGCTTGAGTCCTATGCACTTTAACTTCCATTGTTGAATAATTTTTCCCTTAGTCCCCCTTTATAATTTTTTACCTCACCCTTTCTCCACTACCTTGTAAAACCTTTTGTTGAATTTTTGTCTTTGTTGCTCCTTCCACCCTTCTTGATATTTTCACTTTTCTTTTCCATCACCTATTGTCCAACAAATTATATTTATGTAACTTATAAAAAATGTTTATATTTGAGTTTTCTTTCTAACTTAAAGATTTGCATCCAAAGATTTTATTGTATAAATCTAAAACAAAGAAAACCTAATAGATCTGACCATTTGATCCAAACATTTTAAAATTTTGATTATTTAATGTTAAGCTTTGAGAAAATTAAAAAGATAGTGAGTACATAAACTTTAGAGTCGTATTTCTCCAAAAAGCCATAACCTTTATAAAGAAAAAATCTATAAGGACTCCCACCACTTATTCCAAAGACTTGAAAGAATTTGTAACTTCAATAAAAAGTCAACAATTATAAAACCTTCATAACCCAAAAACATGATCTTGAGTCACATTTCTCTAGAGACCATAGCCTTCAAAATTTAATACAGTTTGAATGATCATTTAAATTTATTAAAACATATAATTTATTTTACAATATTCAATTAAAATATATATTTAATCAACATCTTAACCTATTTTTAATTTTAGGACAAGGACAACCTTATGACTTTTTACACTGTATATATTTTGAAATTATAAATAAATCCACCAAACCTCTTAAATAAAACTCTTAATTAATATCTTTGAAGAACACTAAACTTTTTAACTAACCAACCCTCTCCATAAAAGCCTAATTAATTAAAAGAATCTTTTAATTCCCCAATCGTTGACATCCTTTCCGACAAATTTGAGTTTCTGAATTGCCGATTTTGTTTTCCCTCTTTTTTCAATGGAGCCGTCACCTCAGTAATCCATAAAAAATCCAAAGCTCTTTCTAAGGATTTATCATCACAATTCGGTGTTTAAATAAATCCAACTCAAATTTCTTTAAAGTTTTTCAGATTTTGGTTCGCGGGATTTTCTAATTCAATCTTTCTGTGAAGAGGTGCACAAGGACTGAATTCATAAAAGTTTATGAAAATGGAAACTTGCAGCAACAAAATCGAAGAACACTACTTGCACTATGTAAAAGTCCCTATACCTATGGAAATGATTTGGTAATCTAAATAACTCTGTTTTCTGTTTTTGTTTTGGTTCATCTTTATTTTATCTATCTTTCCTTATTATATTAGATTAATTGTACTAAAAAAATATAAAAAGACATATTTTCTTTGATCAACTCTCAAAAAATTAGGTAAAAGATCAAAGACAACAATTTTCAATAGTATAGATGTCCTTAAGATGAATGGGCAAATCTAGATTTGTTTTGAGTATCTACCAAAATGTTTCTATCTCTAAATGTGAATGATATTCGAATAAATGTTCTTTAAATACAAGTATATAACAATAATTTGGTCAACTTCAGGTGAGAAGGGAATGGGCAAGAATTGACCAAAATTTAAGCTTGAATTTTAAAATGTTAGTGGCCAAATATGCAGCAAAGGGGCCAATTCCACTAGTGCAAACTCAGCCCATTAAATTCTAAGAGCAAGGCAGTTTAACTTCCATTGTTGTACTTCCAATGCGTATAAGAAGATACAATTTTCAATTATGATTCAAAAGTTATAATCAAAACAATGAACATCTATCTTTTGGCCCTTAGAACAAAAAGGTGGGAATGAAATGTTTGGGTTTAAGTGCATTGTTCTAAACATAGCTTTAGACATTGGTTTATAAACAACCCTACTTTTTTTCATCTTTATGTGCTAAATGAGAAATGACATGGGTATGCAAATTTCACTTTCATTTTGCCCCCACTTTGAGATGCATGTGAATCCTACAAAGGTCATGAATCTCAAAGTATGATGCTTTCACAAACCTTCATCTAAAGAAAACATTTAGACATAATAGGATAAAATAGAGATCCATATAAAATAATGGACCTTATGGGATCTAATCATGTAGGTTTGTCCTTTAGTATTTATTCTCCAAGGGAACATGCAAAATAAAGGAAAATATGTCATTGATAGGCACAAATACAACTTGAATCTCATTATCGACCATCATAAAGGAGACATGAAGGTGAAAATAGGGTTAGATAAATTGTACCTATATGAAAACTAGTAACAATATACCTTGCTTGGTAGTCAATGGGTGACAATGTGCATGGGGCGCAAGATGCATCACTTGCTAAAGGTGAGTATCTATAGGCACCAATAATTGGCTGACAAACTTAGCATGAGAGTGTTAGCGAAAAAATACGCCTGCTACAATTGATAGTATTTATAGAATACAACAAATTACATGAGGCTAAAATAATGCATGAAATGTAAATGTAAGGTAAGTATGTGAACATGCAATCTTGTAAAGTAATAGCTAACTACATCACATAATATAAGCATGTTAATCTTTCGAATGATAAGGATGGTAAGCACATGGATTGGAGATGATGTACAAGAAGGAGATGTGGCCCTCAATGCATATTCCCCAATGTGGCATCTAAGAGCATGAGCACATAATGGTGTAGGTAAGGCACTGATAGGCTCCTAGTGATGAAATTAATTTATATAGGAAGAATGGGATATGGGGGAAGGTATGATGCTCCTAATAAAAATGACGGTATTACGAATGATGTTGTGTATGAAATGTCATGGATAAGCATAATGCCCCCGATATAGGGATGTAGCAATGAAAACTCACTACACCAACATAGGATGTCAACAATGACAACAAGAGCCAACCAGGTGTAAGATAAGGGCATGAGAAGACACATTGGTAAGATAACACAAACATGTGACTAAAGATAAGTATCATAAGCATATGGTGATCATCATAATGTATGGAAGACAAGAGCATAGGTGGATAATCATGGGGATACAAGCAAACAAGGGTTGTGGTAAGGATAAGAATAAGGGTGCATATATGAAGCAATAAGGAAAAATAAGACATTAATAAGGTAGACACTACAAAACATAAGAATAAGATAAACAATGACATAGAAATAAGGTAAATAAAAACAACGCTAAGAGCAAACATGGTCAATAAGAAGGAATTAAAATGTGTATAATTTCAATAAATACCAAGCTAGTAGATGACAACAAACTTGAAAATGTGTATAATTTCAATAAATACCAAGCTAGTAGATGACAACAAACTTGAACCTATGATATTGGAGTAGTTAGCAAGTTGTCACCAATATTGTGCAAGTGGCCAATGCTAAGACCTATTATTGTATCTTACAAATTAGTCAATCTTCACCAGTAGCATGAAGGTGAAAGAGTGTCAAGGGCTACCCTAGATGTGATACAAGAGCAGTTGAGCCAATTGCTACCCATATCATGCGGGTAAAGAAAACCAAGAGTTAACAGTCGTATCAAGGGGGTTACCCAGCTATCACATCTAACATAAATGTGGCCAATGCTAGATGCTACCCATATCATGCGGGTAACGAAAACCAAGAGTTGATAGTCGTATCAAGGGGGTTACCCAACTATCACATCTAACATAAATGTGGCCAATGCTAGATGCTACCCATATTGTGAAGGGGTTAGTTGACAATATCACCAAGGCCATGTGATATATGTCTGGTACTACTCCCTTCTTAGGTGGACAAACTTGTCATCCATGGCCTAAGGGCAATAGACATAGGAACCCATCAACTTATAAAGTAACTCACCACTTGTGGGAATATCGCCTTTTGCCTGCACAACCATTTTAGGATTAAGGATGAACCCTTGATGTAGTATGGGATACATCATAGTCCCCTTCTCAATTGTTTGATGACATACATGACCCTTTTTGGGGGTGAGTACAAACCCTTGATGTAATGTGTGACACACTAAAGACATCTTCCTAGTCATCTCCTTGAAGAAACCATATTTTACTCTCCTATCCATATGACCTTTACACCATCACGTTGGGATTGTTTTGTAAAATATCCTGCTAAGTACACTTGGTTGGGGTGGATGGAGTAGTATTCCACATGGTTGGGTTTATTACACTCTTGGGTTTGGAACAGGAACCCAAACAACCAATTCCCTAGTATGGAAACTCAAGCTCTTTCATTACTCCAATTACTCTTGATTTACGAGCATTATATTTTAATCTCCTTATTCATTTATTGTATGAATTGGATAATGTCATGTACTTCTAAATGCTCCTAGTTAAAATGGTTTTTGTATTTATAATTGTTAGTTTACAAAAAATGGTTGATTTTTACACAACAAAGGTAAAACTATGTCATATATATGTCCCTCCTACGGTCACAAGGTATATCCTCACTATCATAATCCATATGATCATCATGAATCTCATGGATATATTGCTATCCTTAGTATAATGTATCATAAAAACATAAAGGATAGATCCTTATGAGGATAATATGTCATGTAAGATCAAATGAGTTCACCAAAGTGTAGGAAAAAATAATATTTCCTTAGGCTTAATCTAAGCTAATCTTATAAGATGCATACACATAAGAAATAATTAACATAAAGTAATTCATGGTTGAGGGTTTAATATAACCTAAAATAGTAAATGTCAAACTATGAAAATAAATGTACTTAGCTCTATGGCTAATGCCTTGAGATCTAGTTTGAAACATGATAGTTTGTAGTTTGCCTTGGGATTAAATATAGTGCTCGCATTGTAAGGACCAAGTCTACAAATCTAGGAAAATCTATGTTCACAAAAATGTCTAGTACCTATGAAAATGATTTGATAATTTGCACAACTCTACTTTCTATTTCACTTGGTTCACCTTTACTTCCTTTGCCTTTTTATGTTATATAAGGTTAGCATTAATGTAGTTGTGTCACATGGGGACAAGTTCACTTATGTTAGTCCTCAAAAAAATTAGGTAAAAAACTAAGGACAACACTCTTCAACCATGCATATGCTCCTAAGATGAAATTGCAAATCTAGGTTCATTTTAGGCATCAATTGAAATTATATTTCCTTCCCTAAATGCAAATGATATTCAAATAAATGATTGAATTGTTAAATGAATGCAATTGAATTTCATTAAATACAAGTGCATAGCAATAAATCAAACAAATGTGTTTGGTTGACTTCAGATAGAAAAGGAATGGATGAGAGAACTAAAATTTAAATTTAAATTCTAAAACATCAAAGATAGAATCCACAAGCATAGACTTGACCTATCAAATTATGTGAGTATCCCAATTAAGATCTCATCATTTTGTGTCCAACACATATAAGAAGTCACAATTCTAAATTACACTTCAAAAAATAGAATCAATAACTACTAGTTTTAACTATTACAATAATAAGAAGGTAGAATCAACTTGTATAAGAAAAAAATAATAACATAGAAAAAAAAATCACTTTACACATTCAAAACAAAGACAAAACTAAATAAGAAATTCCATTTATATACAAATTTCAAAGTACAACATCCTAAAACTTACATATTAATTTTCAAATAAAATAAAAAATAAATAAAAACTTTTAATAATGACACCTAACTTTCCACATCCTTTGAGACAAATCCGGGTTTTTGAATCCTTGATTTTTCTTTTCCCTCTCTTTTAATGCAGCCGACGCCTTCGTGATCTATATTTCGAAAATTATACAACACTGCTTCGGTACTTGAATTTTGACCTGGCTAAATTCAAAGTATTGTAAGTATTTTCGAAGAATTTATTCCCACAATTCGTTGTGTGAATAAAACCCAATTCAAATTCCTTATTTTTAAGGAAATTGGTTGGTGGGGTTTTTAGATTCAATTCCGTGTGTGTGTGAAGGGGTGCACAAGGACTGATTTCATAAACATCTAATAAAAATGGAGGCTTGCAGCAACGAAATCCAAGAGCGTGCTATGCGGCTTAAGAGAACAGCATCTTTTTCTGGTTCAGAAACTGAGAATTCAGGGCATAATAGGGCAATTAATAGCCCTAGCGCAATGCGCAGCAAAATAATTGCTGTACCCACTGCAATTCATGAGAATATGAATGGGAATTCTGCTGACTCGTGTTTGGTAAAAGATGAGCAGAGTTGCAGACAAAATAATATTAATGGCATATGTTGTGATACGCCTTCACCTGCTCTTGGAGAAGAAGAGAATTTGGCCCTTGATTCTCTGCATACATCTATTTTGGTGCGTTTTTTCATTAAAATATACTTTTGTGATTTTTTTGCCTTGTAAAATCTTTGGTAAGTAGGCTCTGGTCTCATTGAATGGCTGCACCTGAGTGGCTGATACTGAAAATTTTGTGGAGCCTTTTATGAGCAAATGATCCCACTGAAAGCAAGTTTTTTTCCTCATACCCACAATTTTTAGGGTTCCAGTTTATAATTGATAGTCTACAACTTGTTCATGTTTTTACCCATCGCAGGCATTTTCTTTTCTTTGCATTTAGGATTTGGTTGGAAGATTAACAGTGGCAGACTCTGGGATTCGATTCTAATTAACCCTCAAAATTGTGATTTTTTCGACAGGTTCAAGTTATTTGTAATGTTTCGCACGACGATCTTGAGTCACTCTCTACCGTGTCACACAAATTTGAGGAAGCGGTAAGGGATGTTGTAATCACAAGCTTAATATTTTGATTCTTTGGGGTTTTGTACAGGGGCTAATTGACTGTATTTTTGGTTTACTGGAATACAGGTTAATGTGGCCAGGCAGATTCATTTCGATTATAAGACTCCAGTTCGTGCCAAAGCTCCTAAAAGAACGGCCAATTCCTTTTTGCTTAAAGCGCCCAAGAAATCTGCAAGTTTTAAGATGTCAAGGTTATCAGCTCAAGATATCAAGGAACTTCAGAACTCCACACGACAGGCAAGAATGATGATCGAGGATCTGTAAACCACGGTCATTTCTTCTGTATCAAGAACCACACAGCCAATAGTGTCTCGTTTTTTTGAGATGCCCTCTGTGGGTGTAAGCAGACTGTAAAGTTCAGTTAGGGTTTGGCTTCTCTGTTTTGTAGTTGTTGAGAAGTCATGTACGTCTATTGTATGCAGGAATCCAGTTCTCTGAGCTCTCTAGAGTTGTAATGGTTTTCGGGTTATGTATATATGGGCAATTCTGCCATTTCGCTCTTGTGATTATATTTATTTAAAGTATTACTCTTTACATAGTTTTGTCTTAAAGCACGCTTATATCTACTAAATTTAAAATAACCTCTGTGATAGATGGGAGGCATTTCCTAGTGATGAAATTCTTCTTTTGTAATAATGAGCTAGGATTCAGAACCATAGTTTCTCGTCGTGTCATGTTAAAATTTATGCTCCACCAGGTATCATGGCGGTTTTATACAGCTTGTTCCATCCCCTCATTTCGGAAATATTTGTTACAATGTCGGCCGGGATAAACAACCCCTCTTTTATAATCTAATACAAAAAGCCTAGTAAAAAATGTTAACGAGAGCACTTCCATTTTCTTCCAGAGAGGCAAACCTTTGTAACCTTAATTTACTTATAAGTAGTCTTCAGGAAGAAATATAAATTATTTTGATTGAAAGTAGGTATTAAATGAATATGATGATTAAATAATAAATGTTAGCAAATGGTAAATGAACACAATTCTTCAAATTAGGAGATAGCAAAATTATAAATGTGAAATCTTCAAAACACTCTCACTAATGGCAATTGAAATCCAGCCTCAACATCTTGAAATAGCACTAGATCAAACTTTATTTTTCTCCAAACATGGGCAAACCTTTGGAAGCTTAATTTATGCTTAACTAGACATAATCTATTTCTATTAGAGAAGTAGGTATTAAATGTTAGCAAATGCTACATGAACAAAATTCTCTAGATTAGAAGCTAGCAAAACTATGATAGCAATCACACCACCACTTAGAACCACCATCCACCGTTGACCTTGTGATTACCACTTTCTCTCCACTACAATCTATTAGAGCTGCAAATTTAATGCAATGTATGACTAACACATGATCATTTGAGGGGAGAGTATAGGTACTTGTGACCTCCAAAAACACATTGGTTGTGAGCAACCAAAACAAATGAGAGTTTTCCAGAATCCTAGTGACTACCAATAACTCATTTGACACCCCAAAAGTCAACCATAGTAGCAACAAAAGCCAAATCTCAAGCATATGATTCCACTTTAACCTTCATCAAGCTCATTTATGATGTACCCATCCTAAATTGAAGCTTGAGGAGAACAAAGCAACCAAAACAAAATACATTGCCTTGTTGCTTTTGAAGGAACAACAATTTCCTAGTTTGTCATTATCTTCTAGAACCTTAAGATCTAAGATACTCTTTCCCAAATTCAATGAAACAATATACCAATGGAGAATCTTGTGAAGCCGATCATTAGACACTTTACCCATAAGAAAGGATCCTAATATCCTTATCCTTCATCAAGAGATACCACAACAAAAATATATAAACCTAACATGTGCCTAGCGCACAATTAACAAGCTTCTATGAGAGCCACAATGGCAGCCATAGAAGTAAAACACAATAATATTGTGAACGACACCTCCATGATAGAATTATTAACACACAAGCAAATCACTCACAAATCTAAAGAGATGCATATATGTATGGACCACAAATAAATCCAATCAATGGGGAGAAAATAGAATAACATCATCAATGTAGAGGGACAACCACCAAAAAACATTATTCAAGATCAATCTTGAGAAACTAAGACAATCATAATAAAAAAAACTTTTTGCAAGTTCGACAGTGCATCTAAATGGTTAGTAGGAATCATTGAGAAGTGAATCAAATCAACACCTATGCTAGCTAAGAAATCAATGTTCAATAGTAATGATATCTTCAAACTTAATACAAATCAAATGCCCTTCTTCCAAAAGACTATGAAGCTTATAGTTTCAACAAAACATTTAACTCAAACCTTGGACCATCACCATTAAATCACCTTCAGCAAACACTTTTTTGTAATTTTAATCAAACATTATAAAGAGCTCCTACACCACCTTGTTAGATTTAAATCTTTAAAAAAGAGATTCACCCTTCACCAAAAATTACTACAAGAATCATGAATGACCATCTCAACCTTCATAGAATTGTGATTACCTCTAGAGGCAACATCAAAGTTGAATTTGAGGAATTTAACTTCCTTGTGAACACTTTGCATAGCTATTACCTATTAACAAAGAATTATAGATTTTATGTAACTTCCTCGTAAACACTTTGCATAGCTATTACCTATTAACAAGGAATTATAAATTTCATGTAACTTCCTTGTGAACCTTTACATTTCTATTACCTATTAACAAGAAATTATAAATTTCACAACACTTTTTTTTTGTATTGAATCAATACAAATAAAGTACAATAAGAATAAGGCGGTTGGAAGGTTGCCAAGAGAGAAGAATTACATAGCAGTCCAACAGATACAACTCATATATTGACAACCATAAGCTTAAGGAATGGTTGAATACATTAACATAGAACCACAGCCATAAACCTGACTAATGAACAACATTCAACTCTAAATTTGCAGCTGCAAAGAACATAGAGAGTCTTTTTCATGAAGTTGAAGCATTTGATACTTAATCTCATTCAAGTGGTTGCTGATTTTCACATTTTCTTTGGGCACCCCCTGCAATTGAGAACTCAACACAACAATTTGGAACATAACATCAGAGTTAGGGTGTGATCCCATGGAGGGCTTCAAGGAAAAAAAAAGTGGGGGTCTATGAAGCAAAAAAAAATGCTATGAGATTAATCAGAATATTTTTTTCAACAATAACAACTCTTACATTTTAGTTCAAAAATTTAAATGGGTGCAAATGGAGTGGGGGTAAAAATTGCCCCACCAACTTAAACTTTTTTCCTGTCGCTTATCAATCATATGAAGTTTTTAAATTCTTACCAATTAATTTTCATTTTATTTTATATTTATTTACTCTTTAAATTGAATATTTAAAATAATAAAATGAAATAAATCACCCACTTTAAAATCTCTAAGGGTATGGTCCCATGGAGGGGGGCTTCCTAAAAAATTTCAATGGGTGCTACTTAGATTTTTTAGGAATATTTTAAGGCTTGTGGTCCCATGAATTCAATTTTGCAATTCAGCCTAAAAGTTTGAGCTCCAAAATTTAAGGATCAAATTGAAGTATTTTTGGTAAAACTTAATAAATAAATAAAATTTCTCTCATTTTTAATTTTTTTTAGGAATTTAAAATTTAAGTGATAGACAAGTGGCAAAAAACTTTCTAAAAAATTCCTAAGCTGTAGGGGCAATTTCTAACCCCACCTTAATTTCACCCGCTGAAAGATTCATTTCTAAAAGGTAGGGACTCCTATTTTTCTGGAAAAGATTCTAATTAATCCCAGAGCACAATTTTTTTTCTTCATGGGACCGCTTGATCCATGAAAATAGAAGCCCAAACCCCCCATGAGACCATACAGTAACAACCCCTACTGAATTTTTTAAGAAACCCCTTCCATACGAGCGCATCTTTAGTAAATCAAAGATCTGTGTATTTGGATGTTTTAGATGTGAGTGACAGCAAGGGAGATAGATGGAGATGACTGCGTAACAATCATAGAGGCTAAGGTCAAGATTATGCTGGATCCCAAAAAGTTATTAGGGAGATGCAATGTCTTCGATGTTACCCAGTCCCCCAACAACGCGACCATAATTTCGTGGTGTCGGCTTCCTTCAAGCTACAAAAAGACTCAAGAGGGAGTAAAGTAACATCAACATGCAAAAGTTCACCATGATTGCCATCTGGAGCATATTCACACCATTATGTGTAACGAAGGTACTATCTTCCGTTGTCTGAAGGCTATAGGTAAGGTGTTTCATGTCAAATTTCCTAAAGGTGCTAAGGTTAACAATGTTACTTGCTGCCATGAGGATTTGCCGGGTGGGGCCAGGTCCTCAGCAAAACAGTTTTGATATTCTTTTCAAGGTGGGATTGACCTGCATAATTTGCACCCCAACCTTTTACTCTCGAATTGATATCGTCAGTAGTTTCTCTGACACCGGATGAATACAATTTGAACTTCAATGGTTTGAACCTATAACTACAAGCCAAACTGACAGTGCTTAAGCTACCAGTGGGATGGATAGATAAGCTCTTTTTTTTAATACATGGGCTGGGAGTGGATAGATATGGTTTTTTCCAATATAAAAATGGACTTGGTTGGTGAACTAATTATTACTATAATCTTAAGATTTTTTTTTTTCTTTGGATGTTTAGTTCAGATTTATTTAAAAATAATAACAAATCAAATAAAAATTTATAAAAAGATTCTTTAGAATTTTTAATATTAATTTCAAAAACTTGAAAGAATTTTGATTGTGTTATAAAAGATCATTTGAAAATCTTTCATGATCTTTTAAGAACCACATTTTTTTGTAAAGATCATAAACATTAAAACAACGACCTTTTAAGAACCACATTTCTTGTAAAAGACCATAAACATTAAAACAATACAATTTGAATGTTCATTTATACATTTAAGTGATCATTTGTACACATTGAAGTTTATGATTTGTTTATAGTATTTAATAAAAATATGTCTTGATAAGTTATGAAGCCACCTACTATAAAAATAAAATGCTTCTATGTTTAGGTTGATGGCCGTCTTATAGAATTCTTCTTAAATAAAAATGAAAAACTCTTCATAAAATAGAAGCTTAGAAGCTCTACACATATAACTTTCTTGACAGAACATTTATTTTTAATTATAATTACTATGATTTTTCTAAAATTCTTCACTTCTATTTTAACAACTTTACTAAAAAAATCTTTAAATCCTTTTATTTAAAAAAATTCCTACTTTTTCTAATTTCTATTTGTATATAATTACTATAAATTTTCACCTAAGAATCTTCACTTTCATTTGAAATAAGATTGCTAATCCTTCACTTCTAACATCTTCCTACTTTTTCTAATTTCTATTTGTATATAATTACTATAAATTTTCACCTAAGAATCTTTACTTTCATTTGAAATAAGATTGCTAATCCTTCACTTCTAACATCCTTCGAGACTAATTCGGTTTTTTGAATTGCAGATTGTTTTTCCCTCCCTCATAATCGATCATTCAAAAATTATAAATAGCAGTTCTTTGGTACCGGAATCTTCGACTTTGGCTAAATTCAAAGCTTTGCATTTACAATACTCAAAAGGTTTTGGAAGGACTTACCTCATGTCCCCATGCAGCTGCTTAACTCTATTTTCTGCTTAAATTTAAGCAGCAGAGGGGTGTTCCCATGCATAAATTTTATTTTTGGGAAAGGATAATTTGGAATCTTTTCCTATTTTAATGGAGCAGCTACTGTTTAGGAATTGAAAATAAGCTGTGGAAAAAGAGGGGAGGCTGAAAATATGCAGCAACTGCATATTTCTAAAAATCCACGTGGCTCCACAAATTTCTTTTCCTTTTTTTAATATTTGATTTTGTTTTTGTTTTTCTATTTTTTTATTGTACAAATTATTATTAATACTATTAATACAAATTTAAGCTGGCTGCTTAAAAATAAGCAGAAAAATTAAACATTCATGAGGCCATCAGCTCCACAAATAACTCCTAAATAAGTTGAGCAGTAGCTGCTAGTCAAAATAAGCTAAGCAGCTGCATGGGGACATAAAGTTATTCTCACAATTCATTGATTGGATAAAGCCCATTTCAACTTCCTTATTTTTTAAAATTTGATTGCGGGGCTTTTAGATCAACTCTTTATGTGAAGAAGGTGCACAGATAATCACACTCTTTTAATTATTAAAGAATATCCATTCTCCTAAATTCAACAAACATTTGATCCTAATTTCATTTCCTTTAGAAGGCTGTACCTTAAACTTGACAACTCTGTAAAAGAGTCAATTTTACCAATAGACTAAAAATCCATAAAAAACTACGAAATGAAGGCTTGCAGCAGAAAAATCAAAGAGCCTGTTGTGCGGCTTAAAAGAATATCTTCTTTTCCTGGTTCAGAAATTGGGAATAGCCCTAGCGCAATGTGCAGAAAGATAATTTATGCACTCACTGAAATTTCTGATGATGTGAATAGAAATTCAGCTGAACTGTCCTTGATCAGAATTATAGACAAAAAAAAAATGGATGGAAAAGATAGAATTTGAGCCTTGATTCTCTTCATATGTCTATTTTGGTAAGTTTTTAATTTAAAGAAAAGAAAATTGTGATTTTTTGCCTTGTTAAATCTTTGGAGAGGTTAGGCTCTAATCACATGGAATGATGGCACCTCAGTTGGGGTTTCTGATAATTTTTTGGAGCCTTTTACAAGCAAATAATCCCACCGAAAGCAAGTTTTTGCATTATTATACCCACCTTTTTTAGGTTTCTGTTTTATAATTAGTAGTCTACATTTTGTTCATGAAAAATCAAAGAGCCTGTCATGCGGCTTTAAAGAATATCTTCTTTTCCTGGTTCAGAAATTGGGAATAGCCCTAGCGCAATGTGAAGAAAAATAATTTATGCACCCACTGAAATTTCTGATATTCTGATATTGTGAATGGAAAATCAGCTGAATTGTGTTTGATAAAAGATGGGCAGAATTATAGACACAAAAAAATGGATGGAAAAGAAGAGAATTTGAGCCTTGATTCTCTTCATATATCTATTTTGGTAAGTTTTTTATTAAGAAAAGATTGTGATTTTTTTGCCTGTTAAATCTTTGGTGAGGTTAGGCTCTAGTCACATGGAATGATGGCACCTCGGTTGGGGCTTCTGAGAATGTTTTGGAGCCTTTTACAAGCAAATAATCCCACTGAAAGCAAGTTTTTACATTATCCTACCTACATTTTTTAGGTTTCTGTTTTATAATTAGTAGTCTACATTTTGTTCATGCTTCTCCACCGTATGCATCTCTTTTGCATTTAGGATTTGACTGGAGAAGTTATTTGCGTCTGTTGTATGCAAGAATCCATCTCTCTAAGATGTTAGCTCTGTGGTTTCTGGCTTATGCACATATTGGCAGCTCTGCCGTTTCACTCTTCTGTTTCAAAAAGACAGTTTCACCATATTTCGAATAACAAAGTATTTCTTCATATACAGATATTTCCAAATACACACTCATATCTACTGATTTTTAAATGAGCTCTGTGATAAATAGGAGTCTTTTCCTAGCGAGCCATTCTTACTTATTAATAATAAGCATGGATTTAGGAGTGCAGTTTCTCTCTGTGTCATGTTAAAACCCATGTATTACAAGCTATTGTGGTACTGGTAAATTCTTACCCTTTTCCATTATATTGAGGAAATTGTCTTCGACATCTGTGGAAAAAGAAGCACTATCAAATTTTCTGTATGAATATTCATACAACCTATTTCAAAAATATTCACTACAATGTCAATGGGAACATACCCTTCCTTTTATGCCCAATCAAACAATCTATTTAAGCAATGCGAAATACAAGGGAAGGACAACACTAGCAAATGCTACACAACCAAATTTCTCCAAGTTAGGAGCCAACAAACCTCGCAGCAACCACACCAAAACTACAACAACTGTGAACAAACCAGATATGTTCTAGACACAAATAATAAGAAATGTTGTGGACACAAATAAGAAGAAAGTAATAAAAAGAATAGGCGTTCCTTTATTGTAGCAAAGGATATCACTTGTCAACTTGATGACATCTAGCCTACATAAAAAGTAAAAGTATATAAATTGTATATGTTGTTACAGGTTTGATTCCACAATTGTAAGTGACATCTCAGAGATGATAGCATACTCAACTACTATCATAGTATCATATCAATTTTTTAAGATTGGCTTTATAGGATCACAATGCTTTGGATGAGGTTACAACCATTGCCTATAAGACTCACATAGCATTTCCCTAGTCACAAAACCATGCTCAGACTCTTAACAATAAAACTTAATGTATTTGTGTTGGGAATTTTGCCTCAACTTTCTGGTTAACCCCTTTGAAGACTTAGGCGAATTCTCTTTCTTGCCTTGGCAAAGTCTTTTGTTCTGGCGGAGGCGGAACTGGGTTGGAACTTGGCATTGTTTCGTTTGCCTTGTTCTGGGTTTGTTCCCGTGCCGTCTCCAACTCCACTCCCCGCTTTCTTGGATCTTCGAAGTTTTGTTCTGGCGGAGGCAGAACTGGGTTGGAACTTGGCATTGTTTCGTTTGCCTTGTTCTGGGTTTGTTCCCGTGCCGTCTCCAACTCCACTCCCCGCTTTCTTGGATCTTCGAAGTTTTGTTCTGGCGGAGGCGGAACCGGATTGGAAGTTGACATTGTTCCTTTTGTCATGTTCCAGGTTTGTATCCGGCTCCAGCTCTGGCTCCGGCGGTCTGTTTCTTCTCGCTTTGCTTCGCAGGTTTTGGCGGAGGCGGAACCAGTTTTGGAAGTTGGCAATGTCCGTTTGCCAGGTTCCTGTTTCAGTTTCTGTTCCGACTCCGGGCCCGACTCCTGCTTGTGTGATCTGGTTCCTCTGGATGTTTGGATTCTGCTCGGGGAGTTTTCCTCTGCTTTGTCCAAGTTTTGGATTGTTGTTTCTTGCAGTTGGCGGAGGCGGAATCGGAACCGGAACCGGATTGGTTCCTGATCTTGGACTTTTGGTAAAGTCCTGTTTCTGTTTTTGTTCCATCCCCGGCTCCGACTCTGACTCCGATCTTTTGTGCTCCCGTCTTGGTTTGATCCCGGGTTGACTTTACCCGGTCAGCACTGTTTTCGATGAGTTCTCCTTTGCCATGGGCGGACACGGAACCAAATTGGTTCTTGAACCTGTAATTTCGGTGGAGTCATGTTTCAACTCCAGTTCTGTCTCCGTCTCCGACTCCGACTACGGCAGTGTGTATTTTCGATGGAGTCCTGTTTCGACTCCTGTTCCGACTCCGACTCCGACAGTGTTAGAAATGACTTGAAGTCCTGGATGCGCCCGATGTCTGTTTGACCGTTTTGGTTGCTCTATCAGCTGCGATTGCTGATGGGTCTTGGACGCGTGGCACCTGTTTGAATAGTGATTGGATGGTTACCTAACTTGTTGTGCTGCATGTTTTGTCAACGAAGGTTGGCGGAGCTGAACCCGTTTTTGGAACGGCATTGAATGCCTGGGCGGCTCGTTGCAGAGAGATCTGTTAGATCCGACCAGATGCATGATTTGCGGATGGACTTCATTGTTGTGTTGGACTCTTCTGAGTCGGTTACTTATGGATGAGAGATGTGCTTTTTCTCATAAGCCATTGAAGTTCGACGAGTCTGCAAGAGTCGTGGGTTGCTGAGCAAGTGCGAGATGTGCGAGCTGAATGCCGACCATGAGACTGCAAGTAGGATGCGTGGGCATGTGAATGCGTGAGCATGGGGCTGCAAGCATAATGCATGATGCATGATGCGAGATTGCAGATGTTGGACTTGCAAGTTGGAGCGCCGAAGGTGTGAAGGGTTTTGATGAGAGATGGAGAGGGTGTTCGAGCAGTTTGTTTAGGCAATGTAATTGTGAACACTCTATCTCTCGGATCTGGGCATGGGAATCATTGGAGGCCGAATGACTGGGCTGGCCATGAGGCTGATTGTGACAGTCATCTGAGGAACTGAGAGGGATCTTGCGGTTACCTATTATTTCTCTAGTAGAACAAGATGAAACTCTTGTATTGGCTTTGAGCCTGATATTGTATTGTAACTAGTTTTTGTTGCTGAATAATACAATGGCTCGAAATTTGGAGTGTGGGGTTTTTACCTGAAAGGGTTTTCCCCACGTATATCTTTGTGTCTTCTTTTAGTCTTTTATGGTATCTGTTTATGTTGAATCTGTTTCTTGTTGCATTCACTTCTTTCAGAGGATCAATGGGGGATCAACTGTGCTTGTTTCCGCTTTATAGCATAGTTGGTTGTGTCTTTGTTGTGATTTTGAATTGAAATCACTAAGGCACTACTGTCTTAGATGTCTATCTTGATGACAGCCAGAATCCGTATCCCCAACAATTTGTTAGGTTGCAAAATGGCATGCAACCAACTCTCAGGAATTGGGGGACTGATTCCTCTCTTGAAATTATATTAGTTATCTCCTTAAGTTCTCTAAGGTATTGGCTCTCAGATCTATAGGATCTCACAAGGGAGATGAAAGGTTGTTTAACAAGAGGCCTGGTGGGAATCTCTTCAGCTTTGGAATGTTCAAGTGAAGCTCAGTTTTAGGATTTGGATCATCATAGGAGAAAGAGGGAAGAAATATAAATTAAAATCCAATTTCAAAAAACTACTATCAGTTCTATTCTAACCATTTGATAAAAAAAGCAAGAGAATAAGGGTTTAGAAGGAATGACCTACATGATGAGCACATGATTATATTGAGAGGCGGCAGATGGAGGAGGGGGAAGGGCGGTGGGTGAATCAATATAATACTACTTTTACCAATTTAAAACTTTATCAATCACAATAACATCAATAATCATGCACATGAGAAGAACACAATAACACACGATATTTATGTGGAAACCTTTTATGAGAGAAAACCATTGCAAAATATTGCTTAATTAAACTCTTCTTACAACTTTGTAGGCACCAACCTATAGGAAACACCAATCCCCACATACAAAAATTTGTAGGCACCAACCTATTGGAGCACCAACTCCCACAACTGAGCACCAACTCAGTAAGACACACCAATCTCTTTTGATCGGAGGCACCAACCCCTTCTGTATGAGGCACCAACCTCTCCAATATGAGGCACCAACCTCAACACAACAAAGTCTTTGTCTTCTTTGAAAAACTCCTTCACAAGTCTGCTAAAAAAAAAACTCTTCTCTAATCTGCTCTAACACTCTTCACAAATCTGCCTTGAAATCTCTCATGAATCTCTCATTATTCTGCTCATATGTTTACTCAAATATGCCATGTAAGTCTGCTCAAATACTTTTTCCAACATATTTCATAATTCTGCTCCAAAATAACTTACTATCCCCTTATGCTTTCATCATATATTCTTCATAGAATTTGCTTCAAAAATCTGCTCATGCCCTTTCAAAAATTTGCCATAAGTCTTTCTTTACAAATCAGCCTCATAATATATTCATATATCTGCTGTGATTGCTCTGCTTTAACCTGAAAGATATTACTTTATTTCTTACACTTCTTCATAAAATGCCTCAAGTCTGCTCGTAAGTCAGTATTGAATCTACTTGTAAAACTGCCTTACATATGCTTTTACATTGAATGATATTCCCTTGAGTTACCTTTTTACTCTCCATCTTATCTCTTTTATATCATGTAAAATGCCCAAGAGAGGTGACTTTAAAATGTGAAGGAACGACTTCACTAAACAGTGACTATTCTGCTCATATGTTTGCTCAAATCTGCTTTGTAAGTTTGCTCAAATATGCCATGTAAGTCTGCTCAAATACTTTTTCCAACATGTTTCATAATTCTGCTCCAAAATAACTTACTATCCCCTTATGCATTTCATTATATATTCTTCATAGAATTTTCTTCAAAAATCTGCCAGAAGTCTTTCCTTACAAATCTGCCTCATAATATATTCATATATCTGCTGTAATTGCTCTGCTTTAACCTGATAGATATTACTTTATTTCTTACACTTCATAAAATGCCTCAAGTCTGCTTGTAAGTCAGTATTGAATCTACTTGTAAAACTGCCTTACATATGCCTTTACATTGAATGATATTCCATTGAGTTTTACTCTTTTCACTCTCCATCTTATCTCTTTTATATCATGTAAAATGCCCAAGAGAGGTGACTTTAAAATGTTAAGGGACGACATCACTAAAAGATGACTATTCTAGGATCAAAACACTTCTTAAAGGGTCAACTTAACAATACATAATTAAATTTATTTTTAATTGATTCCCTTTTAAACATAACCACGTTACCATATATTTTTGTCTTTATATGAGAGCACTGCCTTACACATATTAATCACTGCCTTCGGAGATTTAAATGAATTGCCGCCTCTTTTTGTCATCACCTCTCTTTTGTCTTATATGACTTGTTATCCAGCCCATGGCCTTTCTTTCTTGACTTAGGTGATATTATCCTTTTTTTTTGTCTTATTCTATTTGTCTTATATAGTTACAGCCTTAGGAAATTAATTGACTTTGTTTTGATCGCTGCCTTAAAATAAACTTTCTTTTATTTAATTGTTGTTATTATCTTCGCTTATATCATTGTTGCTCTTTAAAAGGTAATTACTCCCTTTGTGAATGCAATCACTCCCTTCACATTATCTTAAATGCTGCCTTCACAATATCTGGAACGCTGCCCATTAACATTAAATCCCTGCTCTTTATTTTCTCTACCAATCATTGTCTTCTTTTAAGTCTTCTATTGCTTCTTTGTAAAGACAATCTATAATATCCCTTGCTACTTCTGATCTAAATAGTCTTCTATTGCTTCTTTGTAAAGACAATCTGTAATATCCCTTGCTACTTCTGATCTAAATTTTTGCCCTCAAGGAATAATGTAAGGTTCACTAAAGTGAAACAAAGATCTTGGTTGCTAAGTGCCCTCTAACACTTTAGGATTTTTCACCTAAAGGAGAAGGATAGACCAAAATGACAATGCTCACACTTTGGAAACCATCATAATATTCCTAGCAAAATCTGGCCTAAGTTTGCCTCAAGAAATATTAACAAACACTTCTCTTACAAACTCTTTACTTGCTGTTCTTGAGTTTTCAGTTTGTTTGCTTGTCTTCAAATGACTTCTATTGAAATCAAGTAGCTTGCAAATTAACTCTACAATATCTAAATAATGGACTAGATACAAATGCAATCTTCTTTTAGCTTTTTGGATGCAAAACATATAAACTCTACAAATACACCCCTACAGCCAACTGACATTTTTACAAACAACTGGCATACATTCTAATATGCTGGAAATGAATGCTATTAAATTGACATTACATCAACATATTGCATGCAACTTATGACTCCTTTATTCATATGTTCTTTCCAATACAATGCTGATAACAATTGCCAAGACTCTTGGCTTGAAAACGCAAACAATGCCAATCTGATTTCTGAAGAACACCTACAGCAGCAACACTAAATGATTTAAAAGACAATGCAAGATACTACAAACTCCAAGGGGAACCTGGTTATAGCAGCGCTTGATGAAGAGGAAGATTTAGCAACAAATATCAATCCAATGACCTCCTTTCTAGCTCAAATCGAAGCCTTCAAGGTGCCGCCCCTGTTTGACTGTTGTTGATGAGATACTATAAATTTCTGCCTTCTACTAACCTCCAACAGCATCAAGAATAATTGTCTTCCCTTCTAGAGTGGAGTGCCCCAAGTATCAAGCTAAATTAATGCAAGAAGAAGTCTCTATGAATAAAATCGTGGCTTCAAGAACTGAGAATGATGACTGAAACATGATGACTGTAGCTTATATCTAAAAATATATGATGCAGTTGACCCCAGATGATGAAGTCTCCAATCACCAAAATATTCTCCAAATCGAACTTGACAAAATTGGCCTTTGGCCACAAATTTTGGCACAAGTGAAACGACTGATTTATCCTCTCCAATCTGCAACCCTTCGGAGAATCCACCTCATTTATGCAATCAATGGAAGTTTTTGTTTCTAAAGATTAATGGTTGTAACTGCAGAAACCCTAGGCTCTACAATGGACATATCAAAATAATATCAATTTTCTAGCTATCCAAAAATAAGCCCTTAAGATCCTTTTATACTTTTCTTGGGAGAGCTCACACACTTTTCTTGCCAATGTGGGATAAGAGATATATTTTATATTTTAGTGACTTTATGTTATAATAATTTATTTAAGTCACTATATTAAATTAATTAAATATAAGGTTACCTTTTGATATTAATTTATTCAATAACCTTATAAAATAATTAATTTAATAATTTCTCCCTTATTTCTCCACTTAGCCTTCGGAGAATAAAGGCTAAGAAATCCCGCTGAGATAGCTACAAAAAAGGGGACATTACAAATTGTCTTTTTCTTTAATAATCATTTTGTTCCTTTATAAGACCGTTGCATATAAACATAACTCTCTTCTTTGTTCATCGCTGCTCCATTTATGAATAACTCTTATAAAATTGCTGCTCTATATTTCATAATTATTTTATCAAAACAATTCTTAATGGAATTGCTGCCATATGAAATACTTTTACATAGGCATTGTCCTTATTATTATCAAACCTCTTAATCATTGCTGATTGGAGAATAAACTTGCTACCTTCATAAACATAAGTAGTGTTGTAGTAGCTTGTGACCTCCCACTTACTTTGAAAGTCCTCAAATTGCACTCACATGTGGCCAACATAGGAAGATTTAATGTCCCCATTTTAGCTATTTGCCTTTTGGTGACTGATAGCCTATTTCCAGAAGCGCGTAGGCTCGTCAGAGGTTAAATTAGGGTTTCCTATTTTATAGGGGCTCTGAAGCATTTTTGGTGGCTTGCATGTTAAAGTTTCGGATGCTTGTCTAGTGGGGTTTTCAGGGTTTTTAGAGAGCTTCGCAATGATATAACATGCAAAGTGAGTTGAACAACTTTTTAGAAGATACTATTTTTAGTAAGTTCTATTTTTTGCAGTGCCATCTTGGGCAGTAGCATAAACAGCGAACTCAGTTTCCATTTTGGGCAAAGCAGTTGGGAGTATAGTTGGTTTTCGACTTTTTTAAGGCACATTTTGGTAAAATGATTTATTGCAAGTCATTAATGTTATGTTTCCAAATTGACCCCTTGGCCTAATGTAATGACTTGAAGTTGTGTTAAAAGGTGGTACTCAAGGGTGGACGCCTCATGGAGAAATTAAAATGATTTTTTATAATGTTTATTGTGCCTTGAAGTTTGGACACCTAAATAAGGTGGAATAAAGTGTTTTGAAAATTTAAATATTTCAAAGAAGATGAATAGGCGTCCCCTTGAAGGGAAATGTTGGGAATTTGAAAGGTCATTACTAACTCTATAAAAGAGAGGCTTTGCTCATTCATTTGGCATCTTTGGAAAATTATAACAAAATGCTGCTGGATTGAATTCAGAATTTGGCTAAGGGGAAACTTAGCAATTTGACTCCATTCTTCGGGCCTGAAACAATGGTTTCCTAGATGGTGGATTGAGAGTCTGCTTCATTCAAAAGTGCACATTGAGCTTCATTGTTGAAGAATTTGATGTATTTATCAGTTTTGAGCTTGCTGGTTCATTCATGGCTGAAGGTGATTTTTATATGCAGCTCTTGTATGAATTTTTATTTGCTTATGGGTATTTGACCTTATGAAACCTATGCTAGAGGCACTTCAAATTGTATATTGGCAGATTTATTGAGCAAGTATTAATTTTATTTGACAAGGTCGACTTCTTTCCTAAGCAATCCCTTGTCTTTGAAGTTTATATTGGTTTGCTGGGCAGATTTCAGCGTTGTATGTGTCTTGAAATAGTTCTTTCATGGTCACCTAGCCTTTGAGAAGGTTTATTTTTCAGTCTCATTTGATTTTGGTGAGACATAGATGAAGATATGAGCAATTAGATGGACTCTTAGCATGCTGGTCTGAATTGGGGTTTATTGAAAATTTATTTCAGACCTTCATTCTCTATTCTATGCTCAATTTCTTGAAGTTCCAATTCATGTATGGGTTTAGAAGCTTAAAGTAACTATTGCAGCTACATTGAAGTTCAAGTTTCCCTTTGGTGACTGCTTTGAATTGTTTAAATTCAGGTTATTTGGTTGGCTAGCATTGGAATTGAAGACTTTGCAGTCTCATTGAAGTTGGGTGAAGTGTGGTAAGAGATTTGTCCTTTTTGATATGTTGTTGGTTGCTGGTTTTGAAAACTCAGTTGACAGATTTTATATCAGATTTATTTCAAAATTTGATTTCAATTCATAACTTCAATAATTGAGAGATTTTGAGTGGGAGATCATCTTTGTTCATTAAGCTTTGAAGCTATTGTAATTCACTTGTAGTTTGCAGTAGTTCTTTACATTGTAAGACCGATAACAATAGTATCGTTTCAGTCCTTCTTTACTACTTGTGTTAAGTTTTCACATTTGTAACCCTTGGATGGTTTACCGCCAGTGTGGAAAAAGAACTTGTCAATCTCTCTTTGTACCCATTGAAAAGTGGTGAATTCTCACTCATGAGTGGATGCCCGCCGCAATGGATGAATTAGTTTGTTTTCTTTTCCTTTTCCCCCCACTGAAAAGTGGAAGTGTGAAAATTGTTCATGGTTGGTTCACCGCCTCTTTACTTTCAGTTGTAATTTACTTTCAGTTAGTGAGCATTTACCTCCACCATATGCTAGCCCCTCACCCACATCGGGTTTTAGGGCACATTATTGGTGTTGAATGTTTTCACTTTGCTTATTATTTTGGAGAGCTAACACTAATAAGTTGGCCTAGTGCTAGTTGTGTTGTGAAAATTCTAAGAAAAAAATATCTAGCACATTTCAGAAGACTACCTCCATGAATTCATTAATAGCTGACACAAATTTGTAATGTCCCTTTCTCAGCAGTGATCAGTGCAGTTGGCCGTTAGCCTATCCCAAAGGACCATAGGCTAGTCGGAAGCACAATTAGGGTTTCCTATTTTCTAGGAGGATACTTTGGCAATTTTGAGGATTTGCATGTTGGAATTTTGCAGTTTGGATTCTGGATTCCTTTTGGGTTTTCAAAGAGCTTTGCAGTGGTATGACATGCAACTGAATCAGGTAACTTTTTCGGACTTACTATTTTTAATAAGTTACAACGGGTGCTCAGAATGTGGTTAAAATGCATTTGGAGTCACTTACTATTTTTAGCAATATGCTATTTACAGTAATTGTTATTTTTGGCAGTGTTTTAGTCAGTAGATTGGTGTTATGGCTATATCAGGCAGGGCAGTTTACTTAGTTGGTCTCCAGCATTTGAGTGCTTATTTTGGCAAGTTTAATATTTGATGATCATGAAATAATGTTTTGAGTGAAAAATATTTCTTATACTAAAATGGACTACGTAAGGGAAATATTTAAGTTATTTATAATGTATTTTTCACTTATATCTTGGGACACAAACTTATGTTTATTTTGCAAATTTTGCTAAAGTCATCTTTGAAATGTGCCAACCAATTTTTTCCTTGAATTATCACAACACAAACCAACACTACGCCAATTGATTAGCGTTAGCTTCAAAAGAACAATTAAATTGAAAGCACTCAACGCCAAGAATGTGCACACAAGACCCAATGTGGGTGAGGTGCTAACATATGGCAGAGGAAACTAAACTATAACTGAAAGTAATTACAACTCAAAGCTGAAAGAGGTGGTGAACCAGCCATGAGAGGTTTCCACGCTACTACTCAAATAGTGGGGGGAAAAATAGTACAATTTAAACTAATTCATCCGCTGCGGCAGGCATCCACTCAATAGTGGGAATTCTCCACTTAATAGTGGGTGATAAATGCGAGTACAAGGTAAATTCCTCCACACTGGCGGTAAACCGTCCAGGGGTTAAAGTGTTTGCATGAAAATTCACAAGTAAATGCAGTAAATACAATGACTGGATTAGTACTATTAATTCACAGCCTTACAATAAAAGAAATCTGCAATTTACAAGTGTTACAATGATATAATCAATGCCAATATATGGAGGATGAATCTTTCAAATTTTAAACCTCTCAAATACTGAAATTGAAGCCAAAATCTGCACTCATTGAAGTCTGAAAACAAAAACCAGCAAACTGAAAATGACAAACCAACAAACTGTAAATCAATGAAATGCTCACAACTCTTCCAAAATACCTCTGAATGAGCTGATATGAATTAAAGATGCTCTCTAGAAGGTTAGCGCCCAATTTACAATACCAAAACTACATCAAAACTCAACATATGATTTAACACGAATTTCAATGCCCTCTTGAAATGGTACGACCTCCTTGAAAGGGCAATTTTACTAAATAAAATCAAACACTTCAAATTTAAATCTGATTTTCTCCAAGAATAGTCATCAATAGCATAGAAAATGATTGAGCCAATACCCATAAGCCAAATAAAATCACCTTAAAAGTTGCAAATAAAAGTCACCTACAACCATAGTTGAACTAGCAAGCACAATCATGAAATCATCACCAAAATCTCCACAATGAAGTTCAATCGGCTAGTCTAGATGAGAAGCAATAATATTCCCAACTAGGTGTTGTCTTTCAAACACAAAATTGGACAAATGCTAGGAGGTTAGCATTCCTCAAAACCAAATTCATGAAGTCATTCCGACAACATAACATTATCATAAACATGGATACCCAAATGCTGGAGCAAAGCCTTTCTTTTATAGAATTGGAAATAATCTTTCGAATTCCAAAACTCTCTCCAAGAAAGGGACACCCATTCACCTTTTTGAAATATTTAAATTTTAAAAAACACTTTATTCCATCTTTAGGCGTCCAAACTTCATGGCACAATAAACATTATAAAATATCAATTATTTCCTCCATGAGGTTTCCACCCTTTATGTCCACCTTTTAACACAACTTCAAGTTATTACACTAGGCCAAGGGGTCAATTTAAAAATATAACATTAATGACTTGAATTAACTTATTTCTCCAATATTTCACCTTAGAAGTCAAAACCAAACATACTCAACTGCTCCAATTGAAATGGAGAACTTACTGAGATGCTATCAACAAGACCACTGCCAAAATTAGAACTTACTAAAACTAGTAAATTCCGTGAAATGTCAAAAACCCCCAAACAATGGAAATCCTAATTTCACCTCAACGAGCCTACGAAATTCTGGAATAGGCTAATGAGCTACTGAAGAGTGAATGGCTAAAATGGGGACATTACAATCTCCTCCTCAAAATTTGGATGCCATGTCTAGGTGGCTAATGAAGTTAAAATGAAATGCAAATGCAAATTGGAGAGATGAATGCGAATTTCAATTGGGTGCCCTAATTGGAGGGAATTGAATTTGAATTTGAGGAGAAAAAGTTATAAATAAGATCGTTGTGCTTCATTCTTGGCATCCATTGAAAATTACAATGAAGTGCTATCGAAATTTCTATAGAATTGCTTCGAGGAAAGCTTACCTCCTAGCAAGCTTGGTTTCGTGCTTGCAAGATAGCACCTAGCTAAGTTTTGTAGCCGTTTTTTACACTGAAGAGTAGATTGGGCTTATTATGATGACAATATTTGAAGTTTTTTGAAGTTTTGTGTTGCTTGTTTTGGCTTAATTGGAAGCACCTTTCTGATCATAGCTCCTTGCACGATTTTTCTATGGTTTTGGACATTGGCTACACCTCTTTTACTACTCTAGGTGCCCCATTGTGCAATTTTTCGGAATTTTTGGAGAGCTCCCTAATTTTCTATGATGGTCACCTCTTCCTAGAAGGACGTACCGTCTTTGTTCTAGCATTGGGAAGCATGCACAAAACATTTGAGGGTGTTTGCTGCAATTTGATGACCTGAAACTAGTCGCCCTTCTCTTTGGAGCTGTTTGCATTTTGATTTCATGTCATTTGGAGTATTGACCGAGTTATGAGCGTTTTGGTGTGATTTGAGCTTGCTGGTCTGAGATTTCTGTACGCTGCACTTTCATATCAGATTGGTAAAAGTTCTGTTTTTGGCTTGTTTTCCTTAGTAGAATAGCTTGCTTATGTTTGGAGATCATCTACTTTCATTTTGGAGCATATTGGACATCTAATACTTATTGTAATTTGTAGAGTACTTCATACTATAAGGCTGTTATCAATAGTACTGATTTAGTCACTTGTTTTTGCAATTTACTTTTGTAATTCCCACTTTTAGTGGAAGAGATTGGCCTCGACATCTTTACTTTCAACATTTTTACTTTCCTGTACTGCCCACTGAAAAGCGAAGGGGTTGGCTAGCCACCCATACTTTATTTTTAGTACTTTGTAATTTCTCATCATGCTGATCAGCTAAGCCGTCAATACACTCCCACTGAATAAGTGGTCGCGTTGCATTTGCATAACACTCTGATCGGCTGATCCATCTTTCATTTGTACTCTTTTGCATATTTAGTTTTACAAACTAATGATCCCCTTTTCACCATATGCTCTCACCTTTCCCACATTGGGATCTGGGTGATAAAAAAGTGAAGGGTTACTTTCAACTGATTTATTTGGATTATCTAACGTTAATAGGTGAAGTTGTGAAAAAATTGGAAAAAAAATTGTAAGGGGATATTTCAATGGTATCAAAGCTGGTTTTCTTGCCAGCCTGTGAATTCAGAGCTTTAGTTGTCAGATAAGTGATAGAGATATCAAATACTACAATAGAGAGTTGAAGAGGCAACAATTTCAGATTCCACAAGTTCCTAAAGGGGACACTTTTTCAGAGGTTCTAAGGACTCGTGAGCCTGCAATTGAGATAATGGCTGAAAGAGATAAAGGTCTAGCCTGTGAAGAGAATGATAGAGACACTAGAAGTGAGAAAAAGTTTGACTTGATGTTGGACATGATGACTCAGTTGCTTGCTAAAATGGACTAGCAAGTAACCCCGACACAACAAAACTATGATGGTGAAAACAATGATTCTAACACCAACGCAAGAGGGAGAACCATTGGGCAACATGTGGAAAATACTAGAGGATCAACCTCTAGGCCTCTCCTTCCTATCTTTACTCAAAGAGAGGAACATCAAGCTGAGGCCGAAATACCTATGATAGATGACGTAAGACATGGTTATATGGAATATGCTTCCTTACCTGTTGAAATCAGAGAGCATTTGACCTTTGCTCAATACATGAACCAAAGGAAGAGAAGAGTGAAAGATCCCCAACCCAAATCTGATTTGATTTTCTAAGTTGTTTTTTCAAAGTCTTTGACCAACGAATAGGAAGGGTTTTGTTTTCGTGTTTTTTTGATTTTTTTGTGTATTTTTGTTGAAAGTTGATTTATGTAACAATATTGCAAACTAGAAGGAAGGAAATTACTGCTAAAACTTAAATGAGTCATACAATTTAATTAGAGAGCAATAATGATGAATTTATTGGTTCAAATTTCATTGTATATACCACAAATCTGCATATAACAATCTAATATAAACTTGAACATCAAGAACAACCCCTTTCCAGCTTCTTCTGAACTTCACAAATCTGCCCCAGGGTCTGATATGAATTTTCAGCTAACTTAATATGCGAATCAGATTTGATAATTGGTATGAAACCGTTTGTAGCACCTAGGGTTTGAAGCCTGTGATTCTTGAAATGATGCAGCAACTGAGGTAAGGTATAAAATGAGTTGCCAAGGCCTTGAGAAGACCTATACTACTTATGGCTAACCCCGATCTGTTGTAATATGCTGATATAATATTGCTGCAAACTCAGATCTGCAAAATATATATTTGAAACTCATCCAAATAAGCCCAAACGAAGACCCAAGGTAGGCCCTCCCCAAAGGTGAACTGGGTTTTCATCCAATCCACGATAGTCTTTGAGAGTTTTTGTTCCCAGAAGGCTCAAGCAATGCTGAAACCCTTCAAAACTCGAACTTGCAAAGTGTTTTGTAAAAATGAGAGTAGAATGCTCAAAAAGGAGCGCAAGACATTGCTTTATAACCTCTCATGGACTTTTTAATAAAGTTCAATAAAATATTCCTCTTGAGGGTCTTTCCTCATCAAAAGAAAAATGCCACTTTTTGAAAACAACTTGAGTTGCTAGGATGGGGCACTTTTCACTATTCACCTTATGATTTTCAATTACTATTCACCTTTTACTATTCCCATAGAGAAACTTTAATCTTTTCACTTTAGCTCTAGATTCATCAACTGAAATCCAAACTGAAAGGCTTGTAAGGCTCCTAGCTAGACTCCACAACCCTCAGTTGGGTCCCCTAACCATGCTGTTGACCTAAGGGAACCCTAATAGTAGGCCAACCTCCACTATAGACTAAGTTGTCCAAGGAAGGGACATTACAGTCCTCCCTTCCAGGGATTGCTTGCCCTCAAGCAACCTGCAATTGCAATATCTCTCAACTGCCACAACATCTAATAACTGAATAACAAACTATTTGTGTCTGACCGCCAACCACCCGGATCCCAAATGATCTTGGAAAGAACTCCAACCAACATCCTTTGTATACAGCTGAAGTTCCTGTCACTGTCAAATGAAGCCAATTGTCCAACAAATAAATTCCTAGATCCCAGTTGTGAAAATCATCTCTATATAAATTATGCACAGGGGCTCTACCATCTGCTGATCAGTGAGCTCTACCATCCAAGAACTGCAGAGATGAACCACATGCATCCACACTATCCATAAGCAAACTCCATCTAGATCCCATGAATAAATTGGAAAGCCAACACTTGTCACTTTTTCTTGTGGCACTCTAATAACCTCTAAAACCCAAATGTAGCAAATCTCTACGTCCTGATACAAAAGGAAATCAGCAAGAGGGAACAAAGTTGAAGACTTGCCAAATTTGGACTCATCACCTGTAGACGAAAACATACCAAAGTGAATCAAAACACCCCTTATTCAGCCCACCTCTCGGTGTCATCAAAGACATGGTCAAATCCTGTTGTATGTGGGCTAAAAGGAAACTAATGAGCACACCTCATAATGCAATCGAGGTGAAACTCCCCTGAATGCACCAACGAAAAACCAAAGTGATCATGGGTACTCCATCCTATATTGCCATCATAAGAAGGAAACTCACAACTCACAATAGGATGAGTTGGTCTTGTAGCAACATCATCAGTATCCTTTGCAGCCGTGTCAATAAGACCTCTATCATAAAGCAACTACAAGTATCCTAACTTACTTCTAGGAGTAAGAAGAGTACCATCATGGATGCCACCTATCCCCTGAAAAAAGGCTAGAACAACACCAGGGTCCAGCATGCAAAACTTAGAAAAAACCATCTCCTTCTGATAAGATTGTCCAATGCCAATCTCAAAAGTACCAATGTAGAGTCTGGTGCTCAAATCTCCTATGTGTACACAAATCAACTCACTAAGCCACCAAATACCATAGTTGTAACTCAGGCCAGCAACAAGAATGGAATCATAGGTGTCAACATACCCATATATACTAAGAAAATCCATCAAATAAACATGCCTCCACACACTCCCAAGTAACTAGATAGCTAGTGTAAGACATGAAAAGTCAAAAAGTGCAATGGAATTCCAAGTAGGACAGCCACTAACCCATGAGGAATCAATGAATATGAAGTCACCAATCAACAAATAGATTGCTGTCAAGCCATGAGGAAAAGGTGACAAACCCAAATGTGTAGTGTAGATGTCATCAATACTCACCAAAGATAACTTTTGAGTGGCTGATCCACTATAAGTGTCATAAATAAAATCAATATCTTCATGAATGAATTGATCAACAACAACTACAATTTCAAAACTAGAAGACCTTTGTTTATCATCATCCATGGAGTGGTAAGTGTCACGAATTTGTTGAAGATGAAGTTTAGCTAGTTGAGCCAACATCTTAGCTCGCTTTGCCTTTTCTAACCATCCTTCATCAAACTTTTGGGACTGCTCTATAACAGCTGCTCCAAAGTGTCTGAAATCAATCCTATAATAAGATGCATCATATAAATTACCATGACCAATGCATGCATCTTGTGTACCAACACTTATTGACTCTTCTTCACAATTTTTTCCATGTGTAAGGGTAGAAGTCTCATAAGAATGAGGAAAAAGAATATCACTATCCCAAATCAAACCTTTGGGATCCTCTTTTATGCATGCATTGTAGTCATCAAAGAGCATCGAGTCTTGATTCGTCTCATGCTTTTCCCAAGTGATTAGAGATGGAAGTGGCTCAAAGAAATCTTCATCTTGGATGCTTTGATATTCAAAATCAGGCTGCTTGCATTCTAAACTTGTCATTTCATTCTCAAGTGGGAATAGATAGTGGTTGCCTCCATACTGAAAATCGGAACCTTTGCTTAGCTCCATTTAAGTAATTTCATGATCCTCAACACAAGTTGAATGTTCTTCATCAATTTGTTCAATTTTTACACTTCTTGCATTAGCATTTTTCTTTATAGAAGTAGCTGTTATAAGTGACTGATTTTCTGAATTATGCAATGAATTAGACATACACAAAAAAAGACAAAGTTCAACCATCTCTTTGTCCTTATCCTTTACCAATTTGACCGCCATGTCCTTGCTTCTAAGCAACTGCAAGTAATCTTCTTTCATTGACTCCAAAGCCTCCTTGAAAGATTGCGAATGTGAATGAGAGATACCATGTCCCATTCTTTTTTGTCTTTCCTCTCTTTGGGCTGTCCAAATGAAGCCTTCTATGTGTTTGTGGGTGCTATCCATTCTTGACAATGCTTGAACAATTTTATCATCCTTCACCACCAATTGATCATACAAGTCTTCTGAAACCAAAGGCTTTTGTTCCAACTGTCCTTGGCTGCCATAGACTGATTTTTCATCATGTGTAAGGGAAGTAGAATCAATTATCATTCTAGAAGAAGCATTAAGATCACCCAAAAAATCCATACAATTGCTGTCCATAGTAGTAGCATGTTCCATGCTTTTGTAATCTTCAAGGTTAGAGTGCACTTGCATACACTTTGCAACCCCAATTCATAGTATTTCATGTCTTGAAGCTTTGTCTTCAACATATTCAGTCAAAGTATCAACATCATAAACTGATATATTTTTCATTACTAACCAAACCCAAGATTTAGTATGCAAAACAAACCAAACATTATCAAAATGCAAAATCTTCTTAGTTGACAGCCTTTTAGTCTCCATAATCAGCTCTTAAAGACCAAATGCTTCATATGATCTTAACAATTGTTCTTTCATTGTAGGTGATGCATGACTAGCCAAATTGAAATGAAATATGTTCCATTCCACACAAATGGATATATCACTTGTGGCTGGTCCATCAAGTGTCTAACTATTATCATCATTGTTTTGAGCCTTCAAGGGGCTCTCTAAAAGAGGACAATCATAAACTCTAGGATGCAAACTAGAACAAACTGAATATCCTAAATCATTCCTCCTTTCTTCTTCACACAACTCAACATGCTCTTCTTGTGGGCTTACCTCACGAAGCTCTTCCCTTGTATGCTCATCATCTACACATTCTTCCCTTGGAAGAAATGAGGACCTAATGTATGACTCTCTTTGTCTTCTTGCACTATCAAGCTGATTGCATCTTTCCTTGACCTCTTGCAAGTGTTGTCTTGCTTGGGCAGCAAGCATCTTGGCTTTTTTGGCTCTTAGTGACCACCCATCACACAACCCTTGTGTCCTTTTAACATCTTTCATAGTATGGTGAACAAAATCAAGACCTTTGTGGCTTGAATCCACAATATCATTACCTTGAGTACCATCATAGGAAGACTCGACAATATCATTACCTTCATGTGAAATGGATGCTACCTCATGATTAGAACTACTGCAACAAAAATCAGAATAGGTGTCATACCTTGGTATCATGTTTTCAACATCTCCAATGGGCTGATCCATGATTGTAACCTCTTCCACTTTGTGATCGACATGTTGACTCAATGGTGTGCTATGAATCTCCACTTGATCCAAAGTTATTTCTTCTTTAGGACTCCCACTTGATGACTGATTTTCGCATTCATTGGGATCACTTGTAGGCTGCAAACTACAAACAAGTGTTTCTTCTACCATTCCTCGTTCTTGCACATTAAACTCTTCACTTTTCCCAATGGGTTCTTTCCTATCTTTCGATATTTCTTTCCTTTTTCGCTGCTGATATGGACTTGAAAACATCAAGTCATCTTCATCCTCATCCGATATACCCAAGAATTGTGTGAAAGAAAGCATGTCTTGTTTCTTTTGAGGAAGAGAGCGATACTTGTCATAGCTGGCCATAATTGCTTTATTTGTTGATGAAACATGAGGACTCTTACTTGTTCTAATAGATGGAGATGATCCACTAGAGTGCCCAAATTTCTTTGAAATTGTATCATTCAATCGCTGCAATTGACGGTTGATCTTATGTTGTGACTGTTCTAACTCTTCCCACATCTGTGTATCCTTAAGCAACTTTTCCATGATGACTCCTCACGTTGCCCAACTGAAAACTAAACCAAACGGAAGTCAACACAACTTTGAATGCACCCAACATGCTAGCAAGATCCAAGCTTTGATACCACTGAAAGATCCCCAACCCAAATTTGATTTGATTTTCTGAGTTTTGTCTTTTTAAATTCTTTAGCCAACGAATAGGAAGGGTTTTGTTTTCACGTTTTTTTAATTTTTTTGTGTGTTTTTGCTAAAGGTTGATTTATGAAACAAATATTGCAAACTAGAAGGAAGGAAATTGCTGCTAAAACTTAAATGAGTCATACAATTTAATTAGAGAGCACTAATGATGAATTTATTGGCTCAAATGTCATTGTACATACTACATACTACAAATCTACATATAACAATCTGATATAAACTTGAACAGCAAGGACAACCCCTTTTCAGCTTCTTCCCAGCTTCACAAATCTGCCCCAAGGTCTGATATGAGTTTCCAGCTAACTTAATATGCGAATCAAATCTGATAATTGGTATGAAAACCTTTGTAGCACCTAGGGTTTGAAGCTTGTGATTCTTGAAATGATGCAACAACTGAGGTAAGGTATAAAATGAGTTGCCAAGGCCTTGAGAAAACCTATATTGCTTATGGCTTCCCCTGATCTGTTGCAATATGCTGATATAATACTGCTGCAAACTCAGATCTGCAAAATATATATTTGAAACTCATCCAAATAAGCCCAAATGAAGACCCAAGGTAGGCCCTCCCCAAAGGTGCATTGGATTCTCGTCCAATCCACGATAGCTTTTAAGAGTTTTCGTTCCTAGAAATCTGAAACAATGCTGAAACCCTTCTCCAGAGTTCAAACCTTCAAAGTGTTTTGTAAAAATGAGAGTAGAATGCTCAAAAAGGAGCCCAAGACATTGTTTTATAACCTCTCATGAAATTTTTAATAAAGTTCAATAAAATATTCCTCTTGAGGGTCTTTCCTCATCAAAAGAAAATGACTACTTTTTAAAAACAACTTGAGTTGCTAGGATGGAGCACTTTTCACTATTCACCTTATGATTTTTAGTTAATATTCACCTTTTACCATTCTCATAAAGCAACTTTAATCTTTCCACTTTAGCTTTGGATTCATCAACTGAAATCCAAATTGAAAGGCTTGTAAGGCTCCCAGTTAGACTCCACAACCCTCAATTGGCCCCTAACCATGCTACTGAACTACGAGAACCCTAGTAGTAGGCCAACCTCCGCTATAGACCGAGCTGTCCAAGGATGGGACATTACAAAGAGGAGGCAAAATAACTGACAACTGTGCTCCTATGGGTTCTAGAACGGATTTTCAACAAGCCCTTGGAAAGGTGACCTTGGCTTATTTTGATGGGAGTGATAAGTGTTCGGCAAGGTCGTGGGTTTAGAAGCTTGATAATTACCTTTCACTAAGACCAATGCCTGAAGAAGACGCCATCATGTTTGCTACTTTGCATGTTAGAATTGGCTATGACTACCAAGATCTTGAAACCAAATGGAAAGCACAAAAAGAGAGAATAAAATGTGACAAGAATAAATTGTCTTCTTATCAATATGATTCAATGATATGATTGTGATGTACAATGTAGTAGAGACCCCTTGGTTATATAGCCAAGGTGAGATACAAGATGTCATAAGATTATGACAAGTGTCTTAATCATATGACATGAGACAACTAATCACATTTACCAAGGTTCACATGTGTCACAAGTCAAAAGATAAGATAACAACTAATGACAACTAACACCTTCTAGAAAGATTCCTTCCTGTGACCTAAGTAAACTTAACATGTGTAAATAAGTCCCCTAGTAATGAATTAACTAGGTACAAGATTTTATTTACACCAACACTCCCCCATAAATGCAACTTAGAGAGTAGCAAATTATTATGCAAATGACACAAAGATGGGTCCCGACTACTAGACCTTGTTAGGTACCCATGTACATATGCAATGCAATCTCTCACAAATGGAGAAAAGAAGAAAACTCAGTGGGACAAAACTCCTCCCCAAAAGAGAGATGAAATACAAAAAAGAAATGCTCTCAATGATGCATGAGAAAGTCGAAACCTCGTGAGGAAAAAGACCCTCCCATAAGAGAGAAGTAGAAGAGAGACAATGCAGCCCCCCCTCAATGTTGAGTCTCCTGCAATGATGGTAGAAGCTCGACATTGAATGCTGAAGATAATCCAATCTCGCCGACCAACGTTCCGCCCCTTAGGAAGAAACAAAACCAAGAATGTATGTGTTATACCCAAAATGAAATTTTTGGCATTCTGCTTAATTTGAGCTAAACAATGAAAAAATGCCATCGAAAGTATGTTTTAGGTCAAACCAAACATGAAGTCTTTGTGGGTTTATGTCAAGGAACCTATGGTTAAAATTCTGAAAAAATGAAAATTAAGGTTTTACGCCCCTATTTTTATGGAAACCCTAAAAAATAGGACCTTCTCGGAAATGATTGAAAATAATTCTGATAGGATTAATTGCCTTCACGATCACACTGATCAAGTCAGAGTTATCAAAATGCATGTTTTACTCTGGTGGGTCTATTTCTATTTTTTAGGAACAAAGTTAGGAGCTCCGCAACCATTAATGGCAGATTGGCCAGTACCAGGTGCTGAAAGCTAAACCTCAAAAGCTTCAACCGAGAAGCTATGGCGAAAAATGATGAAAAGATGTTGTTCCAACGAAGGAGATTCTCAAAACGGAAAAAGGCCAAAATTTGGCTAAGTCTGGAAGATGGACGTTTTATCTTCCAAGGCAAAACACAGTCTACAAGGTGAAAAGGCGCCCCTCTTGAAGAAAGGCGCCCTTGGATCTCAGAGGGCAAATCAAATCATTTGGCATTACCAAAATAGTCATCCTCTTCACTTTCATACTAGCTCGACAACAAAACAATCAACAAGATCAACTGATTCAAGGATCATTGACCAACCGTCAGCGAAGTATGGAGGATCCATCAATGACACAGATGCCAAATCAGAGAGTTTCAAAGCAAAAGTGCTCCTGCTTGCCAGGGGCACCCCTCAGTTGCAGGCACTAGAAGAATCCATAAGCAGCAGCTCTATACATAATATCTTTCCAGCTTCCTCCCAGCTACGTGATCAATCTAACAACAAGTCCATAAGACATACCAGACGATCACGAGATGAGATCAAGCAGAAAAAGCCAAATTCGAAGAACTGGAAGGATAAGCCAGAAAATGGCTAAGGCATGGCTAAAAACGCCCCTCTTGAAGAAAGGCGCCCTTTCTTAAAGGCATCTAGATTCAGCCAGAATCTTCACTGCCTCCCAGGATGACCTTCTCAGCTATGACCTATCTCGTCAACGAGACTATCAGCAAGAACTTCCGACAAATCAATCAACTGTTGGAGGAGGTCAAAGACTGGTAGTCCACAGCCAAGATGAAACCAAGCAAAAGCTAAAAGCGCCCCTGCTGGCTAGGGGCGCCCTTTAGTTTGAAGGCCCAAAACTTGCCAGCTTCAACTGAGAAGTTAGGCATCCTGAACAAGACTGAACCAGCTACCTGATGCATCGTCAAGCAGAATCATCTGATTCATCAAACATCGGGAACGTCAGATCAAAGCAAAGAGGGTCTGAAAAGGTCAAAACGAAGAACAAGTCAATGAAAATTGACTAAGGCATTGTCAAAAGTGCCCCTCTCAAAGAAAGGCGCCCTTCTTTCTGAAGGCCTAAACTCAGTTTTCTGAGTTAATCCCTCTCAGGCATATCTCATCGTACTGATCCTGCCTCGACAACAAAACTGCCTGACACTGCTTGAGATCAACTGAGTAACCTGAATCAATGATCAAACGGGAGTACTTCAACTTGCAAAATAGACCAAAAAAAATGATCAAATTCAAGAATGGACGCCTAAAAGAAGTCAAACAGAAATGTTGACTTGAGTTAGCAAATTTGGAGCCAAAAAGAGACCAAACACTCCACAATCAGTGGAAATCATCTTTTGGAACTCCAAATCAGGCCTGAATGATGAGTTATCTTCCATACTTTGTGGATCTTAACCCTAATTGCCTTATATTCATGCTAGGCGTCCCTTTCCTCATTATTCTTTTTGCAGGTTGAAGGATAAAACATCAAGTAGCTCCCAAGAACAAGTTTTCAAGATCTGGCAGGGGTTTTGAACGGATCTTCAATATTTTTGAAGATCATTGGCAGTAAAAGCATTCTTCTCCCAAGATTGCTTCCAGAGACAAATTATTGCAAAGTGGCAGTTTATAACTTCCAATCCATCTTCTGTCTACTTCCTCTACTTCTGTCTATATTTCTTTTGCATGTCACAGGAAACAACAAATTATCATAGATTTGGCCAACTGGGTATGATTAGCATAGCTTTTTCAACAAAACCCATATGGTAGATTTTTCCAAAAAAGTAGCCCTGCTACCCCTATTTTTTAGGGTTTCCGAAAAAAGTCATAATATTGAAAAACAGACAAATTGGGTTTGTTTGGCTTTGAAGCACGAACAAAACCCATGTGTCAAATTTTTTCGAGAAAGATCACTTTCTGGTACCCCTGCTGCCTCTGCTACCAAAGGGCTCTTGCATGTCAAAGAAAAACTCATTTTTTCGAATTTCTGACGATCTAGGTCTGTTTAGAAAATCATTCTTAACAAAACCCATGTCTCAAAATTTTTCGTAAAAACTACCCCCAGCAAGGCTATTTTTAGCAGTTCCAGAAAAGTGTCAGAACAGGGTCAAGTGCCCAGTCAATATTCAAGGTTTTCAGAATGCAGCACTCTCAGGTACAATACAAGACCAAAATGGTTCTATACCATGATTACCTGAAAACGACTGACACAGACTTATGGCAGAAAAATCCAGAGGTCAGTTCTGAGGATTTGGAGGGCATGAATCAAATCACATTGCAGAACATCGAAGAATCCGGTTTATTTCAAGCAACATCTATTCCAATCACCTTACAAAGCATCGAGCTTGTAACTGCTTGCACAAAGCATTACAACCCGACTTCAAGAGAAATCCTATCAGTAGATGGGAGGGTGATTTGCAGCTTGAAGCCGATAGACATAGAGACTTGTTTTGCAATTCCACCATGCCCTACCAAGAAGGTCATATCAGTGACAGAATGTGAAAAGGCATTCCAAGCTTCGAAGGATGAGTGTTCGCTTATAATGGCTGAAAACAAAGAGAACCAGCTTGCCCAGATTGGTTGGTAGAGGAGAATTCAAAAATGAGTACGGAGTGCTAATCACCCTACTCAGCAGAGTCACTGGACAAGAGGAGGGAAAATCCTTCCAGCCATGGATGTTCTACATTATTGGCAAGATAATCAATAGGAAAGAACACTACGACTGGGCCTCCCTGATCAGTGACACACTCCACCAACAATTCACCAGGTTTCTAGAAGAGCACCGTTTCCACATGTGTTCATACCTGGTCTACCTGATAGCCTTCCAAAGCGATTTCAGAACTTTAAACACTGTGGGAACCCTGGGTGTGCAAAAGGTACAAGAGTACTTTCCTCGCTTAGAGTTTACTCTAGCGAAAAGACACTTCAAAAGGATTAATGACCATTTTACTATGCACACCGTGCATGAGCTAGACCATGAGATGCACATGCGTATTTCACCAGCAACTAAGGCAGCAATGGTGGACTGGGCGGATTGGTTCATACAATTCCCCACTTTCACCTACATACGCGTGTATGGCTACAATGGCCACCCCGCCATGATGCCACGCTACCCCTCAGATAAGGTAGTGTTCATGGAATTCTTGAGACAGTTGGCCGAGGTTCACTCTTACCTTCGCATAAAGAAGAAGTCTGCTGCAAACTTTCCTTTCCAGATGGGACTCTACAGATGTAGGACTGCAGCCGATGCAAGGTTGATAATCCAGGAAATAGTGAGATTTAATCTCAAGTACCTCATTGACAGGAGGGCATCCTATGACCCCAGAGGCATATTCGCAGCTCACCTTGAGCAAAGATCATCACATGAACCTTTCATGGAAGATTTTTGGGTCAACTGCGAAGATGAGTTCGAAGTGAGAAGAAGGAACTATAGCAGATTCAAGCTCTCGCAGATTGCAGAATTCATGTCAGAGGACATCGAAGGCTTATCTGAGGACGAAGAAGAAGTCATTCTTTCTTCCTTCTTCACGGGTCTAGTGGATTCACAACCACTCGGCAAAGTAGACTGGTACGCGAAAGAGAGTACGTCTATTGAGGAAAGAACGGGTAGAGAAGTTCGACACAGTCAACTCTACCTGGACAGTAAGAGGACAAGGAAGGTAGTACTTCCCCGATCAGAGCCGCCAGCGGTTCAGTCTACACTACCTTCCACGTCTAGGAAGAAACCCAAACAGAAGAAGATGAGCTTTCCTCCAGAAGAAATGAGGATGTCAGGGAGCACATGGGGGAGAAAAGGAATTGCCAGCACAAGCCGGCAAGAGGTACAGGTGGAGACAACCACCAATTTACCTGAGACAGTTAAGACCGTTGCAATTACACAAGAACCAGTGATTGAAATAATCACTGTAGAGATGGAAACCATTGTAGAAGAAGTTGCAACAAAAGCGGTGCCAGTGATAGAAACAGAGCCACCAGCTTCACCACCATCACAGAGGTCGTAGAGTCCTATTGATTTGGACTCACCACCACGAGGCATTGCCACGACACAGTCTCGTTCTTCTAGCATTCAGGGGGCCTATGCTCCTCCTCCCAGCAATTCTAGCCGAGATTCTATTTGGTTGGAAAGCTCGCTTGGGAGGAAGAGGGAGAGACCTTCTTATCAGCTTGATTTCTCTGAATCCCATCATGTCCCACAAGACATGCCGACAAAGAAGTTGAAGAAGCAGACACATGTAGAAAAGAATGCAGAGAACGAGGTTATCATAGAGATTGTTGCCCCACCTGAAGACAAAGATATACATAATGTGAGGGTTGAGGATTTCACTCTTTCAAAGGTGAACCTTAGAAAGACCACTCGACAGGTGGAGGCAGACCTTCTCGGAATTGCCTCGGCGAGTGTCAAAGAAAGGATGACGAAGGATGGACAAGACAAAACAGCCTTGAAGGCTGAAATCCGTCAGCTAAAGTTGTACATTTCTAGTTTGATACATGACACTCCAAACTCTTCGACCTTGCCTCAAGGACTATTGGATCTCCCGGCTGAAAGAAACCATCACCAGTTGATCACATACGACAAACATTTGAGACATCAAGTGGATGAGTTTGTCGTCAAAGGGAGGTGCGTATTAGTAGAAGCATATCAGCTAAGAGACAGGGCACATGGACTTAGATCAGAAATCCAGCAGTCAGATGTGAAGGCAGCTCAAGAAAGGCCGAGAGAAGAGGCGACAGTTGCTGATTTGCAACAAGCATATGAATCAGTTACGACCACAGAAAACAGACACCATCTCTTTGAGTGGAAAGAATAGGTGGCATACAAGGTGAAAGCCTATGATGCCAACTCAGTGGAGCTGATTGACTATAAACGCTTCGTCGCCAATATTATCAACTTCTCAAGAACGTTGGTAATATCCTTTTCTGAGTTAGAATATCAGCGGGAAGGAGGAGAATATGTTGAACTTGAAATAGTGCAAACACGTTTCCAGGATGTCATCCGATCTTCATTCCTTGAAGATCCCAATGGATGCAAATTAGCCAAAATTGCAGCCATATCTGTCCAGTTAGATGAAGCAGCTACCTAGTGTATAACCTATCACCAACAGCTTGCAACGGGTGAAGAAATGCTTAGACGCCACGTAGTCACTTTGAAAAGCATTAATTGCCCGGAGACCGAAGAAGTCAATGACTGGATAGAGACTTTGTTGACCAGTGGTGAAGAGGTGTAAAGCACCAAGAAAGGACGTCCTACCCTCCAAATAGCATTAATGATGACTGAAGTCAACTTGATGCCCCTTTCCAAGTTGACTCCAGATCTCCACAGATCATGCATGTCAGATCCCACTAATCTAGGATGTCTATTTGACTCCCACGATTTGTGGATCTCAGATCTCCTCAAAAGGTGGATGTCTATTTGGAGACACATTTGTAACATAAGTTCACTTTTAGTTAGGTGTCAGTCAACTGAGGTAGACTTCCAGTTTGACTTTTGTTTAGTTTCAGTTAACTGAAGTAGATTTCCAGTTAACTGTTTGCTCACCTACTTTTAGACATAGAAATAATATCTTGCTAATTGGCAAGAACTGTTTGTTAACTCAAGGAGATTTTAGGGTTGCCTACTCCTTTGAGTTTCTATAAATAAGAGCCTTAGGTTCTTTATTTGTTTAACCTTTATTTGCTAGCAAAATTGCTGCGCCACTGTTGCCAGAGTTCGCTTGTTTATATCTGTTCACTCTTGGATGAGAGTTCGTTGGTTGATCGCAATTGTGCATGATTTCGTGCCTTTGCTGTCCCGACCTTTGTAATTCTTTGAAGAACCTTGAAGAAATAAATTAGATGGTGCAAGCTTGATTGATCTAATTATTTGAGTTATTCAAAGTCTTGTTTTCAAATAGTGTATTGTTTCAATCTCCTCCTTGGACAGGTGTCGTCACCTCCTTGGATATTTTGTCATCAATCATTATCGTATGATGTTGTTTAATGTTTTGTTTTGCAACCTAGACTTTGGACAAGTGTCGTCACCTCCTCGGGAATCCTGCTAGACAAGCCATCATTCCTTGTTGTTTCCAGTGAACTGCTTCCAAGCCTATACCTCGGATAGGGGTTCCTCCTCCTTGGCAAGTCTCAGATCCAGTTTACCGTAACAAGTGTTTGCTTGTATCGAGCCCTATCTTGGTATATATCCAAAGGTTCAGAGCCTCGGCCATATTCCATTGAGACGGAGGATTCAAGTGATCCAACCATACCATTTCGCTCCTATGCCCTCATGCTCTGTTTATCTTGAGGAGGTAGGATAGTCTAGAAGCTTAGTTAGTCATAGTTAAGATCTGCGGAAACCAGAGAAAAAGCTTAGCTACAGCGCATTGGTTTATGCACCCTTGTGTCCTGCCGTTGAGTAAAAAAGATAGGAAATCTTAGTACACCCCTTTTTTACAGTATAAAATCAGCAAAGAGAGATCTTCCTCTCTATAATCCGAAGAGCATGTACTAACACACTTGCAATAGCTGTCCGTTTCCAATAAACACTCCAGAGGTGCTAATTGAAACGCCAACAGTATGCAAGATGTCAGGATGATGGATGATGTATGATGTCTCTGAAGCATGCTCAAGTGTCTCCATGTCAATGTCGAGAGATGACACACTCCAAACAGGAGTTCTAGGCCACACTACTAAAGAGGACAATCCAAAATCTAGTAGAGATGAATGTAGAACATGATCGAAAGACAAGGATATCCCCTCTGAAGACAAAGAAGCCTCCTCCAAATGCTGTCCAAAAGTATCCACACTCACGCCAAACTGCAGAGAATGATCATGTAGAGAATGAACAAGAGGGTCAAAGTGTTCCCTCACAACAACTGAAGAAGGATCATCTTCATCAAAGAGAAGATGAATTTCATCAATGGTGTCCCCCAAATCTACAATATGAGACTCCACAAACAAGTCTAAAATACCTGTCAAGAAGCCACCCAAAGTAGCCATATCTGGAAGACTATGTATGTCCTGCTGCACTGAATCACAAGGAACCCAAATTGTGGAATCACAGGCATCATCAATTACAACAGTAGATGGAGGAGATGAAATGCATGACTCAAGAACTGGATCTGATGTGAGAACTCCCAAGTTCAAGAAGCCAAATTTCTCCTTTGAATCATGGTTCATATGATCAACAACCGAAGGAACAACGTCACTATCATAAGCAAAATCTGCAAAGGTATACAACCGAGATGAATGATCAACCACCCTAGTAGCAATGATCTCTCTACTTTCCAAGTCTCGAATGATGACGAAATTAGGTGTGAACTCCATAGTTCTCCCATCTCCACCATGTGTAATATGATATATGGAAAGAAGATTGTTCGTCAAATGAGGAACACACAAAACATCCTGAAAAGTGTTGTCCCCAAAACTAATAGATCCCTTTCCAATTACACTCATGTATGTATTCTTTCCCATCAAGATAGGAGACATAGTACAAGGCTGAAATGAAGAGAATATAGACTGTGAAGATGCCATATGATGAGATGCTCCTAAATCTAGAAGCCATTTCCCTAATATTGGATCTAGAAAAGCACAAAGAGCTTGACCTTTATTTCCTGATGTAGATGCTTGACCTTTGTCCTTTTTAGACTGTTTTGAAGAAGAAGAAGGTGATTCAGACATTCTAGAAGGCAAATCAATGTGATTCTTTTTGAGAAGATGTTTCAACTCATCAATATCCTTATAACAATAGTGTTCTTCATGTCCATCCTTCTTGCAATATGCACAAAAGGTCTTTCCTTCTTAGATGATTCCCCTTCAGAAGAGGATTTTTTCTTTGCTTGATCTAAATGTTGATTATTCTTCGCTTTCTTTTGTTTCTTATCTAATTTTGATTCTTTCACATGACTAACCAACAATGCCTGAGATATAGAAGTCTTGATGAGACCCATTGAGATAAGCTTTTGTTGCTCATGTATCAACATCTAAGAAAATGATGCAAATGAAGGTGTAGTATATGCAGACCCCATGGTCAACCTATGAGTATGAAAGCTAGAAACAAAATAAGCATAATTAGGACCAAGTTTGTTCATTGTATTGTAGACCAACTGTATGTCCTTATCAATTCCACATGTTTTACATTGCTCTCTTAGATCATTAACCTTAGTGATGTAGTCTTAGATGTTGTCAAAGTTCTTAGGATCAAAGCTCATCAGTTCATTATCAATTTGATAGCCTCTTACTTCATTTGTAGTACCATACAATGTTTTCAATTTGTCCCAAACTTCATGAGAATTCTTACATGATTCAATTTGGAACAACAAATCTTGAGAAATTAGTCTACGAAGACATCCAAAAGCTTTGGTATATTCAATCATCCATTTTATCTTTTTATCTGCATCTGTAGGTTCAAGTACCTTATTTTCAACATATAGAGAGTGACCTTCTGTCATTAGAATACTCCATGCATTTTGATGCCATGTTGAATAATTATATGATGTGAGCAAAGGAACCTTAGAATGATCCATGAAAGCAAGAGAGCACAAGCAAATAGATCAAAGCAATGGACCAAGAGACCCCCCAAATCACTCAATCACGAAACCCCCCAAGCAATATTTGATTTGACACTTTATATTTAGTGTGTTTATAGTTGCCACTTGCCAAAAAACAGCGAAGTGGACTTTGATCTTGGTACATGCAAATGCCAAATTTGGCCACAAAATCAAGTGCAATTTTTGGTACATTCTTGATCGTTATATTCTGTAGAGAATCTTCTACCGCCGAATTTATATTAGAGGGCGTTAGGCATGAGAAAATTGACCGTCGATGATGTAGGTGGCAGGTTTGGTGAAGTGACCGCCGAAATTTTTGGTGGTAAGCCGCGTGGAGGGGCCCAGTTGCGCGTACCCGAGGGTGCCGAGTGGCACTTGCTGGGGCCACGATACCCTCGTGGGTATTGTACCTGTAAGGACTCTGTCTGTACAAGATTTGTACGCAAAAATACTTCTGCCTTTTGATTTGTTTTTTTTGATTTATTTATTTTGATTTTAATACAAATCAAAAAATAATTCGGCCACCCATATAATTTTTTCATAAAAAAATTTCAAAAAAATTTCGATGGATATAATAATTTTTGAAAAATTCATACCATCACTGCAATTATGACGACCTGGGGGACCGTACGACTCCTTGGGAAAATTTGTTTTTGCCTCACTAGACAACTGCTCTGATTTGGATGAATTGGTATTCAATCTTAAGGTTTTTGGCCCTTTTGGACGCAATGGCAGGATTGGATTTGACTCAAAATGCTCCAAAATTGTAGCTACCTTCTGAATCTGGCAACCACTCTTCAGCTTCAAACCCTCATAGATTTGGCCTCATATGCCCGATTTGGACGAAACAAAAGGTAAAATGGACTTTCTTGAACCTTTTGAATGCAATGGTGAGCTCAGATTTGCACCAACAAGCTTCAATATGAACCTGCAATAAAGAGCCAAAAAATGGAACCTCTCCAAATCTAGTATCTCTCTTCAGAAAAAGACTATCCAATGACACCCAACCCGCTTTAATACCATATTAGAATTGGATATGACTACCAAAATCTTGAGACCAAATGGAAAGCACAAAAAGAGAGAATAAAATGTGTCAAGAATAAACTGTATTCTTATCAATATGATTGTGATGTACAATGTAGTAGAGACCCCTTGGTTATATAGCCAAGGTGAGATACAAGATGTCATAGGATTATGACAAGCGTCTTAATCATAGTTGGCTCACTCGCCAAAAACTCGCGAGTTTTTTTCAGAAACGAGTTTTTATGAGTTTTACTCGCAAAAGGTACAGTCCGTACTTTTTGGAAAAACTTGTCGGAAAAACTCGCGAGTTTTTGCAAAAACTCGGCAATTTAAAAAAAAAAACCCTCGCGGCCTGTGTCTTATGTCCGTGGCCGGCCAAAACGTCATTGTCATTTCATTTTGTCACTTGTTTTCACTCTTAGCAGAGAAAAAACCTTGCCCAAAGCATTTTGCACTATTTATCTATGATTTTGCATCGAGGAGACGAGATTTGAAAGGGATTTTCATCAGATTTCGAAGGCAAATTGGATTTCCAGGTAGGTTTTCTAATTTTTCTTGCTCTGTTTTTTTTTTTTCATTTTTTCTTCTTTTTTGTTGATTGTATGTCTAAAAAACATCATGAATGAACTATAAAAAAAATTCAAATACATTTATATGTTTAAAAGAAGATTTAGATTCAACAAAACAAGAATTTGTGACACTTTTTTATGATTTTTTTATATATTTTGCTGATTTTTTCATTTTTTTCAAATTTTCTTCAAACTCTAGTTATTTTTTGTAATTTTGATTCTTCTTGTTTGTTGAAAACATGTTTAAATTTATATATTAGCTTAATTTGTTACTAATTTAAAGTAGTTTTCTGATTTTTCACATTTTTTTGTAACCCTAGTTTATTATTTTCTTTTTTTAATCCATTTTTTTTGATGAAAAATTGAAAATGTTTAGAGTTTAGACTTTAGAATCTTAAATTAGTTTACTATTTAGAATCTTAGATTAGTTTAGAATCTATTTTGAAATTTTCAATTTTGATTTAATCTAATTTAGCTTGTTTTTAAAATTTCTATCAAAAAACTAACAAGTTGTGATTTCACTTTGTGTGTGTACTATGTAGGTAACAGGTTAATTGATCATGGCTTCTGAATCCGCTTCTACCCCTACCTCAGCCCCATCCGTGCCTGGGAGTGGGGAATATGTAGGCACTCGTCCAAAAGGAGCTAGAGATCCCGCTTGGAGATATGCATATGAAGGACCAGAACCTGGATCAGTGTATTGCATTAGATGTAAAGAAATTTACCGTGGAGGCATCAATCGCCTCAAATACCACCTTGCAGGCATCCCTAGACGTGATGCTAAGGCTTGCATAAACACCAATGAGGAAATCAAAAGACAAATGAATGCAATACTTTCCGCTGCAGAAGAAAAAAAGATGCAAAAAGCGAAGGCAAAAGCAGCAATGCAAGCTGCCATAGCTTCTTCTCAAGGTGTTGCAAGTGCAGACAACCTTCACTCACTGTCAAATGATGATGATGTAGTAGCCAACATAGTGGGCTCTCTTCGTGGTCCATGTGTGCGAAGGCAACCCACCACCACCACCATGCCTTCATCTTCCTCTACTAGAGTACCAGGGGCAGGATCAACACAGACACCTAGAGCCACAGGTTCACACATTGGTGATTTTTTTGTGCCTAGAAACACACCTGGTGCACAACCTTCTTTAGAGGCAACTGGGTGGAATAAGGAGGTGCGTGAGCATGCAGATGTTGCTTGTGCCGATTTTTGGTACTTCAACAACATCCCTTTCAATGTGGCAAGCTCACCTTATTGGGACAATTTGGTGACCGCATTGACAGTTGCAGGGAAAGGCTACAAGGCGCCTTCCGCAAAGAATTGAGTGGAAGGTTAGAAATTAGTTTATATTCTTTAATTTAATTTTATGTTTCTTAAGTTTAATTTATGATTAATTTAAGTTATTTTTTTGTTTACAAATTAAAATTGTGTACTTAATTTCACTTTGTACTTGTAGGTTGCTTTCTAATGCTACTGAAAGAGCAAAGGCAGTGATACAAGAACAAAAAGAAGAATGGCAACAATATGGCTGCACTATTCTTTCTAATGGGTGGACGGATGGAAAAAACCGTACCATCATAAATTTTTTGGTTTCTTGCAAAAATGAGGTGGTGTTCTTGAAATCCGTAGATGCCTCCAACATAGTAAAAAATGCAGAAAATTTGGCTAGAATGTTGGAGCAAGTGTGCATGGAGGTTGGGCTTAAAAATGTCGTGCAAATCATAACTGACAATGCAGCGGCATATGTGGCAGCAGGAAGAATCCTCCAAGATAGACACCAGACAATTTTTTGGACACCATGTGCTGCCCATGTCCTTGACCTTCTTTTGGAGGACATAGGAAAATTACATTGGGTCACACCGATTGTAGAGGATGGAAGAAGGATCACTAAATACATCTACAATCACCCTTGGGTTCTTAGCTTGATGAGGGAGCACACCAACGGGAGAGACTTGGTGAGACCTGGTGTGACAAGGTTTGCAACGGTTTTCTTAACGTTGCAAAGCATTCTTGGCGCATTGACGGCTTTGAAACAAATGTTTGTGAGTCAAGCATGGATAGACTCACCTTATTCAAAGAAGCCGGAAGGAGAAAGAGTTGCAAGCATTGTCTTCGAGCCCCTCTTTGCACAAAGAGCAACAGAGATTGTGAAGGTAACTTCAAAACTTTGAGTTTGAATCTAAATTCAAATTGAACATTTTCTTAAAGTTAATGTCTTTCATTGTAAATTTGTAAATTACTAAATTGTAACTCTAATAGTTTTTTGCATTTTTAAATTTATATTGTAGGTGTCAGAGCCCTTGGTTAGAGTGCTCCGTTTGGTGGATGGGGATCAAACCCCAATGGGTTATCTTTATGAGGCCATGGATAGGGCCAAGGAGGCTATTAGAAATTATTATAAGGGGGACAGCCTCAAGTTTGATCCCATTTGGGAGATTATTGACAAGAGGTGGAACAATCAACTCCACCAACCTATCCATGCAACAGGGTACTTCTTGAACCCCCGTTTCATCCATTCAGGCACCTATACAGATCCTACTGGAGAGGTTATGGAGGGCCTCACTACTTGCATTCAGCGGATGACATCCACGCCTGATGAGGCAGACTGCATTGTTAATGAATTGCAAAGTTACAGGGAAAAAAGGGGTGTACTCTTCTCTTCAGACTTGGCAAAGAGAGCAGTATCTAGGCTGCCACCAGGTATAAAATTTGAAATTTACAAGTTACAAAAATGAAAATTTGATAGTTACAAGTTACAAGTTACAATTTTCTAACTCTTTCTTCTTTTTTTTGTAGATGTTTGGTGGACACATTGGGGTGGAAAAACCCCACATCTTCAAAACTTTGCCCTCCGTGTTTTGAGCCAGCCTTGTAGTTCATCCAATTGTGAGCGCAATTGGAGTTTGTTTGAGGCCATCCACACAAAGAAGAGGAACAAACTCGCTCAAAAACGCCTCAATGACCTTGTCTATGTGCAATATAATCTTCGATTGCGCATAAAAAAGGTAAGAGGAGATATCATATGATGATCCAATTGATTTGGAGGAGATAGATCCATACGGTGATTGGACAGGGCGAGGGGAGCAACCTCCATTGTTTACCGAGGATGAGATTTATGATTTAGAGCGACAGGTAATGGAGGAGGGTGGATTTACATTCTCATTGGATGACCTTGAGGATGATCCTGAGGGGGAGTCATTGCCAGTGCCACCACCAGCAGCTGCAGGAGGATCTACATCTAGCATGGAGGTTGAGGAGCCACAAGCACAGCAGGAGCGGAGTCCTATGATTACATGGACACCCTCTTCTGGTCCCATACTGAGATCTAGACATGGGAAGAGGAAGATGTGATTCATGTGAATTTGTAAAAACTGAAATATATTAATGTTTATGACATATGTAGTATTTACTTTCAGTTTTACAAAAACAATTTGCTATTTCATTTTGTTTCAGACTATTATCATATCAGCACATTGAGCATTCGGATGCCATTTTGTATCCAATTTCTTTCAAATCAATCAAATATAGCTTGTTTCTTATATGTACTCATTTATTGACTCATTGGATGCATCTTATCTTTGAATTTTGCAAAAAAAAAAGCGTTTTTAGTGAAGTTTAAGCAATTTTTTAAGTTCCCGAGTTTTTTCCGAGTTTTTGCCGAGTTTTTCGGGCTTGCCGAGTACTTGAAAATGCCGAGTTTTCCAACTATGGTCTTAATCATATGACATAAGACAACTAATCACACTTACTTAGGTTCACATTTGTTACAAGTCAAAAGATAAAATAACAACTAATGACAACTAACACCTTCTAGAAAGATTCCTTCCTATGACCTCAGTAAACTTAACATGTGTAAATAAGTCCCCTAGTAATGAATTAACTAGGTACAAGACTTTATTTACACCAACATTGCACTTGGAGGGAGCCGCCCATGAGTGGTGGTATCATGGTTTGGTCACCCTTGGCCATAACCTTATTCATACATATGAAGAGTTCACCAATAGGCTGATTGAGAGGTTTGACACTAAGGACCCTGAAGTGAAGTTTCGTTAGCTTACATAGCTGAAACAACATAGCTCTCTTGACTCATTCATTGCAGATTTTCAGAGACTTTCCGATATGGTGCCCAACATCACTGAAAGAAGGCTTGTTGTTTTGTTTTCGAAATGTCTGATGGAACCTTTGAAAGGGTGGGTTAAAAAATTTGATCCACCAAGTCTTGATGAAGCTATCAAGAAAGCAAGAAGTATGGAATTGGCTGCTCCTTGGCCTAAATTTCAGTCCAAGCCCTTTGCACATAAGAAAGATAAGAAATATTTTTCAAATCAGTCCAAAAGGTTTCCTTCTAAGATGGATGATGAGCTTCGTGAGAAGCTTAGAAAGGAGGGTAAATGTTTCACATGCAAAGAGCCATGGACTAAAGGCCTGTTGGTGTGCATTTTAATACCCACCAAACACATAATAAAATGCCCAAAGACACTCTATCCTCTCTTGAAAAATCACCGCGTATGCTAAGATTGCGAGATCATATGGTGATTCCAAGGTTTCTTTTGTCAGGGCTTGACGTGTGGATAAGATCAGTGGGCGTTGTGATTTGCTGGTAATCACAAGGGGACTTACGTTAGAATTTATTTGCAAGCTAAGGACTTAGACGGTTTTGACATTGAAGGCTCTTTCTTTTTGCGTTTTCTCAATTTTAGGATTTCCAAAAAAAATGTAAAAATAGATAAGGGTTTAGGAGTGCTAATCTAATCCTAAGAATTCAAGAGACGGCGATGATTGGGTGAAACAAGGAACCACACTTTGTTTCGCCTCCTTGGGACAACTACACAAAGTGGGTGCAATCTTCTAGGGGTGTGATTATGATTTTCATGTCCAGAATAAGACTGAAGTTAAGCATCCACAATTTAAGAGCTCAGGCTAACTTTACGCATTGGATACAAATCATCTATCCAAAGAAAGTATGAGCTAGATTTCACCAATCACCACTATTAGATCTATCATTCATTTAACAAACATTCAAATAAAATTCTACTCTAATTCTAATCTAAGTGTTGAAGGAGATATGTAACCCTGCACACCACTTGAAAATAAAAGTGATTCAAAGCAAATCATGCATAAGAGCTTTTATTAATGGAAATGGTCTAACGCAACAGTTTCATATTACTCACTTCACAAATTACAAATGAGGGGGCGAGCTCAATTTATAGGCTCCCCGATTACAATTCAATGGCCAAGATTGATTTCGAATCAACGGTCGAGATTACAAAATAAAACCCTAATTAGGGCTTGTCACAATTAACTACCTCTCGACCAATAAGAAAATTACATTTTGGGACACTTGTCCTTTTTGCTAAATATAAACCAATTCCATGGATAAGTCAGGTTCATTGAACGTAGACATGTTGACTTGGAACAATTTGATTGGTTTCGAAGATGATGAGGTGCCACCTCAACGTGCTGGATGTCCTCCTTGGTCTCCTTGTTCTTTTCCCATAGATTTATCTTCCTTTGCCGATGACTTTGTCCTTTGTGTTTGTTCCTTCCTAGCTGTGATCTTGGATTTCCTTCGGGATTTTGATTTCTTCTTCTCACTTGCATCAGAATCTGGAAGTCTTCCCTTGGAGCAGTTATTGAACTTTTCCTTCCTGATTGCTTTGAAATTCCTTCAAGTGCCTTGAATTTGGAGAAGAGCTCTCTTGTGCTTTCGCCAAAATGGAGGAAATTGGAACTTTCTCTATGAAGTAGTTCCCATACTTAGCCAAATTTTGGCTATTCAATTTCGTCTTGTAACACCTTCATGTGGACCATTCAACACTTAGCCAAGATTTTGGTCATCTTTATGCTCGAATGAACTTTGCCTGTGGATTTGTCTTTAATTTCGAGTTTAGTTTGTGCTAAGTAGGGCAAACTCCATCCTTGGTCAAGAATTTTATTCATTTCCTCCTTATTCCTCTTCATTTTTCTTGTTTTCTTTCCAACACTTAGTCAAAATTTGATCCTTTTATTGTAGGAAAATTCCACACTTAGCCAATTTTATGAGTTTTCCTTGGCGGACTTCATAGTTGTTGCGCCACTTTGCTCATTTGTTAAGGCGGAGTTTGTCTTCCTTGTGCTATTCCCATCTCGCTCTCAGGCGGACTTCATCTTCTCTTAGACAAGGCAGACTTTGAAGCTGCCTGGACAAGATGCATTTTCCTCTAAGAGTACTTGATCATGTGGCTGGACATCTTCATGGCGGAATTCACCAATCTTGGACATGCTTCCCTGTTGGAAGGCGGACTTTGCCTTGTGCCTGCCATTGCTTTGGGTGAACTTTGCCAATGCTTAGACACTTCCTTTCCTGTGGCGTACTTTATTCTTAACCAAACATCCGACTTAGTCAAAATTTTCAAATTTTCTCTCTCCTTCTGGGTTGGACGGACTTGGAGGTTTCTCTGCCATTTTGCATTTATGTCCATGCCTTAGAAATTTATTTCATGTTGAGTTGGGCGGACTTCGTGTTTGCCTTGCCATTACACTCTTCCTTCCGTGCCGAAGAATTTTATTCCGTCATGCCGAGGAGTGAATTTCATGCTAGCTTGATCCCCTCTCTCTCTAGGCATATTTTTTATCCATGCCTTAGAAAAATTTCCTCTCCCAAAGTTGGGCGGACTTCAGCCTCTCCTTGACATTGGCGGACTTTAGCCTTGCCTTGTCCAAGGGCGGACTTGGACATCTTCAATTTAGCCTTGGCGAACTTCATGATTGGTTGGCCATGTTGGGGGGAGCTGCTCATTGCTTAGAGAATTTTCTTGACACTTAACCAAATTTTGAAAATTTATTCTCAACACTTAGCCAATTTTCAAAGTTTTTTTTCCCCAAGGTATCAACACTTAGCCAATTTTTTGAGTTTTTCTTGGCGGACTTCTTGCTTGGCCGGACATACTTGGGCGGACTTCCTGCTTGGCCGGACAGTTTTTTCTTTGTGCTGGGCGGACTTCATCATGTTCATGCCATTCTTTTTCCTTGCATGTTGCTGGGCGGACTTGCTAGCCTTCTTGCCATTGACATTTTTGGGCGGACTTTGACCTCACCTTGCCAAGGGCAGACTTCAGCCTTCTTGTGCCACGGGCGGACTTCAGCCTTGGCTCGCCATCCACTTCCTCCTTCCTTGGGCGGACTTGGCTCTCCTTGTGCCATGGCGGACTTCAGCCTTGGCTTGCCAATGCCTGCCGGACTTCATGTCTTGTCTGCCATTCTTTCCTCATGGGCACCCTTCATCAAACTTAGCCATTTTCACCAAAATTTTGCTATTTTACCTTGCTTTTCATGATTTTTGGAGGCATGTTGACTTCATGCTCTGTGGGATCCCAAAATAGAAACTTTCCAAAAATAGAAACTTTCTAAAAATAGAAACTTTCTAAAAATAGAAAAAGCAAAAAGCATCCCTAAAAAATAGGAACTCTAGAATGGCCTAAAAATGCCAAAAATCAAAAAACAAAAAGCAAAAAAGCAAAATCCCTAAAAAATAAGAAGTGTTAGAATTGACTCAAAGCAATGGCGTTCCTCGTCTACTGGTCCTTCTAAGTACTTCCATGACATCTAGGCACTGATATGGGCTCGAATTCTCTACTTGGCTCAAATGATTTCTACAAAACTCTAACTCCTTATTGTAAATAAATGGTGATAAGCAGTTGCGCTGCCAAGGCAAAAACCGAAAAAGCAAAAAGAAGGGGGTCCCCATTTGCAATGGGGCGATGTGTGAAATAGGTCACAACAAGGCCATAGATGCTATGGAAGAGGACATTCTAACCACATGGAGGCCTATCCTAATTATGGATCAAAATCTAATATGTCTGATTAACAATCAATTTTTGGGGACAACGAAGAGGAAAAAGCTCCATAAGAGTCAGATAAAGAGCAAGGGGGTGGGGCACATTTTCCCAACTCTCTAGTTTCCAAAAGAACGAACCTTTCAAGGTTCGTGGAGTTCTGGGAGGGCAATAAATTGTTGGTTCGATTGATATTGGAGCAACACAATTTTATTGATGAAGGTTTGGTTGCAAAGAGAGGAATCAAAACTGAAGAATTTGAAGGTTTTAAAGTCATGGTAGCTGATGGGTTTCATATCTCTTGCAATCGAAAGATTTCTAACATGTCTATACAATTGGGCAACTTTGAAGTCAAGGATGACTTCTATGTGGTTGGCATTGGAGATGCGGATGCAGTCCTTGGTATTCAGTGGCTGCGATCTCTTGGAGAGATCACTTTAAGTCTACAAACAATGGAATTGAAGTTTCAATCTGATGGGAAGAAGGTGGTGCTAAGAGTAATGTCAAATGGAGGCCCACGAATTGTGTCTTTCAAAAGAATGGAAAGACTAATTCGTCATGATCAAGTTGAGTGGGCAACAAAGTTTATGATCCTACCAGCTGATCCAGTTGAAGAAAAGAGACACTATCCACCTGATATTCAGTCATTGATCACCAAGACGAGTAAGGTTTTTGGTAGCTTACCTTCTGGGAGATCTCCTAAAAGAGGGACTGAGCATGTCATTGAGCTCGAAGAAGGAGCAAAACCAATCATCACAAATCCTTACCGATATCTTAGTCATGCCATTTGGGTTGACTAATGCTCGTCCTACATTCCAGTCTTGTATGAACCAATTTTTTCAAAAGTAGTTGAGGAAGTTTGTACTGATATTCTTTGATGACATTCTCATTTTCAACAAATCTTGGGAAGAGCACCTTAAGCATTTGGAGGTTGTACTTAGCATCCTAGTATCAAAATGTTTGTTTGCCAAAGAGTCCAAATGTGGATTCAGAATGATGGAGCTGCTCTATCTTGTTCACATAATCATCTCTAAGGGAGTGAGAGTTGATCCTAAGAAGATCAAGGCAATCTTGGATTGGCCACCTCGAGAGAAGTTGACACCTTTGAAGGGGTTCTTGGGTCTTTGTGGCTTCTATAGAAGATATGTGAAAGGCTACTCTCAAATGGCTTCCCCTCTTACTGATCTCATCAAGAAGGGAGCATTTGTATGGTTAGAAAAAGGCACAAGTTGTGTTTGATAAGTTCAAACAGCTCATGAGTTCATGTCCAATTTTGGCTATACCCAATTTCACCAAGCCATTTGAGTTGCAATGTGATGCATCAGGAGGAGTTGGGGCTGTTTTGATGCAAGACAAACATCCTATTGTGTTTGAAAACAAAAAATTAAGGGGCGTTGAAAGAACTTACTCAATCTATGACAAATAAATGCTTGTAATCATGCATGCATTGGCCAAGTTTAGACAATACTTGGTGGGGAGCAAATTTGTTGTCAAGACTGATCACAATAGTCTTAGACACTCCATGCGTTAGGACTTGAATGAAAGACAACAAAAATGGGTGAGTAAGCTTCAAGCTTACGATTTTGACATTGAGTATGTCAAAGGAAAAAACAACATAGTAGCTGATGCACTTTCTAGAAGGCCCCATCTGAGCTCATTATGTGAGCATATTGTTGATTGGAAGGAGTTGATACTTGCTGATTATGCCAAAAATCAGTTTGCAACCAACATTATTGAAGGTACTTTTCATAATGAAATGTACAAAATCGTTGATGGTTTGATACACTACACGGGTAAAATCTTCTTAGTACTAGAACCTAAGCTCTAAAAGAAGGTTCTACAAACATTTCATGACACTCCACTTGCTGGTCATCAAGGTTATTTCAAGACTTATAGGTAGATTTGTGAAAGATTTTCATGGAAAGGGCTGAAAGATGAAGTCTTGCACTACATTAAGGAGTGTCACACTTGCCAAATGAACAAGAATGAGCATATTTTTCCAATTGGTTTGTTGCAGCTCCTACCTATTCCCAATAAAAAATGGGAAAGTATATCAATGGACTTCATCATTGGGTTGCCAAAAGCGCAAGACAAAGATTGCATATATGTTGTGGTTGACAAATTAACCAAGTTTGCTCATTTTTTTGCTATTACTAGTTCATTTTTAGCAGCTCAAGTTGCAGATTTGTTTTTCCATGAAGTGTTTGGATTGCATGGATTGCCTAAAAACATTGTGAGTGATAAGGACAACAAGTTCCTAAGTACTTTTTGGTAAGAAGTTTTCAGATTGAGTGGTATAGTGCTCACTCCAAGCACTAGTTATCACCCATAGACTGATGGGAAAACAAAGATTGTAAACAAGTGGTTGGAGGGCTATCTCAGAAATTATTTTTCAGAGCAACAAAAAGCTGGGTGAGATGGCTTCATTTGGGAGAGTATTGCTACAATTCATCCTACCACATGTCTATCAGAATGTCTCAATCATGGCTCTTTATGGGTATGAGGCTCCTAGATTTGCAGATTTGTTGCTTGGTGATAGCAAAGCTCCTCAAGCGCACATTTGAGGTTGGTGACATGGTCTATCTTAGACTCCATCCTTACAGACAGTCTACTCTCAAGAAGAGTGGAGCAGAGAAACTCAAGCCACGTTTCTATGGGCCATTCAGAGTCGTCAGAAGGGTTGGTGAAATGGCTTATGAGTTGGAACTACCAACAAGTAGCAAAGTGCACAATGTCTTCCATGTGTCACGCCTCAAGAAGGCGCTTGGACACAATGTTGTTGCTTCTTTTGGTTTGCCGCCTTTGGATGAGGAAATATAGTTGGTTGTGGTTCCAAAAGAGATTATTAATTCCAAATAACGCTCTTTGAGGAAGAAGAAAATCAAAGAGTATTTGGTGAAGTGGAAGAATTTGCCTATTGAGGATGCTACTTGGGAGAATGAGCAGATTTTGCAGCATCCAACCTTGCGATTGCTTGAGGACAAGCAATCTTGGAGAGGGTGGACTGTAATGTCCCCTTCTTAGCAGTGATTAGTGCAGTTGGCCGTTAGCCTATCCCGGAGGCCCATAGGCTAGTCAGAAGCAAAAATTAGGGTTTCCTATTTTCTAGGAGGATACTTTGATGATTTTGAGAATTTGCATGTTGGAGTTTTGTAGTTTGGGCTTTGGATTCCTTCTAGGTTTTTAGAGAGCTTCACAGTGGTATGACATGCAACTAAATCAAGTAACTTTTCTAGACTTACTATTTTTAGTAAGTTGCGATGACTGATTAGAATGTGGTTAAAATGCATTTGGAGTAACTTACTATTTTTAACAATATGCTATTTATAGTAAGTGTTATTTTAGTAGTGCTATTTTTGGTAGTGTTTCAGTAGCTTGGTGTTATGGCTATATCTGGCAGGGCAGCTTACTCAGTTGGTCTCCAACATTTGAGGTGCTTATTTTGGCGTTTAATATTTGATGATCATGAAACAATGTTTTGAGTGAAAAATATTTCTTATGCTAAAATGGACGACTACATAAGGGAAATATTTAAGTTATTTATAATGTATTTTTCACTTATATCTTGGGACACCAACTTATGTTTATTTTGCAAATTTTGATAAAGTCATCTCCCCCTCATATTTGGACGCCATGTTTGTTACAAGCACCGAAAGTCTCTGGAAATATGCAACATAATGGTCAATAGTACCCCACCGTTTGAGTTGAGCCAACTCCTTAAAATGCAATTCAGGGTCTTTCATATCAAATCTATCTATCAACCTCTCAGTTAACTTTGCATATGTATCAATTTGATCATGCCCCATGGTAATCATGCCCAGATTCCACCACTCATGAGCAATCCCGTTTAAGTGAAGAGCGACATATTTGATGGCCTCATCTTTGGGCATCGAATTAAGCTGAAGGTATGTGTCTAACTTTTGCATCCACACCCTTGTAGTAGTCTTCCCTGAGCCATCATAAAGTGGGATTGAGAACTTCCCAACTTTCCTCTATAAATCATTATTATGAGCTCTTCCACTCCTATGAGGTTTGTGCTTCATTCTAAGGTCCACGTAGTCTCAAAAAATCATTTCAGCCTGAAATTCCAATCCTGAATTCCTCCAATCTTCTAAAATTTGATCTTGTAGCTCCTGTTGGGTGGGTTTATTCTCTATCTGAGTATTGACTCTCGGCTAGAAGTTAGGCATTAGGGGCCTAGAATTAGTTGTTCGAGTTCTTTCATGCTGATTTGTTCTTCTACCATTTAACGAAGCTTCACCATTATTCCCATCATTGTTGCCATGGTTGTTGTTCTCGGCCACATGTTCAGTCAATAAGGCCGTCATTTGTGCCAATGTTTGTTGTATCCCCTCTTGAAACTCTCACAACCCTCTTATCATATCATTAAGCATATTGTGGGTACTTTATTCCTCGTTACCTCTGTTATCCCTATCACCCATTGTGCTAGTTGAAGCAACTTCAATATTATGCTGCCTTGCTGCTATTACAACTGATAAAGTGCCTTGTTCTGGATAGGGTTGAGCCCACTAAATTTGTTTTCTCTCTTCTCTTCCAATGCACCTCTTATATCGATCACTCATGAACTCTACAGACTAGCAAGATCCAAACTCTGATACCATTGTAAGAACCCTTGCCTAATCCGCCTTGAATTATTCAATTTGTGTTGTTTGACATTTTGTCAAACACTTTGCATGCAATCTGATTTTCTGAATATGCAGGTGACTAATTGTGATTTTTGCTTAATTCTTTGATTGAACAATGACATAAAATGATAGCATACAAGAACACAAAGCAATACAATAAAGTGGAACCCTATTTGCCTCTTATTTCTTCATTAAAATAAAATATATCAGACTTAACAAGTTCTGATCTGAGTACAACAGCAAAGAATATAAGTCTGATTTTCACCAAAATAGAAGTTTATCAACTAGGAAAACATACCGGATTACAATGAAGAGTTATTAGACAATGCAGGCAATGAAGTGAAGAAGACAATGGCTGGAAATAGTCCAATTTTCTGAGTATTTTTCAAATCAGCAACTCTTCTAAAGAAAATCTGGAAATGAAGCTCCAAAACAATGCTTTATAGATGATAAAACCCTCTCCAATGCCAATTGGCTAGGGCAAAGATGAAACCCTAGAAACCCTAGGTTGAGATGGCACCAAATGATATAAAAAATAGTCACCAAACCCTAGCTCTAGCAATATGAAATTAAAGCTCTAAAATCTGAAACTGAAATCTACACTTTCTTCAAAACCCTAGTTGCCCAAAATGAAGAAAATTTCATATAAAATCTGAAACAACTCCTAAATTTCTAAAACCACTTGCAAAAGATGCCAAATATTCTTTAGAACTGGCCACCCAAAATAGAGAATGCAAAAGAAGTCCTTGACACTTAAAATCTGCAACTTAGCTCTCAAAACGAGTTCAAACCATAGCTGGAAATGACCCAAAATGCTTCACAAATCTACAAATATGCCCAATAGTGAATCTTGGATGAATCCACCTCACAAGTAGGATTGGGTTTTCGTCCAACCTACGAATCTCCAAGGGTTTTCATCCTTAGAGTTGGCTGCAACTAAATACTCAGCTGAAGATAGAGAAAAATCAAGTTCAACAAATCCATACATGCCCAAATGACTTGCACTCAACTCCTTTTAAAGACTCAATTGATCTTCTCGAAGAAGCCAACTTATAACTAACTCCAACTTCTAGAAGATACTTTAATATTTCCTAAAGTGACTTTATAATATTATTATTTTTCACTTAAATCACTTAAAAATATTTAGTAAAGTGACTATAATATTCTATTCTTTTATTTAAGTCATTTTAATTAAATTAATCAAAATAAAGTTACCTTTATGATTTCATTTATTTAGATAACTTTATAATAATTAATTTAATATTATTCTCTTTATCTCCATTGGCCAATAATATAAAAATATGACCAGTTGCAACAAATCATTTGGATTAGCCTACGGGAATGGCTAATAGACTAATCAACTTCCTGACTAATGATCACTCCGGAAATGGAGACATGACACATAACCACGGTACCATATATTTTTGTCTTTATATGGGAGTGCTGCCTTACATATATTAATTGCTGCATTTGGAGATTTAAATGAATCACTGCCTCTTTTTGTCATCACCTCTCTTTTGTCTTATATGACTTCTTATCCAGCCCGTGGCCTTTGTTTCTTGACTTGGGTGATATTATCTCTACTTCTGTCTTATTCTACTTTGTCTTATATAGTTTCAGACCTAGGAAATTAATTGACTTTGTTTTGATCGCTTCCTTAAAATAAAGTTTCTTTTATTTAATCATTGTTATTATCTTTGCTTATATCATCGTTGTTCTTTAAAAGGTAATTACTCCCTTTTTGAATGCAATCATTCCCTTCACATTGTCTTAAATGCTGCCTTCACTTTATCTGAAACGCTGCCCATTATCAACTAATCTCTGCTCTTTAAAACATTAAAGCCCTGCTCTTTATTTTCTCTACCAATCGTTGTCTTCTTTTAAGTCTTCTATTGCTTCTTTGTAAAGACAATCATTGCCATTTTTTTTAATGATCATTTTTTTCCTTTATAAGACAACTGCATATAAACATAATTCTCTTCTTTGTTCATCGCTGCTCCATTTATGAATAGCTCTTATAAATTGCTGCTCTATATTTCATAATGATTTTATAAAAACAATTATTAATGGAAATGCTGCCTTATGAAATACTTTTACATAGGTGTTGTCCTTATTATTATCAAACCTCTTAATCACTGCTAATTGGAGAATAAACTTGCTACCTTCATAAACATAAGTGTTGTAGTAGCTTGTGACCTCCCACTTACTTTGAAAGTCCTCAAATTGCACTATCACATGTGGCCAACATAGGAAGACTTCCTCCATGAATTCATTAATAGCTGACACAAATTCTTTCTCCATCAAGACTATGAATTAGCAACTTAGATATAAAGGATCTTTAAGGCTCTGCTTATTATTTGTACCATAGTTTACTATCATAGGGAGCATCCTATGAGGATTTATGCCTGCAGCTGCAACATATAACTCCTGCTTTCCAAATGCAATCCCAATGCACTATACTCCAAGTTTTTTTACTTCGATCTGTAATTGCAACCATATCAACCTGACCAATTATAGACCATTGACATCAATGAAAATATCAAACAATGAATTCCTTCGACATTAATGATAGGAATCTCATTAATATTTCTTTGACATCAATAACAATATTTCAACGATTACGAGCCTTTGAAGATAATTGTTGTGCTACAAGGTAATCCCTCATCCAATGTGTTGTTGCGGAACTAGGGCAAACAACAATGCAATCTTATATGGAGAAGCTCGATTAAAAAGGTTTACAAGCATCATACACCATTTTAATGTGCAATAGGAAGACTCAAAACCCAATAATTGAATTTTTTTGCATTATATTCTTTTGAAATTCAATTTGTTACACTGTGTGAGTACACAAATCTCTTTAGAAATGACACTTGCTAAGATACAGAGAAATGAAAAAACTCTCAAAAGCATATCCTAACTCACTTTGTTCTATTCTCCCTTTCTATATGTTCTCTCTTATTATTTCAATCAATTTTATACATTTCAACCCTTCTAGGCATAGTCAACTACAAGAAACTTAGTGGCCATGCCACTTAGATCATGCCGACATGGGCTCAACCATATAAATTCGTCCATTTTCTTTGATGCCCATGTGAAATGTGCTTAGATCCATGCTTCAATACCCATATAAATTTGTCTATTTTCTAGAGGCTCCACATGTGCATACAATAGTATGGGCAGCTTTAGAGATCATGTCAAACTCCAAAAGGCACATTAATTGCAATCTAGAGTGTTACAAGGAGTAGATGAAGCCCAAAACTTGAGTCGCAAAAGTCTACGGTTAGAGAAAGAAGTCAAACTTTGAAGAGTTGTTAGGAAGGCTCAAAATTTTGCAAGCCTAAGTGTGCGAGAATGCAAAGTGTACGAGGAAGAGAATTAGACCATGTGCTAAGATCCATAGAATTCACAAGTCCACATGGAGAGGAAGAAGCTTTGAGGAAGGTTGTGGGGATGCAAGGCACACATGAAAGTTGGAAGTTTGTGGAAAGTGCCAAGGTGCATGGAAATTTTGCATTTTCGCTAAGGGGAACAAAGTGTAAAATAGGCTTGCGGAGATGCAAGGAAAGGAAGAATGTCTAGAAGTACATGTGGGGTTCAGAAGAAAAGCATTATGCAGGGAATTGGAGTGTGTACATCAAGCGAATTCTGCATTTGTGCAAGGCTGCAAGAATACAATGAAGCAAAGGAGCAAGGGACATTTGGAATTGCCATAGTCCATGAAAGTTTCAAGATTTTGCAAGCGCTAGTAACCTTCAAAACACAAGAAACCAAGTGTTACCTTTTTGCTTCGTTAATTCATTATTGAATTTATCATGCTTAAATCATATGTTTCCTTTAAAAGATAAAGTCCATGCACAATCTTGAAGGAAGGTAGACGGAAATGCAGAATTGTGAGGAATGCAAAACTATGAAAGGCAAAAGGATAGAAGCGATATGCCAAGTTGCAAAAGTGCATGTGGATTTTGCAAGTCCATAGGGAACAAAGACTTGTGGGAAATGAAGAAGTGTGTGGATGCAAAGGTTAAAGGGAAATCCAAAAGTGCATGCAATATCTGTAAATCTATGGGGAGCTAAGGTTTGCAAGGATGTAAAGGAGTGAAGCATACAAGGAATCAAGGAAAGTTTAGATATCCAAGAGGGGTTTGCATTTTTGCGAAGACTATGGCGATGCAAAAAACGAAGGAAAAGGGGGAATAATACTTGAAATTTACTCAAATTTTCCAATACAAGCTCATAATGAGGTAGCAATATAATCGAGAAGATTTGGTAAATATTCGATGTATTAAACAAAGGAGATGAAGGCTCCTTAAATAGATTTACAAAGATGATGTTTCTAAACGAAACAATTGTTAACTAACGACGAAATTAGAAACTATCTAACCTAACTAAGATGACCATTAAAGAAATATTACATTATTTAATACCCTCCCTTTTAATGGTCATCGTTCTAACTACCCACATAAACAAAGAAGGCTGCCCCCTTCTCTTTAGAACGTTTTGCAACATGAGCCTGCCACTGACCCTCCCAGAATCTATAGAACTTCTATATATAACCAAAAAACATCACAAATCATCCAACCTAATGTTGGGTAACAAAGTGGTCCCTCCCTATAGCTAGAGACACCGAAAACAACTGCACAAAATGAAACCACGATTTTGAGGAAAAATCGGCAAACACTCCACTACTTTAGAAAATCAGCCACAAAATTTTGCAGATGAGCATGATGCCCCAAAACAGATTGCAAGAAACCAAACACGATTTTTGAGGAGAAAAATCGATCAAAACCCGTAGACAATTGTTTTAGGAAAACATTGTGAAAACCCAGACACTGAAACATTAGTGAGTAGCTGGCATAAAATTTGAGACATGGATCAGCATACAAAACTTCGTTTTTGAGGAAAAACAATAAAACCTTTGTACAAAATGATTTTTGGGATTAAATCACACAAAACCCAAATATAATTTTTGAGGAAAAATTATAAAAACCCAACAAAATTTTTAAAGGGAAAAATTATTAAAACCCAACACTAATTTTTATGGCAAAAAATTAGAAAACCCATCACAAATTTTTTAAGGCAAAAAATTAGAAAACCCATAAATAATTTTTCAAAACCACAAATCTGCCAAATCCACCAAAAAAAATACAAGAACTCCAGCAAAACCCTAAGTTTTGCAGAGACTTCACAGGGATTTGCATCAAAAGAATGCCCAAAACTAGAGGATCATAAAACCCTAGGTCGTTGCAAATGAAGAAGAATGCCCACAATTTTTGAAGAAAATCGCTCCACAAAACTCCAGAATAAAAAACATGAGAACTCAGAATCCATGAAACAAACCGCGAAAAACAAGACACCCAAAAATTGCAGATAGGAACGCGTAGAAACCATGATTATTTTGGGTCGCAAGCACAAACAGGTGTAGATGACGGGAGTCACGCGAAAAAAGAATGAAGACGCCCAAAAAAACCTATGAAAAATGGCAACCAGAAGAGTTGTGTGCGCCAAAAAAAGAAGACCACGAAACAACAAAAAACCATGCGCGTTGCAGATAAATCCAAAAAAATACCAGTTGCACGCCTCTTTTCTGCCACAATTTTACACTTTAGGGAGTCGCGTGGCTTCAAAAAACCAAAAAAACACACTTGAAGGAAGACACAAAAATCTGCGCACAAAATGAGCGACCAGAAAGAAGACAAGGCCCATGAACTAGGGAAAACATCGTGTGAAAAACCCTTGATATCCACCAAAGAGGAGCCGCGATTTTTTTACCAGAAAACCCTTGAAAATCAGCTTCAAGAAGACACGATTTTCTATGGAAAAAGAATGCACAAATCTTAGAAAAACAACTAGAAAATTCTGCCAGAAAAGAGCCACGCGTGAGCATAAAACTCGCCCAGAAACAAACGCGATTTTCACCACAAAGAAGGCCACAAAAATCAAACAAAAACACCTCCACAAAAATCAGATGAAAAACCTCTAGAAATTTTTTCCAGGTAAACCACAAACTTCAAATTTTTTTGGAAATAAATTATAGGTAGGAAGAGGCTACAATTTTTTGTTTAAAAATTCACCAAATTTTATGAAATCCCATCAACTCGCTCTGATACCATATAATCGAGAAGATTTGGTAAATATTTGATGTATTAATTAAACAAAGGAGACGAAGGCTCCTTAAATAGATTTACAAAGATGATGTTTCTAAATGAAACAATCATTAACTGAAGAGAAAATTAGAAACTATCTAACCTAACTAAGATGACCATTAAAGAAACATTACATTATTTAATAAGCATAGCACCTTAATGGTGTAAAATTGGGTCTTCAACTCGGATTAAACTTAAACATTTAGGAGTTAAGAAAAGGGAGAGAAAGGGAGAGAAACACAAACAATAGATTGAAAAACAACAATGGGAGCCGTGAAAGGTAGATCTTAGATCAATTATCAATAGGGTTCCATTGAAGACAAAATCCAAATGTAGGAACTAGGAGCAAATGAAGGGTCCTAAACTTAGGATTTAGAATTCATATACAAAGTTAAGAGGCTCCAAGGGACTAACATTCAAGGTTTTATTGATTTCACTAGAAGTTAAGGATGTTGTTGTAAGGCACCAATAGTACTAAATGGGGTATTACATATAGGTTGCCATTATGATGAGAAAACATAAAATTCTAACTAAATCATTGGCAAGCATGCACTAAAAATTGAACAATCTATTGAAAGAGTATGCAACCAATGTACATGACATTCTTATTTCATTTTTTTTCTAATATGTTGAACCATATAAGTAAATCATACTAAAGTCTGACTAATTTGAATGAGTGGGGTACAACCATAAAACTCATGATATAAAATAAAAGATTTAAATCATGAAATAGTCAAGCATTAATTCCAAATAGAATATCCTACTCTCATACACATCAGAACAATGCACTATAGGGAAAGAAAAGATTAATTCCAATAAGTAGTTTGATGCAATATTTTAATATATCAAGCCTTTATTTTGGGCAAGGATTTCTTTTAAAGGGCAAACATTTGAGAAAAGGAATTGATCACATTCAAAAAATAATATAACTATTCTAAGTAACAATTAAAGGGGAAAAGGGAGAAGATGAACGCTGACATAAAGGATGAGTATCCATTTGAATGATTGGCCAAACCACTTGCCCCAATAAGAAAGCATTGTAGAAGAGCCTCTATTTTGATCAATCTTGAAGCAAGAATCATTGGTAAGAAATTTGTAGTCCAAAATCCTCTACATGCCTCCTATCCATGTTCAAATCCCCTTTATCTTTGTATATGTAAAGAAATCTTATGAGATAGGATCCTAAGAAATCTAAGTAATTTCTAAGTCTGAAATTTTGTGTACAAATTCTAAGTCAAGATTCTAAGTTTTCATATTTAATTCTCTTATGTCGAATGTGCTGATTGCAAAACATTTATAAATTTCGATGTTTGCATATCAACGAGGGAACCATGTTATATACCTTGAAGACCCACCTCTAAAAGAGGCGTCTCATGAGAGGACGTGTCTCCACAAGTGGAGACACGTCCGCTCGTGGGATGTGTCCCTTTGGGCACGCGGGTTTCAAAGACAACCGACTAACACTCGGTTTAACAAACTTAACACATATACCCTCACATACATGGCGGATATATATTATATGAGTTCCGATTTTATTCAATGCAGAATTTAAACATCATTTATTATTTCAAATTTATGCATGCATATAAATTCGATTTACTTATTTTCCAGAAATATGTTAAGGATTAATTTCGATCACATATAAATGGTGATGATGCTATTTAGCAATCATCATTTATATCTGACCAAAGCTATATTTCATTAACACTCCCTTTTAGCTAGGGAAGATATTTCAAATCAAATAAGTGGAGATATCACCTTCACACATGATATCGAAGATATGATATGTTTTCTCAATATTGAAAAATCACATGACATTCTTCATAACACATCTTCATTATGGTATGTGCACTAACATCAAGCCACATGATGTCTACCATAATTCATGGCATATCCACGGATATATAATTATCCACCATGATTATCTCTTAAGGATCACAATGATCTTCAAATGATATCAAGTCCCATGATATTCATCAAAGTGTCCAAGAGATACTATCATGACATGTCCACAAATATCAAGTCACATGATATCTATCATGATAGTTCAACTCATCATTGTAGAGTTGTCACTTTACAATGTCAAATACAAGTGTTCATTATTAGAAAGATCATCACCTTTCAATAATATACACAGGGAAGTAGGCCCATAAGGTCATGGAGTCACACACATGACAAAAGAGTTTACACATTAAACATCTTTAAATATTAGTACAATTTATAAACAATTTGAATTTCAAACATAAATATCAAATTACATTTCAACCATACCAAGTTTCTTTCTGAAGTGCTCTAAGGTTTGGTGAGAATGTCTGCAGTTTGATCATTTGTACTAACATATTCCAACTAGATCACTTTCCTTTCTACCATGTCTCTTACATAATGATAGGGTATCTCAATGTGCTTAGATCTATCATGGAAGACAGGATTTACAGAGAGTTTGATGCAACTCTGATTATCACAATGAATAATTGTAGGATTCAAGGGCTCACCAAAGAGTCCCACAAGCAGTTTACGAAGCCAGACTGCTTCTCTTGCCCCCATAGAGGCTGCAATGTATTCAACTTTTGTTGAGCTTTGTGCAACTGAAGACTGTTTTATGCAAATCCAGGAGATCATAGCCTGTTACAAGTTTTTCCATAGAAGGTAGGGCCCAGAAATGAAGGTGTCCTAATCTTCTATGCCAAATCTCATTTGAATCAAAGGTGTCAAGTGTAAGGGCTTGTTTAACCTTAGTGCAAATTTTGTAAAGGTACCCTTGTCTTAAACCTATGGTTTGGGATTTCTTGATAGTTGAGTTTTTAGGCCAAGCTAGAACTTTTCCATCCATAAAGGTAACTCTATATCCATTGTCTTCAAGGGTAGAGATGGATATTAGATTCATCTTTATTCCAGGTCTAAATAAGACTCCAGTGAGTTGAAGAGAAAGATCAGATTTCAATTTGATGGAGCAAGTTCCAACCCCTTTTACAAGGTGTGCAAAATCATCCCCAATGGTTGCTTCTTCATCAGTCTTTCCAGTCATAGTGTCAAGGTGTTCTCTAAACCCTGTGATATGTCTAGAGGATCCACTACCAATTACCCAGTTGTGAGTTTTGTTGGATACTTGACTAGATAAGGCTATATAGAACACAAAGTTCTCAGATTCATGATCCGAAATTGACTTTCCTACTTTGGCAAAAGATGCTTGTTGCTTTGATCTATCAGGGCACTTCATTGCATAGTGGCCATATTGATCACATCTAAAGCATTGTACTTGAGAGATGTCTTTCTTCTTAGAAAATCCCTTTCCATTGGAATTTCTCTTTCTTTTAAAAGATCCTCTCTTGTAGTAGTTTTTCTTATTCCTTTTATTAGACGTTGTGTTGAGTACATGAATGTCTTCATCTATGTTCTTCTGTTTATTTTCTTTTGTGGAGAGTCTTGTTTCCTCTTGAAGGCAGTCTGTTCTTAGCCTATCAAATTTGGGGAGTTTAGATCTCACACTTATTCCTTGAACAAATGACTCCCATGAGTTTGGTAGGCCTCCCAATGCAATTAGAGTTAACTCTTTGCTATCAACCTAATATCCAATTGTGGATAGTTGATCCCTTAGTTCAGTGATCCTCATGAAGTATGCATTAATTGTTTCTCCTTTGTTTATTTGGATATTGTTGATTTGCCTCTTTAATGCAAGAGTCCTACTGGTATTGTTGATCTCATAGGTGCTCTCAAGAGATTTTATCATTTGATATGCAGTTTCATGTTTTGCTAGGATGGGCACTATATGATCCCTAACTGCATCTACTAAGATTTTCATGGCCATTTCATTGCTTTCAATCCATTGATTTCTCAGGATCAGCCTCTGGTTCCCTTTTGTTTTCTCTCACAAGCAAGTCTATTTTATTCTCTTTAAGAATCATCATGATTCTAAATTTCCATGATGTGAAGTTGTTTGCTCCTGCAAGACGATCTTCAAATCTGATCACACTTGTCATCATGAAGAATGTGATGTGAATTCGATTTTAAAAATACAAATTTTCTAGAGCAATCCGATATCTAGATTTGATTTGGATTCACTTAACTTCGCTCTGATACCATGTAAATGTAAACAAATCTTATCAGATAGGATCCTAAGAAATCTAAGTAATTTCTAAGTCTAAAATTCTGTGTAAGAATTCTAAGTCAAGATTCTAAGTTTTCAGATTTTATTCTCGTATGTCGAATGTGCTGATTGCAGAACATTTATAAATTTCGATGTTTGCATATCAATGAGGGAACCATGTTATATACCTTGAAGACCCGCTTCTAAGAGACACGTCTCATGAGAGGACGTGTCTCCACTCCGCTCATTGGACGTGTCCCTTTGGGCGTGCGGGTTTCAAAGACAACCGACTAACACTCGGTTTAAAAAACTTAACACATATACCCTCACATACATGGCGAATATATATTATATGAGTTCCGATTTTATTCAATGCAGAATTTGAACATCATTTATTATTTCGAATTTATGCATGCTTATAAATTCGATTTACTTATTTTTCCAGAAATATGTTAAGGGTTAATTTCGATCACATATAAATGGTGATGATGCTATTTAGCAATCATCATTTATATCTGACCGAAGCTATATTTCATTAATAATCTTATCCACAAAGCAGGCAGAAGCATAAACACAAACAACATGTAACAACACAAGGCACCTAAACATGGTTGAAGTGTCAAAAAATGGTGACCATGGAGAGGGATTTGAACAACAATCGTAGGCCTCAATGTGAGAGAAATAATAGCAGCCTTTGGCTCCTCCTCAACTCCTAAATAATAATCATCATGGTGTCTCAACTAGGTGATTTTAAATTTCCATGGCATCCATAATGAGGAACAACTCTTCTATTGCTCAAGCCCTTTCTAAAACAAGGAGATTCTCTTCAAATTTCCGCCCTTGTGAACCCCCTCCCCCCTCAACAACAATGAAAATGGCTTATATATACAGTTTCTTCCTATTTTTTTTAATTCATTATTTTCCCTTTTCCATCGCCCCTACCAAAAATTTTCCTTTTCATTTGTTTCATTTTAATTTACACTAAATTGTCTATGGTAAGTGTTTTGTTTTCCAATGCGCAAGGTGCAAATTCATTTGGATTTTGGAGTGCATTACTTCATCTTGTACCAAATATTTGACCAATAATTTGAGTTACTTTAGAAAATTCTATCTTTTCTTTTTAAAGAGCTTATATAGATATATTTAAATTATCAATTAATTGACAATAATATTTTATATAAATCTATATATGTGCAATATTTATTTACTTACATTACCTATAGTATTCTCATTAAAAGGTATTAATTAAAGTTTAGATTATTATATTGGTAATTATGCATCAAAGATATCCTTCCGTGAGGGGTGTTGACAAATATTGATGGTTGTCCCACAAGACAATGTTGCTTACATTTTTATTATAACATCATGGCATTGACAAACACAAACGATATTAGACTATAAAACCTACATCATCGTACACCTTGTCATTGATAAATTGACGACTGTACCTCTCCACACAAGTTAAACTAATAACTTCAAAGGGTATGATAGATTAATATATTTAGTATAAATAATAAATGTATGTGACAATTATTACAAATAATAATAGCTTTAGTTTTTACTATCTATTAGGAAAATCCTAAGTTACCGGTTTGGGTACGACTATGAGTATCAAAACTCGGTATGACGGTACAACAAAAAAAATACTTGGGCATGAGTATAGGAATATATATGTTCAAAACTATATATTATAATAACAGTGATACTCATAATTGCCAATAAATAGAATATTTAAATACCTCGTATAAATAATTTGCAAAATCTCATTCACTAGTGGTTAATTGTGCCAGCCAATTTGCTTTTGTTTTCCCATAAGAACTCAAATTTCATTTTCATCATGTGTTATTTTTTGAATTTTCCTTAAGTAACATAAGGGGATTGGTAAATCTGTACTACAAGTTCTTTCAAATGAACAAGGGAGGAATTGTTGAGATCAATCCATTATTTCATCCTTTGCACAATCATGATACTCTCAAGATAGTGGTATTAAAGGAAAATACAAGGAATAGTGGCAATAGCCAAAGGCCCAAAACATTGAAGGTGAATGCATTAAAGTTGATAAGTAGTTCAATCTCCTATCCACCATTTCATTTTCTTGTGGGTTGATTTCAAAAGGGTTGGCGAAGAGAAAAGTAATTGAGGTTAAGCCTCTAAAAATATGCCCTCCCCTTGGCACTAGCTGACTATATATATTACAAGCTACTTTAGTCCAATCAGCCTATGGTTACTCAAGTGCATTTTAATCTCTCCTCAAGAATGAACATCAATAATTGGTTCTTTTTGAAAAGATTGCACAAAACACAATCATCCCAAATGAAAGTGGTATCAAAGGCATGGGAGTATAAAAATAAAGAGAAGCCAAAAGCTACCAAGGGAAAAAGATAGGGCAATCAATAATCTACCCCATTAATTCATCAACACAGAGGATAATGATATAACTCTAGTAGCTATAAACCAAAATGCTCATACTTGAAACTTGATTCTACATTAAAACCCGCATCTTCCAACAAAATTCAATCTATTGGGTAATAAAGTTTACCCTTGCATCATGAATAAGAATGGAAATCATCATTGTCCTACCTATCCTAGACCCCTCATATTGTTGGGTACGCCCAAAGTACCACCTATGTACTTGGGTTTCTTGTGAGTCCTTCACAAAAGGACCCACATGGAACTCAAGTGCCCATGCGATACCTGGGTGTGCTTGGGGACAAACCCGCACCAGACTAGTACCAAGACCGAACCCACACACATATCAGGGTCAAAATAAAAGGACCCCGTAACAAAAGGAAAATCCATTCAAAACATTATGAACATAACAAATAAAATATTAAATAGTTAGATAAGGCCAATTTTTGTTTTTAATGTATATTTTCTATGTTACCGGTCTGCCCCTTCAAACCCCCAGGTCCCAATCCAGTCCGACTCTGTCTAGGGTCTAGGTTCATCCCCTATAGGTTTGGATAGGGTTCAGCTCACAAACTGTGGATCCAACCTTGCTGAGCCTAGGCAAACCGACAACATATTTCAAATATTTTCTGATTTTTTAAATTTTTTAAATTTTCTTTTGACATAAAAATATTAAATAAAGACCCTAAACCATAAAATTATGTCCGGCATGAAGGTTTGTGTGGCTTTCAAGGTCTTAATTTGGGTCTTATTGAGAATGCAAAATGATGTACACTATGAAGATTTGTATGGTTTTGGAGTTCTTAATTTGGGCTTGCCCTAAACTACCATTGAATTCATTTGATTTGCCATGTACACTCCAAGTCCAACTTTGCCTACAAGTCTTCATCTATAATATCGTCATCCAATTGGACAATCTTCCCTAATGCTTACCTACAAGGAGAAATGCAGCACTGTAGTTAATTTTAATATATAATATATATCATGACATTCGAGTTTGACTAATTGACATTCTAATGTTTTTAATTTTTATGGTGGTTTTGTTTATTATACAATATATGATGCTATGTGTGGTCTATTCAACTTAATTACTATTGTAAATATGCATATATTTTTTATTTTTATATGGACAAACCCAAAAGGAACCCAATCCCGATTTTATTTTTTATTGAATTTGCAAAATGAATCCTTGCCCCTAAACCCAAACCCAACTTAGTTATTTTTAATAAAAATAAAATATAATAAATTATAAATATAATTTAATAAAGATTTGATTATTTTTATATTTGTATGATAAGTTGTGGTCTAATTAAAATTAAAAGAGATCATATTTAGTTCAAATTACATACTATTACGTTATAATTATGTAATTTAAATACTTATCAAATCTTAAGTTCACTTTTAAATTTTAATAATATTTTTATCAAAAATAAGAAGAAATAAATAATTAAAGTTATTATAAGACTCAATAATTCTATACGAATAATTTAATAAGGATTTGGTTTATGTAGAGTTTATTAGATTTTATTTTTGTTTTATAGATCGTAATTTATGTAAAAGATTTTTAGAAATATCATTATTCTTTAGGTATTTATTTCACTTATGTCACAAATTTAGTAAAAAATACAACATAAATTTTAATGCATTTTTTAAAAATAAAAATAAAAATTTATTTATTTATTTAATATTTTATTGTTAAATGACATCACTAATATTATGTTTAATATTAAATATTAATACATTGATATGTAAATAATTGTCAAATTTAAGATGAAAGGTCATTCTCCCCTCATGTAATTAAAAGGAATTAACTTGTCTAACAATTTATATTAACTTTTAAACAAATATTTATGAAAGAATTTTCTTTCTAAGTAAACTTTGAATCCAAAAACTTCACAAAATAGTAAATCTATACTCTTGACACTCACATTTCTCCAAAAGACCATAACTTCTTTTTCAAACGATTTCTAAGAACTTCCACCACTTATTCCAAAGACCTCGAAGAAATTTGACACTTAAATCAATACATTAAACATTTTGAAAACCTTCACAATCCAAAAACATAAACCTTGGAAATCCCATTTCTCTAAAGAGGCCCCGTAGCCTTGTTTAAATAATTTTTATTTATTTTTTTAATTCAAATATATTACTATATTGTTTCATCTAAAAATCTTTATTTTAGATTGTGACATTTAGAATTAAAAATTAAAAATTAAAAAAAAAAACCTTTTTAAATAAAGTTTCTATTTAAAAAAAATAAAGTTTCTGTTTTTTCTAATTTCTATTTATATATAATTATTATAATTTCTTATCTAAAAATCCTCCATTCCGCTCGATTTTTTTTAGCTACTTTTCTTTAACAAAATCTAAGACTTCTTACCTAAAATATTTAACAAAGCGCCTTCAGAAAACTATAGCCAAATTAATTTAAAAAATAATTACAAAAATCTGTTAACAAGGATCCTAACTTTTGACATCTTTGAGACAAATTCGGATTTTTGAATTACAGATTTTGTTTTCCCTCCTTTATTAATGCAGCCCTCCCGCCAGTAATCCATCATTGAAAAACTATATATAGCAGTTCTTCAGTACTTGAATCTTGACTTTGCTAAATTCAAAGCTTTGCATTTACATAATTCAAGTATTTTCCAAGGATTTATTCTCACAATTCTTTGTCTGAATAAAATCCAACTGAAATTCCCTTTTTTTTCCCCAAAATTTGGTTGGCGGGGTTTTTAATTTCAATTTTTTTCTGTCAAGAGGTGTACAAGGACTGATTTCATAGAATTCAACAAAAATGGAGGCTTGCAACAACAGAATCGAAGAGCCCTTGACGAGGCTTAAAAGAACTTCTTTTTCCGGTTCAGAAATTGAAAATAGTCCTAGCACAATGCGCAGGAAATTAGTAGTTGTCCCGACTGAAATTTCTGAGAATGCGAATGGAAATTCAACTGAATTGTGTTTGGTAAAAGACGGGCAGGCTTGCAGACACAAGAATATTGACGGAGAAGAAGAGAACTTGAGCCTTGATTCTCTACATACATCTATTTTGGTGAGTTTATTTAAATTTATCAAAAAAGTCAATTTTGTTAGGCTGTCGTCCCATGGAAAGTTTGCACCACAGTGGGTGCCTGCAAGTTTTGTCCTCCTCAAATCCACATATTAAAGTATTCTGATTTATAATTAATGGTCTACATTTTGTTGACGCTTTCCCACCATAGGCCTTTTATTTCTATACAAATTAACTCTCAAAATTGTAATATTTTTATTCAGGTCGAGATTATTTGTAAGTTCTCTCATGATCAACTTGACTCGCTCTCTACTGTGTCACACAAATTTGAGGAAGCGGTAAGTACTCTTGAAATCATCATTTTAATATTTTGATTCTTTGGATATTTGTGCAGGACTAATTGATTGTATTTTTGGCTTATTGAAAAAAAGGTAAATGCGGCCAAGGAGATTTATTTTGATTATAAGACTCCGCCAGTTTGTGTCAAATCTCCTGAAAGTTCTTTGCTTAATGCGCCGAAGAAACCTGAAAGTTCTAGGATGTCAAGGTTATCTGTTCAAGACATCAAGGAACTTAAAAGCTCCACATACCAGGCAAGAATGATGATAGAAGCCGATAGTATGTCAAGTTTATCAGCTCAAGACAACAAGGAACTTCAAAACTCCACGTGCCAGGCAAGAATGATGATAGAAGATTTGTAGGCCATTGTCATTTCTTCATATCAAGCACTTGGCCAATCGAGTCTTCCTTTTCTTGGGATGCCCCTATGTCGGTGTAACCAGGCTGCAAAATGCTGTAACTGGGTTTTCTCTGTTTTGTTATTGTTCAGAAGTTATATACGTCAATTGTATGCAATAATCGAGCTTTCTTTGAGCTCCCTAGGATTTTAGTTCTGTGGTTTTTGGGTTTTGTATAAATTGTGGCAGTTCTTCGATTTAACTATTGTCTTTAAAAAGACAGTTTACCTCAATGAATCAATGCCATGTTTCTCTTCACTTTCTCTTCATCCACTACATTATAAATGTTCGCTCAATTTACTTTTAGTTAACAGGTGTTCGAAGAATCTATATCTCTCTAATTTAAAGTTATACATTTTGAAACTAAGCAAACTAACTTTGTAAGTAGATGCATGTTTCCATCGAATTTACAGAGACGTGTCAAGTTCAGGTGCATGTTAATATATTAAGTCATTACAATTTAGAGTCACTAAACTTATTTGAAAATGAAAAAAGTTCTGACATTATTAGGCTTGATGATGAGGCGAACAGTATTTTCCTCCATGCAAAAACACGTCAACCTACCTCAAAACTAATGGAAAGAATCACTAATAGTTCCGAGTTAATTGTTACAATGGTAAATCATTAGAGCCAAAATTGAGAAAGAATCCAAATAAATAATAACTGTTAATGAGATAAAAATTAATTAATTATATATATATATAACAGATTTAAGGTTCAGTTTTATATAACACCTACAGACTGATGGCGAACAGAAGTTGTGAATAGGAGTTTAGGCAATTTGTTGAAATGTTTAGCTAGGGAGAGAAGACACCAATAGGAGTAATTTAATAATGGGTTCGTATATTATTTTGTGTCAGTTGCAAATGTGATGTGTATTCGAAGCTAAAAGTTACTATTGTTAACGAAATGTAAGGGTTTTTTAATATTATCTTGCATCAGTTGTAAGTTTTAGCCTTTTTAAGGTGTAAATTTGCAGCAGTCATTGTTAATTTATTAACATGTTCAAATTGTTTAATGGCATTCACTAAGGAGCTCAAATTCCTAAACATGTAAGGTGCAACTTCATTCTAGGAAATTAAGATTGCATTCCAAAGAGCTTCCAGTGGATCCATGCCGTCCCATAAAAAAGAACTGACAGGAAAAACAATTCAAAATTCTCACAATAATTCTTGTGTAACCAAAAGAATCATGCATTGTAAGCAGAACGCAAGGTTCCCAAAAATACGTAAGGAAAAAAAATTAAAAATTTGTGAGCACATTTAGCAATATATGACTAAAGTTTTAAATTTAGCAATAAAAATAATATTCCATGGACATTAATGACCTATAAACAACTTTTTTTGATAACTTAATTAGAATGATAAATCCAGTCAAACATAGGTGCCTTCAAAATGATATTTGCCAATATCTTTTACATAGATTTTTCTAGTGGTAAGTATGCTAGTTTTTAGACTTTTAGTTAAAATGTGTTAGAAAAATCCATAATTTTTATGATTTTTATATAACATAGGAAGTATTTTTGTTTATATCCCTTGCTATAATTATTTTTTTAACTCACAATAATAAAATTAATGTATATATGTAGTAATTACTATAAACTTTGTTTCTAAATTAATATTTTAGTTTCTACTATTTGTTTAGAAAATCTCCTTAAGGATATTATGAGCATAATATTATACTTAAATAATTAGATAAGCTTAAATTTTAATTTTTTAATATATATCCTTTATCAAAAATATATATAAATTTAGCAAATAACTAAATAACAATAAGGATAATTATTTTTTAAATCATGTGTTGCTTTTGTCATGCATGCACAAAATAATACATTAAAAACATGTATGCATAACAAAAGCACTGCAAACATGTAGGAAGTATGCTTGCTTGAAAAGGCAATGCATGCATGTATGAAAAGCAACACATCCATGTAGGAAGAGCGATACAAGGATTTGAAAAGAACCCATGCACATAATCAAATGCATGTGTGAGAAAAAAAAAAAAAAATTGTGCATGTGAAAGGATATATAGGAAAGTAAAGGATTACTTTTCTAAATTTTATTTTGCAGGAAAGGAAGTGAAAATTTTATTTAAAAACCACATTATATATATTACAAGACAAAGATTACCAAATAGCCAAAGTCATAAGTAAAGCAAGTAGGAACCCAAATTGGTTTGGCACAAACTCATCCCCAATGACATTCCAAAGAGCCCATCAAATAGCTAGGAAACTTGAAGAATAGGAGCTTCTAATGAGCAAAGTTGGAAAGAAAGGTGCACCAACCATACTAGAGAAGCCACTAAGTCCAACAAAATTCAAAGAGAAATTCCAAGAATATTAACAATCATTAAATTGGAGCTATCAAATAGTTAAGAGGGGATCATTTGAATTGATTATTGTGAAAAAGATGGATAAGCTAAGAGGCCTTTTCAAACGATAGAGACCCCCACCCAAAAACATTTCAATTTTGATTCCCCTTAGTGGCCCACTTGCCAAGACAATCTACAATCAAGTTCCATTCTCCAATGATATGAATGAAGGATATAACGAAAAACTAAGGAATTGGATGAAGAATATGCTCCGCTAAAGTTGCAAGCCTCCAAGAGGACTTCCAAGTCCTTTCTCTATTCAGGAGAGAAACCATGATTAAGGAGTTAGTTTCACAAATAACTTTATTCCATCCTTCCATCTAGTTGTGAGTTGGGCTAGAAGAATAACAAGGAGATAGCATGGATGATGGGATGGTTCCAACAATGCCACCATTGTCCCCATAGGCTCAAGGAAAAATGACATTGAAATAGGAGGCGAGCAACAAATTCTTCTTTAGTAGCAAATATAATGCACTTTGAGGAGCCCTAGAATCCTCTCTTTTTAATGTCGTCCCAAGTGAGACATTTAAATCTCTATTTTCAGCATTATACCCAATAAGGAGCTTGTAACCAAGTTCCACAAAATATGTCCCTTTAGGAGCATGGTCCCAAGCAAGATCATCAACATCCTCTAAAGAGCAACACGGTTGAAATTACAAGAGTAAAGGATAGGACGACTCGTGCTTTAGAAGTTCCCTTAGTTGGCACTTGCCCCTAAATTGCAAAATAATTTTCCTAGGTGTTCCATGCTTTTTTGGTGTGATGTTCCATTGTGTTAGCTCATCATAGATTATCAATCTAAGAAGTCATAAATGGGTTATCTTGTTCATGTCAAGTTATACGTTGTGTTTTTCATCCTACCAAATCCTTGTGTTGGGGTCTATTCTATAAAATTTCTAAGTCTAGAGAGTGTTTGCTCATTTATTATCATTTTGTAGGTTTGCAGACTTTCCATGGACTTCTACATTTTTTATGAAGTCCTTCATTCCCCTTGTTTCTCGCATCCCCACTTCCATTCTCCATCTTGTAGGATTGCAAACCCCACTTGGATATCCAAATTTCCCCCTTAATCCCACAAACATTTTTTTTCTTTTCAACATTCTTCCTCGAACACCCAACTTCCTTTATGGACTTGCAAAACTCTCACACTTGGTCAAAATTCCCTTGCTTCCCTACACTCTTGCAACTCCACACATTGCTTCCTCTTGTGAAATGTAGAACTCCCTCACACTTCAAAACCTTCTCCATTTCCTTGCTTCCTAGCATTTCCACATGGTTGTCCCTCCTTGGCCCTTCGCCAATTTGTGGCCTTCTTTTGAACTTTTGGTTTTCCCCCATTTCCCTACGAACGTCACATCTCCATAAGAATTTTTAGTTGTTTCACATTTCTTGTGGACGTGCACTTCTCGACTTCCCTATTGATCTTGCAATCTCACTTTCTTGCTTTTTCCTTCCTTGTGTACTTCCTCCACAACTCCCAATTCCTCATGTGCTCATTGTCGAGGAGATAGAACGTTCATTTATATTCTAAAGACCTTAGCCAACAAAGGAAGTTTCTCTTTGTCAAGGGAAGATTGGAGACTCTATTGAACAAAACCCAAGCTTGAAGATCAAGATAATAGCTAAAGGTTTGATGATGATGAGAAGAAAAAAATCCTAAGATGGACAAGAAGATATATCATCTCATGCAAGGAAACAACAAGTTACATGAAAAGCTAAAACTGTTGGTAAGTCATCTAGACTATAATCTTAAGATCAATAAGTAGGTACATTCGATAAAGATTACACATTTGTTGATTTAAGAGATCAATACTAGTACACCTCTAAGGATTTAGATAATAACATAATCAAAACTCATAGGAGAATTCATAAGCCTAACTATAACGTGCAAAGAAATGGCATGCTTGTTAGCTGGAGGAATAGGGACAAACCCCATAATGCGCGCATGCAAAATCTTGCTATGCAAGGCCATAAAATAGAAACCTAGCTTGTTGGTTCACATGCTACATCCCCTACCTTATCACATAAAAATGATTTTGAACATGATACTACATTCCATGATGCTAATGAGCCTACAGATTCTAATATTGATCATAGATTAAGGGTTATTTATCAAGAGTTGGACTCGCTTGACCACCTTAGACAAAGGTAGCAAAATTTCAAGAGCAAATTGAGCTGCAATAAACCCAAATCATTCAACATGGTCAATAATAGGCCCAAGCAGCCCAACCACAAAACCAAAATTATGGCCATGATGTCTCAAATCAGCCATTACCATATATCAACACCACAACTAGCAATTTGTGAATATGCCTAATGCAAGGCCTATATTTTGAAGTTCCCACCCACAAAGTAGCCTTTGGAAATGGAAAGGTACAAACAATTGGATTGATTTGGGATCCACATTATCCTAATGCAATTCCCAATGAGATAAGACAAATGAACCAAGGTTTAAGTGTCATAATGTAAACAAAGAATAGGGACAAAACACATAATGCACCTATGTAGAATTTTGTCATGCAAGACCACATAATAGAAACCTAGCTTGTTGGTTCACATGATACATCCCCTACCTTATCACATAGAAATGAACTTGAACACGATAATACATTCCATGATGCTAACAAGCCTACACATTCAAATATTGATCATAGATTAAGCATTATTGATCAAGAGTTGGACTTGCTTGACCACCTTAGATAGAGGTAGCAAAAACTTCAAGATAAAATAGAGCAGCAACAAACCCAAATCGTTCAACATGCTCAATTATAGGCCCAAGCAGCCCAACCACAAAACCAAAATTATGACGATGTTGTCACAAATCAGTCATTACCATATCAACACCATAACTAGCAATTTGTCAATATGTGTAATGCAAGGTCTATATTTTGAAGATAAGCTTAGAGATTCCCACCTATGAAGCAGCCTTTGGGAATGGAAAGGTACGAACAATTGGATTTATTTGGGATTCCACACTATCCTAATGCAATTCCCAATGACATAAGAGAAAATATACTAAGGTTTCAAGGTAATAATGCAATCACAAGATATGAAATTGATCATGATGATGTAATGATGAAGTTGTTTGTGATATCTTTAGACGAGAGTGCAAGAGAGTGGTATAAGAACCATTTGGATTTTGGATAATAATGTTGATACTTGGGAGGAGTTCATGAGAGTGTTTGAATTGCAATAGTGGATAGAATAGATCCCATGTTGCTATACATTAACTTACAACTACCAAGAAAGGAATAAATGTAGTGGTGGACTTCAACTGCAAATTCATCATGACCATAAGGAAGGTACTTGACCAAAATTTGAGATCTAATGAATCAATGTATTTGATTCTTTATTGTGGTGCTTTTGATGCCAAGATAGGATATTGTCTCCAAGACAACAATCCACAAACTTTCAAAGAAGCTTATGTCACTGCAATAAATATTTAAAGTAACAGAGGGCATTTGGTAAACACATCGAGAGGTATGATGTAAAAGTCTCACCACCATATGTAGGTGCTTCAAGCAAGCTACTTACTATTGAAGACAAGCTTGACAAACTAATGCATGTTATGAAGGATTTGTCATACAAGGTGGCAAGGAATGAGAAGGGTCAAATTGATTGGTCAAAGAAGCTATTGTAAAATGAAAGACAAATGGTTACAAAACAAGTAAGCTTCAAACAATAGGACAAGGAAAATTCAAACCTCTTGTTGACGGACCATGTGAACCTTCAAGAATATTCAATATGATGAGAAACATGTTATCTCACACATGATTGAATGAAGTGTGTTGTTGCACTGATGATGGTAACAAAGGAATTCCCTAATGAGGATGGTGGTGTAAAATATTCTGAAGATGATATTGATCAACTAGATGGATTTGTATATGGACCTATGGATGAAGAAGTTGAATATGCCACTCGGGCTACAATTGATCATTTTTTTCAATATGATTATGATATCACAAATCGGTAAGAGTTGCATGCTCATGATTTTGAACACGTAAAGGAACTCATGTTACAACAATATAAGAGAGCCAAGCCATGAAGCGAAGACGTAAAGGCTCTTACTTATGTGGTAGTAATGGAAGTCCAAAGTGAAGAGCACAAAGATATACTGAGAGGGGGGGGGGATGAATCAATTTATCAACAAACTTTTACCCTCTTATCAACTTTAACTTCTAGCACAATATCAACTATGCAATATGAAACAATATAAACAAGTTGACTCCAACAATTGTATTTTAATGTTTATATGAAATTACAATGATAGTAGGCACCAACCTACTTGAATCATCAATTTGTAGTTTAGTAGGCACCAACCTACAAGGAGCACCAACCCCTAACGTTCATAGGCACCAACCTACCGAAGGCATCGACCCCCACTTGCCAAGCACCAACTCAGCAAAGATAATAACTGAAAGAACAATGCTCCAACTTCAATGTCGCTTCTTCAATGGATGATGGACAATACAACCACTCTTCCTCTTGATTTTATCTTTCTTGAATGGTGTTCACAGAAATCAGCATATGATGAATTCACTATACAAATCTGCCTCTTACATTCTCTTCATACAAATTTTGCCTCATATTCTTTTCATACAAATTTGCTCAACACGTACAATCTATCTTATTGTCTTACCCCTACAATAGATGATGATCTTTTTCACAAATCTGAAATATATCTTCACAAAAGGACTCTGCACATCAAAACTGCAATCCTATCTTCTCATGCTCTTCTTCTAGAATCTGCATACTCACAATCATTCACACTCTCATTCTTCTTTGTGATGTATGATGCTTCATTAAGATTCACACAAGTCCTTTAACTCTGCTCTTTTATTTCACATTCTCATTCTCACACTCACAGACAACTTCTCCACTTGCCTTTATGTCTTTAGTGATTCTATGAATGGATACAACCCCTTGAAATAGATACAACCATTTAAACAATCATGTCTTTTCACTAACAAATCTACAAATAGTAGAACTTAAGAATATTAGTCAATACATTGTCCTCATAACTGAAGTAACCATCACTTGGGTTAGAACTTCCAACTCCTATCAAAGATAATAGCATCACCACAAGAAACATCTTAAAATCACACATCTTAGATCATGATTGCTTGAGGGCAAACAATCTTGGGCAGGGAGGACTGTCATGTCCCTGAAATAGCAATACCATAAAGACCAAGTGTTAAAATACAAATAAATTAATAAATAAAATAAATAGTAATATTAAGATTAAATATAAAATAAATGTGTACCATATCAATATAAAAATATATAAATATGAAATAACAAATATAATAATGATATATAGACAAATTATTGTTATTACATTCTAGTATTAAATAATTTTTAATATCAAAAATAATAATAATAAATAAATATTATAATCATTACACATCAAAGATTGTAATACATTAGAATAAAACAATAATAAGATATTAGCAAATTGGTTTTATTATTATACTTTAATGTTAAAATATGTTCAATAAAACATCAAAATGAAATAATAAAATAAGTATATAATCTAAAATATCATAATTATTAGTAATAATATATTATTTTCAAAAATAGATATTATTGTGATAATAAGCCTTTAAAGGCAACAATTAAATCTAACAAAGGGATATATTTTATGAAAAGTCACCTCTTTCACCAAACAATACATTCCCCCCATGAGTCACCTACCTTGAATGGTATAAATAGAAGAAGAAAATAAGGAAGGGGGAAAGAATTGAGAAATACGATCTGCAATTCAAAACAGTAGCAACAATGATTGTTATGCATTGGAATATAGAGCCATTTAATATATATATTATTATTTACTAGGCATACAAGTATATATGCATAGATATAGATAAATTTTATAATGAATAATATGCAATGAATAAAGAATATATATGAATAAGGAAAGAATAATTATATAAACATATATATATGAATACTAATGGATATAAGTAAAAGAATAATTATATATATGTATATGAAGTATATATATATACATATAGGATTATGCAATAATGATACTTATAAGTAATGATGACTCTTTAATATAAACATAAATAGATTATGTATATTTATGAATTGTCCTCATCCTATGATCAATACAGTATAAGCTTGAAGGGGGCGAGTAAGGAAACATGGAGAGATATAGCAACTCAGGTGATGTATTCACTTATCAATAATATTTAGCATATTTTGAATATAAGAAACTAACATTGCTCATTTGATTATTGGTGCAATGTTTTCCTTTGATGTTATCAATATTATAATAGTTTTATGAATTGAGGATGGCTCCTTTAGCATTATCATGACCATGAATGAAACTAAAGAGTATGATATAGCTGCATTTAGTTTCCATCATTGTTAATATTACATTGGATAGTATCATTGATCATAGACAAACTAAATATGATGAGAATTGGCATTGTTGAAGTAATATAGATCCATGTACCTTTTTGCATTATGTTACATAATCATGCATCCATATAATACTCTCAAACATGATACATGCATATAGATAATTCAATAGTAAATGCACAAGTGACTGTCCAAAGATTGTCTGCTCCGTGTTTGTACCCTATTAGGATGGGGGAAGCATTCGCCAAGTGGTTTGCCTAAAAACCCCACCTTCAGGCCTATAGGCCCAAGGCATGGGTTTGGTCATGAAGGATGGGGGTCCCACTTGGGGTTTTGCCCTACATAGGCTCGAGACACGGGATTTACAATAGGAGGTGGTAGGCCGTAGGCCCTTGGCCCCTTAGGGTTTCCCTCCTCTTCTAATAGGGCCAGTGTTTTCCAAGGTACTGCCATGTGTGGAGAATGCAAGTAATAAGCCGTTGGGAAAGGAGGATTGTGGTGAACAACCTCCCATGCCTAACAAGAAGGCTTCAGGGCGGATCCACCCAGGGCACTCCTCATGTCTTCATAACTGCATTTATGACCATGTTTATATTTGGATATCTAGATATTAATGCTAACAAACATATGTATATGTGGAAATGTGGTTCATATGGTGAATGCAGGTTTCAATCCAATATCACTTCGTTAAAGGAAACATTTATTTGAAAAGATGAAACCCTAAACCTAATCAACAAGCGAATTCTAGGTCAAACTGGGTAAGGGACATCACATTTGACTTGTCTTTTGTTAACACTAAAACAGATCGAATATTGCTGCCTTCAGATTTGGATTTAGTCTTAGAAAGATTGCATCATTTTATGAAATCATATTCCTTTATAAAGTCGTGTCTTTTTTGACTAAAACTTAGCTTTTCAGGTGGTCGCACTCTTCCATTAATTGTGCTTCATAATCAACACTTAGTTATCTCTTAATTGGTTGATTTGGTTTAGTCGATTCATCATAGTTAATTAGAGGATCATTGATTTGTTGTACATATGTAATGATCTGTTCTTTTATCTTTAGAATTTTGCATCGATCATACAATGTTTTTCAGATTATACGTTGTGGAGACATATTAATATCTTTTGTTGAATGTACCTTTCATGTCTTTATACAAATGGACCTTTCTTCTTCTATAAATGGATCTCTTTATTTGCTTGACATCAATGACAAAATTTTCAGCAATCTTGTTCAATGCCTTTGACATCAATGACAACATTTCCAACATAAAGTGGCTATCAACTAAGGAATAGGAAAGTGCCTACATGGAGTGATGTTGTTGCTAGACCAAGCGTACTTGTTGCAAACACAAGTAAAGAGACAAAAGGTGAGTGTGGTTAGATCAAGGGCAATGTCACCATAAAGAAGGCAATACTTAAAAAGAGAGATCTAGGGCATTGCCCCACAATGCACAAGAAATATTTTCCTAAAATTCACAAGACTATTGTGCCATCAAGTGTTGCAAAAGCCCCAAAGATGAAGGTTTCAAATGACAAAGCAAGGAAAGTTCAAAATCCACCATTAAAGGATAAAGTGGAGCCAAAGAGAGGAGTGAAAAGCCAAAAGCTAAGGATGTTATAGTTTCAATAGGATAACTTCATAGAATACTGGAACATAAAGAATTTTGTCGTAAATTGTCCACCTCAACAATTTCATATTATGTTTGGCTCCCCCTTGATGCATGGACCTAATTATGTTAATTATTTTCCAATTTTAATGTCATTTTCAAAATATCAAATTAAATTTGGAAATTGATATTAAATATTCATTTAACGATATCAAATGTCCCAAAATAGGTTTGGTCTAGGGCACCCATGGCCCTAACCAGCCTATTTTGGCCCAAATTTAAATATTTTATTGTTGGCATTTTTATATTTGAAAATTTAAATTTATTTGTTGGCTCTTCAAAATTAATTTTGCGGAAAACGAGTAAATCCATATAAATATAAGTAGTTTTTATCATTTTAAAGAGAATGAGAGAAAGCTAGAGAAATTTTGAGCAAAATTGAGCATCCTAAAAGAAGTCAAAGGCATAATTAGCAGAATTATTGCAGCATTAATTCAGTCAAGCATCATGTTAGCAATGCATCAAGTTTTCAAGTAAGACCACTCATGTTTTTATATTCATGTGTTTTGTGAATGCTAAAACTTGCAGAACCTTCAATCAATCCAATTTTCCTTGCATGAGATGTGTATCATGACTTCAGTCCATCAAGAAACTAAAATCTGAAGTGGTGATTTGCAATGCTTGTCAATTTTATCACTTGTTTCAGCCATTGTGCCTATGCCCGACCTAGGGTAAGCACTCTTTACATCATCATTGTCGTTGTGGAGGTGGAAACATCAAAACAAGGTTTGACTTAGGCAGGCCCTTATACGACACAACCCTTTCCCTCCTTTCTAATGTGCAGGTGGCAGATCAGAAGCAAAGTTGGAAGGAGATTCAAGACCTAATTGCAAGATTCAACATTCAAACATCTTCCTTCAACAAATTAGGGAAAGTGGAATTATTTATTGATAAATGAAGTTCTAAAGTTAATTCCATAATGATAGAGCCTACAAACTGTAACCTATTGAGACCTATTCAGAATTCTTAAAAAGTAGGATTTCCAATCTAGGGCACCTACACCCTTGTCCAATCAATTTCAGTCAAAATTTGAATGCCAGGTTCCTTTGTCTCTACACTCTACTCTTTTGTAATTTATTCTTGGGTATCACTTCTGCAATTTTTTGTAATTCCATTAATTTTTTATAGGTGCATCATTAGCCTAATTCATTATCATTTCACACTCTTCAAGTGTAGATCAAATCCAACCCAGCTACCACAAACAAAGGGACCAAAACCCTAATCAACCATTCTATCTTTTCCATTCAAGATAGTAGCCAAGTGGTCTTTAATGGTCATTTTTGTGTCCCTTAATGTGTAAACAGGTTAAAGGTGTGATTTAGACCTTAGATCCCCATTTTCCCCAACACACCTACCAATGTCTATGATGATAATACTATTGAGACAAGTGCCTAAGGCATCCTTGAGGTCTACCTAGGAAATTCCTTAGTAGATAGTCAATTTAGTGTTGATCCTTTCTCTACTTCCATGTTAATCAATAGGTGGCTAGTCCACAATTTCACACCATACTTTGAAGCATCTAGCAATGTAATGCCTCTTAAGGTTATGAATGGGTTTGTGTAATAACAACCCCAATTTTTTCCACAAATTTCACCCTGAGTGTTAGCTAAAATGCAAAGATAAGCAACTGAATAAGAAGCCCTCCACTTTCTGATCACCCAAATCCCAATGTGGGCAAGGTGAGAGCATGCAATGAAAAGAGGATCTTGCAATTATTGAAATAACAAGTAACTGGAAATGAACACCTTCCACTTTTTGATCACCCATATCCTGATATGGGCAAGGTGAGAGCATACGATGGTTCGCTTACAATATTGAAATCCTCTATGCTACCACTTCTTCAATGGGGTGAGAAATCATAAACAAGTGCATGAAAGCAAACATCAGCCGTTTAGCGAGAAATACAAGAAAGGCAAATGCACTTGGCAGCAAGCCGCCCAACCTCCACTTGTTTAGCGGGCAATAGCAAGAAAGTAAATAAGACTTGACCACTTATCCAATAGGAGTAACAAGTAACATAAAATAAATCTCGACTTGGCAGCAAGCAGACCAACCTCCGCAAGTTTAGCAGGCAATAGCACTTGGCAGCAAGCCGACTGTTGGCATTTCAATTAGCACCTCTGGAGTGCTTATTGGAAACGGACAGCTATTGCAAGTGTTAGTACATGCTCTTTGGATTATAGATAGGAAGATCTCTCTTTGCTGATTATTTCTATGTAAGAAAGGGGGCGTACTAAGATTCCTATCTTTTTTACTCAACGGTAGGACACAAGGGTGCATAAACACAATGCGTCGTAGCTAAGCTTTTTCTCTAGTTTCTGCAGATTCTCAATTACGACTAACTAGCTTCTGGACTATCCTACCTCTTCAAGATGAACAGAGCATGAGAGCATAGGAGCGAAATGGATGGGTTGGATTAATTGAACCCTCCGTCTTAGTGGAATATGGCCGAGGCTCTGAACTCTCGGATATATACCAGGATAAGGTTTGATGCAAGTAAACACTCTATACGGTAGGCTGGATCTGAGACTTGCCAAGGAGGAGGAACCCCTGTCCGAGGTATAGACTTGGAAACAGCTTACTGGAAACAACAAAGTACGATGATTCAGCTAACAGGATTCCCGAGGAGGTGATGACACCTGTCCAAAGTGTAGGCTGAAATACAACTCATTAAACAACATCACACGATAATGATCGATAACAAAATATCCAAGGAGGTGACGACACCTGTCCGAGGAGGATATTGAAACAATACACTATTGAAAACAAGACTTTGAAAGAACTCAAGTATTTAGATCAAGCAAGCATACGCCATCTGATTTATTTCTTCAAGCTTCTCCAAAGAATTACAAAGGTCGGGATAGCAAAGGCACAAAATCATGCACAATTGCGATCAACCAACAAACTCTCATCCAAGAGTGAACAAATATGAACAAGCTAACTCTGGCAACAATGGTGCAACAATTTTGCTTAGCAAATAAAGGTTAAACAAATAATGAGGCCAAGGCTCTTATTTATAGAAACTCAAGGGAGGAGGCAACCCTAAAATCTCCTTGAGTTAACAAACAGTTCTTGCCAATCAACAAGATTTATTCCTATGTCTAAAAGTAGGTGAGAAGCAGTTATCTGGAAAACTACTTCAGTTAACTGATACTAAACAAGAGTCAAACTGGGAGTCTACCTCAGTTGACTAACACCTAACTAAAAGTGAACTATAATTACAAATGTGTCTCCAAATAGACATCCACCTTTTAAGGAGATCTGAGATCCATAAATCGTGGGAGTCAATTAGACATCCTAGATCAGTGGGATCTGACATGCATGATCTGTGGGGATCTGGAGTCAACTTGGAAAGGGGCATCAAGTTGACTTCAGTCATAATTATTGCTATTCTGGAGGGTAGGACGTCCTTCTTTGGTGCTTTACACCCCTTCGCCACTAGTCAACAAAGTCTCAATCCAGTCGTTGACCTCTTCGGTCCCCGGGCAATTAATGCTTCTCAAGATGACTGCGTGGCGTCTCAACATTTCTTTTCCTATTACAAGCTACTGCTGATAGTTTATATATTGGGCAGCTACTTCATCCAACTGGATAGACATGGCTGCAATTTTGGCTAAGTTGCAACCATTGGGATCTTCAAGGAACGAACAACGGATGACGTCTTGAAATTGTCTCTGTACCATTCCCAACTCAATGTATTCTCCTCCCTCACGCTGATATTCTACTTGAGGGAAAGATATTACCAACGTTCTTGCGAAGTTGATAATAATAGCGACAAAGTGTCTATAATCAATCAGCTCCACTAAATTGGCATTGTAGGCTCTCACCTTGTATGCCAATTGTTCTTTCCAATCAAAGAGATGGTGTTTGTTCTCAGTGGTTGTAACTGACTAATATGCTAGTTGTAGATCAGCAACTATCGCTTCCTCTCTCGGCCTCTCTTGAGTTGCCTTCAAGTCTGATTTTTGGATCTCTAATCGGAGTCCATGTGCTCTGTCTCTCAGCTGGTATGCTTCTGCTAACACACACCGTCCTTTGACAACAAACTCATCCACTTGATGTCTCAAGTGTTTACTATATGTTATCAACTGATGATGGTTTCTCTCTGCTAGGAGATCTAACAACTCTTGAGGTAAAGCCGGGGAGTTGGGAGTGTCGTGCATCAAGCTAGAAATGTACATTCTTAATTGATGGTTTTTAGCCTTCAAGACTGCTTTGTCTTGTCCATCCTTCGTCATTCTTTCCTTAATGTTTACTGTGGCAATTCCGAGAAGGTCTGCCTCGACTTGACGAGTGGTCTTTCTAAGGCTCACCTTTGATAGCGTGATCCTCAACCCTCACATTGTGTATGTCTTTATCTTCAGGTGGGGCAACAGTCTCTACGACAACCTTGTTCTCTGCATTCCTCTCTACATGTGTCTGCTTCTTTAACTTCTTAGCCGGCATGTCTTGAGGGACATGGTCGAACTTTGTGAAGTCAAGCTAATAAGGTATTTCTCTCTTCCTTCCAAGTGAGCTTTCTAGCCAAATAGAATCTTGGCTAGCTTCGCTGGAAGGAGGAACATAGGCCCCTTGAATGCTAGAAGAACGAGACTGTGCCATGTTGATGCCTCGTGGTGGCGAGTCCAAATCAATGGGACTTTGCGACCTTTGTGATGGTGGTGAATTTGGCGGCTCTATTTCTATCACAAGCACCGTTTCTACTGCAACTACTTCTGCAATGGGTTTCATCTCTGCAGTGATTATTTCAATCACTGGCTTTGGTGCAACTGCAATGTTCTCAACTGTTTCAGGTAAATTGGTGGCTGTCTCCACCTGTACCTCTTGTTGATTTGTACCAACAATTCCTCTTCTTCCCCATGTGCTCTCTGATATTCGCATTCCTTCAGGAAGGACGCTCATCTTCTTCTGTCTAGGTCTCTTCCTAGACGTGGAAGGTAGTGTAGACTGAACCGTTGGCGGCTCTAATCGGGGAAGTACTACATTCCTTGTCCTTTTACTGTCAAGGTAGAGTTGACCGTGTCGGACTACTCTACCAGTTCTTTCCTTGATAGATGTACTCTCTTTTGCGTACCAATCTACTCTGCTAAGTGGTTGTGCATCCACTTGATCCTTGAAGAAGGAAGAAAGAATGATCTCTTCTTCATCATTAGATAAGCCCTCGATGTCTTCTAACATGAAATCTGCAATCTGTGAGAGCTTGAATCTGCTGTGTAATTGACCCAAAAATCCTCTATGAAAGATTCATGTGATGATCTTTGCTCGAGATGTGCTGCGAAGAGTCCTCTTGGATCATATGATGACCTCCTGTCAATGAGGTACTTGAGATTAAATCTCACTGTTTCTTGGCTTATCATTTATCAACCTAGCATTGGCTGCAGTCTTACATCTGTAGAGTCCCATCTGAATAGGAAAGTTTGTAGCTGACTTCTTCTTTTGGCGAAGGTAAGAGTGAACCTCGGCCAACTACCTCAGAAACTCCATGAACACTACCTTGTCTGAAGGGTAGCGTGGCATCATGGCAGGGTGGCCATTGTAGTCGTACACGCTTATGTAGGTGAAAGTGGGGAATTGGATGAACCAATCTGCACAGTCCACCATTGCCGCCTTGGCTGCTGGTGAAATATGAACATGCATCTCATGGTCTAGCTCGCGCACGGTGTGCATAGTGAAAAGGTCGTTCATCTTCTTGAAGTGCTTTTCCGCTAGAGTAAACTCAAGGCGAGGAAAGTGTTCTTGGACCTTTTGCACACCTAAGGTTCCCACAGTGTTTAGTATTCTGAATTCGCCTTGGAAGGCTATCAGGTATACTAGGTAGGAACACGTGGAAATGGTGCTCTTCTAGAAACCTGGTAAATTGTTGGTGGAGCGTGTCACTGATCAGAGAAGCCCAGTCGTAACGTTCTTTCCTGCTGATTATTTTTCCAATAATATAGAACGTCCACGGCTGGAAGGATTTTCCCTCTTCTTGTCCAGTAACTTTGCTAAGTAGAGTGATTAACACTGCGTACTCATCTTTGAATTCTCCTCGCCCAACCAATTTGGGCAAGCTGGTTTTCTTCACTTTTAACCAATGTTCAACCATTATTAGTGAACACTTATCCTTTGAAGCCTTGAATGCCTTTCCACATTCTGTCACAGATACAACCTTCCTGGTAGGGCATGGTGGAATTGCAAAACACGTCTCCATGTCCTTCGGTTTTAAGCTACAAATCACCTTTCCATCCACTGATAGGATTTCTCTTGTAGTAGGGTTGTAATGCTTTGTGCAAGCAGTTACAAGCTCAATGCTTTGTAAAGTGATTGGAATGGATGCAGCTTGGAATAAGCCGGACTCTTCAATGTTCTGCAATGTAATTTGGTTCATGCCCTCCAAGTCCTCAGAATTGACTTTTGGGTTTTTCTACCATAAGTCAATGTCAGTCGTCTTCAAATAATCATGGTACAAGACCGTCTTGGTCTTGTATTGTACTTGGGAGTACTGCATTTTGCAAGACTTAAAGATTGACTGGGCACTTGACCTTGTTCTGACACTTTCCCGAAACCCTTAAATATAGTGCCTATCGAGAAGTATTTTTTCGGTAAAAATCTGGCACGTGGCTTTTTTTCATGCTTGGGAGCTAAACAAACCCAGTTCCTTGGATTTTTTATCTAGAGACTTTTCCAGAAAGATCCCTAAAAATAAGGGCAACAACTTTGCTGATTCTAGCAAATCTGAGAAGATGAGTTTCGCTGGAAAATGCGTTGATCATACCCAATTGGTCAGATCTGAGGTAATCAGTCGTTTCCTGTGACATGCAAAGAATTATAGATAGAAATAGAGGAAGTAGATAGAAGGTGGATTGGAAGTTATAAACTGCCACTTTGCAATAATCTGCCTCTGGAAACAATCCTCGGAGAAGAATACTTTTACTGCCACTGATCTTCAGAAATATCAAAGATCTGTCCAAAACCTCTACCAAATCTTGAAAATGTGTTCTTGGGAGCTATTTGTTGTTTTATCCTTCAACCTGCAAAAGAATAATGAAGAATGGGACGCCTAGCAAGAATATATGATGATTTGAGTTGAGATCTACCAAGTATGGATGCCAACTCGTGATTTAGGTCTAATTTGGAGTTCCAAAAGGTGATTTCCACTAATTGTGGAGTGTTTGGCCTCTTTTTGCCTCCAAATTTGCTAACTCAAGTCAACATTTTTTCTTTGACTTCCTTTAGGCGTCCATCCTTGGAGTTGATCCTTTTTTGTCAATTTTGCAAGCTGAAGTGCCTTCGTTTAATCTTCGATTCTGGCTGCTCAATTGATCCCTGGCAGTGGTTGGCAGATTCATTGTCAAGATGAGGTTGACCTGATGAGATATGCCAGGGAGTGATCAACTCAGAAAACTGAGTTTGGACCTCCAGAATGAAGGGCACCTTTCCTTGAGAGGGGCGCTTTTGACAATGCCTTAGTCAATTTTCATTGACTGTTCTTTGTTTTGACCTTTTCAGACCCTTCGTGCTTCGATCTGACGTTCCTGTTGACAGATGAATCAAATGACTCTACTTGACAAGGCGTTGGGTAGCTAGCTCAACTCTGCACAAGATGATTGACTTATCAGCTGATGAAAGTGAGTTTAGGTCCTTGAAGTTCAAGGGCGCCCTTGGCCAGCAGGGGCGCCTTTCACCTTTTGATTGTGTTCTAAACTGCCTACTTCGATCTTTTGTCATCAGGTGATTCAACTGTCAGATGTCTTTGCTGATCGTTTCGTTGACGAGATTGATCATAGCTGAGAAAGTCATCCTGGGAAGCAGTGAAGATTTCGACTGAATCTGAATGCCTTCAAGAAAGGGCACCTTTCTTCAAGAGGGGCGCTTTTGGCAATGCCTTAGCCAGTTTCTGGCTTGTCCTTTTAGTTCTTCAGTTCTGGCTTTTTCTGCTTGATCTCAATTGGTGATCGTTTGGCGTGACCAGTGACTGTGTTATCAAATTGATCACGTAGCTAGGAGGAAGCTAGAAAGACATCATGTATGAAGAAGCTGGTGACAGGTTCATTTGGTACCTTGAACTGAGGGGCGCCTCTGGCTAGCAAGGGCACTTTTAGCTTGAAGCTCTTTGTTTTAACATCTTTATTGTTGATAGATTCTCCATACTTTGCTGATGGTTGGCCGTTGATCTCTGAATCAGATGATCTGACTGATGGTTGCGTTGTCGAGACATCACGAACACAAAGGAGATGACTAAGCTGAAGATACAAAGTGATTATGTTTGCCCTCTGAGATCCAAGGGCGCCTTTTTGACCTGTAGACTGGGTTTTGCCTTGGTAGCAAAACGTGGAGGTTCCAGAGTTAGCCAAATTTTGGCCTTTTTCGTTTTGAGAAACTCCCTAGTTATAACATCTTTTTGACCTTTTCCGCCATGGCTTCTTCGTTGGAGCTTTTGAGGTTTAGCTTTCAACACCTAGTACTGGCCAATCTGCCATTAATGGCTGTAGAGCTCCTAACTTTGTTCCTGAAAAATGAGAATAGACCCACCAGAGTAAAACATGTCTTTTGATGATTCTGACTTGATCAGTGTGATCATGAAGTCAATTAACCCTATCAAAATCATTTTCAATCATTTCCAAGAAGGTCCTATTTTTAAGGGTTTCCCTAAAAATAGGGGCATAAACCTTAATTTTCAGATTTTCAGAATTTTAACCATAGGTTCCTTGACAGAAACCCACAAAGACTTCATATTTGGTTTGACCTAAAACATACTTTCGATGGCATTTTTACATTGTTTAGCTCAATTTAAGCAAAATGCCAAAAATTTCATTTTGGGTACAACACCGACCAACCTCCGCTTGTTTAGCAGGCAATAGCAAGAAAGTAAATATGACTTGACCACTTATTCAACGGGGCAACCACTTGTTCAATGGGGTACGTATCCAAAATAACAGGAATCTAATCGTTGATTGGTACTAACAAGATACTATGAGATAATCAAGTCAACATGATAGCCCACTGAATCAATAAACAATACTTGCAACATAGGAGCAATTAGATTTCAAAAAACATGAGAAGATAAAGGAGTATCAGGTCTGATATGACTGGTACAGCAGTCTGATATGCATGAACAGCAAGCAAGAAACCCCAACAAGCCCTCATAAAATGAGCATAACTCCTCCAATACTCAACGAAATCTCACCAAACCACTTGCAAATGATCCCACAATGCTATGCATACAAAACAAAGTAGTAAGCTGCCACAAACAAGTCTGATTAGCACTGGCATGACTACCTCTCTCGAAGAAATAGATTGGTTCCTGTTGTGACCTTTTCACACATCGCCCCATTGCAAATGGGGACCCTAGTAGTTTCCCTCTGATGGTTTTGCTTCTGAGTTTTGGTCTTCCTGGTGGGGTACTTAAAATTTGAAAATTTGAAAGTCATCCAAGTCATGAAATGATTGTGAACCCGAATCAATGATAGAACGTTGCCAAAGCGCTTAGAAGGCCTTGTGGACGAGGATCGACTGTCTGTTCAGTCAATTCTGACACTTCCTAAATTTTAGGGTTTCCATCCCGAGCCCCTATTTTTTAGGGACTTTTTTTTGGCATTTTTTAGCACATTCTGGGATCCCTACTTTTTAGGGATTATTTTTAGAAAGTTTCTATTTTTGGAAAATTTCTATTTTTAGAAAGTTACTATTTTGGGAACGTATGCAGGTCATGGCTTCATAAACATCAACTTCAGAAGATTGCAAGGAAAAATGGGTAAAAGTTTAAAAAACCAGAAAATACGCCTAAGGCATGGACTTGCATGGAGAAGATGAAAATGGTGAAGCGCAAGAAGAAGTTGCAAAACACTCTCAAAGTCCGCCCAGCAATGGAGAAGATCGCAAAAACATCTTGAAGTCCGCCATAGGCAAACATGCAAAGGGGTTGGCAAGTCCGCCATGTGCAAAATGGCAATTGCAAAAATATCTTGAAGTCCGCCATGTGCAAAAGGCACTTGCAAATGCTAAGTGAAGTCCGCCCATTTGCTAAGGTAACTTGCAAAGAAGTTAGCAAGTCCGCCCAGCAAGATAGATGGCAAAGTTTTGACAAAGTCCGCCATAAAGCAAGTTGCAAAGTGTTGACAAAGTCTGCCAAGCACTTGCAAGGAAATGATGAAGTCCGCCCAGCATAAAGCAAGAGAAAAGTTGCAAAGTAATGTCAAAGTCCGCCCAACACTTGCAAGGAATAAATGAAGTCCGCCCAAACACTTGCAAGTAAAAAATTGCAAAATACTCATAAAATCCGCTCCAAGAAGGCTGGAAAGGGGTGAAATGCTAAGGGGTGCGCTCCAAGATGATTGGAGATGGTGAAAATACAAGGAAAATTCGCCATTTTGTGAAATTAAATGGCAATTACTAGTGAAAATTCGCCCAAGCATGGATAAAGTGAAAAAATTGCACAACGTAAATACGTTGGAGTCGTGTATCGCATTGAAAATCACTTGGATGAACAAAGATTTAATTATTTGCCTAGAAAATCAAAGGATTTGAAAATTTGCCTAAGTCCAGACGATTGGAAATTTAATAAAAAAATCAAACGATATGTCTGGCAAAATTGAAATTCGCCTAAGTAAAAATCTTGGCAAGATTAAAATTCGCAGAGGCACAGAGAGATTTAAAAAAAAAATTCAAATTGCCTTTGGAAAAAAGTAATAATTAAATATTATTATTTAATTATTTTAACGAACGGGTTGGAACAACACATAGAATATTATTTTAATATTTTATTTTCCAAAACCCATTTAATGAGAAAATTCGAATTTCTCTAGGCAAGTTGCTGAGAAAAGAAAGAAGAAAAATAAACTTCACTCGACTGGCGACAAAATTAGAAACTTTCTTTAAAGACTTATGCTGGAGACGGAAAGTGCCATTCGAAAGACAAGTGTGAGCCGAGTTCAAACTGAATTAATTGGAAACAATTAATTTTTGCTAAATGGGTCGATTTTCTCAGCCTTAAATTGGCTTTGCATTTCATTTTCATTCATTCTTTCGAAAGCGAAGTTGAGAAAATTTGTTAAGGCAGAGAAGTTTGTGAAGTTTTATATTTTTTGCGAAGTAAAAGGCTGAAAGTGCGAATTTACTTCAGCAGCAACACAGTTTTCATTGATAGGCAGACTTTACTTCCTCTATTTTCGACAAAGTTTTCTCTTTGCAAGTGATTTAATTCTTTCATTTCTAGCAACGGTTGTTTGCACGAATTAACTCATCAAGTTTGCTGGAATTTATTTATAAATAATTTCTGATTATTAAATTTTTCTTTTGCAGATTTATGCTGAACGCCGGAGAATCATCGAAGAAGAAAATGAAGTTTGCAAGCAAAGGTGCGCCGCTAGAGTCTAAAATTATCTCCAAATGGAAGAATGTTGCGGACACTGATCTCGGCCATGTTGACTTGGAGGAATTTCGAAAAAGAATGTACGGAAGTGACACATGCATACCGACCCCAATTGCGCAAAGGATGATGCGAAATGGTATAGTTCAAGCTATAGAATTTCCGCCAGCAGTCGAGTGTCCGGAGTTGATGGTAGAATGCGCCTTGCACTATAATGCTGAAGAAAGACAAATTGAGGCACCTGATGGCAGAGTATTGGCATACAAGAAACATTTGGCATTCCGGCTTACCACCGAACGTACTACCAGTCGAAGGAGGATGCGCAGAAATTGTACGAAGATAAACAGACTCTTTGCATGGCCAACATGAACAAGAACTGGCTCGAAAAACCTAGATGCTCATCCAAGAGATTGTCCAAGAAATTACTCAGGCCATTTTTTAAGGAAGAATACGGAGACATAGTCTTGTTGCTGAACAGACTGGTAGGCAGTCCTCAAGGAGCACCTTTTGAAAGCTAGATGTATTACTTCATTGATGAAGTATCTGCTGGGACAAAAATGATCAACTGGTCAAGGATGATCAGTGATAGTATTCATGAACAATTGGTCAACCTCGAGAAAACTGAATCTTTTCATATGGGTTCTTATATTGTGTATTCACTCGCTCGTACGTACCGATATACCAGTCTGATATGCAAAGGTGTAGTCGGCAACAACGAAGGGGAGCTCAAAGTTTATAACTGCTATCCCCAATTGCAGTTGAGTGAGAAGTCACATTGGCACAGGGCACATAACGCTTTCCTCATGTACATCACTCGGGTGCTGCAGGGAGGAACGCATCAGAGACTTACACCCGAAGCAAAAAGTTTAGTCAGTAAATACGGATCCTGGTTCATCCAGTTTCCAAAATTTACGTACATCCGAATACAGGGATTCACGGAATCTCCTTACAGGTTGCCAATCTATCCTACTGACAAGATGATTTTACTAGAAGTAATCAGGCAACTGGAAACATTCCAGAATATCCAGAGACCGAAGCAAAAAGCAGCTGTCACATTTCCCTTGTTCATAGGAGACATGGTAGAATCCTATCCGTCATCGCAGGCAGCAGACAATGCCAGGATAGAAATACAGTTATATCCGTTCACCTCGTACCAGTCCAGAGGGGATTTTGATCCACTCAATCACATGGGAATGGTAAACGGAAGGAAATACAGGCACAAAGTTGACCTTGAAGATTTTTGGGCAAATGCTGCTGACGAGTATGAAGTAAGGAGAAGACTTTGGTCAAGGTTATCCTTGAGCATGATCAGGACAACAGAACTTTTCCGTGTGCCTGACCAGCTAGATGACGATGAAGTGTACATACAGCCAGGATATGATGAAGGATTGCCGCTCCCTCCTGTCAAATGGTCAGAGCCTGAATTAAGTGATTTGACAACTCTTATGAGACCAGTGGTCAAATACTCACAATGGTGGGTAGATCAGCGGGTACAAACATTGAAGCAACGAGGTGTGCCATTTACCTACGATTTAATGGGCGAAGTTGAATCTTGTTCTTCAAATATTGGCGCTTCGCAGGAAAATGAACGGATTGAGCCTATCAACTCGAAGAAGAGGAAAGGCAAAGAGGTGGCAACAAGCGAGAAGCCGATCCTGAAGAAGTCTAAGCCCCTTCACTCAGCCGCATCTGGGAATATCAAGCAGCTACTGATTATGGAAGAAGAATCATGGGGAAATATAAGAATTCCTTCACCAGTGCTTGAAGGAAACACGGAGCCTATGCAGATTGAGCAGGACTTTCACCATTCTCCAACCGGCACAGAAATTTGTGAATCAGATGAGGACCTGAATGACAGGGAAGGCGACTTCCAAGAAGGGATGATTTCAGCCCTAAGGGGGATTCATGAGGACCAGCCGGCACAAGAAATCCAAGAGATTCAGGATATTTCGGACTGCGAAGACAATGGAGTCGAGCAGCCTACAATACCAAACTGGCTTAAGGAAAGAATTAAGGTTAAGGTACCAGTTGCAGCACCAGAAGCAGATGATATTGACGATTTCTTGGCAAGGTTAGAGCAAGTAAATACGAAAAAACCGGCCAAGAAATTCTCTACTATTCAAAGAGATGAGACTGGTAACCGCACAGTGCAAATTGCAATCCCGACAGTTGAGAAACTGCAGGATGAAATTACTCTTGCCGATTATGCCATTACTGTGATTGATATTGGTCCATCTACCAAAGGGCAAGAAGTAGAAAATCTGGACAATTCCGTTTCCACCATTAAGTCCAGATTAGAAAAGGAGACTCAGAAAAAAAGGGAATATAAGATGGAGGTTGAGCGCCTGAAGGAGTATATCCGGCATTTGACAAGGCCACTCAACCAAGGCAACCAATCAAACCCTCTGCTCTCAAATGCATCACAAGAGCCGGTAGAAAGTCTTGAGAAAGAACTAACTACTGCTAGGGAAACACAAGGATGGATGGCAAGAAAAGAGGGAGAAGTAATGGCATTTGTGGAGAAGTTAGTACACGCTCATGGACAAACTTCTTCCCTGCTCACAAGGATTGCAAATTTGACTGAGGCATGGGACGGATTGCAAGACTTGCAAGACAGAATCATTCCCTGCCTCCGTGATATAAAGAAAATTCCTAAGCAAAGGCTGATTGACGAGAAGATTATTGCAGCTGGGGCGGCTTACGACTTCAGCAACTGGTATTGCGCATTGGTCTCCCGTAGGGAAGTGCTTGAGAAGGTTAAGGCAGAGAGTATCAAGGTCGAGGAGCAAGTAAGGAGCATCCAAAATGGCATCTTTCATATGGCTGCAGATATATTGAACAAAGACATTGTTCGAGAAAATGACTTGTGGCTGGATAATATGCAAAGGGAAGTGCAAAAGATTTTCTCCATCATGCCAATTTTGGGCGAAAATTTGACTAAAGCATTTGACCTGCTGAATATCCGTAGTACTTTCTTACAGCACGAATCAGAATGGGCAGTTGTCTTTGCTGATTGTGCAGATAGTTTGGACCTACTGGAATACAATGTCAGCACCTTGCCAGACATTACCATCGAGGAGATTGGCGCCATTGTGTCTAGGTTCGTCGAACGAGGCATTGCATAAGTGGATAGGGATACAACCGCCAGTGGGTGACTCATCTGTCAGTTAACTGATCGATGTTTTGGGCAACCCTAATTAGGGTTTTCGTGTTTAAATCTGGGCCCTTGATTTTGTTTCAATCTCGGCCATTCATTGTATCAAGGAATTCTATAAGTACCCTTTCTTTTTCATTTCAAACGATCAGAAGAAATAAAAAAAAATTGTTATCAGAGGATTAGAGATTAGATTTTTTGAGTTAGAATTAGTTTCTTTTAGAAGTAAGAGAAGAGTTGTATGAAATTGTTGTGAAAACCATTGAGATAATAAAATTCATAATTGCATGAGTTGCTTTGAAACCTTTATTGTCAAATGGGTGCATGGTTGCATATTTGCTCTTTCTCGTAGGATTGTTATAGATTAAAATTTATTTGTTAGTGGAGCGAGAGATTGATGGTGAGGATTGAAAGTAACTTAGCTCATACTTTTTTCAAATGGATGCTTTTCATTTGATGTGCAAAGTTAGACTGAGCTCTTGATATAAATGCTTTTAAAACGTTTACTTGAATAATATTGTTCGAATTGATGGTGTTATTTATAGTGAAAAATCTCAAGCATAAATCCCAGAAGATTGCACCTGCTTTCGTGTAGTTGTCGTTTTTCGAGACGAAGCAAAGCATGGTTTCCTTTAAGTTGCATTTGATCGTTACCGTCTCCTAGTTCCTTAGGATTAGCATAAGATTTCTCACCCCTTTCCTTTTCTTTTTATTTTTATCCAAAATCAGAAAATCCAAAAGGATACAACACTGCATTCAAACCCTTGCTTTCAAAGTAAATTACTGAAATACTATGCCCCCTTGGGTTACCAGCAAACCTCATACTACCACAGAGCCTATCCGCACCCCAACTTAGGAACATTGGAATTACCTTGTGATCTATCTAGCAATCTTAGCACGAAAGGTGATTTTTATCAAGAGAGGATAGAGCATCTCCGGACACTTTATTCTAGTGTGTTCGTGTGTGTCACAAAACACGCATCAACAGTTCCATACCTAGCCAAGGGTGAGAGACAAAATCCCAAGACACCCTCACCCAAGTGATGCGGCCTCCTAGGTAGGTCGACCAACTACCATAATTTCCACACTCCTTCAAAAATCATCAAACTTCGAGCAAAGGGGCGCCCAAGCATGAGGAAAGCATAGAACAAACACCCACAAAAAGATAATAACTCCTTCAATCAGCATGAACAAAAAGGTGGGTCAACTAAGTAAAAAACCAGCAACATCAAAATCTGATATAACACACCAAAAATGCCTCCAAAGCTACAAACCATCGCACACACACCAAAATATATCTAGAAGACATCAAAACTAGCAATAAATGAAAGGAATAAGATAGCCATCACCAATAGAAGCTCAACTACAACCCCTGAGATGGAGCTACAAGACTGTTCAAATAGGAGATCACTCTGCATTTTGCCAACACTTCGTTATATAAAAATCAGCATGAACAAATGAGAGCAAGGGAATTATATAGCCTTGAGACCCAGGAATTTGAATTTACTTTTCCCTCTCAAAATGGGACACCACATTTGGGGAATGTAATATTTTATTACAATCACTTAACCTCTTCACTTTTGGCATCCACCTTTAAATATGCATAAAATTAACTTTCAAAACATTAAGTTTCCCATTTTGGCGTCCAAGCTCAAGTCCACCTTTTAAAAACAACTTAAGTTGTGCTTCCTAGGCGTGAGTGTCAAAAAACAACTTTCACAATATAATACAAATTTAAGTTGCCAACCTTTCCATTTTCGAACTCCAAGAATGGTGCAAAAGCCAACTTCTAAAAATACCAAGATGCCAACCACTGCAAATACCACCACTGTCATAAATAGTAACCCTGTACTAAAGTGCTACCAAGACCACTCCCCAAAATAGCACTTACTAAAAATAGCATACTGTTAAAAATAGTGACTTCAATCTCAAAATAAACACATTTTGAGAAGCAGTTGTGTAATATCCCTTCCTACTTCAGACCTAAATTTGCCTTCAAGAATATCGTCAGTGTTACCAAAAATGTGAAACGAAGATCTTGGCTACTATTGCCCTCTAACACTTTAGGATTTTTCACCTAAAGGAGAAGGATATACCAAAATGGCAATGCTCACACTTCTTGAAACCACCAATATATCCCTTACAATTTCTGACCTTAGTTTGCTGATTTAACTCTCAAGGAATATCGTCAAACACTTCTCAGGCAATCTCTTTACCAGCTGTTTCTGTATTTTCAGTTTGCTTGTTTGCTTGAAATATTTTCAATTGAAGTCTAGAAGCTTGCAAATTAACTCTACATTGTCTAAGCAATGAACTAGATGCAAACACAATTTTCTTTTGGCTTTTTGGATGCTTAGACATGAGTTCTATATAAGAAATGTGCACCTACAGCCAAGTAGCATTTTTACAAACACTTGGCATACATACTCATAAGATATTCTAGAGCTAATCAATATAAGCATTTCAACCAGTGTTACAAGACTCGACTAAACTCGGCGAGTACTCGTGAGTCCCGAGGCGGGTGAGGCTGGACGAGTCCCAGAGACTCGGATGCCAAGTACTCGCCGGACTCGCCGGACTCGGCAGACTCGCCGGACTCGCCGAGTCCCATGCCAAAGACTCGGCCGTCACTTTGTGGGCTTGAGTTGGCAAAAAAACATGTTTTAAAGTTTCTTTTTTTTTTCTTTTTGCTTTTATACTTGCCTCTATTCCTTCAAAAGGCACTTCATTTCATTTTCAAGCCAAGTAAGAGAGAAAAAAGAGAGAAGAGAGCCAAAACACATTTGCATTGAAAGAAAATCAGCAAAGAGATTAAGCACCAAATGCTTATTGAATCACATTTGTGCAGGTTCGTAGGTGATTTTGTTGCATCTAGAGGAGTCTACAAGGGATTGGAAAGAGATTTGCATTGATTTCAAAGAAGATTGAAGAGGTATGTTTGAGTTTTGAAGGTTTTTTTGTTTTTTTTTAAACCAAAACTTCATTTCTTTTCTTTTTTTCTTCTTTGTTTTTTCTATTTTGTTTTAGTGAAACAAAGAACAAGTTAAAAATAAATACAAACCCTAGGTGTGTTTGTTTAAGTTTTTTGTTGAACAAACCCTAGGCATTCTTGCAAAAAAAAAATTTTTTTATAGTTGCAAACTTGCAAACCCTAGGTTTTTTAGTTTAATTAAAAATTATACTTTGAATGCTAATTTTTTTGAAATTTATGTGTTATTGCAGCATTGTTTATATCTATAAATTGTCTCCATCATATTCACCATGTCTCAAAGTAGAAGAGATCCTTGTTGGAAACATGCCATTATTACCCCTGGGCAAAAACAGGAGAAGTACAATGTTTTTATTGCAAAGCATTTTTTCTTGGGGGTGGCATTAATAGATTGAAATACCACCTTGCATGTATACCGGGCCGAGATGCTAATCCTTGCACAAAAGTCCCTGCTAAGGTAGTGCGTGAAGTCCAAGTGCAATTGGAAACCTTTGAGCAACAAAAAGAGTTAAAAAAGAAGCAAAAAGACGAGATGGCAGTCCTGTGTGGAGTTGGAGATTCGAGTTCTTCCATGCCTCCAATTCCTCAACGGCCTTCACCTTCAGTTGTTGGTAGTGGTAGTGGCAGTGGCAGTGGTAGTGTTAGCATTGGGCCTAGAGTTCGTGGATCTAGGCTAGATTCATATATTTTGCCACACACTACTCCGGGTTCCCAACCATCTCTTGAGAGCATGGGTTGGAACAAGGATAAACATGATGCAGCCAAAGCTGCAATTGGAGACTTCTGGTTTTATTGCGACATTCCATTTCATGCAGCTAGGTAATTCTTCTTTTGTTTTGTTTTAAAATATATAGCTTGTTGCTTGATAGTTGATTCTTTATCTCTTGAAGTTTATTTTTAGAGCTATGTTGAATTCAAATTGAAATTATACATTTTTCAATACTAATTACTAAATTTAATTTTTTTGTGTTAGGTCTCCATATTGGCAAAATATGATTGATGCAGTTACTGTTTGTGGGGCGGGGTTCAAAGCCCCTAATGATGAAGAGATAAAAGGCCCCATTTTGTACCAAAAAGTGGCTAATGTGAAAGCCAAAATAGAGGAGCAGCGAGAAGTTTGGAGGACGAAGGGTTGAACCATCATGACCAATGGTTGGACCGATAGAAGAAATAGGACATTGCTCAACTTTCTTGTTTCTTCCTCAGGTAAATATTTTACTTCCTAAAATGCATTGCTTTAGTGATTAACATTGAACAATCAAGATTTTAAATTTATATTTTTTTGAATCATTTATTTTGTTTATTTTTCAGGTGGTACCGTGTTCATTAAATCTATTGATGCATCCGGCCACAACAAAAATGCTGAATTCCTTTGTGAGGCTTTGGAGGGTGTCTTGGCTGAGGTAGGAGAGGAGAATGTGGTGCAAATAGTCACGAATAATGCAGCAAATTATGTTGCTGCAGGTAGACTATTGATGGATAGGCACCCATCATTGTTTTGGACACCTTGTGCCGCTCACTACCTTGACCTCATATTGGAGGATCTTGGCAAGCTTGACTGGATCAAAGCATGTGTGGAAACTGCAAGGAATATTTGTAAGTTCATATATAATCACACATGGGTCCTCAACCTTATGAGGCAATACACGGGGCAAAAGGAGTGGCTCGCCTTGGGGTAACACGCTTTGCTACCAACTTCATCACTCTACAATCCTTACTGCAGTCAAAGGGAGCTTTGAGGCGGATGTTTGTTAGTGAGGAGTGGTCTTCCTCAACATATTCTAAGACAAATGCAGGGGTGAATGCGTCAAGTTGGATTTTTGATGAGCAAAGCTTTTGGGTGCCTACTAAGGAGATTGTCAAGGTAAATGTAATAAGTAATTAGTTTAGTAACATTATATTTTCATTCTTATTTTTATTTTATTTGCTTATTTTTGTTGACATCTTACTTATGTCAATGTTTCATAATAATTGTAGGTCACAGAGCCTTTAGTGGTTCTATTACAAGTTGCTGACGGGGAGAAGCCCGCAATGGGCTACATATACGAGGGCATGGATAGGGCCAAAGAGGCCATTAGATCCATTTATGGGGGAATTGATAGTAAGTATTGGCCCATTTGGGAGATCATTGATAGACGATGGCACCTCCAGCTTCACAAGCCCCTACATGCAGCAGCATATTTTCTCAATCCGGCATTCCAATTCTGCAAAGAATTCAAGGCGGATGAGGAGGTTTTGAGTGGGCTCTACACAGTCATTGAGCGGATGTTTGATTCTCATGTTGGAGCCCAAATTTTCACTAAGATAGAGATTTTCAGACTTGCACAAGGAGATCTCTTTGCAAGAGATATATGCAAAGATACTCGATCGATATTGCAGCCAGGTAAAAATTTATTAAGGGCATAATAGTAGTTTAAAAATTATCACTTTTCAATCTTTTATATTCAATGTTCATATTATAATTAAATATTCACATTTTCACAATGAGATTTATTTTTTTTCTTTTTCTCATCTCAGATGCATGGTGGGAGAGATTTGGTGCTAAAGTACCAAATCTTCAGAGGATTGCAATTCGAGTGTTCAGCCAACCATGCAGTGCCTCGAGTTGTGAGCGCAATTAGAGTATGTTTGAGCACATACACTCCAAGAAGCGCAACAGGTTGTCAGTGCAGAGGTTGAATGATCTTGTTTATGTTCATTACAACCTATGCCATCGCCATAGACAGATATTGGGCACTGACTTGTCACCCATCACATTGGAGGAGGTTGATCCACAATCAGATTGGATCACTGAGACTGAGGATCCTGTTTTTACTGATGAGGACTTTGATTGGGTCGACCAGGCGGATCGAGAGGCAGAGGCAGTAGCCATGGCAGAGGACGAGGATAGAGCAGGAGGAGACACCTTGGGTGCTGGTTTGGGTGCCACTGAGTCTGACACTGAGACACAGGCAGAGATGATGGCTGCAACATCATCCAGGACCTATCTTAGACGTCTACGCAGGAGGACTAATGCTTAGTGATGCAGGCTCCTTTGAGCCATAGACTTATAGGCTTATAGCTTTTGTTTTACTTTTGTTATATGTTTCAAACTTTTGATGCCATGGATTTCATATTCCATGAGTATTGTATACACTATACATTTCAAAACATTTATATATCTAACTATTTTGACTCTTACTACTATTATTTGTAATTTTGTATTAGGTAATTACTTATTTCCTTCAGCCAAAATTTGCGTTTATACTTATGTGATCGATATATGTTTGTGTATAGGATCATAGTACTTTCTATTTCATGATGTTATTGTGTATTTAAAGTTTATTTACTAAAGGGTGCATGAAACAAGCTTTAAATCCTTAAAAATCTCTGAATTTCTTGGGTTTTTCTATTTGCCGAGTCTGGGCTCCGAGTCCGAGTCCGAGTCAAAAATCGGCTTGCCGAGTCCGAGGCGAGTCCGAGTCTTGTAACTATGATTTCAACAAACAATTGGCATGCAACTTATTCCTCCTTCATTGAATGCAATCTCAAGTACAATGCTAATGTGAATAGCCAAGACTCTTGGCCTAAAATGAATATTCTATTACAATGCCAAATCTGATATAAAAGACCATCTACAGTAGCACCTAAGAAATCTGATATACTAATGCAAAATGGACTTGAAAATATGTAAGAACCTGGAATATATGTACGCCTTAGCTTGAAGAAGACGTGGCATCTACAATGCAATGGAAGAAGACTCTACTAAGCCAAAATCAGACCAAATATGAGCCGCCCCTGTTCTGCTAACAAATCTTTAGAAATAAATTATACTCGGCAGCAAACCCTAGTTTCTTTCACCAATTATCATTGCCAAGACTCACCAAGTATTGTGCCCAAATACCCATAAACAATAGATGCCAAAAGAGACCTTCAAGAGCAAAATCATGGCTCTTAGCAAGCTGCCATCTTGACTGTCATAAACTTTAAAATGCAAATCGTCCCAATAGAAGAAGAAATGTTGAATTCTCAAACAGCAATATGATCTTCAATGAATGCCTTGAAATTTTGGACCAGCAAACAAACAATTCGATTTGCCCTTCAATGTTCAAATGTATTAGCAAGACAAATCAATTTTCTTCAACAAGCTGATCTGCAACTTATCCAATCTCCAAATTTGGCCAAAGGCCACAAAATTTGCAATGAAGCACAAATTGAACTTCTGAAGTGAAGCCCACTCAATTAGCAATAATTCAGCTGATATTCCACAACCTCAAAATTGCATAACCAATGAGAATTTTCGTTCCCAATGGCTGGAAATGGCAGAAACCCTAGCTAGCTCCTTCACTAACAATCTTCAACAAACAAATATCAATACTTGGATGTCCAAAAATGAGCTCTTAAGATCCTTTTATACTTTTCCTGGGAGAGCTCACACACTTTCCTTGTCAATGTGGGATAAAAGATATATTTTACTTTTTTAGTGACTTTATGATATAATATTTTATTTAAGTCACTTTATTAAATTAATTAAATATAAGGCCACCTTATAATATTTATTTATTTGATAACCTTACAAATAATTAATTTAATACCATTTTTAATTTAATTAAAATAATCAATTAGTCATCCTTATGAAATATCATTATTTTGGACAACTTAATCAATTAATTTAATTTAATTACTTTGCCTCCAAAACGGGGACATTACAATCCACCCCTCCTGAAATTGCTTGTCCCCAAGCAATCTCCACCACCAAGAGAAAAACCCTCTGTAAAAATCACTCCACCTAGGTCCCACGGGTAGATCTGTGTAATGTCCTTGCTATCACCAAACAACACCTGCAACACCAACACTAGCACAACTAACTGCACCTGCTGAATCAATTCAATCACGCCATCATGTGTCATTGAAAAATGAACCTCAAAAGGAAGCAAATCAAAAGACTAATCATACTTGCTTCCAAACTCTACGCAAGGTAAGCTGTCATACAAACTGTCCATCACATGCGCCACTGAACATGCATCTGGAATAAGTCATGTACATGAGGATCAAATGTAAAACTGTATGCACTCCTCACTATGTACACCTCTGAAATCTCCTCTATGAGTCCTGTTTGAAATCCTGACGCACTGGAAGGATCCCAAACATTACTATCAAGGCTCAACTCTGGGTTGGAATCAAGAGAACGATCCACAACTAACTCGAAGAGTGGATTATCATATGACCATGCAACATCTGTCTCGAACAAGGGGTTGTTGATCATCTCATGCCCCTCTTGAGTCACCTCCTTCCTCTTCCTGTCCATGCTCCCACAAAGAGAAATAGAATGCAAGCTCCCATCTGTAATTCCTTTGAACACATATTTCATGCCATCAACCTCAAATTTCATTTCCATCTTAGGTACGTTGAGGATAAATTCTCCCAAGTCCTGGAGCCATTTCATGCCTAAAACTGTGTTCATCTCACCCATGTTGACCACATAGAAATTATAATGTAACTCATAACCATTCAACAACAAAGTGAGATTAGTAATCCTCCTAGTGCATGTGAGGGTATATCCATCAGCAACTCGGACTCTGAACCTATCAAAATCCTCGGCCTGAAGTCTAATTCTAGCCACAAAACCCTCATCAATGAAGTTATGTGTTGCACCGATGTCAAGCGTGGCAATGCAACGCTGTCCATCAACTGTCTCTCTAAATTTGAATGTAGTCTCGTCTTGTACATTAGCAAGAAATTCCAAAGGAGACAAATTCCCATCCGTAGATGCCTTCTCATCCTAATCAACTCTTGAAGCAACCTGCTGATTCGTATCATCAGAATCGGAGTCCTCATAATATGCCCACATAATACGATTCACCTTGCCCTTATGTCTCAAAGGGCAGTCATGATCCTTGTGATAAGGTTCCTTACACCAATAGCACAATTTCTTCTTCCTCAACTCTTCTCGTGTCTCCTCATCTATCATGGTTGCTGATTTCTTTTTCTTATTAGCAAATTCTTGAGGACTCTCATTGCTGGTAGAAGGAGCATCCTTATGTGAACTCTTACGTTTTGGGGCTGCAAACTCCATACTCCTAGCTTTCTTCGTTGCCTCCTGCAGTGTTGGTGGATCAAAGGCTTTTAACCAACCTTTCAATGGCTCCATCAATCCTTCAGTAAACAAGACCACCAATCTCCTTTTTGATATGTTAGGCACCATTACCGACAATCTTTGAAAATCAACAACATATGCTTCAATTGTGCCAATTCACGGAATCTAACCTTAGGATTTTTAACATCAAACCTTTCTATCAATCTATTAATGAACTCCTCATAAGTATTGATAAGGTTATGGCCAAGAGTAACCAAACTATGGTACCACCATTCATGAGCAACTCCTTCCAAATGTAGTGTAGCAAATTTGATGGCATCCTCTTCTAGAATTGGTCTCAATGAAAGATAGTTGTCGAGCTTCTGCACTCATGACCTGGTTGTACACTTATTACTCCCATCGAAATGGGCCAAAGTCACCTTCCCAAGAGCTTGCTGATAATCAGTCCTTGGAGCCATAGGAGGACGGTAATCATTCCTTCCACCATGTCTCCTATTCTTGTGATTCATGAACTAATCAAAAGTCGATTGCTTTCTAATATCAAGAGGTAAAGTGTTATACTCCATGTAAGCTTGTCCTGCATAATCCCCAAATGGTTCGGTAGCCTCTACCTATGATTGTTCCTCCCTTGGAGTGAAAGTGGGGAAGAGAGGTCTAGAGGCTGATCCTCTAGTGATTGTAGCACGTTATCCAATTGTTCTATCTCCTCCATTGCCCTCATTGTTGCCATTACTCCCATTAACACCACTATTTTCTCCCACATTGTTTTGTTGTTGATGAGGCTGAATCTGAGTTGCTACCTAATCCATTCTTCCTAACAAGCGTGACATCATATCATGTTATCAAACTTTCTTTTTGTTCTAGATTCCCTCTCCTCCATTGAGAGTCTAGGGACTTCCGGCATGTCTTCAATTGCTTTACCTGTATCTTCCACTGTGACTTGTTGTATATCAGCAGTCTAATTTCTTTGTTGTACTGCCTTGTGGTGTGTATAATACCTGTGTGGCCCAACTTCTTGTGGCTGCATGAAAAACTTTTAACCCTCCAGGATGGTAGGATCAAAGCTCTGATACGACTGTAATATCCCTTGCTACTTTAGACCTAAATTTACCTTCAAGGAATATCGTCAGTGTTACCAAAAATGCGAAACAAAGATCTTGGTTACTAATGCCCTCTTAACACTTTAGGATTTTTCACCTAGAGGAGAAGGATAGACCAAAATGACAATGCTCACACTTCTTGAAACCACCAATGTATCCCTTACAGTTTCTGACCTTAGTTTGCTGATTTAACTCTCAAGGAATATCGTCAAACACTTCTCATGCAATCTCTCTACTAGCTGTTTCTGTATTTTCAGTTTGCTTGTTTGCTTGAAATAATTTCAATTGAAGTCTAGAAGCTTGCAAATCAACTCTACAATGTCTAATTAATGAACTAGATGCAAACACAATTTTCTTTTGGCTTTTTGGATGCATAGACATGAGTTCTACATAAGAAATGTGCATCTACAGCCAAGTAGCATTTTTACAAACACTTGGCATACATACTCATAAGATATTCTAGAGCTAATCAATATAAGCATTTCAACAAACAATTGGCATGCAACTTATCCCTCCTTCATTCAATGCAATCTCAAGTACAATGATAATGTGAATAGACAAGACTCTTGGCCTACAATGAATATTCTATTACAATTCCAAATCTGATATAAAAGACCATCTACAGCAGCACCTAAGAAATCTGATATACTAATGCAAAATGGATTTGAAAATATGCAAGAACCTGGAATATATGCACGCCTTAGCTTGAAGAAGACGTGGCATCTACAATGCAATGGAAGAAGACTCTACTAAGCCAAAATCAGACCCAAATATGAGCCGCCCCTGTTCTGCTAACAAATCTTTAGAAATAAATTATATCAGCAGCAAACCCCAGTTTCTTTCACCAATTATCATTGCCAAGACTCACCAAGTATTGCGCCCAAAGACCCATAAACAATCGATGCCAAAAGAGACCTTCAAGAGCAAAATCATGGCTCTTAGCAAGCTGCCATCTTGACTGTCATAAACTTCAGAATGCAAATCGTCCCAATAGAAGAAGAAATGTTGAATTCTCAAACAGCAATATGATCTTCAATGAATGCCTTGAAATTCTGGACCAGCAAACAAACAATTTGATTTGCCCTTCAATGTTCAAATGTATTAGCAAGACAAATCAATTTTCTTCAACAAGCTGATCTGCAACTTATCCAATCTCCAAATTTGGCCAAAGGCCACAAAATTTGCAATGAAGCACAAATTGAACTTCTGAAGTGAAGCCCACTCAATTAGCAATAATTCAGCTGATATTCCACAACCTCAAAATTGCATAACCAATGAGAATTTTTGTTCCCAATGGCTGGAAATGGCAGAAACCCTAGCTAGCTCCTTCACCAACAATCTTCAACAAACAAATATCAATACCTGGATGTGCAAAAATGAGCTCTTAAGATCCTTTTATACTTTTCCTGGGAGAGCTCACACACTTTCCTTGTCAATGTGGGATAAAAGATATATTTTACTTTTTTAGTGACTTTATGATATAATATTTTATTTAAGTCACTTTATTAAATTAATTAAATATAAGGTCACCTTATAATATTTATTTATTTGATAACCTTACAAATAATTAATCTAATACCACTTTTAATTTAATTAAAATAATCAATTAGTCATCTTTACGAAATATCATTATTTTGGACAACTTAATCAATTAATTTAATTAAATTACTCTGCCTCAAAAATGGGGACATTACAAGTTGTGACTTACAAAAAATAGTAAGTACTAAAAATAGTCACTGCTAAAAATAGTAATGACTACCCGCCAAGGTTTTTAGAAAACCCAGAAAGACCCAACAATCCGTCTGGAAAACTCTTGCAACAATCAACTGAAAATTTGATGAGAAACCTCCAAGAATCTTGGAAACCCTAAAAATGCCTCTGAGTAGCCTACAGGTCTCCAGAAATCGGTCACAAAAATGCCTAGGACTAAGAAGGGGACATTACAGTTTGGGATTACATGTTTCAAAATCTTACGGTAATCTATGTTACCCCAAGTTTTCGGGATGGGGACGGCAGGGGACAGGGGGCACGTTTTGGGGACGGGGATAGGAGGTAGGCCATTTTTTAGGAGACGGCTATTACAAAATAGAGAAAATTTTAAAAATATAGAAAATTTCAAATATTCATAAGATAGCATTGATAAGGCAATCGTCATATACATCATAGAACCTTAACACCGTGAACCCTTTGGCTGCATAAGAGGCTTCCTAGCTGGTTTTAATTGAACTTTCCATAGGCTGGAAAGAAAACCAACTCTAATACCACTGAAGTATCCCCAATTGGATATTATGTGTATATTAATAGATGTTTGACAAAATAACCATGAACTAAAATTTGCAATGAACTGATTCATTTCTGCCAAATAATAAGTCACAACTGTAGTATGTTCAGTGCATAAATCAACTAAAATACATCTTATACACAATTGCAACTTTGGAAATATACAGATAAATCTGGAAATTCTTATAATAATACCATTGCTTGAAAGTCCAAATAACTCAATTCTAAATTGTAGCAATACAAGTACAGTCTTCTAATATCAACTTGGGATGATGAAGCAAATAATACTAACCCTTGACTATATTAGCCGCTTACAAAATAAAATTAACATTGCTGGAAAAATAATAATAATTCTTGTATTTGAATTGACTAATGTTGTTGTTGCAGGTATTCAGAAATAAATGAGAGTATCATTCAGTTTGGAAATGCACTATAAATTGCCCATTATCTATCCAAATTGCCACTCCTAAATATGTTCTATTTTTACTAAACAAGTTTCTTCAAACTATACACAAAATCTTGTCAAAGGACAATGCCACACTTGGGATAGCTGCTATCTGATTTGGATGATATCAAACCCTAAGTTGGGCGACTTGAGTAATGAATATAAACCCTTCAAATCTCAAACTCACAAAAATCTAGAAAGAATACCAAAAAATTGCATTTAGACACTGCACACATTAAGAAAACTTGTTGGGCCATTGGGGATGGCTAGTCGTCCCTGGTACGGTTAGGGGACATCTAGGCTGTCCCCTGTCTGTACCGGGGACGACTAGCCGTCCCCTAAAGTTTCCAATTTTTTGCCAGGAGTATCGGAAATGTTTCCGAAAATTTGCAGATTTTGGGGACGGCTTGGGGACATTTCCGAGGCGTCCTCGCGTCTCCGAAATGTTTCCGATCAAGGACGCCCCTAATTTTTCCGAGTACGCATCCCCGGGTAACATAGACTGTAATTGCTTTTTCTTGGATTTTCGAGAGGTAAATGTTATAGGAATTTTGAAAGATGTAGAAGTCTAGCTTGCAGCATACCCAAGAAAGTCCTTTTTAATAGACATTATAATTGTTGAATGCCCTGTAAAGTGTGGTATGTCATTGTCTAGAAAGTGGGAAACATCCATTAGTGCTAGTATTCATATGGATCCATCATATGCCACCATCCCATTGCATAAAAAAGAAGTCCAATTGCACTAAGAGAAAAATATGTTGCACATGATCAAAGACCATTGTATAGCCACAAATGAGGTGCTATACTCGAATACATATTTTTTGATCATTGGATATTGTGATGATCAAAACCACGACATTGATGACCTAGATCCGTACCCTAATCCCCTTGGTGATGAGAATAAATTGTGGACTTTTCTTTTATCGTGCACGCTCAAAAGATGGTGCAGTTGAAGGTGTTATCATGATTTCCCCTAGTGTAAATGTGATAAATTTTCTTTCAAGCTTTTTTTCCAATACAATAACATTGTAGAGTGTTAGGTCCCCGAATTGCTACTCAAATTCTTAGAAGAACCAAGAATTTTCATCCTAAAGAGGGATTGATCAGCTCATCAACAAAATGTGAGTGATTAAAGGCCAAAAACTAAGTGGATATTCTCTCCTTCATTTTGAACTCACCTAGACCTAGGAGGGTCTTCCTAGAGGTATCCTTAACAAGATTAATTGCAATTGATGATAGACAAACTAAAAATGTAGTAATATCCTATTACACATAAATCCTCTCTTAAGTTGATAAGAACATCATTGCACATATGCAAGATGAAGGCATGGAAAGCATGAGTTCTTAGGATAAATACTCTTAAGGGTAGCTAAAGATGCTTCCTTGGACGAAATGCTAAATCATGAAATGCATACAACTACTAATACTCCTAAACTACTAGTGAAAGATATATTTCATTTTGGGTTTAAGGTGGATCATAAATTTCTAGGACCACTACCTTACTCATTGGGCTATAGAGTCACAATTTATCATGATATCAAACAACTGAACATACTTAATAATTTAGTGTAGTCCTAGGCTCAAAGGTCTTAACAAATTGTGAACCTAGCATCATTAAAACAGCTCCAAACATTTTCAACACAAAAATAGAAGTATTTATTTATTATTATGCAAAGCAAGGGTATAGATCGTTACAATATGTTTGCAATTCACTATACATGCCCTTCACACATGCCCCCAGACCCTCGCAAGGGGCGCTGCCACTCAACCCCGTTGGGATGTTTCCCCCAAACCCTCATCAAACTATAGGTCTAAGCATGTAATAGGCCAATGATGAATCATGATCATAAAACCTACAAAATACATATCCCCTGTTGCAAATCTCTACATCTTTCACAGTGAAAGCCATAATCAAGGATTATCTTGTTTCATACATTAGACAACAAAATATGCAGTCTTGAAGGCTTCAATAAAATTTTAATGATAAATTTCTCACTTGAATATACACATCAACCATTGAGACACAAGCAAATATCATGGCTACATCATCATCTAGGACCTATCTTAGACACTAGCGCATGACTTGTCGTGATGTTGGGATGAGTAATGCATGTTCTTCTGAGCCATAGACTTATATTTTTAGTTTTGATATTTGTTTTGGTGCCATGGATTTCATATTCCATGAGTTTTGTATACATTTGACAATATTTATATATCTAAATGTGTTATTTCCTTCAACTAAAATTTGTGTTGATACTTATGTGATCGATGTATGTTTGTGTATGGGATCATGATAGTAATTTCTATTTGATGATGTTATTGTGTCTTTAAGGTTTATTTATTAAAGCGTACATGAAACAAGTTTTAAATCCTTAAAAATCTTTGAATTTCTTGGGTTTTTCTATTTGTCGAGTCTGGGCTTCGAGTTCGAGTCTGAGTCAAAAATTGGCTTGCCGAGTCCGATTAAGTCATCCGAAGGGATCTTGCAGAGATCCAAAGGGAACCGAATATATCCACAAAGCGGGAAAAGTTCTACTTTTGATGAGCTTGCAGGGAATATGAGTTCAAAAGGAAATTATAGGGATCCAAGGGGATCTGGAATAGAGTGGGAGTTCCACAATTATCTAGTGATTGGACAAAGTTTTGCAAGTCGAGATGAGTAAGGTCCTCGAGGGGGCTATCACAACCATAGAGCTTAAGGGGGATTCAAAGCATCCAAGATGGCCCACAAGTTTTGCAATATCCAGATAGTAGCAAAAATTTTGCAATTCCATAACTTGTTCGAATTAGCTCGAATCTTCACCAAATTTAAAACATAGACACCCATTTGGCCTTTCTTCAAGATGAAGTCATCACTTGGCCATGAACCAACTACAAATCTTTAGAAATTGATCAACAACACCTGTAAGCAAAGACATTTTTGGATGATGAAAGATTGCTCGTGAGCCCAAATGCTCCTGCATTAGACGCGTCGGGTAAGAAGTTTGTGAGTATAGCTCACAGAACAGAGCTAAAGGGTAGAGCCACCCTTCCAAGTTGTAAACAACCTGTAGAAAACTCCATTACTAAAGCAAGTTCATCAAAAAAAATTCTCCTTCGTCTCTTCCATTACTGAAGCAATATCTTCTATCGGCTTGTCCTCTTTTGTACCATGCTTCACAACCAATCCCTCAGTACTTTGTTGCTTTTCACTTTTCAAAGTAATTATGTCCTCCAAAGGACACTCAACTGCTTTTGCATCATCCTACTTCTCAACCTGTTGCTACAACATTCTCTTCACCAATCTTTGTTGTAATATCTCTTCTCTCATCCTCTGCCTTTGTTGCAACCTCTTTTGCTCACACATCTTCATCCATCTACACTAGGACATGCTACAACCTTTTCTTCCTCCTTTGCACATACAAATTGATCTGCACACAAACTCATATTCTCCTCTTCTTTCCTCTTCTCTACTAGTGCTTTGGCCTCGCTCAAACACTTCAACATACCCTTCATCTCATTAATCTTGGCCTTATATGTTCTTCCTCTCCTTACCAACATTCAAACCCTATAATCTTCCTCTGTGCCATCACACACACGCATTCAAGCACACATCTACTCACAAACCTTCAAAGACTATGCGCTTTGTAGTTACAAGTCCCTTCCACATCTGCAAAAAGAATCCACTCACACACCTATCCTCTACCCAATAAAAGTCCATGAAGATATTTCCTCTACCCACTCTCTCTTAGTGGAGTAACTCGTTCACCTTCTACCCAGCCTTAATCTCTATTGGAGGACAGCCCACAACCTCACCCTTCTCTGCAATTAAAGGCCTCGCTCATACATGCAAATCTTCAGAACCCTTGCGACACCTATCACTTCAACCCCTCTACAACTTCTCTACAACTTCTTACCAACTTAACAAATTGCTGAACCTGACAACATTAAAATAATTCTAAACATTTCCAACACAAAACAAAAGTATTTCTTTATTATTATGCAAATTAAATCATTACAATAGAGGTATAGATTATTAGAATACTTTTGCAGTTCACCATAAATGCCCTTCACACATGCCTTTTAGACAAGCATTGGCATTTAGCCTTACATACATGCAGACATCAACCCAACAAGCTTTCCTTAGCCTTTGCTCAATGAATTCGTCTACTCTACCTCCTCTTCAAAAAGAAAACTACCCCCAAGATGAATGGAACCCCTATATATTAGAAAACATGAAGATGGTGCTCACCCACATCCCAAGCATGATGGGACACGTGGCAAGCCCTTATTCGCTCCTAGGGTACATGTGCAGACGTTTATAACTACATGTTTTTTGTTTTTCGATGCCAAATTTGAATTCAAACGATATTTATGGAAATTCGAGGGGTATGTGAACATATCCATATAGCACAAAAAAATTCGCCATTCTTTTTGCAGAGAGACCATGACCATCCGGATGCTATGTGAACCTAAGGGGGTCTCCAATGTGTCATCTTCACGTAGGAATTTCGTTTTATGTTAGTCCAACAACAAAACGACCTTTAGGAAGTTGCAAATGTTCGAGAAGGTCCCGGATATGTTTGCATAGCTGTAATGTGCCAGCCAAATTTTTCTTTGAATTGTCACAACACAAACCAACACTACACCAATTGATTAGCGTTAGCCTCCAAAGGATAATCAAATTAAATGCACTCAAAGCCAAGAATGTGCACACAAGACCCAATGTGGGTGAGGTGCTAACATATGGCAGAGGAAACTGAATTATAATTGAAAGTAAAATACAACTGAATGTAAAGAGGCAGTGAACCAGCCATGAAAGATCCACACTACCACTTGTTTAGTGGGGGGATGATAATGACATTAAAAACAATTCATCCGCTACGGCGGGCATCCACTCAACAGTGGGGATTCTCCACTTAACAGTGCGTGATAGATGAAAATACAAATTAATTTCCTCCACACTCGCGGCAAACCATTCAGGGGGTAAAGTGTTTGCATTAGAATTCACAAGTAAATACAGTAATAACAATGGCTGGATTAGTACTACTAATTCACAGCCTTACAATGAAAGAAGTTTGCAATTTACAAGTATTACAATGATAGTATCAATGCAAATATGTGAAAGATGAATCTTCCAAGTTCTAAACCTCTCAAATAATGAAATTAATGCTAAAATTTGAACTTATTGATATCTGATAACAATAACTAGCAAACTGAAAATGTCTAACCAGCAAATTTTAAATCATTAAAATCCTCACAACTCTTTCAAAATACCTCCGAATGAGCTGAAACGAATTGCAAATGCTCTCTAGGAGGATGGCGACCAATATCCAATACATAAACTGCATCAAAACTCACTATTTTATTTAGCTCAAATCCCAAGGCCATCTAGACATGGTACGACCTACTAGAAAGGGCGATTTCACAAGAATAAATGTACTCTTCAAAATAAAATCTGAAACTCTCCATCACCATTAGTCAAGAAATGATTTGAGCAAACACCCAAAACAAAATAAAAATCACACAAGAAGCTATGAACAAAATCAACCTTCAGCTGTGATAGAACCAACAACTCAAAAACTGAAGGAATCTCCAAAATTCATCATCTGTGAAGCTCAATGTGATGTCCCCACTCTAGTCAGTTCTCAGGAGCAATGGAGTTAGCCTATCTCGTGGACCCTTGTAGGCTGACAGGATCTGGTTAGAGGGTCAGTGGCCGTTTTTAGTGGGTATTGTCATTACCCATTTCTTCACTCCAATATTGGTTTCAGTACAAGCATTTACAGTTCAGTGTTCGCCAGCTTCTGACGGCACAAAGATATATGGAGATTGGAGAGAGTTATGGATATTTAAGTGATTTAAGTTAATTATTTAACTTAACGCTTTATTATAAAGTCAAATTGACTTTATAAATATTATATCACTTAAATATATCATAAAGTGATTTAAAATTAAATCACTCAAGTATAAAGTCCACTCAACTTGGGAAAGGCAATTATTTAATTGCTTAACTATTGAAAAGTTATTAAAATACATTTTAATGTGTTTTATTTGAGAGCCAAGTCGTACTTTCTTGGAACTTGTGCCTTTCGGGGATATAAGGCATTTTTGGCAAATAAAACTCATTCATGATTATTTGACTTTGCCATTTGGATTTTTCCTGTGCTTTTCCTGAGACAAGGGTTTGAGCAATTCTTCCATTGGAGAGCGAGATCTTCTGCAGTGTTGAGCATTTTTGAGACTGTGAGAGACCAGTCGAATTAGTGCATCTGTGAGGGCTTCATACAAAAGTTCTATTGTGCTTCATCTGAGTTATTTATTCAGCATTTTAGTGTTTGCAATAAGGGAAGGGCTTCCTACTTTGGGCGCCATTCTTCATCAGATTCCTACCTTTTGACAGGGTTGTACCATAGCATCAAAGGGTGGTATTTTCTCCTTGGGAGGCGTGCACTTCTATTTGAGGCGTGTGAACCCAGAGGCAAAAACGCCTCTTCATGAGGTGGTTCCTGTGTCCTTACCGGCACCCCAAGCTTTTAAAAGTTGTTTTGGTGAAGAAAAAGGATGGTACACTCAAAATGTGTATCGACTACAGGATGCTGAACAAAAAGACTATCAAAAACAGGTATCCCATACTATGGATTGACGAGTTGATAGATGAGCTACATGGAGCTTGCTATTTCTCGAAGATTGATTTGAGGACAAGGTACCATCAGATTAGAGTTTGAGAGGAGGATATTGAGAAAACCGCCTTCAAATGTCACTGTGGACATTATGACTTCTTGGTTATGCCATTCGGTTTAACCAATGCTCTAGCAACTTTTCAGTCCACAATGAACAGGGTTTTCCATCCTCACTTGAAGAAATTTGTGTTAGTGTTCTTCGACGACATACTGGTTTACAGCAGGTCTTGGAAGGAACACATAGCCCACCTAGATGCAATATTGAGTATACTTGACAAGGAGTCCTTGTATGCCAAGGAGTCCAAGTGTGATTTGGGCTTGGCAGAACTTTTGAATTTGGGTCACATCATCGACAAAGAGGGAGTTAGTATGGATCCAGAAAAGGTTCATGCTATTGTGGATTGGGCTACACCTGAGACGTTGACACAGCTCAGGGGGTTTGTAGGATTATGCGCCTTCTACCGTCGGTTCGTTAGTGGATTTTCGCGACATGCTGCGCCACTAACAGATTTGACAAAGAAGGGAGCCTTTATATGGACACCTTTAGCAAAGGCGTGCTTTGAGAAGTTTAAACTTCTCATGACTACATGTCCAGTACTAGCATTGCCAGACCTCACCAAGCCGTTTGAGCTACATTGTGATGCCAATGGTGAGGGTCTTGGTGCAGTCATTATGCAGGATCGACACCCTATAGCTTTCGAGAGCAGGAAGCTGAGAGGTCCTGAAAGGAGTTTCAACATCTATGATAAGGAGATGTTGTCCATCATGCATGCCATGGCCAAGTTCAGATAATATTTGGTTGGTAGTAAATTTTGTGTTAAAACCGATCACAATAGTCTGAAACATTTCCTAGGACAGCGAGATTTGAATGAAAGGCAACAGAAATGGGTCAGTAAGCTTCAGTCCTATGATTTTGACATCTCCTATGTCAAGGGTGCACAGAATGTGGTTGCTGACGCATTATCTCGCCATCCACACTTGAGATCCATTACAGAGATTGTTGAGGACTGGAGACACATGATAGTGGTAGAGTATGCTAAGAACCCGTGGGCTTCTAGCATAGTGGATGGGACGGTACAGGATGGCAGATACTCACTTGTAGATGATCTTATCATTTACAAAGCAAGGATATTTCTAGTTCCAGGTTCTGAGATGAGGGGCAAGATATTGAGATCATTTCACGATTCACCTATGGCAGGACATCCCGGTTACTTGAAGACCTACAGGCAGGTACGAGAGAGATTCTCTTGGAAAGGTCTCAAGTCTTTTGTTCTTTAGTATGTCAGGGAATGCCTTGTTTGTCAGCAGAACAAGCAAGAACATACATACCCTGCAGGATTACTATAGCCGCTTCCTATTCCTGAGAGAAAGTGGGAATGCTTGTCGATGGACTTCATTATGGGCTTGCCGAAAGCTCAAGGGAAGGACAACATTTTTGTGGTAGTAGATAGATTAACGAAGTATGCTCATTTCTTCCCAATCACTACTACTCACACAACTACATAAGTGGTGAACTTGTTTTTCCGTGAGGTTTTCAGATTGCATGGTTTGCCTCGAAGCATAGTCAGTGACAAAGATAGCAAGTTTTTTAGTAACATCTGACAGGAGTTATTCAAACTTTGCAGGACAGAAATCACTCCGAGCACCAGCTATCACCCACAGACTAATGGGCAGACTGAGATAGTCAACAAATGGGTGGAGGGATACTTGAGGAATTACAGTTCAGGGCAGCAGAAGGCATGGGTGAAGTGGTTATACCTTTGTGAGTATTGCTACAATACCACTCATCACATGAGTATTCAGATGACACCATACCGAGCATTATATGGATATGATGCTCCAAGTTTTCTAGATTTGTTGTTGAGTGACAACAGAGTACCTAGTGCTGGGGATCTATTACAGGAGAACCAGGACATTATGAGAGCACTCAGAGAGAACATTCAAAAGGCTCAAAATCAGCAAAAACAATACGTTGATCAACGACGAGTGGAGCGATCTTTTGAGATCGATGATTTGGTGTATCTGATGCTACAGCCTTATAGGCAGTCCACCCTTCGTAAGAAGGGCGCCGAGAAACTCAAGCCACAATACTATGGACCTTTCAGGTTTGTCAGACGTGTCGGTGAAGTGGCTTATGAGTTGGATCTACCAATGAACAGTAAGGTTGACAATGTGTTCCATGTGTCGCACCTCAAGAAGGCGTTAGGACAACATGTGATTCCTTCTACAGACTTACCATCCCTGGATGATGAGGGAAAGTTGATTTTGATACCTAAGGCCATTCTGGAGTCTAGAGAGCGTCATCTTCGAAGGCGGGTTATTAGGGAATATCTGGTAAAGTGAAAAGATTTGCCGACAGAGGATGCTACTTGGGAGGGTGACAGTATTCTACAACATCCAGCTTTGAGTTTGCTTGCAGACAACCAAATTTGGGGAGGGCGGACTATGACGTCCTCGCTCTAGTCAGTTCTCAGAAGCAGTGGAGTTAGCCTATCTCGTGGACCCTTGTAGGCTGACAAGATCTAGTTAGAGTGTCAATGGCCGTTTTTAGTGTGTATTGTCATTGCCCATTTCTTCACTCCAGTATTGGTTTCAATACAAACATTTATGGTTTAGTGTTTGCCAGCTTCTGAGGGCACGAAGATATATGGAGTTTGGAGAGAGTTATGGATATTTAAGTGATTTAAGTTAATTATTTTAACTTAACGCTTTATTATAAAGTCAAATTGACTTTATAAATATTATATCACTTAAATATATCATAAAGTGATTTAAAATTAAATCACTCAAGTATAAAGTGCGCTCAACTTGGAAAAGGCAATTATTTAATTGCTTAACTATTGAAAAGTTATTAAAATACATTTTAATGTATTTTATTTGACAGCCAAGTCGTACTTTCTTGGAACTCGTGCCTTTTGGGGATATAAGGCATTTTTGGCAAATAAAACTCATTTATGATTATTTGACTTTGCCATTTGGATTTTTCCTGTGCTTTTCCTGAGACAAGGGTTTGAGCAATTCTTCCATTGGAGAGCGAGATCTTCTTCAATGTTGAGCATTTTTGAGACTGTGAGAGACTAGTCGAATTAGTGCATCTGTGAGGGTTTCATACAGAAGTTCTATTGTGCTTCATCTGAGTTATTTATTCAGCATTTTAGTGTTTGCAATAAGGGAAGGGCTTCCTACTTTGGGCGCCATTCTTCATCAGATTCCTAACTTTTGACAGGGTCGTACCATAGCATCAGAGGGTGGTATTTTCTCCTTGGGAGGCATGCACTTCTATTTGAGGCGTGTGAACCCAGAGGCAAAAATGCCTCTTCATGAGGTGGTTCCTGTGTCCCTTTGTCGGCGTCCTTCATTTGCAGCAGCATTTCTCCAGCTTTTGTGTGGGAGAGAGCAAATCGTGAGCCCTTGCAGTGATTTCCTCCAGTTTCAGCATTCTTGCCTGCCAAGCTCCAAAATTTCTTATTTAATTATTCTGGAGTCTTTCAGGTATGTAATTTGCTTGCAATCTCATTGTATGTACTGCAAATTAATAACTATTACATCTATTGCTCAAAAGGTTACAGTATTTCAATTCTATGTGCATTTATATGCTATCGCCCCTTCTCTTCTGTCTAGAAATCTTCTATTAAAAACTTTAAAAGATACAAAGATAAACAAAAATACAGGGGTTTGAGTTGGGAGCCAACAGGGCTCATCACACTCAATCTGCTAGTCTGGATGAGAAGCAATCTTAAAACCAACTAGGTGTTATCTTTCAAATACGAAATTGGACAAATGCTAGGAGGTAAGCATTCCTTGAAGCCAAATACATGGAGTCATTCCGACAGCATAACATTAGCATAAACAATGGATACCAAAAGCTGGAGCAAACACTCTCTTAAATAGAATTCTCAGATGACCTTTCACCTTCCACCTTTTCCTTTCCAAGAAAGGACGCCCATTCTCTTTTTGAAATATTTTACTTTTCAAAATATTTAATTCTCCCTTAATATGGCGTCCAAATCCCAAGGCATATTAAAACAATATAAAATATCAATTATTTCGTCCATGAGGCATCCACCCTTTATGAACACCTTTTAAAACAACTTCAATTCATAACACTAGGCCAAGGGGTCAATTAGAAAATATAACATTAATGACTTGTAATAACTTATTTCTCCAATATCTTACCTCAAAAGCCAAATTCACACATACTCAAATGATCCGCCTAAAATGGAAAGCTCACCGTGATGCTGTCAACTGGATAACTGCTAAAATTAGAACTTACTAAATATAGTAAATTCTGAGAAATGCCAAAAACCTCCAAATGATGGAAACCCTAATTTCACCTTGACAAGCCTACGGGCCTCCAGAATAGGCTGGTAAGCACAAAAGAGCGTATGGCTAAAAATGGGAACATTACCGTCTGCCCTTCCCAAAATTGCTTGTCCTCAAGCAATGCCACAACACTCCAAACTGATCCCACCAAACATATAGGATCCCGGGGTCCCATGTCCATCTCTAAAAAACCCCACCATGCTGATGCTGCTCCATTCTGATCATACCAATGAGATCATTGCACCAAAATTGCACAAACCATCCCTGCAACTTCAAAGAGATGATATGCTTGAAATTCAAACTAAAAAACATGGAAGGAATGGAATCAAAATCTAGCAGCATTTCATGCCCAATAAACTCTGAGGAATTAACATCTGCAAAGTTGATGTCAATCACCATCTTGAGAGCAAAGAAGATTAATCTAAACAATTCAAGAATATTCTCATCAACATAACTCCTCAAAGCATCAAACCAAATCAAAACAACAAGTGTGACTTCATCATAGCTATTTGCAAAGGAAAAAACGGCTCTTTGCAAGGTCATAGCAACTGCATTCTCAAAACTCCACAAGGATGTATAATGCCTCCTCTGAGTAATTCTGACATATTCAAGAATTTTTTTGAAAACTTCCACCAATCTCTCCCAAAAGTCTCAAAAAGTTGAACCCAATCAAGCAAAGGTTCGTTGCCCCAAACATGTTGTACCCAAACCAAACTTTTTGCTTCATTAAGGCATTTTGCTTAAAATGGTCTAAACTCTAAACCTTGTAAAAGTGGGGTCAAAACTCAATTTTTGGGCAAATCAAGTATGGGCTTTTGGTCAGTATGATGCCAGGAAGATACTGGAAAATTTTGAAAATTAGGGTTTCTAAACCCTGGTTTTAAGTCAAAACCCTAAAAAATAGGAACTTGTCAAAATTGGCTGAAATTAATTTGGATTGGCTTATTTCACATCACGATCACAGTGGTAAAGTCGGCTTCAGTTAAAAGTCAGTTTAAGGCCTGGTGGGTAGTTTTCAAATTTTCAGGAGAAAAGTTAGGATCTTCGTGGTCGTCAATGGTAGTTGGCCAATACCAAGTGTCAAAATCTAAGCCTGAAACTCAAAGAAAAATATGCTTCTTGACGGAGGGGATTTTCAGAGTGGCAAAAATTGCAAAAATATTCTAAATCTGGAAACTTTTCACTATGTAACGTGGGAGACACTTGCACAATCAGCATGCAAATCAACTTTATGCATCCGTACATGTGAAAATAGTGAAGATACAGTCATGTACACATGTCAGCAGTGGTAACATCTCTAAGTGGTCAACCTTAGTAGCTGATGTTGTGTTTACAAAGCACAAAGTGGTAAAATAAATGAAAATCATTAAGCAGAAAACAGATTTGCGCCCCTGTAGCCTAGGGGTGCCCTTCTTTTTGGAGGCTCAGATTTGGTTGCATGTGCCTGCTGATAGTTTCAATCTCTTCAGAATCAGTCTGGCTTTCCAATAAGCTATCAAGTGGAGGCGCCCTTGAATATGACTCACTAGATGAATGAAATTGCAGTTGAGGTCTTCCTAAGATCTTGTCCAGTTCAGTCCAGCTTCGCAATGCATCAGTTCACGAGACGATCTAACATTCTAGGTGACCGTGACAGAGGTTCTACCGAGCACGTGAAACAAAGGATGGTGAAACGTAGCTACACGTAGTTGCACATCTGTAGGCTAGGGGCGCCCAACCTTTAGGCTTGCCAGATGGGGTTATTTGCATTTGCAATCTTCATGAGACTTGTGCGCAATTACTCCAGCTATCCAACGAGTCCAACCGTCAACCTCCGGGATTTGGCGAACGCTCGTACGTGCGAGGTCAAGGTGGTGATGCTGAAAAGTGAGAGTGATTAGAGACAACCAAAAAATGGCTAAGTATGGCAAGTACAAATCTCCTTGAAAAAGGTGCCCTTCTCTTTGAGGACTTAGAAGCAGTTTTCTGGCTTCGTCGTCTCCAAAGACATCTCTTGTATGTTGATCCAACTATGCAGAGAGACAGACGACGCGCGAATCGGAGCACTCCAACTCCCGGTGTCAGGGGTCAAAGTATGGTGTTCAAACGAAAGTCACTTTTGTCAAAATGGTATTTGTGCCTTCACAGGCCAGGGGCGCCCATCTTTCTGGAGTTCCTGATACAACTTTCAAATACCTTACATACAGTCATTGGATGCAGAGTACTTCCACTTACGCAATGAATCTACCATTCAGTCAGCAGGGTTCATCATTCACCGTCAACGGCAGTTTGAAGCGTCAGAAGGCAATACGGAGAAATGGTTGTCTCGAATCAGTGCATCAATTTAATCAAAGGCGCCTAATTTTCTAAGGTGTCAGATGTTGATTTTAGCAGTTGCAACGCCCAACAGACATTTCATCCTTGTCAAGCAGGCTTCGCAGTGGATATCTCAGATCAGTCGTACGTTCACTCAGTCACCCGGAAATCAGAGTTGAATATGGCCAGATGTAACTTTGCAGTCAGCTATAAAGTAGGTGATACTCAAAAATCACATAACTCTTGCAAATGGACGCCTAGAAGGTCAAATTTGGAATCAGTGGAGTTTGCCGAGCACATCCAGACGCTATTTTTGGCAAAATGATTAAAATAATATTTTTGCATGCAAAGCTTTAAAATGGCGATTTTCTTCAAGAGATAAATATTGGCGCCTCTTTTAGTAATTTGCATGCTTCAAATTAAATACTATTTTTAGTCTGAGACTCAGAGTCAGTGGCAATTCAACTGGTAAAGGGCCAATCGAATTCTTTCTTCCAGTTAGGGTTTCAGCATGCAATCATGCATAATGGTACAACTTTGTTTATTTAACCAAGTATGGCGCCATTTCTCATTCACACAGCTTACAGAATTCAAATTTCTTCAAGAGATTGGTGAATTTTCATAAAACAATCAAGTTCGAAGGTAGCAGAAATATTCTTTTGCAGGTACAAATCCAAATTCAGCAGCAGTTTCAGAGCAAAGTGGCGATTTTGAAAGAAGATAAAAATAATAAAATAATAAAAAAACGTCTTTCTTCTCTTCTAAAATTCCTCCATTTTCTCATCTAGATTTCTCTCACATGTTCGAAGAATTGGCAAATTTTGGCAAAACAGAATAGTTGGATTGATTCAAAACGATCTCCTCAGCAAAACCCATGTGCTAGAATTTTTTAGGAAAATTTGTTCCAGAACATCAGTTCTCAAAGCTTTAATTTTCTCAACCGAAATTCCTTTGCATGGCTGAGTAGAGGTCGAATTTTTACATTTTTGACATTCTGGGTTGTCTTATAATCACTTTCTGGACAAAACCCATATCTCATTTTAATTTACTTCTAACGAGCTATTTTTAGCCTCAACAGGCCATTTTTAGCTTTCCAAAAAAGTTGTCAAAATATAGCCGTGTTCACAATCGACAGGCGAGTTTTTCATAATGTAGTTCACTCAGCTCGAATTCAAGACCAAGTCAGTCTTGACTCATGACTTCATCGGAACAGTTGATACGAATCTACATAAGGTGCTTCCAGAAGCAGCTTTGGATCCACTTAAGATCAAAGATTCGATAATCAGGAACATTCAACAGTCCGGGTTACTTGAGGCCGCTTCCATACCTATCTCAGTTCATTGCGTAGAGTTTGTAATGTCTTGCATTAACCATTACAATTCTGCTGCACGGGAGATACATTCAGTGGATGGGCGTGTCATATGCAGTCTCAAACCCCTTGACATCGAGCGAAGTCTGGGTATTCCTCAACATCCAGATGGCTTGGTCATTTCCATGAATCAGAGCGAGCAAGCATTCAATGCTGAATTGGATAATTGTCAGAGTAAGATGATGGAGAGGTGGCTGAAACAAAAAAAGAACAAGTTGCCAAACAACGTAGGTCGTGGCGAGTTCAAGGATGAGTATGGTATTCTGATTGCACTGCTTAATCATGTCTCAGGTCATGCAGATGCACACGAATTTCACCCATGGATGTACTATATCATTGGTCGAATCATCTCTGGGCAAGAGCATTATGATTGGACATCCTTCATCAACGATGTTATTCACGAGCAAATCACTGGTTTCCTAGTTGCACACCAGTTTCATATGTGTTTGTACCTTGTGTACTTGATCGCCTATCAGGGTCAGTTTAATGGGTTGAACACGGTGGGCATCCTCAGTGCACAGAAGGTCTATCGTTATTATGATCAGTTCAAGTTCACGAAGGCTGAAAGTCAATTCAAACATGTGCAAGAGGCTTTCTTGACATATACAGTGAGAAACTTGGACCGAGAGTTGCACATTTGTATCTCAGCAGTTGCTAGAGCAACAATGGAGAATTGGGCAGACTGGTACATTCAGTTCCCTACATACACCTATATTCGTGTCTATGGATGCACAGGAAATCCAGCTATGCTACCACATTATCCTTCGGATAAGACAGTATTCATGGAGTTTCTGAGGCAGCTGTATGAGGTTCACAAACGTTTGCGCCACAAGCGTAAACGAGCTGCCAACTTTCCTTTGCAGTTCAGGATATATTGGTGCAAGACAGCAGTTGATGCTAAAGCTACAAGACAGGAGTTAGAGAATTGCAAACTCAAGTACCTGGTTGACACACGTACATACGATCCTTGGGGTCATTATACAGCACGCCTTGGTAGTCGCTCTTATCACAAACCTACACTAGAGGACTACTGGGTGAATTGCGAGGATGATTTCGAGGTACACAGATGCAGCTACAGCAGGTTCTCTCTTCCGCAGATATTTGTCTTCTTGGTAGAAGAGGTGGAAGGTTTATCAGAGGATGAGGGAGATGCACTTCCTCAGTTTTATAGAGAACAAGTTGATGGACAACCACTGCCGACAGTGAATTGGTACACTAAGGAGTTCTCATCGGTGAAGGAGAGGTCGAGCAGAGTCATCTAGAACAGTATGCTTTATCTAGAAAGCAGAAGGACCAGAAGGGTATCCATGCCTAGAGCAGAGCCGCCACCAGTGGGAGTTGTACTACCCTCCTCGTCAAAACCCAAGCAGAAGAAGAGTAACCCTCCTAGGAAGAATCCAACGCCTAGTAACTCAAAGGGAAAAGCACCTGTTGTTGTTCCACATGTAGAGCCTGTTAGAGAAGTTGTTCAGAGTTCACCACAACCTGAGGTTCACCCACATTTACCGTCACCGACACTAGAGCAGCCTCCAGTTCCAATTCACATTGTTTTGGATGTGGACTCACCACCTCGCAGTAACACCTCTACAGATGCACTGTCATCAAATCCTCCTATTACTAGTACAAATCATTCCAGTGGGATTAGTCGAGATTCCTCTTAGCTTGAGAATCAACTGGGAAGAAAGAGGAGACAACCATCTTATGTGCTTGATCATTCAGATTTCGATCATGATACAGATGTGCCAGACAAAAGGATCAAGAAATAGATCCACATTAAGAGGAATGCAGGTAAGGAGATCATCGTTGAGACTGCCACACCTCCTGAGGATAAGAGTCTGGACGAGATAGAAGCTCAAGCCTTCGAAGTTATCACAATCAACTTCGGTAGAATTACTTGCTAGACGGACATTGACCTCCTACAGGTTGCTACAGATCGCGCAAGGGATAGAATGGTGAAGGATGGAGAAGATAAATCAGCTCTCAAGGCTGAAATACAGTAGCTTCGCCAGTATATTTCTAGTCTTGTACACAGGACAGGGGATGTTGTCACTGCACTTCCACATATGTTAGAGCCACCAGCAGAACAAGGTCAGCTTGATCACTTGGTTGCATATGGTAAGCGGTTAGATGAGTGGGAGGAGGATTTTGTTACTAGAGGTCGCCTGGTACTTTCAGAGTTATACCAGTTGCGGTACAATGCACGTGAGCTCCGTCTAGAACTTCAGGATGAGGAGCGTGACTTGGCTATTAGTATACCCAGGGATGAGATCCTGAATGCTAACCTGGGGTTGTCATTTGACACAGTCACAGATGCACAAGATAAAGAGGATGTCTATACTTGGAGAACACAGTTAATCTTCAAGGCTAAGATAGAAGAAACGACAGCATCAGAGTTGGTTGAGAGCAGAGAGCATGTTACTAGTGCACTCCGCTATATAAAAAACTTTGTGTCTCAACTACCATGTCAGTATCAGCGTGTGGGTGGTGACTATGTCGAGCTTGCTGACGTTCAGTCAGAGCTTCAAGCACTTATTCACGATATTTTTAGTGGTGACACCATTGGTTGTAAGATGAATTAGCTTACAGTCATGTCAGCATTGTTTGATGAGGCAACCAAGAGTAAAGGCGAGTTTCAGTGTCGAATCACTAGTGGAGAAGACATGCTGCATAGACATGGGATACTTCGTCGAAGCTTCAGTTCCCTAGAAGGTGATGCAATCAATGACTTCGTCGATGGGTTGATTGCTCGAGATCAGGGCCAATAGACTTCAATTCCATCCTTTCAGGATACACTTCATGCACGGAAGTTAACTTGACGCTTCTTTCCAAGTTAACTCGTTGTTTCACATCTCACGCATGTCTATCTTGGAAGTATCAACATTCACTTGGAGTTTCTTTTCTAGGATTTTACGTTAACTGATGGTAGTATTCCAGTTAACTTGCTTTCAATAAGGACATGCATGCTTGGATATTGTCCACTTAGATTAGATGTTTCGGTCAACTGATGGTAGCTTGCCAGTTAACTGTATAGTTTCTTTTATTAGGGTTTAGCAATAAGATCTTGCATGCACTGCAGGACTGTAGTTGACTCAAGGTGAATTTAGGGTTGCCTACACCTTGATGTCTATAAATAAGAGTTTTTAGCCCATTTGTAATGAAATTTTGCACGGGAGAGTAATATATGTTGTGTCGCCTTGCTTGTAATATTGCCTATTTTGTATTTGTTCAAGAGTATTTATTGTGATGATGAATTGTTATGCCACTCGGGTTTCATGCAGTTATTATGGCGAATGCTCATCTTAGTTAAATGGGGTTGTTGGTTTGATCGTTGCTATATGCGTGTCTCGTCTATGCAATACACTGTCCCAGTTGCTTACCTTATGTTTTATGTTCAAATAAGCCTATTCAGATTGAGAAGATAGTCGTGCCACCTTGCCTTCAAGTTTAGAATTTGTACCTAAAGCTTATCGTTTGATGTGTGTGTAAATAAACTTATTCAGCCAAACAAATAGTTGTGCCACCTTGCCTTCACGTTGTGAATCTATGCTTAGTTTATCGTGTATTTGTTTGTTTTAATAAACTTCTAACTGGCCAAGCAAATAGTCGTGCCACCTTGACTTCACGTTGTGAATCTTACCAGAAGTTTATCGTGTAATCACATTCCTGCTCCATTTCCTCATGCTCTGTTTACTTGAGGAGATTGGATAGATTTAAAGTAGTTAGCTTAGTTGTAGTTAAATGATCTACGAAACCAAAAAATCCTTAGCTACAACGTTCTAGGTTTTCTTAACCTTGTGCCTCTTCCAGCTGAGATAGAAAAGATAGGATTTAGAGTAGTTTACTTTTCCAAGCATATCAACAAAAGAGGGAGCTTCCCCTCCTAATTTGAAGAGCACTCATTACGCAGTGTGCATAGTTACCCGTTTGTACTTACACTCCAGAGGTATTAGCTATTACGCCAACAAAACACTAGTGCGAGAGATTGTACAATGAAAGCCTCTAGAAAAGAACTTAAGCACCATCCAAAACTGGTCTGAATCACAATGAAACATCATTTCCCACCTTTGGGACCCAAGACCATCATTGATAAGAGATTGTGAAGAAAAAAAATAAGTATACCAGCTTTCCATGAAATTTGAAATGAACCACTCAAAATCTAATTTTAGGAAAATCAGCGTGCAAGGAGCTGAACAGCTGCTGCAACATTGGAAATGAGCGTCCCTAGAGACACAATTGCTCAGGCCGAAGGCTGGAAACATCTTCTCAAGAAACTCCAACCCATCATTAAACCATCTTTTGTTCGAAGTATCTCTCCAATCCACCAATAGATGTACCAAAGGAACCATCAAATGATTGGAAAAGATGGGAGCAGCATCAAAGATTCTGAAAATTGAATCCTTATCTCTCCAAAGATCCCTTTTTCTACTTGCAACAATCTCCATCAAGCCATGTTGAGAATTCCAAACATGAATTCCCAACCAAAAATAAACTCCAATACATTGGGAAGAAATCCCAACATATCTCCAAGAGCTATAGTGAAAGTCTCAAACACACAAATCCAGGTAATCAGCTACAATCGTCAATGCAAAGTTTGAACCTTTCATGACCAGCATTTTAGAATAATCACTAATCAACAATGCACAATCTAGAAACCAAAGGGGCAAGTCCGAAAATTCTCCCACAATTTGATGCATATTCTGAAACCTAACCAAATCAACCATCTTAAGCTAGGTGGTACTCTTCCATCGGTCAATACTAAGTGAAAACCAGCAAGTTCAAGTTTGGACATCATTAAATGCTCATTTACTAACCATTCCCAAAGAGTATTGCTAGACATATAGAGTGGATCCATCAACATTATCTCATGCTTGACTATAAAATCATGCATGTCAAAAACATAAAACATTTTACCAATGCCATCCACATAGAAATTGTCAATCACCTTATAATTTAACAAATCATGTGAAGCTAGAGGATTGTTGTACTCAATCATAGAATCATCATTTCCTTCATCCCCTTTGTTGGTGTCTTCATAGAATTCAAGCTCTTCTTCTTCATCTACTTGAGGATGCCCATAATTAGTTGCTGATCCATAGAATGTAACGTGATGAATACCACAAACATTACCAGTCTCTTCATCTACCACATGGCTGCAAGCTATTCCTTCTTGTGGCAAATCTTTTTTCCTACTCAAAAGTTCACACTCTTGATATACCTTCCAAATACCATCATCTTCATGAATCTCCTTAGTATTAAGCAAGGTTTCATTATTTTGGAGTTCATTTATTCCTTCAACTATTTGCTTGATCTCCATAATCCTTGTATTAGCTTCTTGTCCCTCAAGTGTGGCTACAATAGGAAATTGGCTTTTTGTTTTGCATAAAGAATGATGAACTAAGGTAAGATCAAGGCAAAGCCTATCAACCTCTTTCTCCTTCTCTTGGTAGGCATCACAGGTCTCCTCTGCAAACTTAATGGCAAATAATCTGTTTATTGATTCCAATGCTTCTTTGATGGTTTGCATCTTGGAAAGAGTGTCTCCATCCTTAACTCCATTTTGTCTCTCTTCAAACTGAATCTTCCAGTAGAGCTCTTTAATAAAATTGTGTGTGCTATCAAATCTTGATAAGGTTTTAACAATTTTCTCTTTTGAAACCATTAATTTATCTTTCAAAACTTGCAGCTCTTTAAGCCCTTGATCACAATCAACAAAGAAGCTTTGCTCGTCAAACATCAACTTTTCTGATTTGTTTTCATTGACATGATTCTCAAAATCAGCTTCCTTTCTAACATTTTCACTGCATAATTCTTGAATAGAAGGCTTGTCGGCAATATCTTCAAGCAATGAATCATCAAAAGATTCCCTTGCTTGCTCCCCCAAGCATTTCGGTGTCAAAACACCTAGATCCCATGGTCTCATGAATATCTAATTTTGTTCTGAACAAATATGCCCAACAAGCTCCCCATGAATGGTTGGTTTCTGACCATTAGAGAGATCAAAATCAAACACACTAGAGTTATAACAATAATTAGCTCTATCATTAGGTACACTTGTCTCAACAAAATCTGCCCCAAAATCATTTTGAAGTAATTTTAGTGTGGGAGAGTCCCACTCATATTCTGAATTATCATCAACAAAATGATGTTCATGCTCCACCTTAGTTGCTATTTTGAGATTTTCAGCGACCTCAAATTCTTAATTAGCTGCATTTCTTTCAAATAAATCATTTTGAAGGTCTACCATACATTCCCCTTGATTAATGTAATCTTCTTTTTCATACAGCAGCTCTATGGGTTCATCCCTCTCCTTTTCAACATATTCTTTTTTTGAAAACTCAAGTGAATCCATTTGATAGTCTTCATGCTCTTCTAAAACATTGGTTGCCTCTTGGCACTCTTTTGTTGAATGCATAGCAAAATGTATATTTGTAGATTCTTCCCGAGATTCTACTACCACATCCACGGGATGCCAAATTTCATTCTTTTCTTCGGCGAAAGAATTCTCCACATTATTTTGAGCTGTCTTCATCAAAAGGGGCCTCAATTTCTCCTCACATTGTTTAAACAATTCGTTTAACAACATATCAGCAATAGGAGAAATCTTTTTTGTACGTTCATATACTTCCAAAAAGAGTGATTGGACATTCAGTGGAATTTCATCTACCTCTTTAATAGTGAGAACAAGAATATTCTTTACTGCTGCCATAACACTCTCTTCTTGTTCACTCCAAGTCGAGGTGAAGAGATAATAAAACAAATGATAAATCTAATTTTCCATCTCCAAGTCTATCAATAGGATGCAAGCTCTAACTTCAAAAAATGTCTCTAAAACAACAACTCTTCTTGGAAATGAACTACTTCCAGTTTCATCCAAATCTTGAAAACTCTCCACTATCATATTTAATATGATCTTCATGGTTTCAACATCATAGGGCATTTGGGGAATCACAAATCTTATCATCTCCATGAAGCAGGAAGAAATTAGCAGCTTGGTTTCTTCATCTAGATGTCCCAACCAATAGGGCCGATTCAAAAGAGTCACTGCAAGTGCTAATGCCAATTGTATCATCTCGGAAGGTGATTGTTTCACCTGTGTCAAACATTGTTCCAACAAGTGAAGATTGTTCTCTTCATTCTCCCTTGACTGAGATTCTTTGTCAAGACTCTTTCCAGCCATATAAAGTGTCTCTGCCAACTTCATCTATTCTTCATTAGCCATGCCTTAATCTGACAAACTTCTAAACTGAACTCAATTAACCCAAACAATGAAGCACTGATCAACAGGACGACATGATCTTCTGCTCTGATACCATTGTAATGTGCCAGCCAAATTTTTCTTTGAATTGTCACAACACAAACCAACACTATGCCAATTGATTAGTGTTAGCTTCCAAATGATAATCAAATTAAATGCACTCAACGCCAAGAATGTGCGCACAAGACCCGATGCGGGTGAGGTGCTAACATATGGCAAAAGAAACTGAATGTAAAGAGGTAGTGAACCGGCCATGAAAGATCCACACTACCACTTGTTTAGTGGGGGGATGATAATGACATTAAGAACAATTCATCCGCTGCGGCAGGCATCCACTCAACAGTGGGTGATAGATGAAAATACAAATTAATTTCCTCCACATTGGCGGTAAACCGTCCAGGGGTTAAAGTGTTTGCATTAGAATTCACAAGTAAATGCAGTAATAACAATAGTTGGATTAGTACTACTAATTCGCAACCTTACAATAAAAGAAATTTGCAATTTAAAAGTGTTGCAATGATAGGATCAATGCAAATATGTGAAGGATGAATCTTCCAAGTTCTAAACCACTCAAATACTGAAATTAAAGCCAAAATCTTAACTTATTGAAATCTGATAACAATAACCAGCAAACTGAAAATGTCTAACCAGCAAATTGTAAATCATTAAAATGCTCACAACTCTTTCAAAATACCTCTGAATGAGCTGAAACGAATTGCAAATGCTCTCTAGGAGGATGGCACCCAATATCCAATACATAAACTACATCAAAACTCACTATTTTATTTAGCTCGAATCCTAAGGCCATTTGGACATGGTACGACTTGCTAGAAAGGGCGATTTCACAAGAATAAAATGTACTCTTCAAAATAAAATCTGAAACTCTCCAAGAAGGGTCACCATTAGTCAAGAAATGATTTGAGCAAACACCCAGAACAAAATAAAAATCACACAAAAAGCTGTAAACAAAATCGACCTTCAGCTGTGATAGAACCAACAACTCAAACTGAAGGAATCTCCAAAATTCATCATCTGTGAAGCTCAATCTGCTAGTCTAGATGAGAAGCAATCTTAAAACCAACTAGGTGTTATCTTTCAAATACAAAATTGGACAAATGCTAGGAGGTAAGCATTCAAATATGAAGTCATTCCGACAACATAACATTAGCATAAACAATGGATACCAAAAGCTGGAGCAAACACTCTCTTAAATAGAATTCTCAGATGACCTTTCACCTTCCACCTTTTCCTTCCAAGAAAGGACGCCCATTCTCTTTTTGAAATATTTTACTTTTCAAAATATTTAATTCTCCCTTAATATGGTGTCCAAATCCCAAGGCATATTAAAACAATATAAAATATCAATTATTCCCTCCATGAGGCGTCCACCCTTTATGAACACCTTTTAAAACAACTTCAAGTCATAACACTAGGCCAAGGGGTCAATTAAAAAAAATAACATTAATGACTTGTAATAACTTATTTCTCCAATATCTCACCTCAAAAGTCAACCAAATTCACACATAATCAAATGCTCCGCCTAAAATGGAAAGCTCACTGTGATGCTATCAACTGGATCACTGCTAAAATTGAAACTTACTAAAAATAGTAAATTTTGAGAAATGCCAAAAACCTCCAAACGATGGAAACCCTAATTTCACCTTGACAAGCCTATGGGCCATCAGAATAGGTTGGCAAGCACATAAGAGTGTATGGCTAAAAATGGGGACATTACAATAGCATAGGAAGTTTCGCTTATGACATTTGGCAAAAAATTAGGGAGTCAAGGGCAATTGTAGAAATTTGAGGGGTATCAAGATCTTGCGAAGATCCAAAGGGAACTGGATATCTCTACAAAGTAGGGAAAGTTCCACTTTTGACAACCTTGCAAGGAAAATGGGTTCAAAGGGGAATTGTAGGGATCTGAGGGGATCCGGAATAGAGCGAGAGTTTCGCCATTGTTCGATTAAAGGACAAAGTTCTGCAAGTCAAGATGAGCTAGGGTCTCGACGAGGTTTTCACGATCATGAGGACTTAACAATAATTCAAAGTCATCCAAGATAGCCCACAAGTTTTGCAATATCTAGATAGGAGCAAAAATTTTGCAATTCCATGACTTGTCTGAATTAGCTTGGATCTTCATTGAATTCGAAACATAGACACCCATTACAATGGGGACATTACAATAGCATAGGAAGTTTCACTTTTGACATTTGGCAAAAAATTAGGGAGTCAAGAGCAACTGTAGAAATTTGAGGGGTATCAAGATCTTGCGGAGATCCAAAGGGAACTGGATATCTCTACAAAGCAGGGAAAGTTCCACTTTTGACGACCTTGCAAGGAAAATGGGTTCAAAGGGAAATTGTAGGGATTTGAGGGGATCCGGAATAGAGCAAGAGTTTCGCCATTGTTCGATTAAAGGACAAAGTTCTGCAAGTCAAGATGAGCTAGGGTCTCGACGAGGTTTTCACGATCATGAGGACTTAACAATAATTCAAAGTCATCCAGGATAGCCCACAAGTTTTGCAATATCTAAATAGGAGCAAAAATTTTGCAATTCCATAACTTGTCTGAATTAGCTCGGATCTTCATTGAATTTGAAACATAGACACCCATTTGTCCCTTCTTCACAATGGAGTCATCACTTGGCCATGAACCAACTACAAATCTTTGGAAATTGAGCACCAACTTCTGCAAACAAAACAAGGAAACAACCAAGCTGAAAAAGAAAGATATTGTAATGTAAGACCTCTAATTCTTTTTGAGTTTTCTGTTTGTTGTTTGAAGGTTTTCTGAGAATGTTTTTCTTAATATCTTATGTGCCATTCATATTTTTAACTTACCAAAAGATAGATAACATATATGCATAAAATAGCATTGGAAACTTGATTGAGAAAAAACACTTTCTAGTCTTATTGCACATAAATTATAACAAAAAATTACAGTCATTAACCAACTTCATAATAACTTAGAAAATTAACTCTCAGACCTGATTTGGGAGCACTTAACCACTAATAGTCAACTTCAGCTTGCAAGACTTTAGCCACAGGAATCACCCAACATACCACTGCAATCTTAGCGCCTAAAAACAAAGTTTCAGCCTTCACCAAAAGCTTAGATCAGTCTATACATCAATAGACACAATCTGGAGATTACCCACAAACAGGGCGCTTGACTAAAGGGGGTGATTTGCCTTGTAAATTCAGTCCTTGATCAGAGAATTCAAACAAACACCTGATTTGAGGCGCCTAAATGAGAGTTTTCATTTGAAACAATACCCACATTGGAAACTCATGCCATTTGAGAGTTATGACCCAAATACCAAGTTCAGTCCTGTTGGTGTGTGTTTTGAATACGCCACCATACACAGAATAAAATGCCCAAGGACACTTTATCCTCTCTTGAAAAGTAATTGCAAATACCTAGAAGATAATACAATGACTCCAATGTTTCTTTTGGCTAGGTTATGACATATGGACAAGGTCAGTGGGAGTTGTGATTTGCTGGTAATCACAAGGGGACTTAAATAAAATTCATTTCGCGAGTTGAGGACTTAGACAGTTTTATCATTGAAGCTCCTTTTGATGGGTATTTCAATTTTTCAAAAAAAAGGCAAAAAGGATAAGGGTTTAGAGATCTAAACTACGCCTAAGAATTCAAGAGACAGCAGCGATTAGACAAAATGGGTAACCACACTTCGTTTCGCCTCCTTCGGACAACTACGCGAAGCGGGTGCAATCTTCAACGGAGGTGATAATGGTTTTCATGTTCGAATTGATAATCAAAACAAACAGAAGTTAAGCATCCACGATTTAATGGCTCAGACTAACTTTACACGTCGAGTGCAAATCATCCACTCGACAAAAGTATGAGCAAAATTTTATCCGCCACTGCGATCAAATCTATCATTCATCTAACCAACATGTAAATGAAATGCTATTCTAATTCTACTCTAAGTGTTGAAGGAGAAATATTAAACCTTGCATACTACTTGAAAATAAAAGTTGTTCTTAGCAAATCATGCACAAGAGCTTTTATAAACGGAAATAGTTTCGTCGCAACAATTTTTTACTACTCACTTCACAAGTTACAAATGAGGGTCCAAGAGTTTATATAGAGTTCCATAAATTGAATAAATGGCTCAGATTAAACATGAGCCGACGGTCAAGATTTAACAAACGAAACCCTAATTAGGGTTTCCCAAAATGACTTCAGTTAACTGGCAATGAATAGCAATGAGTTGGCATTCGGAGCTATTTTCAAGGGACTACATCCTGATCCTCTCGAGCCACCATGTATTCATCGAATCTGGACACGATCAAGGCAACTTCATCCATGGTAACCTGTGGAAGCATGCCGATTCTAAATTCCAGCCCATCCATGCTCTCAGCGCATCTGGCGAAGGTCTCCTCCCACTCTGGTTCAGTCTTTTCAAAGGACTCTCGGATACTCAGGAAGTTCGCCAATTTGGCCCAGTCCTGCCTCAAGATGGGTCCAGTGATGTCAAAGATATTTTCCTGGACACTTTCCTTCAAAACTTCCAATTGCAGGTCATTCTCTCGCAGAGCCTCTTTATCCAGGATATCGGCAATTATGTTGAGGATTCTGGCCTGAACTTCCTTGACCTGTTCCTCCAATCTGATGCAGTCAACCTTTACCCTCTCCAAGACTTCACCTCGTACCGTCAAGGCCCAATACCAAGTGTGGAAGTCATAGGCTGCTCCCGCTGCGATGACGCCTCCCTCTATCAATTCTTGCTTAGGAACTCCTTTCAAAATCCTAAGGCAAGGGATTATCCTATCCTGCGCGTCCGGAAGGCTGTCCCATACTTCTACCAAGGAGGCTAGCCTAGAAAGTAAGGCAGTGGCCTGACCATAAACCAAAGTTAATCTTTCTATGAATGCCTCAGCTTCAATCCCCTTGGCTGCTATCCATTCTTTGGCCTCCTGAACCGTGAGCCTGTTTTCTTCTATCTCTTTAACGGCCTCTTGTGAAGAGTTAGGAAGTAGAGGAGCCGCCGTAATATCCTAATCAAGTGTCCTGATCAAGTGCTGGATGTACTCTCTTAAGCGCTCAATTTCCAATTGGCACTCCTTTCTTTTGGCTACCTCCTTCGCCAACCTTGATTTGATGGCAGACACAGAATTATCCAAATCTTCCATTTCTTGGCCCTTAGTGGTTGGACCCAAGTCAATGGTTGTGATGGCATAATCCTGTGGAGCCATATCCTCCTGCGGCTTGTCCGCTGTAGGCACGGCAATCTGTACTGTCCTATTGCCGGCCTCGTCTCTCTATATGCTGGAGAATTTCTTCGCCGGCTTTTTAGCCACGGTTTGAGACAGTCTAGCCAAAAAGTCTGTCGTATCATCCTCTTCTAGTTCATCTGTCGACACTTGTACCTTTAGCCTTTCCTTCAGCCAATCCGGGATCGTAAGCTGCTCAACACCGTCCTCCTCGGGCACGCCTTCTCTGTCAGGAACATCCACAATTCCCCTAAGGGCTGAAATCATCCCTTCCTGGAAATCCTCATCTTGGGCGCCCACATTGTCGTCATCTGACTCCAATATTTCAGTGCCCGTGGGAGAAGGCGGCCCATCGTCATCTGGCTGAGGCTCTGTGTTGTCTTCAGGAACCGGAGAAGGATCCCTCATGTCTGCCAGTGAAGCATCGGCAGTAGCTAATATCTCCTCAATATTCCTAGAGGCGGCCGATTGAGAAGGTTTTATCCTGGCCTGCTTCTGGACTGGCTCCTTTCCTGCAGCTATTTATTTCCTCTTCCTAGAAGTGGTGGTCTCCATCACTTGTACGTCCTGGGATGCACCCGCGTTGGAAGAATAAGACTCTGCCTCGCTTAGCATGTCATAGGTTAGGGTTATCTTTTGGCGCCTTAATTCTTGAACTCGTTGATCAACCCACCACTGAGTAAACTTGATGGCTGGCCTCATCAAGATGTTCAAGTCAGCATGCTCTGCTTCTGACCACTGGACAGCGAGCAAAGCCGAACTCTCATCGAAGCGCGGCTACGTCTGATTTTCGTCCTCCTCCAACTGATCTGGCACGTGACAAAATTATGTTGCCCTGATCAAGCTGAGTGGCAATCTGGACCACATCTTCCATCTGACCTCAAATTCATCCGCAACATTTGCCCAAAATTCCTCCAGTTCGACCCTATGCTTGTATCTCCTTCCATCCACCATCTTGATGTGGTGATGGGGCTCGTAGTGACTTCTGGCCGGATATGGGGAAAAAGGGTAATGTTGTATCTCGATTCTAGCACTGTCAACTGCTTGTGATGATGGACACGACTCCAGCATGTTCCCTATAAAGAAAGGAAAAGTAACTGCCGCCTTTTGCTTCACCCTTTGAAGACCTTGGAACTCTTCTAACTGCCTCAGCACTTCGAGCAGGACCATCTTATTTGTGGGGAAGATGGGCAGACGGTACGGGCTCCCGGTGAATCCTTGGATTCTGATATAAGTAAATCTTGGATATTGGATGAACCAAGACCCGTATTTACTGATCAGGCTTTTGGCCTCATGTGTTAGCCGCTGATGCATCCCTCCCTGGAGTATCCTAGAGATGTACATCAGGAACGCGTCGTGGGCTCGCCTAAAGTGCGTCTTCTCCCTCAGCTGAAGCTATGGATAACAGTCATAAGGCTTCAGCTCATTCTCCTTACTACCCACTGTGCCTTTGCAGATCAAGCCTGCATACCTGTAAGTTCTAGCCAACATATAGATGACGTAAGAACTCATGTAAAACGTTTTGGTCTTCTCTAGGTTGATAAGCTGGTGGTGAAGATTATTGCTTATCATTCTCGCCCAGTTGAACATCTTGACACCTTCTGTGAGGTCCTCAATGAAGTAATACATCCACGACTCGAAGGGTGCTCCCAAAGGACTGCCTGCTATTCTGTTCAGTAAGATAATGATGTCTCCGTAGTCCTCCTTGAAGTCCGTACGTGTCAACTTCTTGGGCATCTTCTTGACCGACGGCCTAGGCTTATCCAGCCACGACTTGTTAATGTTGGCGGCACAAAGGCCAGGGCTTTCATCATATAACTTCTAAGCATCTTCCTTGGTCTTGTAGACAGTTTTAGGATATGCCGGAATGCCGAAGGCCTCCTAAATGGCCAACTCTGTCAGATGTGCCAACACTCTCCCATCGGGTGCCACAATTCGCCTCAACTCAGCATCATAGTGAAGTGCGCACTCCACCATAAGTTCAGCACAGCCAAGCGCAGGTGGGAATCCGGCAGCTTGAAATATGCCGTTTCTCACCATCCTTCTAGCGGCAGGTGTTGGTAAAGGTCCGTTATGCCCATATATTCTCTTCTTGAATTCCTCAAGGTCGATATGGCCAAGATCAGTGTCTGAGACATCTTTCCACTTTGACTTTATTTTGGTCTCTGGCTGTGATCCTTTACTTGCAAACTTCATCTATGCCTGCCTGGATGTTTCCCTTTGATCGATCGTCAACCTGCAAGCACAAAATTCTTAACATTAATACAAGATCATTTAAAATTAACTTGTTCCGGGGTGTAGCTTGGACAAAAATCGCACTTTCAGCCTATTGAATTAAAATTTCTGTCAAAAAGCAAGCTGAAAGTAATTAAATTCGCCTATCTATGAATGAAATTCGTGCCGGAAACGAAGTAGAAGATAGAAACACAGTGCAAACACATTGTCGATTAACTTCCAAACCTCGAAGATCGTGTTCTAGCTGCGAATGAATTTAAAAATTCAGAAATCTGCCAGAAGAGGTGCGCCAATATGCTGAAAGTACGATTTCAGCAAAGAAATAAATTACTTCTCTCAAAAAATCACACCTGTCAACAAGAAAATGCTACCTCGATTCTCACAACAGTGTTATTCTTATAAATTTCTCCTTTGCGAATGATTTCCTGAAGATTCGAGAGAGATAGCTACTTCTCAGCCGGAATTGTGAAGAAATGAGTTGCTGAAACTCATTTTATGGCTGAGAAGTGCGATTTTCTTCAAGGCATTGTTTTCTTTCCTCTGATTTTCTTCCAATTTTTAGAAACGTTTTCTTCTCAGATTGGCAAACTTCTAATTTCACTTTCAGTTATCGAGGCAAGTTTCTAATTTTCACCTCTGTGCCATCTCTGCTTGAGATTTTCGAATTTTCTCAAAAATTGCCTAAGTGTTGGAAAAGATATTAAATTAATCGTTTAAAATTAATTTTCCAACGTATTTTAAATCTTCGAATCATGGCAAAGTTAAATTTATCTAAGGCAGAATAGTTTAATCTTCCAAATAATCTCCGGTTTTTGAATTTTTAATTAAAATTCCCTAAGTGTCAGGGAAATAATTAAAAATATTAAAATATTAAATTCCAACCCGTTTAACCTTGATACATGGCTAAGTTCGTTCGTCAGAGGCAAAAATATCTCTTTTCAAATTGTTTGCCTAGCCAAAATGTGCTCAATAGCTCATCTGCCAAATTTCAACTTTCTAGGCGGAGTTCTGACCTCTTTGGACATTTTTGTTTAGCCAAACGATCCATCTTCTGGGTTGGGCGAACTTGGAGATCTCTGCCACTTTGCCATTTTTTATTTTTTTTTACTAGCGCCTCAGGAATTTTCCAAGCTGAGAGGGGCGGACTTCATGTTTGCTTTGCCAAGCACTCTTTATTTTGCGCCAAAGAATTTCATTCCGTTGTGCTGAGGCGTGATTTTTATGCCGGCCAAACCTCTTCTCCTTCCAGACATTTCTCCGTTTTTCATGCCTTAGAATAATTTTCCTTCCAAAGTTGGACGAATTTCTTATAATCTCCTACCTATGGCGTATTTTATTCTCCATTGGTCTTAGATGGTCTTCACACTTTTCTCGTCATGGCGAATTTTATTCGTGCCTTGTCCAATGGCAAATCTCATTTGTTTCAACCATTTAATTCAATTTGTAATGAATTCCCTTGTAATTTCACCCCTTTCCAAACATCTTGGAGCGCACCCCTTCATATTTTACCCTTCTCCACACTTCTTGGGGCGGACTTCATGTGTCTCTTGCCATTTTTTTCTAGGCTGGGCGGACTTCATGAGTTTCATGCCATTTTTCTCTAGGGGCAGACTTTGACCTTCTTGTGCCAAGGGCGGACTTTGGCTTCCTTGTGCCATGCGCCATCTCCAAACATCTTGGGCGGACTTCAGCTTCCTTGTGCCAAGGGTGGACTTGGCATCTTTCATGCCTATGGCGGACTTGGAGACCACCTTGCCTATGGCGGACTTGGCATCTTTCATGCCTATGGCGGACTTGGAGACCACCTTGCCTATGGAGGACTTGGCATATCTCTTGCCAGTGCCTATCTTTGGCATGCCAAAGGTAGGGCGGACTTTGAACTTTCCATGCCATCCCCTTTCTTGAGGGCGCCATTCTCAGACTTAGGCATTTTTCCAAAATTTTTGCCATTTTTCAAACCTTTTTCATTTTACCTTGATTTTCTTGATTTCTGGAGACATGTTGATTTTCTGCTCTGTAGGATCCAAAAATAGAAACTTTCCAAAAATAGAAAAAGCAAAAAGCATCCCTAAAAAATAGGAACTCCAAAATGGCCTAAAAATGCCAAAAATCAAAAAAGCAAAAAGCAAAAAAGCAGAATCCCTAAAAAAATAGGAAGTGTCAGAAACGACCGAAAGCAATGGCGATCTTCGTCTACCGGGTCTTCTAAGCACTTCTATGACGTTAAGACACACAAACAGGTTCGAAATCTCAACTTAGCCGGACTGACTTTCAAAATTTACCCAAATTAAAGACTCTAAACTGGCGATTCAGAGGGCGACATCAAAACTTGGGGGTCCCCATTTGCAATGGGGCGATGTGTGAAATAGGTCACAACAAGTCCATAACAAAAGGTGCTCATAAAATATTGAAAACCACCTCCAAAACACTTTGAAAACACACCAAAATGAAGCTACGCTATCACAAGCCAAAACCCAACTGTCCACACATAAAAAATAATCAAATATCTTCATCATGTTTGACTGAAATTGCAACAATGAAGCTCTGAAAGTGATCCTTGGATGGAACCACACCTCAACCAGTTAGGGTAGGTCTTGCACTACCAAAACCAACTCCTCAATGCCAATGGTTTTCGTCCTCAACACTTGTTCGCAAACCTCTAGAATGATTCCGGTAGCATCTCCTTATGGAACCATTTCAACATACTCAAAAGAAGCTTCAAAATGAGTTTATAAAACCTCAATAAGAAATTAGGGCGACCCACTTAGCACAACCCTAATCCCTCCTCTAAAATCCCATGCCTATTTCCTTTTGCTTTATTTTAATTTTTAACTTCATATTCACGTCCTAGGCGTCCCCCTCTTATCCAACATTCAAAAGTAATTTAGTTGCTTTAAAACAACCTGAAGTAAATGAGCTAGGCGCCAAGGTACACTTTATGTCCCCTTCGACCCTCAATATAAAGTTATAAAATAACTTTATTAAAATATTACGTGAGGAAATACAAATATAAAAATAATCAGACCTTAGCAAACTGAAGCCCAAACTAAAAAAACATTGTTGAAAGAAGCCTGACCTAGACCAACTTTCCGTAAATAGACTTACTATTTTTAGTAAACACTAAAAATAGCAAATACTTTGAAAACTCATACTGGTGAGGAAACAAATAAGCAACCCTACTTACTGTGAACAATAAGTACTAAGTTGGCCCCTTGCTAAAAATAGAAAGTCCTGCAAAAAAGGCCGAAAACCCTCAGAGAAGACTGGAACTGAGTTCCCTTACCAATTTCGTTTAGCTTATAGGAACTCTGGAATAGGCTAAAGGATAAACACCATGCAGAGGCTAAGAGGGGACATTACAGTCTGCCCTCCCTAAAGATTGCTTGCCCTCAAGCAATCGCAATGTTTGATGTTGTAAAATCTACTCACTCTCCCAAGTAGCATCCTCAACTGGTAAGTCCCGCCACTTCACCAAGTACTTTGTGATCACTCTCCTCCTGACGATCCTCTCCCTGAAATCAATCACTGGCTCTAGTATAAGCTCCAGTTTACCCTCCTCATCCAATGGGGGCAACACTGTTGAAGGTATCACATTATGTCCAAGTGCCTTCTTAAGGCGTGATACATGATACATGAAAAACATTATGCACTCTAATCTCCTTAGGTAACTCAAGCTCATAAGCTATCTCTCCAACTCTCTTAGTAACTCTGGATAGGCCATAGAAACAAGGTTTCAACTTCTCCGCTAAACACCATGTTCATGCATGATTGGAAAGTAGATGGAGCGTTTGTCAAACCAAATGGCATGACAAGAAACTCGTAGTGTCCAAAATGGCATCTAAAAGCAGTCTTCTCCACATCCTCCTCCCGAACTCTAATCTGATGGTACCCCGATCTCAAGTCAATCCTGGAGAAGTAAATTGTTCCATGCAACTCATCTATAAGCTCATCTATGCATGGAATAAGATACCTATTTTCAATGGTCTTCTTGTTCAATGCCCTATAATCCACACACATACGCATAGTCCCATCCTTCTTCTTCACCAACACAACTGAAGAAGCAAATGGGCTCTTACTAGGCCGAATATGTCCCATCTCAAGAATCTCTTGTATAGTCTTCTCTATCTCATCCTTGAGCCTCTTTGGATGTCGATAGGGAGTGATAATCACTGGCTTCACTCCCTCCTCAAGCTCTATTGCAAAGGGGGCCATATATTCAAATTCAGGTCCATTTTATGCTCCACTATAGGCTTGAACATTACCAAGCTCATGTGACACAGGTGCTTATAGAGCGTCAACTCTCGGAAAAAAAGATTGATAAGCAACAACTTCTGGAGCAACATTTCGTGGAACAGCAACACCTAGCTCAACATCCTCTAAAGCAGCATCCTCTGGAGCAACATCCTCTAGCACGTTCACCTCTAGAGCAGCAATTTCTGGTGGATTATGTTCATGGGTGAGAAAAACCAATATGGCATTTACTCGAACCCGTATCCTCTTTGCTAGTTCGTAGTCAACATCCCCTGCATACTTGTTCAAAGCAGATAACAGAAAATCTGACCGTTTTGTTGACAAAGTCTTCTTAATTGCACTGCATATTGCAACAAAAGATGACCTGTGTACAAGAAAATGTTGAGGGAATAGTCCCCCCTACATATCCTTGTCCCCTCCACAAGTCGTAATCTTGACAAGCTTTCAAAAGAACATCATTCGAGAGATAGGCCTCTTTTACTACTTTATTTGCAATAAATTCTACTGCGCGATAAGATAAGATAATTGAAGTTTTTGGTGCAATCTTATCTATGTTGTGTGGTTATATGCTAAATATTGATAATGTTTAACTGAAAAATGACTAGTAGAGTTAGATTCATGCACACAAGTATCATTCATATATGAATTGTTGCACAAATACCAAAACACAAATAGATTCCCATGGCAAAGTAGTGTTGAATAATGTTCCATAATAGCTCAATCATCAAGGTTTGGGGAAAGGTTAATATAGTTATTCTCCAAAGCCATACTTGAAACTTTGGTTGAAAAACTCACGATTATTTGTGGGTCAATTAGGATCCATGACTTACATCAAAACTCGACTAGTGCAACATAAATTATGTCTACCCTCCAAAAAAACCTCATTTTGCATCATTTTTCCAATCAATTTTTTTAAGCCCTAGCATTGGAGCATTTCACATCTATCTATAAGCATTTGAGAAATAGGATTCAACAAAATTAATGAACTTATCAGCTTTGGTTTGATTGAATTTGATATGTATGTAACACTTTTCTAATTCTTTTGTACCTTCATTCTAAATTTCTCAATGCTAGCATCCGCTAGCAGGAGAGGTGGCAACAAGACCAAGGACCTTGCTTGGAAACATGGGACAATAGATATAAAGCAAGGAATGGTAGTTTGCAACTATTGGTGAATTGCATATGTATTCAGATGTCAATACAAAGCTAGAATGTTTGTTGCAGACCTGAATAGGTCTTCCTTATGGATTTGAAGAAGTCATAACTTTCAACCAACAAATTCTGAGAAGCCACTTCACTTTAGTGTAGAATAATATATCGTTTGTTGATGTTTTGCAGCGTCTGGATTATACTTCCAGCCCTGCACGATTTTTAAGAAGAGACTGAAAAATTGAATGTAGCCTTATGACTATTCAATTTTATACATATACTTGAGAGGAGGCCGACTTTATGTAAAATAATAAATGATCATTATCATGAGCTTTGGACCGACCTTCCTTGACATTATTTTGTAATTCTTTATTTATTAAAGGTGGCCGACCTCCTTGAAGAGTCACCTCATTTTGTATAAATACAAGGTGATATTTGTTCATTTAGATAATCAAGTTCATTCAGGATAGTTCGCATTCCAAGCAGAAGTTCGCATTTGAGCAGCAACGCTTCATCTTGCAGCAGCAGGCCGATTTCAAGGAGAAGCATATTCGATCGTATCTTTGCATCTAGGAGAGGTGCTATTATTCATTGTATCAAATTAAGCCATGAGCTGGGCCTGAGTTGTAAGCAGATTTCTGCTCTTATTCCTTCATTATATAAGAGACATATTTGTTGGGTTTTTCTCCCTCAAGAGGAGGGTTTTCCCAGGCTATCTTGTGTTGTTCATTGTCTCATGTGTTGCATTTTCTGAGTGCTTTCTTTCTGTATATCTGATCATTAAAATGCTAACATGGTATCAGAGTGGGTCTTAGAAAGATCTAATCAAATATGACAAAAATCTATGTCAAAAGAAACGAAGAATGTTTGATGCTCGGATTGGCTTGTGCTAGTATAGTGACAGGAATCATCGGCTGCCAATTCCATTATCAGTTGTAGCCAGAAGTCTGCTACCAGAAGTTGGCGTACATATCGCAGCAAAAACTTCCTTGGATTGAAGCGGATATGGGAGAAAGAGAAGTCATTTATGCAACTCTCTGTTAATTGGGCGATGCCATTTTTTTGTTGGACGATTCGCCCATGTTTCGCAGTCAAGAATTTAATTTTGTTGCAGTGAAGCTTGTACCAACTGCATGATGAACTCTAGGAAATCACTATGGCATGACTAGTGATGTTGGCTGCTGTTACATTCGAGTCATGAGTGACTTGGTAGAATTGAGTTGGACCTTCAAGAGATGTGTTGTCCTGAGGAGAAGGCGTAATACAAATATAAATGACTTTGAGTTATTTCTATCGTGGGAACATTGGGCCTATGCCTTCTGGAACAATTTCTAGGTGGATTGCAGCTGGAGTGCTTCAATAAATTTGAATGGTCATAGACCATATTCAAAATTTAATCAACCACCACTACAGATTCCGAGTTAAGATGAGCCTTTGAGAGGAGAAACAATTTTTTTGGTGTACCAATAGAAAGAGATAAGTATTTGTTGTTTGTACTCTTGCAAACATTTTTTTCTTCTAGGCTAAATTTCTTAGTCTGCTGAGTTGTGCAGGTCTAACTTTGTTTACTTGAATCATGTGTGATTGGTAAAGTTCTTGATAAATATCATTGGTATAAGATCCCTTGGAGATGTCAATCATTCATTGCATTTCATTGTGAAGATCTCTGAGTGTGACTTTGAGATAAAAAGAGAAATGCAATTTCGATAGTGATTAGTTGGTCACATCGATATCATTCTCTAATGCATGAACTATGTTAGAGCCTTGACTCTTGGAGAGGGTTGGTTCTACATGCTAACTGCATAATCCATTCAAGAAATCTGTAGTTGTGCAGATTGTTTTTTATTGTGCTGAGCTTAGCACTCTCGAGAGGAGTAAAAGATGGAAGAAAGAGTTATAGCAGAATTCAATAAAGATAAGTTTCCTTATCCCTTCATTCTGATCTTTTGATATTTGTTACATATTTTACTTATAGGTTGATTTATTTATTCATGTTTTAATACTCTTATGTGTTTATGCTATAACTTGTCATAGTAAACCTTGCATGAGTCTAGCCTTGATATTTCTTTGGATAGTTATAAACTGTTAGTAATCTCTCTCTAAAATGCTTCCAGGACAGATCTAGGAGTAAGAAGGTGATGAGAGATTGCTTAGTGATGAAATGTTTGAGGTATCTTGTGAGGAAGTCATGCCGACCAAATAAATGATCAAGCAACTTGCAGCCATGGGACTGAGTTGGTGACTAGAGGGAGTTAACTTCCAAAAGTCTTCTTTGCAATCTCTGAAGCAAGGATCAAGAGGGAGTTTTGTAACTCACTAAGAAGAAGTGAAGATTACCATATTGCAAGGCTAAGTGCTAAATCCTTAGAGAATCCCTTCAGCTGCTGAGATCAGAATTGCTCAAGAGAATCATCTGGATTTGAGATTGGCAGCTCCGCAAAACTGTTTAGAATAGAGTGATCTGCAATGAGGTTGAGGAGGTCAACCCTAAACTCTCTACAGTACCAGAGGTGTGTTCTGGAAAACATTTATCTAAGGCAAGTGTTGCAGGCTATCTTGGACGAAGAGGTCAGAAGGTTAATGCAAGTACTTGAAGATTCAGAGGGAGCCTATAGAAGAAGATGAGTTTTGGTATGATGGATTGCAAATCCATGCCTACACCTATGGAGACCAACTTTCAGAAGCTGAAAGAGGCTGCAACTAGTTCAGATCTGGTGGATCCTACTATATACAGGATCGTTGATGTATCTAGTTAACACTAGACCATACATCTGTTATGCAGTGAGTGCAATTAGCCAGTTTATGTGTGAACCAAGGCAAATACATCTTGTTGCAGCTAAACATATCCTGAGATACTTGTGTGGCACAGTTGGATATGGGTTGAGATATTCTATAGGTGTGGATTTGAAGCTGCATGGTTTTACTGATTTTGATTGGGCAAGGTGTGTCACTGATCAGAAGAGTACCTCCGATTGTTGCTTCAATTTAGGATTTCCATGATATCCTGGTGCAGCAGGAAGCAATCCTCAGCAGCATTGAGTACAACCGAGGCAGAGTACATTGCAACTTGTCTAGCAGCTCATGAAGCAACGTGGCTTCGTAAGCTCCTTGCAAGATTGTGTGAAGCCTTCTGTCAATCCTGTGTTTTCATGACAAAACAAAGCATGTTGAGATCAAGTACCATTATATCAGAGATATGGTATTGAGGAAATCTATACAATTGAGGTATATCAGAACTGATGAGCAAACGACAGACATTCTCACCAAGACTCTCTCCAAGATGAAGTATGTGTACTTTCGAGAAAAGCTTGGTATTGTGGAGAATACAACCTTGAATGAGAAGGATTCTCAGTATCAGTGATCCTCTTTAATGAGTTCTTCTCTGAGAGAAGTTCGAGGTGAAATCCCTTGGTAATGAGTTCTTCTCTGAGAGAAGTTTGAGGTGAAATCCCTTGTTTCCACCCTCTGGGAGAGCCATGGTGGATGTCATGTGTGACGCCATGACAACATCACGTGAGAGAGTGCATGATGACTTCCTTGTACTTGTGTTTCACCCTCTGGGAGAGCCATGGTGAAAGTCATGTTGAGGTAACAACATCACGCAAGTGATATACACTTGTACATACCATACATGGTTGCAGCCATTATGGTTGATATCACGATGAGGTGATATCTAATATCTGTTGGCGTTTCAAATCGCACCTCTAGAATGCGTTTTGGAAACGGACAACTATGTGCAGTAAACTGCTCTTCGAATTAGGAGGGGAAGCTCCCTCTTTTGCTGAGTTGCATAAATTAAGTAAACTAAATCTAATTTTTGCCTATCTTTTTGATTCAGTTGTGAGGACACAAGGTTATAGAACTCTAGATGTTGCAGCTGAGGTTTTCCCTTTAATGAAACTTGACAACTACAACTTAGCTTACGCTAAAACGTTTCTATCCTCTCGAGTAAACGCAAAGAAAGAGAGTCTAGAAATGGACGAGGTTGATTTTCTGACAAAGATACTTGAATAATCCTTCCTCAACATACATCTACTAAATTTCAATGCAAGCTGAAAAAGGAGATCATAAAAGTATTACGGAAATATGAGACTTTATTTCAAAGGCAGCAAAGCAAGCTTCAAGATTTTATTTCCTCACACTTCTAACACAAAACAATAAACGGAAATCTGAGATATTCATATCAAGGGCAGCAAAGCAAGCTTCAAGATTTTATTTACTCAAACTTCTAGAACAAAGATTACAATTTCGGGACAGCAAGTTGTAGCAAAATACTTGCAACATGCAATCAACCTAATTATAATTGACACATAACACATGTACTAAACAAGGATTTGCAGCTAAGGAGGCATGCAAACTTGCTCTTTACACAAAGTGAACTAACACTAAATGATAACAAACATGAGGGCATAAGCTCAGCGATTCTGTTATCACAAGCACGGTTAAACTAAAATGAGCAAACACTGCTCTTATTTATAACTATGAAGAGGAGTAGGGAACCCTAAAATCTCCTTGCTTTTACCACTAAAACTTGCCAACATGCAAGCTTTATTTCTAAACCTAAAGAAGATAACACATCTAAACCCTAGCAAGCATCTAAAAACGGAAAGTGCCAACTCATTACATTTGTTTTCCTTCTTCTTCAAAGAATGGATACAAATTGAAACAAGAATAGAAAGAAAGCATGAGATAAGAATGGAAAGAAAGCTTGGAGAAAGCTTCTAGAAGATTGCCGCTTTAAATCTCTCTCGCACCCGCCAAAAAGCGTGAAACTGCCTCTCTATCAGGAGTGTTGATACTATCTATAACCATATTCCGCTTTTCTAAGATCTTTTCCCCTTTTGCAATCAAACTTAGAGAATCTTTTGAAGAGCACAAAGATATACTGAGAGGGGGAGGAGGGGGGGTGAATCAGTATATCAACAAACTTTTACCTTCTTACTTATTTATCAACTTCAAACTTAAACATACATCAACTATTTGATATGAACCAATTTACACAAGTTAACACAACTTTTACTGAAATGATTTTTACAAAGTAGGCACCAACCTACAGATTTATAATAAGATGATTTAGTAGGACACAACCTACAAGGAACATCCAAACCTTTATAACTTTAGTAGGCACCTACCTACAAGGAGCACCAGCCCCTAATGCAAGGCACCAACCTTGACTTGATGGTTGCAAGATGATGCCTTCAATCTGACCTGCACTATCCCAATCCTCCAATCTGCCTTTGGTGATGAATGATCTCACACTTAGCCCACACAAGGAGATGGGACTTCAGACTTAGAATGCTCTCTTACACAACAACCACTCCCAGCCTTGATTTGAACATCAATATATATATATATATATATATATATATATATATATATATTTCTCAAGAGTTGCGACCTTCTACTGGAAGAACATACCTCTATTTGCACCCTTTTCAAATCTTCCTCTTAACCTAAATTAGTTCTATTTCTGCCTTAATCATTTTGATTTTGTTTTGATTTCTTCTACTTTGTTTATTAAATCTGTGTGTAAGAATATATTTTCAAAGAGCAGATCAACTAAGACACGTCTCTTCAGTCATAACTTTTCAAGAGCAAATCGAAAGAGCATATCTCCTTGTGAAAGAACACGTCTTTTGATAAAAAGATGTCTTATCTGGAAGTGAACACGTCCTCACATGAAAGAACATGTTTTTTAAAAAACATCTTATCTGGAAATGAATACGTCTTTTGAAGACCATCAATGAAGAGTCGCCTTTTTTTAGAAGCATGCCTTCTAGTGAGAGACGCCTTGATAAGATTTGATTCTCTTTTTGAAGAGATGTGTTACTTCTTAATAGTCCGCACCACTCTTGCTAATCAATTCTTTTTATAATTATTGTTTGTCACCATTTTTTGAAGTCGCATTATTTCAAGAAGCATCGCGCCATCTTCTGTTTGCATTATTTTTATCTAGAGAGATGTGTCTTTTCAGACTCGTATCATTTCTTCAAAGAAATGATAGTCTTTGTTAATTGTTGCTTTAATTCTTCAAACTATTCTTTATAAGAATAATCTTATTGTTGTTAATAACAAATGTTCTTTTAAATGAATCTTATTTCTTTATTTGTGCGATCTTCTATTCTTGAAAAACTTTATGACTAAAGACAAAGAATAAATTGTATGTAATCTTTCTTTTATAGCTTTTCATGCATAGAACTTCTCATAGAATTCATTGTGATCTGCTTGAAATCTGTTTTCCCATATGTTGTCTTCAACCATGCTTATGTTGTCTTCAATCATGCTTAATATCCTTCTTCTATCTTGACATCAATAACAATATTTCCAACAATCTCCCCCTTTGTCATTGATGGCAACCTCTTCAATGACACCCTTGTTTTCAGATGCTCAAATGCTCCCCCTATCTCCAATTTCTCCCCCTTTGACATCAATGGCAAGAGGTCTTCAACAATGTCTCACATTTTGTTCCATGAAGCTACAAGGTATAAGATATAGCTCCCCCTGAATGTGTACTTCCACCAATCAATTTGGTGGTTGTAGGACAACTCTCAATTTGTCCCTTAGATATTCAAATGTATCTCTTGGATGTGGTTTAGTAAATATATCAGCAGTTTGCTCTTTTGTAGTTATGTATTCTAAACACACTTGTCCTTCTCCTACTTGTTCTCTCAAAAAGTGATACTTAATAGGAATGTGCTTGGTTCTTGAGTGCATTACTGAATTCTTGGAGATATTGATTGCACTAGTATTATCACAATAGATAGTGCAGGGATGATCATACTCCACCTTGATATCTCTTAAAGTTTACCTCATCCACAAAAGTTGAGTGCAACATGCTGCTGCTGCAATATATTCAGCTTCTGTTGTAGATAGAGATACTGATTCTTGTTTTTTGCTCATCCAAGACACTAGATTTCCTCCAAGAAAAAAAGCTCCTCCACTTGTACTTTTTCTATCATCCACATTGCTAGCCCAATCAGCATCTGTGAAGGCTTCAAGAGTGAAATCATTGCTACTAGGGTACCATAGACCATATTCCATTGTGCCTTTCAAATACTTGAATATACGATTTACTGCATGAACATGTGTTTCTTTTGGTGCTGCTTGAAATCTTGCCACAACTCCAACAGCTTGCATTATGTCTGGTCTTGTAGAAGTTAAATACAACAAACTTCCAATCATTGATCTATAAAGTGTTTGATTCACTTCTTGGGATTCATCATCTTTGCTTAGCTTACAACCTGTAGCCATAGGAGTGCTAACAAGATTGCAATCTTCCATCCTAAACCTTTTTAACATTTTTTTCACATATTTGGCTTGGTTGACAAAAATACCTTTGCTTGTTTGTGAAATTTGCAGCCCAAGGAAGAAGGATAATTCTCCCAACATTGACATCTCAAACTCTTTTTGCATACATGATGAGAATTCTTTGCACATTTTGTCCTTATCTCCACCAAAAATGATGTCATCTACATACACCACCACAATCAATAAGTGTCCATCCTCTTCTTTGATGTATAAATTGCTATCTACATCTCCTCTTTTGAAACCTTGCTCTTTGAGATACTTATCAAGTCTAGAATACCAATCTCTTGGGGCTTGTTTGAGCCCATAGAGAGCTTTTTGATAGTAGGAAACCTTCAGGTTGTTCAACATAGACTTCCTCCTCTAGATCTCCATTGAGAAAAGCAGATTTGACGTCCATTTGATACACCTTAAACTTCTTGTGACTTGCATAGGATAAAAACATTCTAATTGCTTCAATCCTTGCAACTGGTGTGAATGTTTCTTCAAAATCTACTCCTTCAACTTGTGCATAGCCCTTGCACACTAACCTTGCTTTGTTCCTTGTGACTTGACCATTTTCATTTGATTTGTTTCTAAAAACCCATTTTGTACCAATTACATTCTTATCTTTTGGCCTTGGTACAAGTTCCCAAGTTTCATTCTTCTCTATTTGATCCAATTCTTCATTCATTGCACTAATCCAATGTTTGTCTTTGCTTGCTTCTTCAAAGGTTTTGGGCTCTACTTGAGATAGGAATGCTGCATGACCATCTTCATTGTAATTCACCATTTTCCTTGTAGATCTACATCTATCTTGAAGAATCAAAACTTCAGGATGGTTCTTTTGAACAAACTTGGAAGGTGTCTTTGGTGTCTTCATGGGAGTCTTTTGTGAAGATTCTTCTTCCTTTGCCTCTTCCTCCTTTTCTTCCTCTTGAGAGTCCTCATCCTCTTTGTCTTCATCATTCATAGTTTGAACATGGTGAGCACTTTGTCCAACTTCTTTGAATTGCTTTCCTTCATCAATTCTTACATTAGCACTTTCAACAATTTTGTGAGTTCTTTTGTTGTAGCATTTATATGCTTTACTTTTTGATGAGTAGCCAAGAAAAATTCCCTCATCTGCTCTTGTGTCAAATTTGCCCAAATCTCCTTCATCTCTTCTAATGTAGCAAGTGCTTCCAAAAATTTTGAAGTACTTGACAGTTGTTGGTCTACCTTTCCAAAGTTCATATGGTGTCTTCTCATTGTTCACTCTTATTTGTGCACGATTCAAGATGTAAACTGCTGTATGAATTGCTTCCTTCCAAAAGGAATCTGCTATTTTGGTTTCATTTAGCATTGCCCTTGCCATTTCTTGAACCGTCCTATTTTTTCTTTCTACAACCCCATTTTGTTGAGGGGTTCTTGCTGCAGAAAATTGCCTTTTAATTCCATGCTCTATGCAAAAAATTTCAAATTCCTTTGATGTGAATTCTCCTCCTCGATCTGATCTAAGACATTTTATTTTGATGTTTGCTTCATTTTCAACCATCTCTTTGAAAGCTTTGAATTTATCAAAAGCTTCAGATTTTTCATTCAAAAATGCAACCCAAGTCATTCTTGAGAAGTCATCAATCAGTAACATAAAATATCTTTCTCCATTCATGCTCTTGGATTTGGTTGGCCCACAAAGATCTGTATGTACAAGTTCTAATGGCTTTGATGAAGAATGCTCCTTAGACTTAAAGCTTGACCTTGTTTGCTTTCCAAGTTGACACTCTCTACAAATGATATTAGAAGGTTTTGTTATCCTTGGCATATCTCTCACAGCGTTTGATTTGCTAACTTTCACAATATTATCAAAGTTGAGATGGCCTAGCCTCTTATGCCATAACCAACTTTCATCCTCTTGTACTAGGTTGCAACTTTCACAACTTATCTCCTTTAAGATATACAAATTATGTTTCCTTTCAGCTTGAGCAACCAACTTTCCATCTTTCTTGATATCACATGTATTAGAAAGAAATGTGATACTATGTCCTTGATCACAAAGTTGACTAACACTTAGAAGATTTTCTTTTAGGCCCTTAACATACAAAACATTTTATGTTTTTGTTCTCCCATTATCTAGACTAAGTGTTCCTTTTCCTTTTATTTGTTTTCTTGTATTATCACCAAATCTTACTGTTCCTTCATCAGTAGGTTCAAGAGAGATGAATTTGCTCTTGTCACCTGTCATGTGCTTTGAACACCCACTATCAATGTACCATCTATCCTTCTTACTTTCAGCATGTAAGGCGGTTTGAATGAACATTGATTTCTCCTTTTTCCTCCACACTTTGATAGGCATTTCTTTCCTTTTAATGGGCTTATCTTCTTTCTTGTTTTGTTTTGGAGAATCATTAAAAACTGTCCTACAAGCTTGTGCTTTGTGCCCAAGGTTATTACAATTGTAGCATAGACTATTATAGTCCATTAACGGTGTGAAGGATTATAATCTCTCCTAAGGTAGCCAGGAATACTTTTTACTTTATTCTTACAATTTAAGGCCTTGTGGCCAAATTTGTTACACAGAAAACAATAGCCATTGAATGTATATGATTGCCTAGTGTTTGATTTTCTTTTAGGATCAGCACTTATCCATTCTTCTTCAACTTGCTTTGAGAAGCTCTTGAAATCTTCTTTGGAGTTAGTGACCTTCTTGGATTGTTCTTCAAAACTACCTCCCATTTTGCTTTGAAGAGAATCTTGAGCCTTCATTAGCTCAATCAACTTGTTGGATTCTTCATCAATCTTTGTGTGTTGAACCTTTGTTTTCTCCAATTCCATTTTTAGCATTGCTATCTCTTGCTCCAGCTTGTTACATTTCATCTCCTTTGTATCGAGTTTGTTTTTCAATTCTTCTTCATTTCTTTCAGCTTCCATGATTTGAGCTCTCAAATCTTCAATGGTTTTGCTTGAATACTCCAAGTCTTTTGTTATCACTTTGACCTTCAATTTGTACTTGGTAGCTTTCTTCTTCAAATCTTCATTCTTCTTATAAGCATAGTGCAGTTCTTCTTCAAGATCCACTTCCTCTTCTTCATTATATTCTTGATCAATCTTTTCTTCTTCATCAAAAACTTCATCAGCATTTAGTTCTTCACATTCAGCCATGAATAATATTTCTTCTTCACCATTGCTAGAGCAATCTTCACTTTGTTCTTCAGAGGTGCTACTATCTTTCTTTGAATAGAAACTCTTCTTATGTTTTTGAAACTTCTTCTTTGAGTTATTATTGAAATTCTTCTTTCCCTTTTTCTTGTTGCTGATTTCTTTTTCTTCTTCACTAGAGCTGTTTACATTTTGAGGACATTTTGAGGCATAATGTCCAACTTTTCCACAATTGAAGCACTTAAAAGGAAATTTTCCTTTGTATTTTCCTTTTCCTTTCTTAAGTTTACCCATGAAGTAAGCTTCTGCTTCATCACTTGATTTTTCATCCTTTTCTTCATGCTTGTTCTTGCCCTTTTTGGATGCTTTGAATGAGACTTCCTTTTGTGGTGATCTTCCTTCAATCCTCATCTCATAGGCAGCAAGGATTCCATGTAATTCATCTTTGGTTAGCTCATCCAAGTTTGTTAATTCCTCCAATGCTGCAACCTTGGCTTCAAACTTTGTAGAAAGAGATCTTAGAATTTTGTCAATAATGAAGTCATCCTTGATCTCTTCACCAAGTCCCCTCATGATATTCACCGTTTCATCAACACGAAGGAAATATGAAGCAATATCTTCATCATCCTCCATTTTGAGAGTCTCCAACTTTCTTCTATGAATTTGCAACTTTGCCTTTTTAACTTTTGCATCTCCTTCATAAATATTTTGAAGTTTGTCCCAAATTTCTTTTGCTGATTTGCATCTCATGACTTTTGTAAACTTAGAATCTGTTAGGCTGCAAAGAAGAGCATGCTTAGCCTTTGCATTGTTTTCACTTATAACTTTAGTAGGCACCTACCTACAAGGAGCACCAGCCCCTAATGCAAGGCACCAACCTTGACTTGATGGTTGCAAGATGATGCCTTCAATCTGACCTGCACTATCCCAATCCTCCAATCTGCCTTTGGTGATGAATGATCTCACACTTAGCCCACACAAGGAGATGGGACTTCAGACTTAGAATGCTCTCTTACACAACAACCACTCCCAGCCTTGATTTGAACATCAAATATATATATATATATATATATATATTTCTCAAGAGTTGCGACCTTCTACTGGAAGAACATACCTCTATTTGCACCCTTTTCAAATCTTCCTCTTAACCTGAATTAGTTCTATTTCTGCCTTAAACATTTTGATTTTGTTTTGATTTCTTCTACTTTGTTTATTAAATCTGTGTGCAAGAATATATTTTCAAAGAGCAGATCAACTAAGACACGTCTCTTTAGTCATAACTTTTCAAGAGCAAATCGAAAGAGCATATCTCCTTGTGAAAGAACACGTCTTTTGATAAAAAGATGTCTTATCTGGAAGTGAACACGTCCTCACATGAAAGAACATGTTTTTTTAAAAACATCTTATCTGGAAATGAATACGTCTTTTGAAGACCATCAATGAAGAGTCGCCTTTTTTTAGAAGCATGCCTTCTAGTGAGAGACGCCTTGATAAGTTTCGATTCTCTTTTTGAAGAGATGTGTTACTTCTTAATAGTCCACACCACTCTTGCTAATCAATTCTTTTTATAATTATTGTTTGTCACCATTTTTTGAAGTCGCATTATTTCAAGAAGCATCGCGCCATCTTCTGTTTGCATTATTTTTATCTAGAGAGTTGTGTCTTTTCAGACTCGTATCATTTCTTCAAAGAAATGATAGTCTTTGTTAATTGTTGCTTTAATTCTTCAAACTATTCTTTATAAGAATAATCTTATTGTTGTTAATAACAAATGTTCTTTTAAATGAATCTTATTTCTTTATTTATGCGATCTTCTATTCTTGAAAAACTTTATGACTAAAGACAAAGAATAAATTGTATGTAATCTTTCTTTTATAGCTTTTCATGCATAGAACTTCTCATAGAATCATTGTGATCTGCTTGAAATTTGTTTTCCCATATGTTTTCTTCAACCATGCTTATGTTGTCTTCAGTCATGCTTAATATCCTTCTTCTATCTTGACATCAATGACAATATTTCCAACATCTTTGACATCATCAGCTTCTTTATGAGTTATGTTCTTGAAAAACATCGCTGCCTCAAAAGATGACTCACTAATTGATAACTTGGCGGCTCTACAACTTTGTGCTTTTGACACTTCTCTTGATTCTCCCACAGGAGAGTTTTGCACAACTTTTTGTGACACTTGTCCTTTCACTCATACCACTCCCTCTGCACGTTCTTCAACTGAGATGATGACGTTTTATGTCCATGATGGTACTGAAAAGCATTTACCAACACCATCCGTTCAGATAATTATGATACAACACTTGTTTGGCTCTGAATTTGATGGGAGAGTACTCCATTTTGAAAAACTTGAAGATTGATTGTAAACTCGCCTAGGTTCTGACAAGCTTAGCACAAACCCTAAAAATAACTAGAGAATATTCTTCATCAAACGGATGAATTTTTTGGAATTTTTTATGAGATATGGGTTTTGTTTAGAATTTCATTACAAGCAAACCCAGATCGTTTGTTTTTGAAAATTTGGAGTGAAGACTAAAAAAGCAACAAACCCTAATTTTCCCCAAAAAAAGCAGAAAAAACTGGCATCTGGGTATTGTTCATGAGCACATTCTGGATGAACCCATTTGGTCAGGTTTTGAAAACCTCAAAGATTCACTGAAAAAGCTGTGATATGGGTTTCGTCCAGAAGAAGGTTTAAGATGGACCCAGAAGATTAGAAGTTGTAAATCTTGAAGTTTTCTCTGACATGCAAAATAAAAAGCAGCTGCTGCAACCTTGAGAAAACTCTTCAAAAATTATTTAGAAGATCAAACTAGTATAAACCAACTCGCTGAAAATTGTAAGTAATGGCCTCCTTCAAAGATTCGATGTTTTGGATGAAAAAATATGAAAAAGCAAGCCTTCTTGAGTGCTAATCTGAAAATTTATGTAAAACCAGCAAGTTTAGGTTCTTGAATCTTGAAAAATATAGGTTTGAAGTTGCTTCTTTGTTTCTCCTTGAAGACCACCTGCAGGAAAATATGAAAAATAAAACACAAAGGTGCCTTAAATAAGCTTTGTCTTGAGTGAAACAACCTTCTCTTTAACCCTAATTCTTCAAACCCTAATTTGAGTTTATGCAATGAATGTGAACATTTCCTCTTGATTCAAAATTTTGAAATCTTCAAAAATTTGACTAAGGCAAGTGAGGTTGGGCACCCTTCTTGACTGGAGGCGCCTATCTCAGCCAGACTTAGCCATTTTCTCAGCATTTTCAACTTTTACTCAATTTTCAACCTCAGTTTCATTCTGATTTCCAACCTCCAGATTGATCCGACGAACGTGCTGAATGATTCATCGCGGAGCTTGATCAATTTTGACAAAGTTTGTTTGGAGGAGACTTCTGATGAAAACTTCATTTGACCCTTCAAAAATTCAGGTGCCTATCTCCTCCAAGGGCGCCCAACTTTACCGGTGTTAGCCATTTTAATGAGCTTCAAGTTCTTACTTGTCTTCTCACCTTCAGATGAATTCATGATTTCGGGCATTATACTGATCAGATCGACTGGCTGTCAGGTTCACTAGATAGCTAAGAAGATTCTGGAAGGGGTCTCTTGGATACTGCATGTCTTGGAATTGCCATCTGAAGCCTCAAAACCCTAGGCACCCTTCTCCTTCAAGGGCGCCCATCTCTTCCAAAGATAGTTTTCATTTTGAGTTTTTCACTGTTGCTTTTGACGTTTGTCATTTCATTCACTTTTTCTCCTCTGTTCAGCCTACGACATCTGATGACTACCTCCTCCGACAGACATGCTGATGATTGTGTTGGATAGCTTGATTAAGTCTGATGAAGTCATGTTGGAGGCATCTTCTGCAAATTAGTTCATTTGACCTCATAAAAACTTGGGCCCCCTTCTTCTCCAGGGGCGCCCAGATTCACCAAACTTAGAATATTTTCGTCATTTTTCATACTCAGAGTTTGAACACTTCTTATCATGGCCCCTATTTGATCTGGTTTTGCCGACGGCTGAGTGATCGGACAAGCTGACGAAGACATCCACTACGAAGCTGACGAGAAACTGAACAACGTTACCTAGGGAAGCCAACCCTGACTTCATTATCTGATCCTTCAAAAATGGGCGCCTATTCTCTTCAGGGGCAAATATATTTTATTTATAAAAGATGAAGGCCGACCTGCCTTGAGCAAGATATAATTAAGGGAAAATATCTCCCGAAGCTATCAAACATTAACAAAGGCAACTGAAATTGCATAGAATAAACTTTGAGAAAGACACAATACAACAACCAGGGTCATGAAAAACTTCAGTACAACCTTTTTGACCTATAAAACAGTCCATCAAAACTACATTTATATACAAAAGCCTGTGGTGTAATGGCCTAGGAATTTGTATGAATAATTAGAGTCTCTAAGGTTAAAGTCCACTAATAAATGATGCAGTTAGGGACCGGGTGCCCAGTAAAGGACAGCCAATAACTCTTGAATTCAGAAAATTCAAATTGAAATCCAATAACAAAACAACAATCAATTACCTTAAGGAAATTCCAACTGGAAGCAAATAACAAAAAAACCACTATCTTTATTAATCCAATTTTAGATTACCCACTTGCTTTCAAGCACATGGTCCAACAACAAGGACTCACAATCTTATCCTTTACCTCACACACAAACATTAATAGGCTTTCAACATAGCCCACCTAAGAGAATATTTTTCTATTTTTCTATTGCAACCTCTCATGCTATCTATCTTCATCTTCTATCTTCATCTTCTATCTGAGGAAGATATTCTTGATGAGCACACAATTATATTGAGAGAGGGCGTGAATCAGTATAACACAACTTTTACCAAGTTAAAACTTTATGAATCATAATAACATTATTTACTCAACATCAATAATCATGCACATGACAAGAACATAATAACACACAATATTTACGTGGAAACCCTTATGGGAGAAAACCACGGCAAAAATATTGCTTTTATTAAACTTCTTTTTACAAATTCTAGAGGCACCAACCCCTCATTCAATTTGTGAGCACCAACCCACTTGAAGCACCAGCTCCCACCTTTGAATTTGTAGGCACCAACCTACTAGAGGTACCAACCCCTTAGTTCGTAGGCACCAACCTACAGGAAGGACCAACTCCCTTTGCAAGGCACCAACCTTGACTAACTCGAGGCACCAACCTCTCTGATGAAATAATATCTGTATGAATGGACTTCTTCACAACTGATCTGCAGTTTCTCCTCAAACTAATTCCTCCTTTGTGATGTATAATGCTCCTTTAAAGCTCACACAAACTCTTCCTTATTATTTCTGCTCTTCTCTATTACTTACTCATTCAAATTTGCCTTCATAAAGATCTCCTTGTTAATGATATCTTACTCACAAATTCGATGCAATTATTCTCATATATCATCCTTTGTAAATCTGTATATATCCCTTGTTGAAGTCTTCACAATACTCTTTCACAAATCATGCATAAGTTCGTTCCAAAGTCTTCACAAAAAGAGTCTCATAAATCTGCTCATAAATTTGATATATATATATATATATATATATCTGCTGTAATCTTTTCTTAATTCTGCCCTTCATGCACACAAATAATCCTTCATATGCTGCTCATAAGTCTGCTGTAGCATATCCTTTTAATTCTGCTATAAATCAGTTTTCAGTTTTCACACTTGCTTGAAGATCTGCTACAAACTTTGCTCATAGATCTCTGCTCTTCATTTTCTCTCAAATCTGATTTAAATCTGCTCAACAAATCTTCAATTATCTTGACCATAAATGGTTTTGCATCATTCAGTTAACTCCCTTTTAAATCAGCATGTCAACCTGTGTTAAATCTGTATATTATTCTTCAGGTGTATTGTTTTATTTCCTTTTTATTCCATCACAACTGCTCTCTCTTCATATTTACAAACTTATTTTATATCTTATTGACTATAGAGTCACACTTCTTCATGTGGTGGCCGCCTTTAATAATTATTTATTGATCATTATTTAAATCTTAATCAATTCTTCCTTGCTTGTAAGCGCTTCCTTAACTATTGCTTCTTGGAGAGGGGTGCGATTCTTTGTAAATCGTTGCTTGCATAATCTTTAAATATAATCGCTGACTTTTATGGATGTTAATTGCTGACTCTTTTCTAATGGCCACTTTTCATTTTTAATCGTTGTTTTCAAACTCTCTTGAATCGCTGCCTATTCAAAACATAATCACTGCTTTTATTTTATATGATTTTTGTCTTTTGTGCTCTTTTGTTTTATGTGACTTTATTCATTTGTTTTATCTCTATTTTGTCTCTTATGCTTCTCTTTCTTTTTAATTTTTTTTTGCCATCGTTGCTTTTTGGATTATAGCTGCTGCTTTTTGCTGTTTTGTCTTTAGTGACAAGTCACTTTACTTTTCTTAAATTGTATCACCTCCTATATTTTTAATAAGAAAATTGTCTTTATTAACAAATCTGCAACTCTTGTCTTATTTGTTTTTGTCTTATATAGCTGCACATTATATATTTAATTGCTGCTTTGCAAAATATAATCTCTGCTTTTCATAGTGTGCTCTTCATGCATTTCGTTGCTTTGTATTGGGCATATCTATGACCTCATCAAAATGTCTAGCAAAAACCTTGTGAGCATGAACTTCAGTAAGTGAGTAGGCCCTTTCAAACTTGGACAGATAATTTCTCTCCTCCAACATTAATAACAATATTTGCCGTTCATGACATCTTTGTTGACACTAATGGCAATAAGCTTACCAACAATCTTCAATACACCTTTGACATCAATGACAACCTTTCCAACAATTCTACAAATCTCCTCTACACTTTACCAACCTTCTTAGCTACTTACAAAGTCAATTTATCAAGGATTTGTGTTGTGATGGCATAATGTAGGCGTATAACTGCTACAACCTATTGGGATTCAATCTGATTATGCCAAATTTTGCTTGAGTCCCAACTTGTTTGTGCAGTTAGGCCCCATTTTGCCTATCACAAATAATCTGTCTGAGAAATCTTTGTATGGATCTCCATTTGTCAATTTTTCCCAAGTATTATGTTTATTCGCCCCCCATGTGCTTATCAATGTGTTGAATGTGGCCAAAATCTCAAAAAGTCTAAGTGTGGGGGTTGTGTTCAAATTTTTAATGGTTGTGCTTAAGTCAGACTTTCAGAGTTTCCCTTCTAGGTATGCCTTTCCACCCAACTCCACTGTTTCCTTTATTCCTATTGGAATATTAGACATTCCAATAGTGGCATACCTTACATCCATTCCTCGCCTTCATCCCTTTTCCATGTCAAAATTTCTAAATTTTCCTTCCCGACATCCATACCCTTCATTCCCTATCTTCTCCCTTGCATTTGTCGAATTTTTGGACTTTGCCTTACAAACATGCTTTTCCTTGAGCCCCTAACTCCCAATCCTTTGCATTAACTTACCTTTCTAAGATGGAGCTTCGGCCATCCCTTTACCTGGGTACCTCTTCCTTGGTATCCGCAATCCCCAACTTATAACATTTTCTTAAACTTTTTTGGAGTGGAGATGTGGGAATACTCCTAATTTCAGAGTGGGAGATAAAGGAGTACTCCTGATGTGGTAATAGGTATGATGTATCCCTAATCCCCAATCCTCAATACTTTTCATTATGTTACTTTTTGGACTCATTGGTTCAAACCTACCCCAATTTGCAGGGCTAAAGGGATGAATTCCTTGGTATTTTTGGTCCCTAACTACCAATAAATTCCTCCGTATATCCTTTTGTAGTCGAGGATGTGGAGATACCCTTATCCTTTTGCTCTAATCATAAAATATGTCAAATGCCTAATCCTTGATACTGGTAAGAGTTATGAGGTATCCCTAACCCTCAACCCCAGAAACTCCAAAGCTCTCACCTTTTGCATTGTTCATTCCCACCTACCTCCCCACATGACCCAAAACCCCATTAATGATCCAATAAATCCCTACAACTACCCAATTAGATTCTCTTGCCCAAAAATCATTGTTTATTCCAAGAGCATAAATTCTAAGGGATTTGTAATCACAAAATATGAAGGTGCCCACACTGCAATTAATACGGCAATTGCAGTTTCATGTCTTGATAATCTTCACGCCATCTCCTAATTTCCATTACATCAAATTTCATGAGCTAGCTACTCGGGACACCGCTTCGCCTTTTTAATTCCAAAAGGCAAGTGTTGAAAACAGGTAATCATTTATTTAATTATTTAATTATCACCTAAGTTCAATTTAATCTTCTAGGGTGATGTTAAGTAAATAATTAAATCCTTTTGTAAAGTGACTTAGAAAAATATTTAAAATATTAACTTGTAAAAGTCACTTATGTTTTGAATAGTGAAAAATCATAAAGTGACTTAAGAAATATTAAAAACATTACTTTATAAAAAGTCACTTGTATTTTGAATGGAAATACAAAAGGAGAGAAGACTGAAAATATTCAACACCTTTTGATGCATATTTTTCACGAGAAAGAAACTAGTCGAGCTTCCTGGTTCGGTTTGTGAAAACCTAATGGCGCCCATTTCGGTTGTGGGATATCAACCCTATTTGGGATTAGTGAAATGAAACTAGGTATTATCTTCAGATTTTCGAGGTGCACTTCACAGAGGATTTGTGAGTCTGTTTGGGATGACTTTTGTGAGTATATTTTCAGTATTGAAGGCCCGTGGATTTGAGAAACGCCAGAATTTGAAATAGCCGATATCAGGAGTATTAATCGCGCCTAAACTCATATCAGGAGAAGAGAGATTCGTGACCTTGCCTAAGCCCTAGGCGCAGCCAGTGAATGCATTCTTTGTATTGGGATGGATTGGATATTGAAGTTCTAAGCAAGAATGTAAGAAACATGGTGTTTCTCAACCCAGTCACTGTCTAAGAAACTGTGTTTTGTTTTGGTTTTCTGATTTTTTTGTGTTTTTTGATGGTTTTTGCAATAAATGATAAATTGCGATTTTGCAAGGAATTGACTGGAAAATTTATATAAAATACTAGATGCTTAAATAATGCAAAATAAAGATCAAAGCTCTTTGCCAGATAGTTTATTCATCATGCTGGATAGTTACAACTGTGAAAAATCGATATGCAGACAAAAGGCAACAACTTTATTAATGAAAAACCTGGTTATTGCAGCCACCTTGAAATGAATAAGAATAGGTACGACTAGCTTTAGAACACGAATCTCCAAGCTCAGAAACAACGAAACAACTACATACACCCTAGGCGCCAACTTTGCAAAGGACAGAAGGTAAAAAGGCAAAGTGATTTCCTCTGGAGATAAAGTACGGCCCTTGCTGGTACAGAAAAGTACGGCCCAACCAGCAGCAATAAATATGGTACGGCCTCTAGAAGAATGTGCCTGAACTCTGTGAAATGTCCTTTGATAAGTCGCCACCATTAACTGATGAGAAATCTCTGCAAATCCTTCCTGAATCAAATCAATAAGCTCAATTGCAACCTCTGTATGAAGTCACCGAGTACGACAATCCTCAACTGGTATTTCACAGTCTCAGTATGCCAGATCTTGAAGAGGGAACGTTCTCCAAAATCAACTGTCTGCTGAAACCCTAGGTTCTGCAAACTCCAATGCTCAGAGCAAAATTTTACAAATTGAATAATCATAACATAAGAGTTCGATTTGTCTTGGCAGTCAATATATACCCCCTCTTGAGAAATTCGACCAAACCCTCTTTTTAATAATCATTTAAATAAATGATTAAATTCGCCTGTTTGGACTTAGGAAAAATCTTTAATAATTGGCGCCCCCATCATTAATGAATAAATACTTATTCATTATATTAATTATGCCACTTTATTATAAAGTATTAAAATACTTTATAATACACCATTATCATAATATTTAAATACATTAATAAAGTGACTTTATAATATAAAGTCAAAATATTAATTATTTAATAAATCATTAAATACTCCGTTATTTTTTCATCTAACCAACAAACTGATGCACTGGGTCGAATCTGAGCTGACCAACTGAACTAGGTGCCTTGCCAAAAATAGTAGCTTCCGCCTGCCTGACTTACTAAAAATAGTAAGTATCTGAAAAACCTCTCCGAACGACTCTGCGAAGGCCCAACCTGAATCAACTGAAAGAATGAAGCTCCTAAACACCAGGTAACTGCCTCAATTGATCCTCTACACATATATGTCAGCCTACAAGGACCAGGATGATAGGCTAACCGCATATCCAATTGCGCTGACTAGGATGGGGACATCACAGTCCGCCCTCCCTGAAATTGCTTGTCCTCAAGCAATCTCAACTCTGGATGCTGTAAAATCTCCTTGGACTCCCATGTAGCATCCTCAATTGGCAAATCTCTCCACTTGATCAGATATTCCCTGATCACCCGCCTCCGAAGGTGTCTCTCTCTCATCTCGAGGATGGCCTCAGGTACTAGTATCAATTTCCCTTCGTCATCAAGGGGTGGCAGAACCAGAAAGGGTATCACATGCTGACCCAATGCCTTCTTTAGGCGAGAAACGTGAAACACGTTGTGAACCCTGCTATCTGTTGGTAAGTCCAACTCATAAGCAACCTCGCCCACTCGTCTGACAACACGAAATGGACCATAGTAACGAGGCTTCAGCTTCTCTGCACCACTCTTCCGCAGAGTAGACTGACGATACGGCTGCAACATAAGATACACCATATCATCCACATCAAAGGAACGCTCAACCCTCTTCTGGTCAGCATACTGCTTCTGTTGATTCTGTGCCCGCTGGATATTGTCTCTGAGGGACCTCAAAATGTCCTGCTGACTCTACATCATATCCCCTGCACTCGGCACTCTGCTATCACTCAATATCAGATCCAAAAGGTTGGGCGCCTCATACCCATACAGAGCCATGAAGGGTGTCATCTGTATCGTCATGTGGTGAGTCGAGTTATAACAATACTCGCAAAGGTATATCCACCTCACCCAAGCTCTCTGCTGTCCAGCTATGTAATTGCGCAAGTAACCTTCCACCCACTTATTAACAATTTATGTCTGCGGATGGTAGCTGGTACTCGGTGTCAGTTCGGTCCCACAGAGCCTGAACAACTCCTGCCAAAAGTTGCTCATGAACCGACTGTCTCTATCGCTGACTATCGTCCGAGGCAACCCATGTAATCGGAATACCTCTCTGAAGAAGAGCTCTGCAGTCTGCGATGCTGTAAATGTAGTGGTAATCGGGAAGAAGTGTGCATATTTAGTCAACCGATCAACCACTACGTAGATACAATCTTTAGCTTGGGCTTTTGGCAAACCCATGATAAAGTCCATCGATAAACACTCCCACTTCCTGTCAGGTATCGGAAGTGGCTGGAGCAATCCAGCAGGATATGTGTGTTCCTGCTTGTTCTGCTGGCAAACAGAACACTCTCGAACATACTGTAGAACATCAGTTTTCAGCCCTTTCCAAGTAAACCGCTCCCGAACCATCTTATATGTCTTGTAGTACCTGGGATGGCCCGCCATAGGAAGATCATGAAAAGCTCTCAAAACTGTATTCCTCACCTCAGAACCAGGAACCAGACAAATCCGCCCCTTGTAAATGATCAAGTCATCTACAATGGTATACATACTATCCTGCTTTGTCCCATCAACAATGCTAGAAGCCCATGGGTTCTTAGCATACTCTGCAATAATCCGATGCCTCCAATCCTCTGAGATCTGTGCCATGGCATTCAACTGAGGTCTACGAGACAAGGCGTCAGCTACAACATTCTGCTTCCCCTTAATGAAAGTAATACCAAAATCATATGATTGTAGTTTGTTGACCCATTTCTGTTGCCTCTCATTTAGGTCTCGCTGTCCAAGGAAGTGTTTCAGGCTATTGTGGTTTGTGCGCACACTGAACTTGCTGCCTACCAAGTATTTCCTGAACTTAGCCAAAGCATGCATAATGGCTAACATCTCCTTGTCGTAAATGTTGTAGAACCTCTCAGGACCCCTAAGCTTCCTGCTCTCAAAAGCAATAGGGTGCCTCTCCTGCATCAAAACCACACCAATGCCCTCTCCTGAAGCATCGCAAAACAAATCAAATGACTTCGTAAAGTCAGGCAATGCTAGCACTGGACATGAAGTCATGATCACCTTAAACCTGTCAAAGCACTCCTACGCTTGTGGTGACCAAGTAAAAGCCCCCTTCTTTGTCAAATCAGTAAGGGGTGCGGCATGACGTGAGAACCCACTAACAAATCTCCTGTAGAAAGCACACAACCCAATGAAGCCTCTGAGCTGCGTAAGGTTCTCAAGTACTGGCCACTCAACTATAGATCGAACCTTCTCAGGGTCCATACTTACTCCCTTGGCACTGATGATGTGCCCCAGATACAACAACTCCTCCATACCTAGCTCACACTTGGATTCCTTGGCGTAAAAGGACTCCTCAGCCAAGATACCCAAAATTGTGTCTAAGTGGGCTAGATGCTCCTCCCATGACCTACTATAAACCAGAATGTCGTCGAAGAAGACCAATACAAATCTCCGCAGCTGAGAACTGAAGACCCTATTCATGGTAGCCTGAAAGGTGGCAGGTGCATTGGTTAGACCGAACGGCATAACCAAGAACTCGAAGTGACCGCAATGGCACCTGAAAGCGGTTTTCTCAATATCCTGCTCCCTCATCTGAATCTGGTGGTACCCTGATCTCAAATCAATCTTCGTAAAGAAGATAGCACCGTGCAACTCATCAATCAGCTCATCAATGCGTGGTATCAGGTACCTGTTCTTAATCATCCTCTTGTTTAGCTGGCGGTAGTCTATGCACATCCGAAGTGACCCATCCTTCTTCTTCACCAATACAACCGATGAAGCAAAAGGTGACTTGCTAGGTCTAATGTGTCCCATGGCCAATAACTCATTGATGGTCTTCTCTATCTCATCCTTGAGTCATTTCGGATGCCTGTAGGGTGTAATCATAATGGGCTTTGCGCCCTCCTCCAACTCGATAATATGCTCAGTGCCTCTGTCTAGGGGTCTACCAGGTGGAATGTCGCTAAACACTTTGGAGTGTTTAGTCCTCAATATCTGAATATCTGGATGATACTCACCCTTCTGCTCCTCCTGGTGTGCTGGCAATAACATACACTCCGCAACCCAATCGACCATATCATGACGAATGAGTCTCTCCATCCGCCTGTACGAAACCATCCTCAGATTACTGTCTCTAATGGCTTTGATGACATGAGGTCTCCCATTAACCTTGAACTTCATCTCCATGTCTCGCAGATTGAGTGTGAACTCGCCCAAGTCGTGAAGCCATGCCATCCCTAACACCACATCAGTATCTCCCATATTAACAACATAGAATTCAGTCTTAAACTCACAATTGTTCAACCGCATAGGAAGATCAGTAATCTTTCTATCACATTTGAGGGTGTACCCATCAGCCACCTTAACTCGAATACCCTCAAACTCCTCTGTCTGTATACCACGTTTCTCTACCAACCGTGCATCAATGAAATTATGAGTGGCACCAGTGTCGAGTAGAGTGATTACCTTCTGACCGGCTAGGAGCCCGCGAAGTCTAAATGACCCATCTCTCTAAAGGCTAGTCAAATGTGCCTCCTGTAGCTTCCTTCCTCCTTCGTTCTCACCCTCATTTTCGGACTTGTCATCATTTGAATGCTCAGAATCAGCTTGCTGGTCTAACAGATCAGATTGCTCTTCCCCCTCATAAAACCATTCCATCTGATTGTTTTTAACCTTGGGACGAAGAGGACATACATGTTTTTCATCATAGGGTGCCTTGCACCAGAAACACAATTTTTTCTTCCGTAGATCATTCAGTGTTTCTCTGTCAAAGGGTGGTGCATTTTGTCTCTTAGGATCGGGTGGATCCCTCTTCCTATCAAAGGGTCTATCTCTATCGAAAGATCTATTCGGCCTTGAGTTTGGTGTGGAACCCGAAGAGAACCTGCTGCGAGGTGCTGCATGCTTCATACTGCGTGCCTTCCTCATTGCCTCCTGAAGGGTGGGAGGATCAAATGCCTTGACCCAACCTCTCATCGGCTCGTATAACCACTCGGTGAATAGAATGACAAGTCTCCTCTCTGAAATACCTGTCACCATGACTTTCGTTTTCTGAAACTCCCCAATGTAAGCATCCAAACTGCCTGTCTGTCTAAGCTGTGCTAGCTCTCTAAAGTAAAGTTCTGGATCCCTTTTATCAAATCGCTCAATGAGCCTGCCAGTGAAATCCTGGTAAGTAGTAACCCGATGATGACCCAGTGTGTACATGCCGTGATGCCACCAATCATGCGCCAATCCATCAAGGTGTAGCGTGGCAAATTTAATGGCCTCATCCTCCTGCATAGGTCTCAAAGATAGGTAATTGTCTAACTTATGTACCCACAACCTCGCTGAATTCTTATCCGAGCCATCAAAATAAGGCAAGACAATCCTAGCCTCAAGGTGCCTTGATCGAGGGGTTTTGTCCCTGGAGGGCTAACACCAGTAGTAACCAACGAAAATGCTACCAAATTTATCCTGCCTCCCTTCTACGCCCAAAATCAAACTTATATGTCTCCCAAATGTGGCATGTGGCCCAAAATTTGTCTGAATTCAAATTTAAAAATTAAAATTATTTATTAATTTTCCATATATTAATTTTATTTATTTATATATATAATATTTAATAGGGTGGTGCTAAAAAGCACCTTTTTCCAAGTCGGTTGTGACCAACCTAATTAAATAAGGTCATGACAAGATCAAAATGATAATTTTTCCCTAATTTGTGTGCTATTCTTTTGGTGCCCACATTGCTGATCGACCCTCATGGATTTTGGCACTCACATCCTATGCAAGTAAAACAAAATTAGGGCCCTTTTGGGCTGGCCGACCAAGCATTGTAGATCGCCCCTTTGGGGGAATTAAATATTAATTTTATTGTGTTTCAATTGATGTCGATCCACCTAGCATGGTCTCCCAATGTGGAAAGAGTTTTAAATAAAATAAACTTATTTTTTATGCACACGAGGCCGACCCCTTTTGATGGGTCACCCCTCTTGGGTGAAGAGGTGCATTTGTGTGGTATAAAAGATGTGTGGGGGAAGAATAATTCAAGCAAATAACAAAATATCCTTCCTATTCAAAGAATACTTATGAGGAGATCTAAAGAAGACTTATGAGCAGATCTAAAGCAGACTTATAGCAGATCTTGATGCTGATTTATGGCAGATTTGTAGCAGACCTTTCAAGGTGATTTATGGCAGATTTGTAGCAAACCTTTCAAGGTGATTTATTGCAGATTTGTAGTAGACATTTCAAGGTGATTTATAGCAGATTTATAGCAGACTTTTGAGGAGATTTTATGAAGAAGGTTCACATAATAATCATGCTTTGAAGAAGCTATATTCAAGAAGACGAAATTGTGTACATTTGGAGATTGGTGCCTACCAATAGAAGAGATTGGTATCTCTTGCTAAGTAGGCGCTTAATGGTGGGGATTGGTGTCTCCAATGCGTTGGTGCCTACAAAGATTTGTAAAAGAGAATTTTATTGTTGGTTGGATTTGGACAGTAGATCCAAGAAATATTTTCTCCATGATTTTCTCCTGAAAGGGTTTCCACGTAAATCTGGTGTCTCTTAGTTGGTAGATCTTGTGTGATTGCTATGTTCGTGGTTGTTGTTTTTAAATAAATAAAAAATTTATCTTATATTGATTCACCCCCCCTCTCAATATAAGTGTGTGTGTTCATCAGTAATATCTAGTTGCCTAGCTACAATAAGAAGATGGTATGCCAACTTCCAATGGTTGTGTTGGAAGTTGTAACGATGTCCTGGAAGATGTAACACTAGATTAGGAATTAACTACTAACTACTGTGCCCACTGCCAGCTATACAATCAACAATCTAAGGAATGTTGTGCCCATGTGTAACTATTTTATGCTAGCCAAGGAAATGGTAGAATTAGCACTCACCTCTACAATATGAAATTGCTACCACTCAAAAAGAGGTGAAGAAACCACCACTATCATAAGTCCACCCCAACTATAGCATTTAGAAGTTAGAAGTTCTACCCATTGGATTCCCAAAATATATGAAGCAAACTAACCATTGGGATGAGGCTATAAGCAAGTAACTACCCCAATTCCTTTATTTGGAGTGTTAGAAATAAGAACATTAATATCCCCATATTCAACTTCTCTAGCAGTGCAGTTGTCATTGACTTTTTGGGTTTGTGTCAACATATTCAAAGGGGTAATTTGATGTTACCAATGAGTTCAAATGGTTTTAAGGAGTCGTATGACACTTTCAAATGTCATTTCCAGCTTTTGGGTTGGGCTCCAAAATTCTTGGAGGGAGCGTCTACTTTTAGTAAGTCACCCAATCAGATCCGTTTATCATCTTTTATCATCAAGATCACTACTACACAGTCAGATTTCAATCACGATACTTTTTGGCCATTTCTACTAATTGGGTGTAATATTGAGCTATTTTAATTATTTTCACTAAGGTTGCCTTTTTAATTAAATACATTTATCAGGCAACTCAGTGTTATAGCTCGTTGGAAAGAGGATGTTGATTTTGGTATGTGAACACTTCTATTGCTAGAGGAGCTATTCTTCAAGAGGGTTTGTGAGGACGAAATCCCTTGCAGGCGACATCTCCTACATTGGTGAAAGATCTAATCTAGGGGATTTGTGGTGACTTCCATCCAAGAATCACATCTGAGCTAAATGGAGTTTTGGAGGGTTTACAGGCTTGGAAGTTCGAAGCATTGGTTTGAATAACGAACAGCAAGGTTGTGGCATTATTTCCAGTCAGTTAATTCTTCCTTTTTGCTGGTTGAGCCTTTCCAAGACAAGTTGTACTCCTTGTTAATTGTATTTGCAGACTTGTGTGGCGAAAATATATCACATTGAGATTTGCTGAGTGAAAGGAGGATAGGCACAGGGTTTTATGGCAGTCTGGGCAGTATTGCAGACATTTCATAGTATTTCCAACCTATTATAGAGGTCGTACCATCTCCAACTGGGACGTGGGAGTTGCAGTTGTTAGGCACTAGGGTTTGGAGTTGGTTTGATAACTTCTTGGGAGGCGTTTTGGAGTGATCTCTGCTATTCCTATCTACCACGCAGCCTTGGGAGGGTCTCTTGCAGTTTGGCGTCCATTTCTACAGTACCAGTTTGCATATTTTATGAACAGCTCAAGCCATTCCATCGCTGCATTTTGTGGGTATGTTGGAAATACATATGTAATGATATTTTATGAACTGGTCTGTTCTTACTTTGGAAAAATATTGTACATTCAAATCAAAAGTTAAATCTGGAATATTTCAGCTTGGTTATTTTCTGTAATTGGTCAATTTTTTGAGTTTTTAGTTTGTTGCAAGTATTCCTTTTATCTGCACTTTATTTGCCATTCCAAAACCATTGCAAAAAACAAATCAAAACACAAAAAACAAAAAATAAACTAGGCAAACAGGGCAGCATATTACAGAACACTCCTACAACCACCATGACCCACGACCTGCAGTTGGTGGCCACCCAATAAGGAATAAATGTCCAACAAACTCAAACTGAGGAATACAAAAAGAAATTAGAAAAAAAAATCAAATCAACAATATTTTTGGGTCCACAAGATCACCTATGGACTTGAATGCTCTTGCATCAACAAAGTTTCCCTTACCAAAGAGAATGTGTCTCAAAGGTTGTGAATTATTACAATATGGTTACCCATATCACACTTGATAGCCCCCAACAATAAGGCTTCCCACACTCTTAGTACCGTACCTCAAGAAAAAAGTAATCTCATCCCTCATAGAAGAGTAAGTCTATCCCCAATTTCAATGCCAAACCCTAAACAAAAATAGTCATATCCCCCATACAACAATAAGATAGCCCATAATCTCAATGTCATGCCCTAAACAAAAAGTAGTCATTGCTACAATAGTAATGCTACCTACGATCTCATTGTTGGACCTTGAGCAAAATTGTCTCATCTATACACAACAATAAGGCTACCAATAATCTCAGTGCCTTAAATTAAGGAAAAGGTTATCTCATATCACATACAAAAATAAGTTTGTCCATGATCTCAATGTCGGACCTTGAGTTAAAACTAGTCTTATCACCCACACCACAATAAAGCAACCCACAAGCTTAGTGCCAAACCATAGGAGAAAAGTAGTCTTATCACCCACACAACAATAACGCATCCAACAATCTCAATGTTAAACCCTATTAAAAAATAGTCTCATCTACTACACAACAATAAGGCATCCCAAAAGCTCAACACTAGAACCTAACCTAAAAGTAGTCTTAATCCCATGCAACAAAATTGAAGCCCACAATAGTAATCTCATCCCTACACAACAAAATTTAAGCCTAGAACAATAATCCCATCTCCACACAACAATCATAGTGTCGAACCCTATGCAAAATCTAGTCTCATTCCCCACATAACAATAAGGCTGCCCAAAACTTTAGTGTTTATCCATAAGCATAAAATAGTCTCATCCCATACACAATAATAAGGTAGCCTATGATCTGAATGCTAAGTAATAGAAATTTAGCCTTAAGCCCCATTAAACATTAAGGCTTCCCAATATTTCAATGTTGGTCCCAAAGCAAAAAGTATGACCCCCACCCCCCACACAACAATAAGGTGGTACACAATCCTATTACAAAGCCCTAAGAAAAAGGTAGTTCATCCCCGCATAGAAAAAGTTTATTTTAATCTCAGAGCCAAACCCCAAGAGAAAACTAATCTCATCCCCCACAAGACAATAAGGCCACACACAATCTAAGTGCAAGGCTAAAAAGTAACAATATATCCATCCACAATTTTGGTGTTGGCCCTAAACAAAAAGTAGTCATATCCTAACTATCATAAAGGGGACCCATAGTTTCAATGCCAAACCCTTAACAAAAGCAAACTCTATCAACAAACAAATACAAAACATGCTAACATATCAATTTTCCTCAAAACAAGAGGAAACATTCAAAACCCCAAGTCTGTAATATTAAAAAACTCCAAGTAAAGCATATATAATTATATTCATCCTTTTATGTGAGAAATTCGGATCTTGTGCAAGACCCACAAATAGAAAACTTTGCCCCCCAATTTTTAAGCATATTAACTAAACCAAGAAAAGGGCAGCAAATTATTAACAAGAAAAGCACAAAGAAGCTCACATCAACTAAATTGTAATTTTTTTTCAAAAGAAGGCTTGAAATTAAGTTTTAAATATTGTATAATTAAAAATTGTTGATGTTGCAGCATCGGGCATTACTTCCAATCATGACTTGCAACAATAAATATCATATAGCCTAACGGCTATTCTATTTATTGAAGCCAATTTAGATATGAAGAGGCGCTTCATTTATTGTATTTAATTATTGTTAATAATTAAAGATGGCCGACTTATTCTAATTCGCCACTTGAAGAGACACGTGTTTTGGAGGCTGACATCATACCATGAACAGACGCGAACCTTCTCTCTCTTGCGTATTTATATAGGTGATGATCATTCATTTGATCATCAAGTTCATTCATCATAATTTGCATCCCTAGAAGAAGTTCATAAGTAGCAGCAGATCGATTTCAAGGAGAAACACATTCATTTGTATCTGCATCTAGCAAAGGTGCGATTATTCATTGTATCAAAATCGGCATTGAGTTGTGCCTGAGTTGTAAGCAGATTTCTGCTCCTATTACTTCAATATATAAGAGATATATTTGCTGGGTTTTTCTCCCTCAAGTTGGAGGGTTTTCCCAGGGTATCTTGTTGTGTTCTTTGTCTTAAGTGCTGCATTTTCTGATTGCTTTCAGTTTTATATATCTGATCATAAAAACTAACAAAAACAAGCACCTAGAAACAAAGCCACTAAAGACATTTGATGATGACTCCAAGCTTCATGCATTGACATCAACTCAATAGGAAAAACAATATTCATAGTCAAGCTTTGTACAAATAAAAAGCACATCAATCAAAGATAATATTTTAACATTTTATATAGCTTTGAGGTTAAACTAGATTACAAATTTGTGAAATGCATTTGATAAAAATATTCTCAATCATTACAAATCAACAATCTATAGTTTTTCCTTTTGAATCTACTAAATAATGTTGTTCTCGCAAGGAAGAAATGATGAAGAATGTAGTCATAGTGTGGTGGTTTCCATATCTAGGTATGGTGAATGCTAAATGTCCACCAAATTTGACTCAAACCTCTCTCTATAATGCATCCGAATGAAATTAACATAGAATGAAATTTGGATTCTTGATTTAATGGTATTGAGGTGCAAGACAAGGTAGGGGCTAGAAAAAAATTTAATTTGAAATTTTGAAAATTATATAAACGGCCACTTTTGTTTGAAAATCTTCCACATATTTATAACTATCTATCACACTTACTAAGCAATGGACACATTGATAGAAATTTGCAATGAGCACACAATGTAAATAGACACATGAGCTTTGTTGAAATTTGGTAACAAAAAGAAAGTTACAAAGTTTAGTTAGGAATGGCTTGGAGCACATTGTTGTTTGAAATGGCTAGCAATAAGAGGTGATCACGTTTAGATAATCCTCCTCCTCCTTCCTAAGGGACACATATGAATTGTCTTTCATGCATGCACACCCTTGGTAGCTAAAGCCTAGGGAGAAGTGCAGATGTACCAAGTGCATCTTAGTATCAATCCCACAATATTTTTCGACCCGAATTGCTTTTAGAGTCTATTTTAATTCCCTATCCACATTTGAACTTGTTAAAATATCATAAGGTTTGAATTGTTGGTAGACTTGAAAGAGCCACTCAACCATAGTTTGCTCTCTTTATCACATCTGAGGATTTCAAAATTTAAGTTTTTGGAGCCCTTTTGGAGCCAAGACCCCCATTTAGTCAGAATTTGTTCACATGATCAAGCTAGTGTTTCATTTGTCACATACAAGCTTGAAGATCAAGTCAACCTTTGTTAAGTCATTTTGTCACATTCAAAATTGCAAAGCTTGGAGGGTTTAGAAGAATATTAGACGAACCTAAAAGCATCTTAGGTCAAACTTTATTTTAAGTCCGTGTCCAAGATCTTGAAGCCATGAATTTGTAGACTATAGTAGATCCAAGCTCATATGAGCAATCAAATTGTATCTACTTCCTTGAATATGGGAGATTGCAAATTGGTCTTCTAAGGACCATTAAAACTTGACAAAGGTTACCATGTGCCTACTCTTATTCCCTCAAGCCACAGTCTATGTCACTACCATACCACACATCAAACCCCAATTCACTCAAGCACCACCTTATAATCACAAACTTGAAGGTATACCTAAGACCACTTGCTCACCTCCATCCTAGAGAAATACAATAGAGATCAGATGTATCTTTGCCAAGGAACTCTTAAATTTATAGGAATGTTGCAATTTAGTTCACAATATTATAAATGAAAAGTAGTACTTTAGGTACTAAGCATTAGACTGTTCCCTCAATTAATATCTCGATATCTATCCATGCTTATATCATTGCTACTTTGTTTAAATTGCATGGAGTGCATACCAAGTTACACCACTCATCATAGTTGGAAGAGAAATGACAGGAGTTTGAATGGGCATGTTATTTGGAGAACACATCCTTTGTAGTGGGTAATACAACTCAGCACAAATCCAAATCTACCCATCCTAGAGAAATACAATAGAAATCAAAGACTCTAAAATTTATAGGAATGCTGCAATTCAGTTCACAATATTGTAAATGCAAGGTAGTGCTTTAGGCACTAAGCATTACATTGTTCCCTCAATTAATATCTTCATATCTATCTATCCTTCCATCATTTTTATTTCATTTAAATTGTGGAGTGCATGCCAAGATACACTAGTAAGCATAGTTGGAAGAGAAATGAATTGTTTTGGTCAAGCCAAACAACATTTGTGGTGGGTAATAAACAAAGAAATATCAGAACAACATTTGATTGATAAACAGTTTCTCAACATGCTGCTTTCGTTATATGAACATGTTTAGAAGATACAATATATTTTTGAAAAATGGTTATTCATAAGAAACAATCACTTCTCCTTGAAAAATATAACAAATGAAATACTTCAAATATAATTACCAATTTAAACAAAACAAAAAAACTAAAAATAGAATTTAGAGAATTAACTATTCATAAAAAGTTAAAACAATCAATACACTTTAACAGATTTTACAAACCTATTAGTTGTTACCAACTTAAACTAATACCCAATAAATTTAAGACTACACAGAAGCTCCCAAACGCAAAACAGAGTTATTTTCAATTAAAAGAATTCAAAGCCCAAATACAGAACATGGAGTGACTATTAAAGGCCCTTATAGAGTTTTCGGGGATATACAATTGTCAGGTGTGAAGCCAAATTCCACTATCTTTACCAGCATCCTCCCTGCTGCTGCCTAAATGGGAGATTTAGAACGGGTATGGATATCCATCAAAACATAAAGGACAAAGGAATTTTGTCAGATTTTGTAGTTAAAACTGCCCTGGTAGACTGCTGCTGCCTAAATGGGAGCTTTAGAACAGGTATGGACATCCATCAAAACATAAAGGACAGAGAAATTTTGTCAGATTTTGTAGTTACAACTGCCCTGGTAGACTGCTGCTGGCTAAATGGGAGCTTTAGAAAGGGTATGGACATCCATCAAACCATAAAGGACGGAGAAATTTTGTCAGGTTTTGTAGTTACAACTGCCCTAGTAGACTGCTGCTGCCTAAATGGGAGCTTTAGAACGGGTATGGAGATCCATCAAAACATAAAGGACAGAGAAATTTTGTCAAATTTTGTAGTTACAACTGCCCTGGTAGGTGTGTATGCAAATGTGGAAGCATACACTGGGCATTCAAAGTGTTTGACAGAATACCTCCAAGATGTGGGGTCTCGTGAACTGAAAACATTGCAAATATGCACAAAATGGATTTTCGAAAAGTATTTAGAAACTTTCAAGAAAATGCAACTGGCGGGTGTAAAACCAGACTCAACAACCTTAGCCAGCATTCTGTCCACCTGTCCCAAAAGAGGAGCCTCAGAACAGGGTATGAAAATCCATGAAAGCACAATGAAAGGGGGATTTTGTCACATTTTATTGATGCAGCTGCCCTGATAGGCATGTATGCAAAATGTAGAACTTTATACGGGGCATGGAGCGCTATATAGAAACTTCAGGACAATATTCATACAAAGGCCACATATAAGATGAATGTAAAACGGATAATTGGTTAAAGATCTTTAAATATATATGAATTTTGTAGTTTCTCTAACATTATCTCTGCAAAATTTTAAATCCAATTAGAATGAGAACCAGCAGCAAAATCTAATCAAAGCATAAATCAACAGAATTACATCTCAATAAAAATGTGTGAAATAAAATAAATCAAGTTAAAGAGGCTGTAAAATAGTAGCTGGGAACCACAGATGCAAAAATTTAAATGCAGCAATATCTTGTATGCTTTAGGCTATTTTTTTGCCATTAAGACAACAATGTATGTATTGTTACATGAATTCACTAAAGTTTTACATGTTCTCCCACGTTTTGGAGAAAGAATTATGCCTACGTTTCACAGTCAGGGTTTGCGCACAAAATGCAATTCAGTTTACATACATTGCACAAAACACATAAAGGAAAACTCATATACTCTGTTTGTATTTCGCAATAAACGCAAACTAGTAAATAAATACACAAAAAATTGAAATCCTGAAGGATTTAAAAATAACAAACCCGAAGAACGCAGAAAAGAATAAAAACTGAAACCATAACGCTTTACCCTATTGCAAATCCGATCCCTTGGCATCCATAAAATCATGAAAAACCAAACAAATGAATCTATAAATTCAAATTTTTCACACAAACAATATTTATTTCACAGTTAAAAATGACGGTACCTCTTCTGCCCGAGGGCGGGGGAGTATTGGCCTCGGCCTTATCCTGCCGCATGAAGAATAACGCAGACGGACTACTGTATCTGAGTATGGCTAATGTTGAATGTCCATCAAAATTTACTCGGAACTCTCTCTATCATGCAGCCGAATGAAATTCTTAATTCCTTGATTTAATGGAATCGAGGTGTAGGACAAGGAAAGGGCTAGAAGATTTTCTAGCTAGAAATTTTGAAAATTATATAAACGGCCACTTTTGTTTGAAATTGTTTCGCGTTTATATAAGAGATATAAATGATTCATTGATCATCCTTATTATTGTGCAGAGCCTTCTAAATGTTAATGGTATATTAAAAGTATGTTGAATGAAACCACTTGGAAGAGGATAGTGACTAGGAAGGGTTTTAAAAATATAATGAAATTTATAAATTTTAAATTTTAGTCCGTGTTTTTGGGATGGGGTTGAATGTTTTTCTTAATTTTTGTTGTCATATGTTATTCATCTTAAATTTTAAAATTCTTGTCAATATTTTTAAGATATAGTTATAAAGTTTTAAGCTTGCTCATTATTAAAAAAAATTTATGAGGTCCCATTTCCGCATCTCCACAATATTTTAGAAGTTCCATCTATGAAACCGTGTAAATAAGATAAACTAATTTAATTCTTAAAATGTTAAAAGTTGTGATCATTATATTTTTAAAAAATTGTATTGTTAGAGATTTATAAGTTAAAGATAATTTATTTTTGTGAAATTTTAGATTTTGATGGCATGAGTAATTAGTTATTGTTATTTTTAATTAATCTTAATTTGATTATTAGTGTTATTTAATTAGTATAAATATCTTAAATAATCTATGTAAGAAATGTGAGTTGTCAATTTTGAATTATTTTATTTTATTGTAGAATTATTTTTAAATTATATAATTTTATCTAAATTGTTTACTTTATTTCTAAGAACTATTTTTATTATTTAAGAATTTTTTATAGTTTTAGTTTTTTAATTTATGTTGATTTTGTTTTAGTACGCGATTACACTTCATCCCTTACTATCACTACACCTATGCCTCTTAGGATTAGAAGCTTTGTAGAAATTATCTTTTATAAAATTTAACAATATTGGATATGTGATTTATATTTTGCATTTTTCACACTTTGGCCCATGGTTTATATCCATTTTTTATAATAAAAAAAGTTTAGTGGTTTCTTATAGTTTTGTGCTCATATATTTCACATGAATTAGGGTTAAATATAGTTGAGTTCATACAATGAGTTGTTTTTTCTTATTCTTTCAAAAAAATCTATGATACATGAATATGTTATATTATTAGTGCATTCCATTGTTTTCTTTCTATTAAATTTAAGATTATTTAACATTGTTTTTGAAATTAAAAGTAGCAAATAAAGGGTGTCATCCCTTTAGAACAAGGGCCTACGGGCCAACAACCAAGATAATGAGAAGAGCAGCAAAACAAGGGTGCAAACCCTTAGAACAAGGCCCTATGGGCCATCAACAGCAGAAAAACACCCCAACAAAACAAGGGTGCAGTCCCATTAGAACAAGGCCCTACTGGTCATTAACAGTAGAAACACAACAAAAACACAGTAGAATAACAACCAACACCTGGTCAGAGAAGACCAGGAGTGATAGGACAGCAAGGACCAAGAGCAGTCCAAGCCAACAACAAACATAAATCCCATTCTTGGCACAAAAACCAGTAGCAACTGAATACATAAGATCAATACCCTGCAGCAGCAGGACAGTAATAGATCTTCCATACAAAAGGCCACAAAATGTCTGCAACAGCGGACCTGCAGCAAACCTTCCACTCAAGATAGACCAACCTGAGCCAGACGTATTCTCAACCACAAAGGGGTAAGAATCCACAACACAACCCACAAATAGTGGGTCCCAAGAGATTGCCAGGAACAACCATGCCACAAATCACCTGCAACACAAGAAACGCAACTTCAAGCCCTTCATCACACACCAGCCGAGCCAGGAAGCCAACTCAACCTTCGCCTCTATATTAGTTTTTCATGAGATAATTTCATAAAGAGGACTACAAAAGATTAATAGATCATAAATGATGGTTCAAATATTAGATACTTCTAATGGTGAAATTAGCATCCTCATGTTATTTCTTATTTATTTTTGTATATATGTTGAAAAATGGCACAATCTTGTGCAAATTTGGACCCATTTATCTAGCTTTTATATGTGTGCGTGTGTGTGTGTTAATATCCCTATCTTATCCCTTTCCACACATATTCTCATATATTTGACCTATATATTTGATTATCACATTGTCTAATAGTCAGTATCTACTATGTTCCAATCTAATCTTTATCCTATGTGTAGACAAATCACCAAACGTGAGCCAATTTCTACCAAGACTTGTGGTTGTAGGTTGAGTAGTAGAGAGAAAATCAAGATGCCTCCATGAAGAAATCATTGTGGTGGGAGAAATGTTCGTAGAGATGAGGGTTATGTATCCCTCCAAAGACAAATTCCCGCACTCCAAGAGGAGATTCATAGAGGATTGGATGTTAGAAGAAGATAAGAAAGTGAAAGTGAAGATGAAGATGAAATTGAAGTAGAAGAGAAATTTGAAGAAAAACAAGGTATTATAAGAGACCTTAAACAAGTTAGGTTGTGTGAAATTCACCCCTCGAGCAGTTCAATTTTTTTATTTTCTTAAACAATTACCTCAAATACCAACTTAACTGGTGAAGCATCCTTCATCTAAATTTGAAGTGCTAATATCATAAGTTCTTTATTCATCATTATGATAACTGTAATACCCCTCCGTTTTGCTTCTCGTTTCATATTGTTTTATGCTTTGCTTGGGTTGCAGCTACTTTGATACTAGACACATTTTGTTATGATGTTTTGATTGCTACTCTTGAGCGACAACTATTATTGTGTGATGTGATTATCTGATTTTATTTCACATGCTTTAATGAATTAATGATGTCAGTAGAATTATAATGAGATTATTTATGTGAGTATTGTTTATGACGTTAGTGTCAGTCTTTGATGAGTGTATTAGTGAAGAAGACGGGTTCGCATCACTCGCTTGCGAGCGCCCTGGGAATCCGAGATTTCTTCTTCACGGTGTGAATTATATGCTGGATATATTATGTTGTTTACTTGATTTCAGGTTGCAGGTACATGACATCGACTCCACCTCGTTTCACAGGTTTGAGCGTGTCGATCCAATGGTTAAGTTGAACGGGAGATAGTAGCTTGGTAACATGTGTCAGGTCTACACCCTAGCCTCAGTGTGTCGTCAATCTTGATTATTGAGTCATGTTGTATCTTATTTGATGTTTTGTAATGTTTTAAAAAGTGCTTACTTATTAACTAGTTCTTTTAGAAAATTGCATTGGCTGAAAGAGATGTTTATTTTTATATTGTATTAATGTTATGCTTATTGGTTATATTTAAAATTATTATAGAAATTAAACTTAAATTACTTGATTAATTAAATTTAAATCTCAAGGGATTAAATTTAATTATTAAATAATTGAAAGTAAATTAATTAAAGTTAAATTATTTATTTAATTAAATTTAAATCTCAAGGGATTGGATTTAGATTGTTTGCATTTGTTGGGTTTTGGATTGGATTCATTGGAGGATTGAAGAAAATTCAAGAAATCTTTGCAGGAGGCTTGCATCAGAAATTCATCTCTTCCTATAGCTTCTTGTACCAGGTTTTCCTTTTTGTGTTTTATTGTTTTTGATTGTTTTTTTTTAAATAGTAGTGATTAAAGAATTTGTTTGTTAAATCTGTTTTAGAAAATAAATTTGTTATTAGAAGAAAATAATTAAATAAATTTATAGCCTTTGCTTGTGAAAATTCTTGAGTGAAAATTGTGAAAACTTCACTTGAATTTAAATTATTTGGGGAAATCGATTATGTTGTTATTGAAATCAAATATAGAGATTGAACAATGCATTTAGAATGATTTTTAGAAAATAAAACCCTCTGTTTATTATTAAAAATTGGATTTTAAAATCTGCAGGATAGTTATAATTTTCATGGTAAAATGGTCTGGTTGCGTCGCCTATAACTCCACTTACACAAACTGGGTTGTCAGGAAATTTAAAGGGTTTTTGCATTTTGAAATTTTCTTATCCCTGTCAAACAATCGCAAATACCCAGATCGTAGTTTTTTGAGTTATGCTTTAAACATGAGACTGTTGTTAAGTTATTTTCCCATGGCTGCTCTGAAAATAAAATAATAATAAATTGATATTTATAAATATTAATATTTTATGTATTGTTATTATAATATTAAAGTATTATATTTATTTATATTATTTTAAATAAAATTTGTATATTAAATTAGTGGAATTAAAATTATAAACGTATGGGAAATTATTGTTTATTTTAAAATGGCATGTTAAAGTTTAATTGAAGGAGTTAAATATTTGATTTAAAGAATGCATAATTTAAAATTTAATTATGGAATTTAAATTCATGTGTAAAAGGTCCAATTATTAATTTGATTTAATTGGAAAAATATATAGATGATATTGGGTTATAGTCCAATTATTGATCTTATTTTAACACAATAAGTTATGGAAAAGACCAAATGTTAATTTGATTAATTTTATAATGATTTAATTTGCAAGGGCAATTGGTTATTTAATTTAAAGCGAAATGTTTTGAGTTATAGTTGAAAATACTTATTTTGTTAAGAGCAAATAGAAAATAAAATATTAGTGTAATTTCTCTTCTATTTGAAAAGATGAATTCTTAATTTAGTTTTATCGATATAATGAATTACGTAATGAAAAGAGACCATCCAAACAAGACCACAATGACCTGTCTCTTATTGTGTAAGGTAATTAGATTTGGGTATACCCTGCCACGCAACCCTAAAGGAAGTTTCAATTCACTAAACAAGCGTACTAATTTTTATTTTTTTTAAAGTGAATTAAACCCACATGTTCAACTATGATTGACAACATCCCCTAGGGTTACATAACTGAGATTACTTAAATCCCCATTAACATACATCATCTAAATTACATTGCAAATAAATAACTCAAGTAATAACATTCAATTAACATAAGAAGATACAAGATAAGAATAGAGCATCCATTACATAAATCATTATCAGATTACAATCCTCATTCCCAGAATGAGTCAAAATACATAAGAGTCACAATTTACATAAATCCACCTCATCATTACAAGAGGGGTATAATCAACATCATTACAATTTGAATACAAAGTACAAGAAATAATAACAAGATCCGCGAGCTATCCATCTGAATGTCTCGCCACCAAGTACTGAAGATCAAGGGGGACCCAATGGTTTTGGTGCATGTTCCACCCAACCTAGTGGTACCCGAAGGCCCACCCCCCATGCTAGGAGATAGTAAGAAAGTAACATGGACGAGAAACCTACTACCTCAAACCAAAGGTAGACTCATACTAATACAAACTGACTCAACCACACATATGCACAATATAAGTCTAACTCTAATCATGGTTACATTGCTTCCAAACATATTATAATCAAGTGTGTTAAAGAAACCATACGCACAACATAACACAGTGTTATCCTAGATAGAGTGTCATCGCAAGGTTTGTCATGAGATCTCCTCTGGGCATTCTTCATAGGCTCCGATAATCCTAGTGGCCTCAACCGAATCCTGACACTCATACTCACTCAAGCGGAATCAACTACCTTTCATAAGGACAAGCTAGTTGATCTTGCCATTCCAGGCCTTCTCACTCACCCTGACTTAAGATATCTGCATCAAAAATACGGAGCTGATGGTATCCCGACTTAAGATCAATCTTCAAAAAGATGGTAGCACCCTTGTCTTGGTCAAACAAGTCATCAATTCAGGGAAGTGGATAACAATTCTTGATCGTTACCTTGTTCAACTGTCGGTAATCAATGCACAACCGAAGTGAACCATCCTTCTTCTTCACGAAGATGACAGGTGCTTCCCATGGAGAAACACTAGGATGAATGAATCCCTTCTCCAGCAACTCCTCCAACTACAAGCGAAGCTCTTTCAGCTTCTGAGTGGTCATACGGTAAGGAGCTCGTGAAATAGGCTCTGATCCAGGTATTAAGTCGACCTTAAAATCTATATCTCTCCTCGATGGCATACCTGGAATGTCATCTGGAAAGACATCAGAGAACTCTTGAAGTACGGGATGACTACCCAGAGATACCTTCTCCTCTACGTCTTCTAATCCCAAGTCGTCAACTGAAATAGCAAACAACTGACATCCTTGTCGAACACATCTCCTCAACTGCATAGCTGAAATAATCCTCAAGGATATCAGTCTTTGAACTCCTATAATCTCAACCTCACCCCCAAATGCATTAACGCATCGAATCAACTTCCGTCGACAATCAATAACTGCTCGGTGAGCCTCAAGCCAATCCATACCTATGACAACATCATAGGATCCCAAAGGTATGACCCGAAGATCTAAGGTGGTACGAAGTGGTCCACTCTCCAACCTACAGTTAGGCACTACGGAATGTGATGCAACTTTCGCACCTGACGCTAACTCAACCTACCACCTATCGTCTTGCCTTACGGCTCCCAGTCTGCAACGTGACACTATAGATGAAGAAATAAAGGAGTTGAATGCTCCTGAATCAAATAGGATAGTAACCGGGTTACCAAATATCATACCATGAGTCTCAACTACGGTACCCTGGTGCTCTGCCTGACGGTTATCAACCGCTGCAAATACACGGTGACCTCTGCCTGCATCTCCCACTGTCGGCTCTGACGCCACTGGTCTCTGAGTGAATCCTGACGTGCTCTTATTTGGACACATCCTAGCAATATGGCCCTGCTAACTACAAGAGAAACAACCTGTTCCTCTACTATGACCTCTGTCTCTTGTTGGTGCACTTGACTGTTGTGCACTGCCTCTAAAGGTAGACTGAAAGCTCTGAGTGGGTTGCTCAGAATTAAAACGCTTCATGCATCTCCAGTTCTTGTTACCCTGTCCCTGCTGAAAACCCTTTGATTTCCCTTGGGAAGATTGTTGATGACTGCCCTGTGCTGATACCTGCTGAGTCTTAGGAGGCACCACTCCCTGTGACTGACCACCTCGAACACTAGACCCAGCTCCTGTACCACTACCAATAACAACTCCTGCCTGACCTCCCAGTGCCATAGTCAGGTTCTCCTCCACAAGCCGTGCCTTCTCCACAACTACCTCCATAGACTTGGGTTCAAAAACCCGCACTCCTCCACTGATACGAGCATTTAAGCCCCTAATGAAATGCTGCACTAGCATCCCCTCATCATCTCCTATCCCAACGAACTGTTTAAGTTCGTAGAATCGCCTCTCGTACTGGTCTACAGTCAAGGCCAACTGTTGTAAGGCATGGAACTCATCGCCTCTATGCTGGCGCCAATGATCAGAGAGAAAACGGGCTCTGAACCGCTCAAGAAAGATCTCCCAAGACACAGTACTCATATCAATGTGAAGCTTCTGCTCCTCTATGTTCCACCAAGTGGCTGCAAAACCTCGGAGGTGAATAATAGCGCACCGCGCTTTAGTATTACTATCATAGGGCTGCATGGAGAAGCATCGATCAAGGCCTATCAGCCAAGTCTCAGCCTCTAAACCTGTACCTACTCCATCAAATAGTGGTGGTTGTGACCGAATCAGATCTCTCATATGAGAAGATGCTAACCTCTCTGACTGTGCTGGAGCTGCTCTCACCCTAGGATTAACCTTTGCATCTACTCGCTTCGGACCTAGAAGTGCCAAAGTGTCTTCCAAAGCTTTCCATACAGGTTCGACTCCTAGAGGATCCTAATTTCCACCGCCCCCTGGGCCATTCTGTGAGGCCTGATGTTCCTCTTGATCTGGTATGAGTGTAACATGCGGCGGAGAGTCATGTTGACTCCCTTTAGGTACGTCTACCCGACCACATCCACATCCTCTCCCTCGTCCGCGTTTAGGAGGCATACTCCTACATAGACACAAAAGGGATATTAGACAAGGTACACTTGAAAACCTACGCAACTAAGCTTAATGGGTACAACATACTCCCAAAGTGCCCAGTGTTTAAACCTAGGCTCTGATACCATGTGTAATGCCCTGCCATGCAACCCTAGAGGAAGTTTCAATTCACTAAACAAGCGTACTAATTTTATTTTTAAAAGAAGTGAATTAAACCCACATGTTCAACTATGATTGACAACATCCCCTAGGGTTACATAACTGAGATTACTTAAATCCCCATAAACATACATCATCTAAATTACATTGCAAATAAATAACTCAAGTAATAACATTCAATTAACATAAGAAGATACAAGATAAGAATAGAGAATCCATTACATAAATCATTATCAGATTACAATCCTCATTCCCAGAATGAATCAAAATACATAAGAGTCATAATTTACATAAATCCACCTCATCATTACAAGAGGGGTATAATCAACATCATTACAACTTGAATACAAAGTACAAGAAATAATAACAAGATCCGTGAGCTGTCCATCTAGATGTCTCGCCACCAAGTACTGAAGATCAAGGGGGACCCAATGGTTTTGGTGCATGTTCCACCCAACCTAGTGGTACCCAAAGGCCCACCCCCAATGCTAGGAGATAGTAACAAAGTAACATGGACGAGAAACCTACTACCTCAAACCAAAGGCAGACTCATACTAATACAAACTGACTCAACCACACATATGCACAATATAAGTCTAACTCTAATCATGGTTACATTGCTTCCAAACATATTATAATCAAGTGTGCTAAAGAAACCATACGCACAACATAACACAGTGTTATCCTAGACAGAGTGTCATTGCAAGGTTTGTCATGAGATCTCCTCTGGGCATTCTTCATAGGCTCCGGTAATCCTGGTGGCCTCAGCCGAATCCCAACACTCATACTCACTCAAGCGGAATCAACTACCTCTCATAAGGACAAGCTAGTTGATCTTGCCATTCCAGGCCTTCTCACTCACCCCAAATCTAAACAAACCCTTATGTTTATGAGTGAGGTTAATTTATCTTGGTTAATGTGAACTACATCCTAGTCATCTAAGTACATTATTTTAATTATCACTTATTAAAAATACTTTTGAAGGTTACCCGGTTTACCTCTTTGGGCTCCGACCCCTAACAAAAGCCACTCTTCTAATGGATAACACACTACACAATCTAAACTCCAAGGGTTACTCAAGTGTTACCAACTAAAACAACGTACTCTCTCCTATCTTAGGAAACAACCACATAGAAATCCACTCCAACATTAGGAGGAACTAAACACTTGTAACACTACCCAAGGGAAAAAATCAAACAATAGCTTAACAAGGGTATGACCCACATCTACTGGAAGACTTTACAATCTAAAACTCAAACATCCATTCTCAAAGTAATCATTAAAAGAGAAATCAATATAATCATGCATTGGCAATGAAAATTACTATATTTGGTTATCCTAAAACTATGTTCCTATCTAATGCTTTTCACAGAAATTAGAATAATACCATTCAAAGTTTTAGTACGAATTTAATAACCCCCCCTTTATCAAAACAAATATCTTTTCCTATCAATTTGACCAAGCATATTATTTGTTTCCATTTTAAATTACCATCAACAAAATACTTTGCAAGCACTCAAAGTCCAAAATACAATATAAGGAAACATAAACATATTCTAACATGATTCCACCTTAATCATTGATTATAAAATACTTTTGCTCTATCTTATAAATAGTCTAAAAGTTTAATCGATTATCTCATGATAAATCAATATTTTAACCACCCATTTCCATTTACAATTACACACATTAAATATTAAATACCTTAATATATAATATATAATTACATACAGAATATATATTAAATATTATATACATTACTATATAATATTAAAATACATATAATATATATAACTTAAATATTATATATACATATTTAAATGTATTATAATAAAATAATACACAAAAAAAAAATCAATTAATAAAAAAAATCAAAAAACAAAATAGAATAAAATAAAAAGAAAAACGAATTAAAAAAAATAGAAATAACAAAAAAAAATAAAAATAAAACCTTGCAAGGCCGGACGGTACCTCGTCTGACGGACGGTACCTCGTACCCCTGCGCAGTGCCTGCACATAGCCTGCGCCGACTGTACTACGTACAACGACCGGCTACAGTGCCAAGGGAGGTCGCAGTCACACGGGATAGTGCGTCCCCCCAAGCGGTGGGCGCACTGCCTAGTGGGTATTGTGTACCCCCAGGGCCGACAATGGGCGGTGGGGTCATGGCCACCGCTCACTGTGCATAAACTTTAAAATAATTTTTTTTGAAAAATAAAACCCATGACAATTAAACAAAGCATGGTAACCCCTGTGCGAAAAACGCACGACCATGCGATTTAAACCGCGGCCAAATAAATTTAATACTTCTCCAATGGTATTAAAAAACTCAAAATATATTTATAAATGTATATTGCATGTATATATATTTGAAAATATAATACATGTAATATATATTTGTATATATATTTACACAATAAAATTTACAAGTAGGATAGGGAAGAAAATTTAAAATAACTAGAAATAAAATCTGATAACAAAATTTTCAGAATCTCTTCCCCCATTTTAGAGATTTAAATTTGAATTCCTTAAAACCCTTTTTTTCATGTTTCCAATAATTTAAACAAAAGAAAATAAATAAAAAGTTCTTGAGCTTTTCAACAGAATTTTCTAAGGAGGGTTTGTGTTTTGAAATACAAATCTGAAACCTAAATGTTGAAGTTCAACCTAGGGTTTCAAATAAATTACCCATTTGCAATTTCTTATCATTAAGAAAATAGATTAAACTAAGAACAATAAATCAAAGAATTAAAAGAAAACTTGGTTATTTTGAAGCCACATGAAATAGCCAAGATTCTTGATGCAGAGTTTCCCTTAAGATCCTCACAACTTCTTTTCAACAATGCAATGAATTTCTAGCTAGCTTTGATCCAATAGCTCCACCTTCTTCACATAATTTTCTCTCCTTTCAATTTAATTCTACCAACAGAAAATATTTCCAAAATCTTTCATGTGCAAACTTTCTCCAAAAATTTCATGCCTGTGAAAAAAGAAAGAAGCAGAAATCCCCAAACTTTTCTGCCCTAATCTTATAAAACATCATTTCCTCATAACTCCAAAATAACCTAATGCAACCCTAATTCACATTCAATGCAAAAATTGAATTTAGATATTAATTTCATTTCCCCTTTTTAGAAGGCCCTAATTTTGACTTTAAAGTAAAATTTCAATTTCTTATAAATCCCCTTTTGATTTAATTTAATTTAACAATCAAATATACTTAATTATTATTAAATTATCTAATAACTAAATCCAATCCCTTGAGATTTAAATTTAATTGAATAAATAATTTAACTTTAATTAATTTACTTTCAATTATTTAATAATTAAATTTAATCCCTTGAGATTTAAATTTAATTAATTAGGTAATTTAAGTTTAATTTCAATAATAATTTTAAATATGACCAATAAGCATAACATTAATACAATATAAAAATAAACATCTCTTTCAGCCAATGCAATTTTCTAAAAGAACTATTTAATAAGTAAGCACTTTTCAAAACATTACAAAACATCAAATAAGATACAACATGACTCAATAATCAAGATTGACGACACACTAAGGCTAGGGTGTAGACCTGACACATGTTACCAAGCTACTATCTCCCGTTCAATTTAACCATTGGATCGACACGCTCAAACTTGTGAAACCAGGTGGAGTCGATGTCATGTACCTGCAACCTGAAATCAAGTAAACAACATAATATATCCAACATATAATTCACACCGTGAAGAAGAAATCTCGGATTCGCAGGGCGCTCGCAAGCGAGTGATGCGAACCCGTCTTCTTCACCAAGACACTCATCAAAGACTGACACTAATGTCATAAACAATACTCACATAAATAATCTCATTATAATTCTACTGACATCATTAATTCATTAAAGCATGTGAAATAAAATCAGATAATCACATCACACAATAATAGTTGTCGCTCAAGAGTAGCGATCAAAACATCATAACAAAATGTGTCTAGTAACAAAGTAGCTGCAACCCAAGCAAAGCATAAAACAACATGAAACGAGAAGCAAAATGGAGGGGTATTACATCCTCCCCCCCAAAGACCAGGCTTACTCCTGGAAGCCTACAAACAAGTAGGGATATAACTCCCTCATCCTAACCGCATCCTCCCAAGTGGATGAAGCATCATCCCTGGGATCCCACTGAACTCGAACCTGATCAATATCTCACCCTCGAAGAGCGAGCATTCTGCGCTCCATTACGGCCACGGGCTCCAAAGCCAGCTGCCCGTCCTCTACCTGTAAAGAATTCCAATCAAGGACGTGAGTAACATCTAGATGATAAGGCCGAAGAACTGAAACATGGAAAACGTCATGAATACGTGCAAGACTGGGTGGCAGATCAAGACGGTAAGCAACTGGACCAATCTTTTCAAGTATCTCGAAAGGTCTGACAAAGCGAGGCGCCAACTTAGAACCCTTTCCATAACGGATTGAACTCTTTCGCGGACACACCCGCAAGAACACTCTGTCGTCTATAGAAAATTGATGATCCACTCTATGCGCATCCGCATACTTCTTCTGCTTATCCTGTGCTGCTACTAGGTGCTCTTTAATCTGATCCACCTACTGCTCCATATCCTGCAACATCTTTGGTCTTAATAGCACTCTGTCCTCTAATCGATCCCAACTCAGAGGTGTACGACAAGGACGCCCATACAAAGCCTGGAAAGGTGCCATGCCAATGGAACTCTGGTAACTATTGTTATAAGAAAACTCCACTAGATAGAGATAATCCTCTCATCGTGTTTGCTGGTCCATAACATACATGCGTAACATATCTTCGAGGATTTGATTAACCCTCTTAGTCTGTCCATCTATCTCTGGGTGATACGCTGAACTGAAGTTCAACTGTGTCCCCATAGCATGCTGTAATGACGTCCAAAGAGCTGAAGTAAACACTGGATCCTTGTCAGAAATAATCCGACGTGGAATACCGTGCAACCTCACAATATCCTCCATGAACACTCTAGCAACTGATGACGCATTATAGGTAGAGCACATAGGCGAGAAGTGTGCTACCTTCGTCAACCTATCGACCGTAACCATAATAGCATCATGTCATCACGAGGAGTTGGGTAAACCAACAATGAAGTCCAATGATATAGTATCCCACTTCCACTCAGGTATAAGGTGTCATTGAAGAAGACCTGCTGGGTGATGATGTTCAGCCTTCACTCGCTGACACTCCAAACATCTAGCAACAAAATCTGCAATATCACGTTTCATTCCTGGCCAGAAATACAACTGGTGCAAATCTATGTTCATCTTCTTCACCCCAGGATGGGCTGAATACGATGCATGATGTGCCTCTATCAAAACCAAAGTGCGAAGGCCACCTGCTAAAGGAACGTAAAGATGCTCAGAATGTCTAAGTAGCCCATCTGACTCTAGTGAATAACCTATGAACCTGCCCTCAAGAGTCCTGCCTGCCTCAATCTCTGCTCTCACATCCTGATACCAACTGTTTGCTGGAAGAGTAGCAAGAATCTAACTCCGTAAGTCTACCATAAGAGTCATCTCGGATAATACATGCCTACGCCTACTGAGTGCATTAGCTACAATGTTCTCTTTCCCCTGAATGTATTTCACCTCGAAGTCATACTCACAAAGGAACTCCATCCAATGCCTCTGTCTAGCGTTAAGGTTCGACTGAGTGAAAATGTACTGCAGACTCCTGTGATCACTATGCAGCTCAAATCTATGTCCGAGTAAAAATTGTCTCCATCTGGTCAATGCATGGACTACTGCCGCTAACTCAAGATCATGTGTGGGATAATTCAGTTCATGATCTTTAAGCTTCCGTGACTCATAAGCTATCACTCGACCCTCTTGCATCAAGACTGCTCCTAAGCCCTTTAAGGATGCATCTGTACAAACCATAAAATCTCCTGTGGGATCAGGTATCACTAAAATCGATGCATTGGTCAACTTACCCTTAAGAACCTGAAAAGTTGACTCACACTTCTCTATCCAATCAAACCTCTTCCCTTTCCTCTGAAGAGAAGTGATAGGATGACCTACTCTAGAGAAATTCTGAACAAACCTCTTGTAGTATCTTGCAAGTCCCATAAAACTACGAATCTCTACCACATTCGTGGGCACAGGCCAATCCAGAATAGCTTGGATCTTTGAAGGATCCATAGACACTCCCTCTCCTGAGATCACATGACCAAGATACATGATCTCAGACTTGAAGAACTCACATTTCGACAAGTTGGCATAAAGTTGGTTCTCTCGTAAACACTGAAGTACCTGTCGCAAATGCTCCTCATGTTCCTCTACTGTCCTGGAATATATCAGTATGTCATCAAGAAACACAAGAATGAACCTATCAAGGTAAGTGCGGAATACTCCATTCATCAAACTCATAAACACAGATGGCGCATTTGTCAACCCGAATGGTACCACCGTGAACTCGTAGTGACCATACCGCATTTGAAACGCCATCTTATGGATATCTGCGTAAAAAATATGGAGCTGACGGTATCCCAACTTAAGATCAATCTTTGAAAAGATGGTAGCACCCTTGACTTGGTCAAACAAGTCATCAATTCTAGGAAGTGGATAACAATTCTTGATCATTACCTTGTTCAACTGTCTGTAATCAATGCACAACCGAAGTGAACCATCCTTCTTCTTCACAAAGATGACAGGTGCTCCCGATGGAGAAACACTAGGATGAATGAATCCCTTCTCCAACAACTCCTCCAACTGCAAGTGAAGCTCTTTCAGCTCCTGAGTGGTCATACAGTAAGGAGCTCGTGAAATAGGCTCCGATCCAGGTATTAAGTCGACCTTAAAATCTATATCTCTCCTCGATGGCATACTTGGAATGTCATCTAGAAAGACATCAGAGAACTCCTGAAGTACGGGATGACTACCCAAAGATACCTTCTCCTCTACGTCTTCTAATCCCAAGTTGTCAACTGAAACAACAAACAACTGACATCCTTGCCGAACACATCTCCTCAACTGCATAGCTGAAATAATCCTCAAGGATATCGGTCTCTGAACTCCTATAATCTCAACCTCACCCCCAGATGCATTAACGCATCGAATCAACTTCCGTCGACAATCAATAACTGCTCGGTGAGCCTCAAGCCAATCCATACCTATGACAACATCATAGGATCCCAAAGGTATGACCCGAAGATCTAAGGTGGTATGCAGTGGTCCACTCTCCAACCTACAGTCAGGCACTACGAAATTCGATGCAACTTTCGCACCTGACGCTAACTCAACCTGGCACCTATCGTCTTGCCTTACGGCTCCCAGTCTGCAACGTGACACTATAGATGAAGAAATAAAGGAGTCCGATGCTCCTGATTCAAATAGGATAGTAACTGAGTTACCAAATATCATACCATGAGTGTTAATTTAGTGGTATTAGAGCCTAGGTTTAAACACTGGGTTCTCTGAGTGCAATTGTGCCCACTATGTTGTTCTTGTGATTTGTTAGTGGAGTGTTAAGTAATCACGTGTTCATGGCTTTTACTTTAGCATGATATACTCTGTGAAAGAGAGTAGTGTGTTAGTAACCTGATATAAGGTTATGGTTGGAAAGTAAGATACGTATTCCATGAGTTATGGAATTGGATGTTCCTATGGGATTATGTATGTAGTTGTTTTCCCTTGTAAATGTAAGAAACCAGTAACTGTATCTTGTCTAAATATTGCGGAATCCCGTACCTGCTTTGTGTGTCCATGTGATGGTGATATTTGGTACTCATCCATGGGGAAAAGTCACATTTGGGTGTGGATTTTACTATACCTTTATGTGTGTTTGCATGGTTGTTACCTGATTGAGGACCAACCCAGTTGTGGTTGAAACCTATATATAGGAGTAACCAAAAGTAGCTCATTTTCTTTTGGTTCTTTAGATCCTCAATCCGTGAAGGGATAGTAGCAGCCACAAATTTTCTTGGGTGGAGTGTCTAGCGTACGCATATTGCGACGTAGAGCGTCTTAACTCAACCAATCCTGAGGAAACGTACCCACTACTTTCCCTTATGATGGATCAGGATACTTGATCTATATGTGTTAGTCTTATCCCCTCAGTTTTGAGTATAGCAGCATGGTTGTTAGTTATGCCTGGACGTTTGTAGAGGCAATGACCTAGTAGAGTGGCGATGTCTTTTTTAGTCATGGATACACTTTAGTCATGTGGATAGCGTGCCCATTCCGCATCACATGAGGGTATTTATCATTCTTGTTGGACGTTGTTTCCTCCTTCCTCATTTGGTGGCTAGTATCTAGTCACATAGTTGCTGTATAGTGGAATTAAAGATTGTGAACTTTCTTTCGGTTATTGATGATCCTTTTTAGTTGATTGTGAGGGTTGACACTTTGTTTATATTTGATTGTGAAGGTTTAGCCACAATTTGTGATCTTATTTTCTTATAACCCTAGTGGTTATGAATTTGATTCAGTGTTGAAATTATGCGTATTTATTTTTTTATTGTTGAAATGGAACTTTAATTTGATCTTCTTTATGAACTTGGTGGCTAAGCTAGTTATTTTTGTTGTTTTCAATGTCGGCTCTGTGTTGTATTGTGAATTGTTATGTTTTATGCTATGTTTGGCTGCAGTTACTTTCAATTCATAAAAAATAGGTTATGTTTGGTTAACCTTATTCCCTCAGTTTTGAGTATTTCATATTGATGATCCTTTTCAGTTGATTGTGAGGGTCGACACTTTGTTTATATTTGATTGTGAAGGTTTAGCCACAATTTGTGATCTTATTTTCTTATAACTCTAGTGGTTATGAATTTGATTCGGTATTGAAATTATGCATATTTATTTCTTTATTGTTGAAATGGAACTTTAATTTGATCTTCTTTATGAACTTGGTGGCTAAGCTAGTTATCTTTGTTGTTTTCAATGTCGGCTATGTATCGTATTGTGATTCCTCTCCAAGGTTGTTTGAGGAAAACTTGGTGAGTGTGTACGAGGAAGTAGATGCAGGAAACGTTGAGAATGGGGGTATGTGAGGCTGGACGCAGCTAGAACCCCCTACTCACCTTTGTGGGATGACTATCTCTTGGAGGCTGATCACCTTACACAATAAGAGACAGGTCATTGTGGTTTTGTTGGATGGTCTCACTTTATGTATAACCTAACACTATCAAGCCACTGGTTTGATGTTAGATTCAATTGAGATGGTTTATGTTCTTGATTCATGGACTCTTCTATCATGGATTGGTATGCTGCTTTCTGGTGTCCAAGTGGACCCTTGTGTAGTCTTGTGATGATTGTTGGTGTTGTGTATTGGTACATATGTGTATTGTGTATGATAATCCATAGTTTTGTGTTTTGGAGAATTGGTTGATGGTTGTTTCACTATGTTGTCTTGGTTAGATTTATAGTATTCTTGGCTGAGTTGTTTATGACACGGGCTGTCGTTGTTTATGTGTTGAGGTATGGAGTGGTTCAGTTCAGAACCCTTGGTTACGTGTGATTGTATGGAGTTTGCTCTTGGGTTTGTGCAAGCTTCCAGGAGTAAGCCTAATATTTGGGGGGGGGAAATGTAATACCCCTCCATTTTGCTTCTTGTTTGGTTTGCGTTATGTGATGTTTGGTTGCAGTTGCTTTGATACTGGATACATTTTGTTATAATATTTTGATCGCTATTATTGAGTGACAACTATTATTGTGGGATGTGGTTATCTGATTATTGTTTTACATGCATTCTAGATTAATGATGTAGAGTTAACATGAGATGTTAAAATGAGATTATTGGATTATGAAGGAAGTGTCAGTTTCGATGAGTGTATTGGTGAAGAGGATGGTTTTGCATCACTCGCTTGTGAGTGCCCTACGAATCCGTAATTTCTTCTTCACAGTGTGTGTTATATGTTGGATATATTGTATGATGTCGTTTACTTTTTTTTTCAGGATTGCAGGTACATGGCATCAACTCCATCTGGTTTCACAGGTTTGAGCATGTCGATCCAACGACTAAGTTGAACGGGAGATAGTAGCTAGGTAACATGTGTCAAGTTTACACCCTAGCCTTAGTGTGTCATCAGTCGTGTGTGTCGAGTCATTGTCTGTCTTGTTTTAATGTTATTTAATTCTGAAGGATTATTGATTTGAAAATAGATATTTAGAATAATTGCATTTAAATCATGTTGATGGTTATTTAATTTAAATAATGCAATGTGGATAAAAGTTTATATTTAAATTAATTAATTATATTTAGTTTATTTAATTAATTAAATTTGATCCAAGGGGTTGAATTTAGTTATTAAATAATTAAATTAATTAATTAAACGTGATACAAGAAAATGAAAGGAAATAAAAGAATTAAAATTAATTTTGGAATTGAATTTCAATGTGTGGGAATTAAATTAGAAATTGTAATTAAATGTTTATTTGGGAAATTAGTTGCAACTTTGGAAATTAATTTATTAATTGAAATTGCATTTGAATTGAAAGTGGGTTTTCGAAAAGTGAAATTGAAATATCTAATTTGCATGTAATGTGAATTAGGGTTGTAAATATTGAAATTGAAATTGAAATATCTAATTTGCATGTAATGTGAATCAAGGTTGTATTAGGTATTTTTGATTTATAAAGAATACATGTTTTAATTTTAGACAGAAAGTTTTTCAGAAAAATACATTTTTATAGCAGAGAAGAAATTTTGGAAAATTGCACTAGAAGGGTTTGAAGAAAGTTTTGATTGTAGAATTGATTGAAGGAAAGATTGTTTGCATTTGTTGGGTTTTGGATTGGATTCATTGGAAAATTGAAGAAAATTCAGGAAATCTTTGGAGGAGGCTTGCATCATAAATTTATCTCTTCCTGTAGCTTCTTGTACCAGGTTTTCCTCTTTGTGTTTTATTGTTTTTGATTGTTTTTTTTTTAAATAGTAGTGATTAAAGATTTGTTTGTTAAATCTGTTTTAGAAAACAAATTTGATATTAGAAGAAAAGAATTAAATAAATTTACAGCCTTTGCTTGTGAAAATTTTGAAAACCTTAGTTGAATTTAAATTATTTGGAGAAATCGATTATGTTGTTATTGAAATCAAACATAGAGATTGAACAATGCATTTAGAATGATTTTAGAAAATAAAACCCTCTGTTTATTATTAAAAATCGGATTTTAAAATTTGCAAGATAGTTATAATTTTCATGGTAAAATGGTCTGGTTGCGTTGCCTATAACTCCATTTTCAAAAACTAGGTTGTCAAGAAATTTAAAGGGTTTTTGCATTTTGAAATTTTCTTATCCCTGTCAAAAAATCACAAATACCCAGATCGTATTTTTTGAGTTATGCTTGAAACATGAGACTGCTATTAAGTTATTTTCCCATGTCTGCTTTGAAAATAAAATAATAATAGATTAATATTTATAAATATTAATATTTTATGTATTGTTATTATAATATTAAAATATTATTTAATAATATTTTATATTATAATTTATAATATTAAAGTATTATATTTATTTATATTATTTTAAATAAAATTTGTATATTAGAATAATGGAATTAAAATTATAAACGTATGAGAAATTATTGTTTATTTTAAAAATGACATGTTAAAGTTTAATTGAAAGAATTAAATATTTGATTTAAAGAATGCATAATTTAAAATTTAATTATGGAATTTAGATTCATGTGTAAAAGGTCCTATTATTAATTTGATTTAATTGAAAAAATATATATATGATATTGGATTATAGTCCAAATATTGATCTTATTTTAACACAATAAACTATGGAAGAGACCAAATGTTAATTTGATTTATTTTATAATGATTTAATTTGCAAGGGCAATTGGTTATTTAATTTAAAGTGAAATGTTTTGAGTTATAGTTGAAAATACTTATTTTGTTAAGAGCAATTAGAGAATAAAATATTAGTGTAATTTTTCTCCTATCTGAAAAGATGAATTCTTAATTCAGTTTTACCGATATAATAAATTACGTAATGAAATGAGAAATGGATTTAGAGTATCCAAATGTAATTTTTTCTATTGCCTTCAATGATTATGTCTTTCGTGTTTATGTTTTGAGAATGGGTTGAATATTTGTTAGCTTATAAGTCTTCCAGATGGTCTATTGTTTGTGAGGGTTGTCGTTGTGATGTCAACCTATTGTGAATTCTCTTGGTAGTGCATGAGATCGTGTTGTTTTAAAGTAGATTCAGGAATTGATTATTATGAAGAGACAATTAATTATTTTAATTTAATCATTTTCTATTTGAACAATTTATTTGTTGAGAATGTATATTTTATTGTTTGAATAAATGGATGTATGTAATAAGAGTTTGGAAAGGGAAACTTTTAGATGAGATTAACATAGGGTGTTGTTGGAAAACTAGAAGAAATATAAGGTTTGGGTTAGGAAATTGAAAAGAATTATTATAAAAGATTTATGTTAATTTTAAAGGAAAACAATGGATTCGACTTAAATTATTTGAACTAGTCTATCTTTTATTATAAAAGCACTTATTTAATTTTTTTTAATTAATTTTGAAAGGGCAATAGTTATTATGTTTTATTTCCATAGAGCAAATTAATCGTTGTGATTGGAATATTAAAGAATCTATATAATTGAGTTTAGTAATATATATGTTTGGTGTATATATAATATGGAGCATATAAAAATATGTTAAGGGTAAATTCATTATCGAATTTCATTTTAATAAGATGTATGCAATATAATATTGAATAGAGATTTAAAATGGATTGATTAGTGTATATGGGTAAATGGGTAGAGAAACGATATTTTATTATATTAAAGTGATTGCATGTTCTAAATAGGAAATTGAATGAAATGTAAGATTTGGTTAGGAAATGGAAAGAGTTTACTTGCATGGATTTGTGTCGATTTAAAAGTAAATTAAGAAGTTGTTTTATTGATGAGGCAATCAATTATGTTATTTATTAATTTCTATTTAGATTAATTGAATCATTGTGATTGGATTATGAAAGAGATATGGATTTAGTATATCCAAAAGTAGTATCTTCCTCATGATTATCTTAAAGGATTTAATTCTCTGTATTCAGTAAAGGGAAGTAAGTTTAATTGTTTTAGATTTCCAATAATGAAAAGGAAATAGGGGTTATGATTATTTTAGATGATTTAGTTATCGTGTCTTTGACTTTGTCAACACTACCTATTGAATGAGTATGGATTTAGGAAATCCAAATATTAGATTTGATTGATGACTTGAATGCTTTTGTTGCAATGTCGTCAAGTTGCATTGTTGGTTTTGGGAATTAGTGTTAGTCCTAAATTATAAGTCTTCCAGAAGAACTTAGATGATAAGGGTTGTTGAATATTTATGTCATCCAATTGTTTTCCCTTGGGTAGTGCATGGCGTCTTTTCAGTTTTACCCATGAACGGGGATGTTTTGTACCTCCTATGAAAGGAGTGGACTATGTGTTGTTGCCTCCAAGATGTTTGGAGTGAGTTCTTTTATTTGTTTCCTCCTGTGAAAAGAGTGGACTATGTGTTGTTGTCTCCAAGATGTTTGGAGTGAGTTCTTTTATTTGTTTTCTCTTGTGAAAGGAGTGGACTATGTGTTGTTGCCTCCAAGATGTTTGAAGTGATTTCTTTTATTTGTTTCCTCCTTGTGTTGGAGTGGTTACGATGCCTTGTTGGTATGCACTTGTGTCTCCCTTGGTGGATTGTTTGGGTGTGTGTTGTCGAATAGAAGAGTGGTTTTTGATAGGGGCCGGAGCCCAAAGTGGTAAATCGGGTAACCTTCAGAAGTGAGTTAATCAAGTGATAATTAAATTAATCTACTCAGATGATTAAGATGCAGTTCACACTAATCAAGATAATTTAATCCTCACTCATAGACACAAGGGCTTGTTTAGACTTGCGATGAGTAAGAAGGCCTGGAATGGCAAGATCAACTATCTTGTCCTTACAAGAAGTAGTTGATTCTACATGAGTGAGTATGAGTGCCAGGATTCGATTGAGGCCACCAGGATTACTGGAGCCTATGAAGGATGCCCATAGGAGATCTCATGACAAACTTTGTGATGACACTCTATCTAGGACAATTGTTGTTAATTGTTTTATATGTATGGTTCTATGAACATACTTGATCTACTTTATGTTTGGAAGCAATGTGACTTATGTCAGTGATGTTGGAGTCGTACTTAATTTGTACTTGTATGGTAATTGATTTGTACTTATTATGACATTTGTTTGGTTATGTCAATATGAGTCTGCCTTTGGTTAATGGTTGTAGATCTTTGTCCATGTTACTTTGTTACTATCTCCTAACATGGGGGGTGGGCCTTTGGGTACCACATTGGTTGGGTGGAACATGCACCAAAACCATTGGGTCCCCATCTATCTTCAGTACTTGGTGGCAAGACATCCAGATGGACAGCTCGCGGTTCTTGTTGTAATTCCTTGCATTGTAATATTTTAACTTGTATAAGTTATTTTATCCCTCTTATGTTTATGAGGTGGAATTCTGTAATTGTAACCTTATATACTATTGCCTCATTCAGAGAATGAGCGATGTAACTATTAGATAATGATTATGAGATTGTATCTTGGTTGATTATCTTATTAGGTTATGTGGTATTCTTATGATGTATGATGTTTATTTCATAAAGTTCATAATGCTATGGTTATATGTAATATGTATGTGTGGGTTTAAGTAATCCTAATCTTGTAGCCTTAGAGGTTGTTGTTAATTATTAAGTGAATGTGTATGTTAAATGCACTTTATAAAAAAAAAATTGGTTTGCTTAAGACATTAATTGCAACTTCTTATATGCTTACACTCAGAAGTGTTAAGCTCCTATAGCTAGGATCATTCCTATACCTAGACCTAAACCTCGAGGGTTTATGGTGACCCTACCTACGTATCCCCTCATGGAAATCAAAGGCTTTGTAGTTCACCTACCACTATTAGAAGGAGATCATTCTCTCCTCTTGCATGAGGTATTGGATCACACATTTAAACCATGACTATTCATTAAGTGTAAGTCACCACTTAGTCAATTATAATATAATGATAATAGTTTTGTCATCAAATGTTGGATCCATACCAAACATTACCAAAAATTAATGTACAAACATTTACACTATTCACAAGGGGCATATCATACTATAATCCCAAAGATCATACACAATAACTGTCACAAGCATACCTCCATATACACAAGATGACTAGCTCATACACTTCACAAGTACAATAATGACTAGATCACATACAAATCATAAGTACAATGGTGATTAGCTCATATATACATCTCAAGTACAATAGTGACTAGCTCTAGCATGCATCACAAATACATAGTGTCAAGCTCCAACATACATCACATACACAGTGACTAGATCCAACATACATCACATATACATAGTGGCAAGCTTCAACATACATCACAAACACATATTAACGAGCTCCAGCTTACATCACAAATACACAGTGACTAGCTCCAACATACATCACATATACACAATGATTGCATGACACATCACAATGGCTAACACACATGCCCATAATGCATCCCAAATAGAAATAATAATGGTGCATTGTGCACTACACTGTGGTTCATATCCTTTCCATCGGTCTTTTGCACCATTAGACAAATGGGAAGAGGATTCAGTGCATCACATACTACACTATGGGTACATCCACCATCCCAAGGCTTCCACAAGTAGTGAACCTACCATAACCTGGTGGATTCTAACTTCAATCACCTATAGGCCATCAACAACAAGTCTGTCCACCTCAGAAGAAATAGCTCTCGACATATACCACCTTGTGACCTTAGTGATATTGTCAGTTATCTTCTTCACAATCTCGGGTAACACTTGGCATATGTCACTTTTGTGCTTATCAATGACAACTAGTGAACCCCCTCGATACAATGGTTAGCCTCAGATTATTGTTACCCACATAGATGGGTCCCTACCCATGCAACCTTTATAGTCATATCTTAACCAGGGTAGCCCACAACAACCTTCACCTCTGTGAACTAGGTGAATTTCAGCTAGTCCCTAGGACTAGCCCAAACATTGGTCATTGGCGCAGTCCAATAACTACCTATCATTGCTCAAATATCCCAAAGGTTCTCACTTACGTGGGTCATACACAACATGAGCCACAATCACAATCAATAGATACACAGGCCTATACATAGAGACCTCTAGATATGGAGTTGAATTACACCGACATATAAGAGATACATGGAACCAACACAAGATGACCATTACCTGACATATAAAAAATACTGGCTATATAGCAGACAAATCCCTTACTTCATTTTGTTTACTATATAGAAGCATATTATGTATTAAATACAAGATAATACAATTTCTTTACTTGATCATACCCATCTGGTACCCATTTTAGCCTCAAATTGAAGCTTACAAAGGAGGAAAGGTCAAACCAATTAGGAACAACCCCAAACCTCAGAGTTATCCCCCTGAACCCTCCCCCTTTGGACTTGAGGTCACAAAGGCATCCTTCTCGCAAGGACCGCCTACGTACCTGCATCAAAATGGATCAAAGTCACACATATTTATCCTTACAAGGTCTCTCAAGGATGCATATGTACAAGTTTCCCTTAATCAAGGTTTCATTAATGTTTATATTTCATTATTAATTCTTAACAATAGTTGGAAGAACATAATTAAGTATATGATTTAACAACCCATACCATAACACTTCCCTTTAAGGATATCAAGGTCTGGAATTAAACTCCACCTACTATTATTAATCATAAACCTACTTGAACATCCCAAGGTTTATCTAATCAACCTAGGGGCTAGGCTAACTACTCTATGTGAAATTACCTTGGTTCACACAAACCCATTAGGTTAAGTAGAGAGTTAGACTAGTTCATTAAACCCTAATCATATTTTCCAAGGATATACAATGCCAATATTATTGAAGCCAACATAATAATTTTTATCTTATAACATGATAACATTAATACGTCTCGAGGTTTAGTTATAAATATATATGAAACCCTATGAGCCTTATTACCCACTTGGGGCATCTAGATTTCTAAATAAGGGTCAAGTATAAAGTACCTTTGTTTATTTTTGGCACATAATAGTAATCAAGGATGTAATAGCCTTAAGGACATATACCTGATTTCTCATGCTTAGTTGACCAACATTATTATGTCTACTAATTTCCTAACTTAAAAATTTTACTAGTCACATATACCTCAATATAGGAGCATGTAACCATTTAAATTTTCCCTTAAGGTATGAAATATTAAATTTATTTGATGCCAACCTATATGGTAGTTATTGTATCATCTTACATTGAGGTCAATAAGACAGAGTTTTGCATGGGTATTTATCTCAACTTACTTTAATGGCCGCTTCACCTTGCAATATCAAGCTAACAATACTTCCATCAAAATTACAAAGTTTACATGGTTGTTCTACCACAATCGAACACAAAGTACTTCAAAATAGTGTTCAAGTTAAAATATCATTCATCATAATTAAGCTATATAAGTTATGACAATCAATGAGCTATTATAGTATAATAAATGATATTCATATATTTATTTTGTATCATAACATCGACCCATTATTATTCATAAACCAAATTGAATGTCCTCGATTTCATCATATCATGACATATATATCAATTACATGTTTGATAGATCTTGAAGGCGTCACCTTGTAATTAAGTATGTGGTACATAATGTCAATTATAAACATCATGTTATCACGGCTTATCATTCTATTCTATAGTGACCTCCTAAATCTCACTAGAAGAGAGTTACATAATCATATGGCATAGCTCAATTTGTATTATTTTCATTTAATATAGTTTAAGGAAATAAATCAAATTATTCAACTATCCAAAATGGTTATCTATATTTAAGTGTTCCATAATTCATTCAAGTGAAGATGTGAATTTCAATATTCATATATGCCATAATATTATACATATCCCTATTATAAATATCAATAATTTTTATAGCTTGATAACTTCTACCAAAATCTCTTATTCTTTTCTCACTAGTATATCATAATATTCTTATCTTATCTTTTTAAAGTATATATTTTTTATAATTTAATTGTGACTTAACAAGGTAAAATAATGTTCACAACTACCCGTAATATTAGGTTAATTGTAGTAACTCAATCTTTAAATAAAATGAGTATTCAATTTATAAAGGGTCGAGTATTTCTATATGTAGGAATTCTTAACCTCTTTCTAAAGACTCCCTTACTCATAGATCCCTACCATGACCACTATTATATCATTGCACACTATAAATAAATATGAGAAGCTTTCTTGGAAAAGGTCTTTGGCATGGTCACTCCAAGGGAGTCCATTTTATTGTTGGCTACTAAGAACTCTAAGGTGTTCACAAGATCTCATCTTATCATAGGCAGGGAGGATGGCGACAAAGGTTGTGGAATCAGGCTTGAACACCTAACTATTTCATTTGCTTGAAAGTATACATTTTCAACAACCAAGTATATGCATAACCCATTGTCATGTTATTCCACAACAACACATTTTTATTATTATTTTTCTCTTTTTCTTGGAGAGGGAGGGATCCCACTTGGTCATACCTCCCCTACACTTCTATTTTCACATGTACCTACCTTCCAAGACAGTTGCAATCTAATCTCCCTTGTGGATTTCCTCTATTTGATGGCATAGCACATGCTCTTTAGACTACATGATTCACCTTTTTCCATGCCATAATATTTCTTTAATATAAGCTTTCTTGACTATGACAATGTCTCTCCTCTCCTCTAATCACCTCACAATAGTTGCTAGGAATTTCCCTTGCTATGACTGAAGATAAAACTCCCTAGCATGTAAGAGGTTCTCTCTTTTCTTATATTCCAGTCTCCTCCTCTACTACACAACCTATAATTTATTTCATCTCATTCCCATCCATTATATGCCTTCCCTCTGGAATTCTCCCATTTCTTCTTTATTATTTTTCCCACACCCTTCAAATCCTCCTATGTGAGTCTCTTCTTATTCCTTCCATCTTGTTTGACACCATTGTCTTGCATTCTTAAAGATTTTTCTCTGCATCGCCTCTCTAAGATACCCCCCTACTCTTTTCTCCTCCTTTCTTGTTGGCAAAACAAGGATAGACAACTAAGAGGGGGGTTGAATCAGTTGTTACAAAATTTAATACTTATCTTACTTTATCAACCTTTAATATCATATATGATAATTAACAGTGAAATAATGAATCAACAACACATCAGAAGCATATGCAACACCAAGATTTTTGTGTGGAAACCCTGTTAGGGGAAAACCACAGTGGAGGTTAATCCAAAATTTATACCTTGTTAAAAGTATGAGAAATGAATAAGGAATGCACATGCATTCAGGCACACTGCCTAGAGCTCATTGCTCAAAAGGGAAGGCTCGCTGCCTTATATAAAACTTTTAGATTAAATCCATCTGATGAGGTTGAACTGAGAAATTAGCTTCTTCAAAAGCCTGATGATAGTTCCAATTAGGCACATAAACACTTGTTCACACTTCTCTCAAACTCCTTCACACTCTGCTCTACAATCGAATGATTTGATCTTTATTTTCACATATCTAGCATACACTTCACATACATCCTTCTCAAATGAGGAAAACAATCACTCTTATATATCCGCTTCATGAAATTACATCAACAACTCTGTCGACCAAAAATAAAGAATAGATGAATACAAACTGTCGGCCTAATTCATGAAAAAATCTCAATGTGTACCAACCTAAGTCAGTCACAACATAATGAAGACCTAAAACAACATCCTCAAAGGTGACAAGCATTCAAAAATTAATTCACAAGGATCTACAACATGCTACAACCATCATGTCGGCCAAGAACATGAAAACTCGAACACACAAAGGAAAAATCTTTGATCATGAGCACACCGATCAACGCAGATGTACAACAATGATAAAGCACGATCTAGAAACATCAACGAACATCACAGGAGCATACAAAAAAATTCAAATTGCCAAAATAACATTCTCTTCTTCTAGAAACACCAGCTACAGTGATAGAATAACTGTAGGAACACAAAAACTCATAACTTTCTCCAATCTTGATGTGCAGATCTCTAAAAATTTTGGAGGATATACTAGATAAGCTAAAAAAAAAACCCTTTAATGCGTGACTTTTGAATATCAACATATTGAACTTTCCACCACACTGAACTTCACAGCTTCACAGACTACCTGCAACATATTTATTATAATTTTCTCGGTATCCTCGACATATACAACCTTCAAGACATTAATGCTAATAGTTTTGACATCAATGACAAGCACATATCAGCAACACAACCAAAACATCCAACAATATCTCCCTTTGGCATTGATGGCAATACATGATGTGAAAAATACCATCAACACAACTAGCTCTTCTCCAACAGTCTCTTCCTTGGATATTGCACTCTTCTCCTCTTTTCTCCACATGAATTTTATCCCCCTTTCTTCCTCAAAGGTTTTTCACATTACTCTTCTCCCCCTTTGACATCAATGGCAAAGGTACACAAGCTTTGAACCACATATCTGAATCATCTGACTACTCCCCCTGACTAGCAGCCACCATAACATCAATTTGACACAAGATATGACTGTAAGTGCACAGACTGATGCAAAAAATTGCATCTTAGTTCATATTAGGAGGGGAAATCACCCCTAAATTGCCTCTAAGATACTCAAAAGTATCTTTAGGCAACAATTTAGTAAATATGTCTGCAATTTGTTCCTTAGTAGGCACATACTCTAGTATGACTTCTTTATCACTCACTTTGTCTCTCAAAAAGTGATATCTGATAGATATATGTTTTGTCTTTGAATGTAGCACCGAATTCTTGGAAATGTTTATGGCACTTGAGTTATCACAAAATATAGAAATAGGCTCATCATACTCAATTCTGATATTTCTCAGCATCTGCTTCATCCATATTACTTGAGCACAATTATTTGTAGCAACAATATATTTTGCCTCAGCAGTAGATAAGGAAATGAAAATTTTCTTTTTACTTAGCCCAGACACCAACTTCTTCCCCAAGAAGAACGCACCACCACTAGTACTTTTCCTATCATCCACATCTCCTACCCAATCTGCATCTGTAAAGGCATTTAAAGTAAGATCATCATCCTTAGGATACCATAGGCCAAAATCAACTATCCCTTTCAAGTATCTAAAAATTCTCTTTACTACAGTCGCATGTGATTCCTTCGGATCAACTTGATATCTAGCAACCATGCATACAACATTCATGATGTCTACTCTGGTTTGAGTTAAATAAAGCAATCCACCAATCATTGACCTATACCTTGTTTGATTTTCTTTAGGAGAGTCATCATTCTATGTTAACTTGCATCCAATTACCATGGGTGTACCTATAGGCTTTGAGTATTCCATGCCAAAAAAAATCAGTAGCTCTCTTACATATTTGGATTGAGATATAAAGATTCTATCATCTAACCAAGTGATTTGCAATCCCAAAAATAAGTTTAGCTCTCCAATCATTGACATCTCAAACTCACTTTTCATTTCATCAACAAACTTCATACATAAGTCATCATCACCTTCAAAAATAATGTCATCAACAAAGACTTCAATAATCAACTCTTTTATCCTGATCCACCTTGAAATACAGATTGTTGTCAACAGTACCTTCATTGAATCCAAGCTTCAACAAGTATTTATCTAGTCTAGCATACTAGGCTCTAGGGTCTTGTTTGAGTCCATACAGTGCTTTCTTCAATTGGAAAACCATGTCTCCTTCATCAATCAGTTGAAATCCATTTGGTTGCTCAACATATACTTCTTCTTCTAACTCACCATTTAGAAATGTTGACTTTACATCCATTTGATAGAATTTGTAGTTCTTGAAAGCAACATAAGTAAGAAACAATCTTACAACTTCAATTCTAGCAACATGGGCAAAGGCTTTTTCAAAATCAATACCTTCCATCTGTGAGTACCCTTTACATACCAGTCTTGCTTTATTCCTGACCACTTCACCTTGTTCATTCAACTTATTCCAAAAGACCCATTTGGTTCCAATCACATTTTTATCTTGAGGTTTGGGAATAAGAATCCATGTATCATTTTTTTGTATCTGCATCAGTTCTTCCTTCATTGCTTCCATCCAATATTCATCTTTACATGCTTCATTGACATTGCTAGGCTCAGACTTGGAGATCAAACAATACTCTTCTACAATTCTTCTTCTAGTTTGCACACCTTTGTTCTTGTCTCCTATAATCTGATCTTCAAAATGATTTAGCTTTAAATACCTTGGGACTTTGGGATTCTCTCGAGCTTTTGGTTCTTCTATTCTTTCTTCTACACTTCCACTGGCTTCTCCTTCTAGATTCTCTTGATTCATCGAAACAATTTGAACGTGATTATGTGTCCAAGAAGTCTTTCTTTTCTCAGTACTATCATGTTTGTCATTTGAATCATATCCACAATATCTTTATGATCTAGTAGTATCCTCATCAACTCTGAAATTTTCACTTTCCATCATTTTCTTCAATCTTCTATTGTAGCATTGGTAGGATTTTCTCTTAGTAGAGTAACCCAGAAAGATTCCTTCATCACTCCTAGCATCAAAATTGCCTATATCTTCATCTATTTTGATATAACATCTACTTCCAAAGATTTTGAAATATTTAACAGTAGGCTTATGACCAAACCAAAACTCAAAAGGAGTCTTACCAGAATTACCATTGACATTTACCCGGTTAATAGTGTATACATCAGTGCTTACCACTTATCTCTAGTAGATATGAGGGACATTACCTTCCAACATCATAGTTATGGTAGCATCTAAAATTATTTTGTTCTTTCTCTCAATAACTTCATTCTATTGAGGAGTTCGGGGAGTAGATAACTATCTTTTGATTCCATGCTCCTCGCATAATGAATTGAACTCCCGGGAAGTGAACTCACCACCTCTGTCGGACCTTAAGCATTTGATCTTCAAACCTGTCTCATTCTCTACCATAGCTTTGAAATATTTGAACTTTTCTAGTGCTTCATATTTTTCTCTCAAGAAAGCAACCCATATCATCCTAGACTAATCATCAATACGCAACATAAAGTACCTTTTTCCTTGTAGACTTTTGATTCTGGATGGACCACATAGATCAATATGTACCAACTCTAGTACTACATTAGAATGATGTTTTCTCTGAAAAGAAATTCTAGTATGCTTTCCCATATGACATTCCTTGCATATGGTGTTAGTTGGCTTCAATAACTTAGGTAGATCTATGTTTGCTTGTGTGGAGATTACTTTGACAATGTTATCAAAATTCACATGACACAACCTCCTATGCCATAACCAGCTTACATCAACTTGAGCAATCAAACAACTTTCACTAGCAACACTTAGGTGAAAAATGTTACCTCTTGTCTTTGTACCTGAAGCAATTATATTTCTAGAGCTTCCTGATATCTTGCATTTTCCATCTTTGAATTGAAGATTGTATCCCTTGTCGACCATTTGTCCAACACTCAACAAATTATTCCTCAGTCCTTCAACATACAAGGAAATCATTAGTATTATATTTACCACCAAGAGAAATAGTGCCTCTATCACAAATCACACCAACATTGTTATTTCCAAATCTTACAACACCACTGTCATATTTTTCCAAGCTTGCAAATTTTCTTTTGTCACCAGTCATATGATGTGAGCATCCGCTGTCAATCACCCACTCATCCTTTTCATCAATTCTAGCTGCAAGAGATTTCTCAATATTCTGATTATTAGCAGATTCAGTGGACACAAGACCATTTTCCTTGATAGCAATGAATACCCATCCATCTTCATTTCCATTTTCTTTATCAGATTCATCATCAGTAACACCTTCTTCAACATAATAACATTTCTTTTAAAATCTAGACTTGTCAGGTTTGTACTTGGAAACTCTTTTGGGACACCTTGATGCAAAATGACCTATCTTACTGCAAGAGAAAAATTTAATAGGTAGCTTTCCTTTATACTTACCTTGTCCTCTACCTTCTCTTTTCACAATCAATGTTTCCAGTTCTTCTATCTCTCTTTCTTCACCTTCAATCTGTTTAATCTCATCTTCATACTTGAATGTCTTTCTAGAACTTTCTCTTGGATCATATCTCTGAAACCTGCTTTCTTTCGGATATAGTAGCTTTGAATGCATTTTCTATCTTAGGAGTAGATTCACCAAATTCACTCAACTCAAAGGCAGCAAGTTTTCCAATCAACATATCTCTTGTCACATTTGTTACGGTTCAGAGCTCTTCAATAGCATGAGCTTTCATTTTGTGGCAATGATCTGATTATTTTAGCCAAAATCTCATCTTCTTCCAAGGCTCCACCGACACATCTAATACCCAACACTAGTTCATTTACTTTCTACATGAAAGCATTAATGTTTTCATCTTCACTCATTTTCAAGTTTTCCCACTTGCCTTTCAAACTTTTTAGCTTAGCAAATTTCACTTGTGCATCTCCTTCATACAATGTTTCCAGATCTCATGTGTTGTTTTTAGACCCATCACATTTGTCATCTATGAATTTGTCAGAGCACTCAGTAATGCTTCAATAACCTTGATATTATTTTTAGCATCTTTGATATCATCAGGAGTAGAGGGACCATTATGAGGAATAACATATATGTTCTTTGTAATCTTCCAAAAAGGTTCACCAATGCACTTAAAATGACACTCTATTCTGACCTTCCACAGAGAGTAATTTGTACCATCAAATCTAGGACTATCCTTCTTATATGATGCCATCTCAGATCACCTCAAGCTATTAGACTTCTTCAAAGGAATCAACTTTGATACCAATTGTTGGAAAAACAAGGATAGACAACTGAGAGGGGGTTGAATCAGTTGTTACAGAATTTAAAACTTATCTTAATTTATCAACCTTTAATCTCAGATTTGATAATTAACAATTAAAACATGAATCAACAACACATCAGAAACACACACAACACCAAGATTTTTGCATGGAAACCCTGTTAGGGGAAAAACCACGATGGAGGTTAATCCACAATTTATACCCTATTAAAAGTATAAGAGAAATGAATAAGGAATGCACATGCATTCAGGCACACTGCTTAGAGCTCACTACTCAAAAGGGAAGGCTCACTACCTTACATAAAAATTTTAGATTAAATCCATCTAATGAGGTTGAACTGAGAAATTAGCTTCTTCAAAAGCACGATGACAATTCCGATTAGGCACATAAATACTTCCTCACACTTTGCTCAAACTCATTCACACTTTGCTTTGCAATCAAATGATCTGATATTTATTCACACATATCTCACACAAACTTCACATACATCCTTCTCAAATGAGGAAAATAATCGCTCCTATATATTCGCTTCATGAAATTACATCAACAACTCTGTCGGCCAAAAATAAAGAATAGATGAATACAAACTGTCGGCCCAATTCATGAAAAAATCTCAATGCGTACCAACCTAAGTCGGTCATAACATAATGAAGACCTAAAACAACATCCTCAAACGTGCCAAGTATTCAAAAATTAATTCACAAGGATCCACAACACGCTACAACCATCATGTCAGTCAAGAACATGAAAAATCGAACATACAAAGGAAAAATCTTTGATCATGAGCACACTGATCAACAAAGACATACAAAAATGATAGAGCATGATCTAGAAACATCAAAGAACATCACAAGAGTATACAAAACAATTCAAATTGCCCAAATAACATTCTCTTCTTCTAGAAACACCAGCTACAGTGACAAAATAACTGTAGGAACACAAAAACTCATAACTTGCTCCAATCTTGATGCACACCTTTGAAACTTCTGAAGGATATACTAGATAGGATCAACAACAAACCCTTTAATGTGTGGATTTTGAATATCAACACACTGAACATTCCACCACACTGAACTTCACAGTTTCACAAACTGCCTGCAACATATTTATTATAATTTTCTCAATATCCTTGACATATACAACCTTCAAGACATTAATGCTAATAGTGTTACCATCAATGACAACCACATATCAACAACACAACCACAACATCCAATAATATGCCTTCCCTTTGGCATTCTCCCATTTCTTCTTTGTTCTTTTTCCCACACCCTTCAACTCCTCCTATGTGAGTCTCTTCTTATTCCTTCCATCATGTTTGAAACCGTTGGCTTGCATTCTTAAAGATTTTTCTCTGCATCGCCTCTCTTAGATACCCTCCTACTCTTTTCTCCTCCTTTCTCACGTAGATTCTACATTCTCTTTTTCTTTCCCTCCCATTCCATGTTCTTTACATACCTCCTATCAACCTCTGCTATGAATTTATCTTCTCTCTATGCCCAAATGCCTCTATTTCTCACATTTTTATCCCATCTGTGTATGTCCATAATTCCTCTAACCTTTATGCCTTGGTGGTTGCCATAATTTGTTTGAAAATCTGTCATTTTAGCACAAACATGTAGGATATTGCCTTTCACTTGCCAGTTGTGTTTTCTTTTGATTTTGTATTGCCTTGTATCTTCCTCCAAAATATCACACAAATACCCAAATAAGGAGGTCATGGGGGTTTAAAAATTTGCCTAGATGCCTCTTTTTCCCTGTGACCTATCATTTAAGTACCAAGAAAAGGGTCACCATGCCATATTAATGGCACAAAAAACCATTTCCCCTCTCCTTCACCATACTATCTTCTTCTACACACCTTAAATTTAGTCTTAGCCCATCCCTTCACGTGAATGATTAAGGAGAATGGTAGGGGTGTTATGCCTCATATATGTGTGCTCCCCACCCCTGATCACTTCTTTCCTTATTTTATTTATTATTTAACTCCACCTAAACTATTTGTAGACATGCAAATCGACATTATGCATTTAAATCCGATCAATTAACATCATTTCTATTATTAATCAAGTGATTAAGTTTATTTGATTAATTCACTTCCTACTCACTAATGTTCATCAAAATTAATTAAATAAATCAAATTATTTAATCAAATAACTTAAAGTCCTCTCATTTGATTTAATAAATCAAGTTGTTTAAATCAAATTTCAAATCCCCTAATTCCTCCAAGTTAATTAATTCTAGATGAATTAACCCCTAATCCTAATTACCCATTCTCTAGGTTTTGACTCAACCTTGGTCAAACCCAACCCTTGATTAACCAACCCACTTGCACATGAAAATAAATTCTTTTAATTAACTAATTACCCTATTTTCCCTCACAAAAGCATATTCTAGGGAATATTCCTCCAATAACTCCATTCATTTGACTTTCTTGCCAAAACATAAATGCTTCTTACAAAGGCATTTAAGCCTCTTACAAAGCCCTTAATGCCTCTTACAAATGCATTAATATCTCTTACACCCCCCTCACCCCTTCACCTACATGCATTAACTATGCACATTCTCCAAAATGTGCTCCATCCTCACCCATTAGGATTGAGACAAGTGTCCCAATCTCATTGGCTCTTATTTAATCCCACATTCCTCCTATATCTCCATTCTTCAACCCTTTAACCTATAAATAGAATCCATAATCATCCACAATAATACACAATCATCCACAATCATCTATAATCATATGCAATTCCACTATACACACATTTGTCTTCATCAGCTTGCACTTCATCACTTATCTTTGCATCTTCATCACATTGAAAGCTCGTCACAAGGGATTGGGAAAGGGCTCTCTTTCCATATCAAAGGAGCACCAATCCCCTATGGGATTGAGTTTTGGTCCATTTTAGATAGGTTTACATGCTTATATGATTTCTTTGTGTGCTTTTATTACCATGTTTTCTTATCTTAATGTTATCAAAAAATTTATAGGGAGATTGATTTGTCTTTGCTAACTTGACTAATTCTCTTGTGTGTTGATCATGTTGGAATGAGTTTAAAATCTTGCTCACATTTTGGCACCCACTGTAGGGCTTTGCATTTGATGTGCATTGACCCTCTAATTTGATTTCGTATAGCCTTTTCTTGCTAATGCTAATTTGAGCCTATGGGGTAAGTCAAGTCTTTTGCGCCATTGGAGAGATAGACACACTGTATTTTATGTGTTATTCTTTGTTTTAGATTATGCTACACCTGGTTTTAGATTTATTTGCATTAATTAGATATTACCATTCGCTTTGTATGATTTTGTCTAAATAATGTGTGTGTTGTATGATTGTAAATCCGCTCTTTCCCCAATCACAACAACCATTTTCATTGTAGTTGTTTTAATAGCATAAAACCGCATTTCCATCAAATCTATTTTGTATATATTTTGCAAGCATTGCATCCCTTTGAAGCATTTTGTCAAACAGTTTGCATGCATGTATTTCGTTGTATTGTAAGGCGTGATTTATGTTGCTTAGCTTATAAATGCTGGATTTTTATCTGTGAAGGCGCGATTTATGTTGTATCTTCAAAGTTTGAAGGCAACATTAGAAATCTGTGTGGCATGACTTTATGCATGTAAGTAGCACTACAAATAATTTCTCATTTACTGTTTGAAAGAGGATTTTGAAGCATTATACATCTCCTCCCGCTTCTTCCTGGCTCTCTTGTGGGTACCCAACTTCTTCTTCGCTGCTTTTATCGCACGCTTATCTTTCCCCGCCTTCCACAATTCAATAATTAGTTTCTCATAAGGAGAAAATCCCACCATTTCCCTTATCAATTTTCTCACAAAACCTATTCTCTTGCGTCTCTTCCCTTTGTTTAGCAATCATGGAAGATCTGATTCCTCAATCAATCGATCCCATCCCACATGAGGGTCAATCTCCTTCTGTGCTTTAATCATAACATTGAGGTTCTGCAAAAGAGTTGTCAATGCCCACTCAATGGTAACAAAGGAAGTATCTTTACCTCCATTTATGATATTCTAAAAATGCCCAAAACACATGCGTTTTAGTGCGAACAACAAATAAATATGTTCTCTTGCAAAGATCCTTGATTTTTCCTACGATGGTGCCATAACTGCTCCTTTGTTATTCTCCTAATGATATAATTAATGGATTTTGATAGTTCGGTTGCTGCTTTCAATGATCTATGAATTTTTTTTTTATCACTCTTGTGAGAGGCAAGGCCACTCTTCAAATTTCCTACATAGGCCACACTTCTATCTGCAGGCTTATTCAAAAGGTGCACATTTATTCTAGTCTTGCAGGCATTGTATTAATCCCACTAAACAAATTTTGTCTTTTCCTTTGAAAGCATTTGAGACATCCGTATTGACCTGATTGAGCATTTTTTTAGTCTAATATTATATGTTTGGGTGCCTTCGATGTAAATGCTGCCATTTTTCCATGCCTTTGGCAAGAAAGAAAATGAATGCACCCACATTATTAATTTCTTCCAATTGTAACAATAATTTTAGTGTCGTATGGTGTCTATGATGGTTAATCATTAATATGTTGAGAAATCAATTCGGTTCACATAAGTTTATTATTGCTAGTAGGCTCATTACAATTAAGGATTAGAAACTCCATTGTGTTGTGAAAATATCAAGTTCTCTGGAGAACGCCCTACTGTGCATTAATGCACATCTTCTTAGAGATTTTATGTCAGATAGTTTAAATGCCTTGTCTACGCTATAACAATTTGTTGATGTGTATTTCTTAAAGGCATTCAAGTGATTTGATATGCAATAAATGATTGTGTCTCTTAAACATCATCCATTTTCAAATCAATCAGAGCAATAAATGAAAGTGAAGGTTTCATTACAACATATCACTTTCTATTAAATGGTTTTTTTTGTGGTTGGTAGCATCATTATAGCATATCGCGTTCTATTACATGTTTTATTTTGTGGTTGGAAGCAATGAGCGAAAGTGAAGGTTTCATCCCTAATGGAATGCATTGAGTTTTAAATCACTGTTGAGTATTTCCACACGAGTTTCATTTAATGGTGATAATCTAAGATCTTATCACCATATTTTTTTCCTACACCTGAGTAATAGCTCTCGATCTTAGTAATTAGGTTAGAAAGGTAGCACAGGAAAATAACATTGAGTATCATAAATGCCTCTGTTGCATATCAAATTACTTGAAAATGGATCTCATGTTGATATTGGTTGGATCTCGTGTTGATAGTGGGGATCGAAATTAGCATGCAATATTTTAAATTTGACAATTTTTGTGGTGGGAATTTTTGGAGTTGACCTTTTGTTTTACAGGTGAATCGCCATCCAATATCTATCTAACATCTTGGTAGAAGTGATCTATTTTTACAGGTACATTTTTTTAGCCAGTCATTGAATAATAATTATTCACACACATCAGTGACAAGGATGTGCACTATCATTTATGTTCGATGCTTTTAAAATGGAACGAACTACAATCCTTTCTAGTTAAACATTAAATCAGCAATAAAGTCATTTATGCGTTGTTTCAATTAAAATCCTCTGCAAATACAGTAATGTTATTTATTATTCATGTCTCTATTGGCATTAGTGATCGAATTAACCTAAATTGATGTGGGTTTTGCATAAAAAATAATAGTTGTTGAACGATTTTGCTCTCCTTCTTTTTTTTCTTTTTTGGATATTCAAATGAATTGGAAAAATGGGGAGAGTTGTTGATTAAGGATGAAATTTGATGACCACTTATTTTTCCTCATTTAGTTGTGCAAGACAGGCGTTTAACACTCATATGCAAAATAAGTGCTTTGGTGTTAGATTTTATCATAATTGTAGCTTTGTTACCCAACTGGATTTAGCATACTATACTTAAGTCTTCTTGTCATTCATTCAGATATCATTCTTTCCTTAATGTTATGAGTGGTTCTGTAATATGATGGTATAAAGCTCTAACATATGAATGCATTTTTTTCGATTATCTTGCAATATGAATACCAAGTGCCAAAATAATTTGTTTTGTTCTTCTGACATTGAAATAAATATTATTTGTGATGTTTGTAGGGTTTCATAAAGAGTCAGTGGAATTGGAATTAGGCAATAACAAGTAGATTCGAATTGGAGAAGTGAACTTGAACTTGAGAAAAGCATTTTTAAATGCTTATTGTAATAGTCTAGAGCATCCATTTGCTACTTTTATTTTTTGTTTTAGGCCAATTAGATCAATTTGGGTTTAAAATTAATCATTGATTATTTTTTTCAAAGGTTGACTAAAATTGAATATTAGAACACACTTATTTTTTGGTGCTTAAAATGAAATCATTGCTTTGGGGTTTAAAAAGAACTTGTGCCTTCATTGTTTTGTGATTTTTTGTAATTTGCATTACTTGAATGCGTATGCACTTCTCTCGTGCCACTCAGTGATCTTGAGAATCAAAAGAATTATTTTGACATTGGTTGTCTAAAATCACCCACACATTTCAATTTGGAGCTAAAATTGAACAATCACATGAGTGTGAAGGAAAGGTATTGTATGTGCTCCCTCCTAGTGCTTTACACAATCTAGGCAATCAAACTAAAAATATAATTCACATTTGTTTATCTTTAAAGGGCCTACCTCCCGGCTTCAAAAGGAGGGAACAACCCAAGCGGTAATGGGCTAAAGCCAAGCTCTTTCGAACCGCTATACAAATTTGTGGTTGCAAGGAAAGTTTGAAATCAACAAGAGTGATGTACAATAACTCTCCCACAATATCTTTATGATGCTTAAATCCCTTGTTCTAAGGGTTGGGAGACCTCTTGAGGGAGTTTATCATAGTGTCCCTTGAACCATATGTCCTTACTACAACCCTTTGTTTGAAGGCCAAAATCCATAATACTTGTTTGTGCAAGAATAATCATTCTGAAGTCGCTCCACATTTGTACTATTCAAAGTAGAAAATAATAAATCCTTAAGGTCTCTGAATCTTCAAGATTTTGAGATTTGGTGGTCCCGAGAAGTGTGTGTCGAGAAAGGGGGAGCCAGTGTCGCCAAATCTCTAACTGTTCGCTTTGTCTCAGTGTTTGGAGAAATCCAAGTGGGGACTCAACAAGTATGGCCATTTCTATCCTAGGGTTGTGAAATTTGTGAGTTAGTCAAATACATTTCTTGGATCTCAAACTTTGAAACAAACATTCAATAAGACATCAAAATTTCAAACCCTTTGTAAAGAGTGAATATATTTGAGGGGTCCAATTATTACTACTTGTCCCTAGGGATTTCATCCTTAGAGGCTTCTAAATATTTGGGCTCACATCTCAATTTACTCTCTCCAAAGTCAACCTAGGGAAACTATGGCCTTTGACTCTTTGATTTTCACATAATGGACCTTGTGGAATGAGAAAGAGATAAGACATAGACATTTAGTTTGAAATTTAAACAAGACAAGTGGATGTGGTAAAGTAATTTTTTTAACCAAGATTAAATCAATTGAACCCCACACATGTACTTGTTATCTTTTGTCTTATGATCTTCCAAGCAATACATTGGTCTTTTGGTTTGAGTTACTCATAAGGTAAAGCATGTTATTCACTATCTTGGTCTTGAAAACAAGGTCCCTCTTAGGTTCATTTAGGATCAAATCAAACACTTCATCCATCCCAAACATTTATCATCTTCATCCCACAAACAACTTTATAGCTTTGGAAACATCATTATCTAGACTTGGGTACATCATTAAACCAAAAAAAATCACCTTGTTTAGTTAGGTGTGTGGAAATGAATCCTTTATCACACATTTAGTTAAATTAGCATCCTTTGAACAAGTTTATCCAAATACCACAAGTCTATCTTAGGATTTACAAGTTCATCATACAAATTAAAACAAATCAAAATCAAAATCCTAAAGTCTAGTATTTATCCAAAGTCCTCAAAATTTCAAACACCCATATCACTCACCCTTTCATCCTTCATCTCATCATTGGTCCTAAATTCCTTAGAGGTCAACAAGGTCAAAACAAAAGAAAAAAATGGAATATAAACTTGATTCATACATCATGAGTGGTCTAAGTCAACCAAACTATCAAAGCCTTACAATGCCAATTGATTATCAAAACTCACATTTATACAATACATACATGGGGTCATTATCTCCTACAAAACTCAATGATACAACAAATGTGAGTATGCCCAATCTAAATTTTGGACCACCTTTCCCTATGGTAGATTTAAACCAAATTCAAAACCTACAAATATATTAACCAAACAATCAATGCATGAGTCTTCAACAAAACAACACTATCCCACCAAATCAATACATGCCAAATGTGAATATACCAAGTATAAGCTTACCAAACATTAACATATCAAATCCACACTTGGTGAACTATGGGATAGATATGTTTACAAATCACACCAATGTTGTTCAAATTCCAAACAAAAATTTAACTACTCAACGTATTGATCCAAGTCAAGGTAACACCATGTAAAATCAAGGTTACCTGAATCAAAGCAATATGTTTCCCAACCAAAATAATTTTCCATGTCAACCTATAATGCAAAATCTAAACATCATCCCAAATATAAACATTTTCCAAAATCAATTTATGCATGATCCCATACAAATACCACAAGTGTATAGTCCAAATATGCTTGACCAGTAACCAAATAAACTATATCAAGGGTGTCAAGATCAAAATCAAGAACAAATTTTGTGAAATAAAATTGTTATACTTAGAAAATTTGTTGATTCATATCACCAAGAGACATCTCCACCCCAAAATATATACACTCCCCCTTGGGTTACACCATGTCATCAAAACATTGAGTTGTCTATGCAACCTCATCAAGAAGAATATCACCAATGTCAAGAAGTTGGATAACAAGATCAACAACATCAACAACGAGTACAATCACAAAATCTCCAAAATAAATCACCACAAGGTCAATCTCAACAAGTACAAATATTACGAGTTAACAAATGTGAATACACTCCTTTGGGAGAGCCAATTGAATCTGCATTACACAAGCTAGTTAATGCAAAACTCATCACTCTTCCAAAAGTATGTGCTTTCAACTCTATCATAAACTTCCCTTGGAATAAGGGTAGATCTTATTGTGAGTACCATAGAGACAATCATCATAAAATATCAAATTGTATTCGACTCAAAAATATCATCCAAGACCTTCTAGATCAAGGAAGAATAACTATTGAGGATAATGATAAAGATTTAACCACTAGTGATAGCAGTGGCAGTCTCTCCACCACAATTATTGAAAACAATAATCAAGATCTATCCATCGATGAGCACCTTGAAGATGTTTCTACCTCATCCAATGGTCAAATCAACATACATTAAGAGTCACTTTTTAATCATGATCAAAACCCCTCAACAATATCCAATAATGATCTATTTCAAGATGTGTTAACACTATTTGATCCTATTGAAATAATCAAAGATCCATCCACCAATGATCATGTTGACAATGTATCTACATACCTTAATGAGTTAGAGGAAATATTTCAAGAATTAATTCCAAATCATGATCAACATCTTTCACCAAATTATAGCAATGGTCCTTTCCAAGACATATTGACATCCTTTGACCTCATGGTTACAAATATTGAAGGAATCCTCAACTCAAAACTTGATCCAAGTCCACTCAAAGATTAAGAGGATATTAAGCCACTTCTCGTGCCTAATGAGTATATCCAAGAACCCTTTGTAAGCAATCCACCCTTTGAAATTGACCCATGTCAAGAACTTGATCTAAAACATGTCGAAAGCAATTCCAAAATCAGTCAAGATAAAGAATTTGTATCTCCAAGATACTACAATGATCTAATGGACACTCTCCAATCTATACAAGATGTCACAAATGATGATCATATCCATATAACACATACTCCTCCATCTGCCCATGAGATGATTTCTTTGGATGGACAAGTAGATAATATTCATTTAGAATAAGATCCCTTTTCTCTTAACATTATTACACAAGAACAAGAGGTTATTGATTCCTACAGTCAGGCTGAGTTGTCAACATCAAGATTAGATATATCACAAATTCAGACTAAGGACATCATGTATGAAGATATCCAACATTATCCACTCAAGGAAACATGTCAGATAGAATAGGATATTCCAGAGTCAACAGAGTAACAAATTGAAATAACACCATCTGCAGTGGCCATTTATCAGAGAATGCTTGCTAAACAAGACATCTCGAAATAGGCATAATCAAGGCATGCAGGTACTACTTCCACAATATTGGGGGCAACCTCATCTCAAGAAAATGTCAACATAGGGAGCACGAAGAATTATTACGATGAAACCAATGCCAATACTACAACCAACCATATCACAAATCTTCATCCACCCATCACCCCATCCACGAATTGGGAACAACATCACAAGAAAGATTTGAATCAAAGCATGAAGAACGTCATCAAAGAAAAAGAAGTAGCAAAGCATGAAGAAAAAATCAAATACAATTGGATACCAAAGAATACAAAGAAAGATTATCCATATCAAGCTCCATTAGTCAAAGAAATTATGGGGTAAAATAAAAAAGGGAAAAGTATCCATCAAAGACATCCACAAAGGAAAAAGCAAGCTTCTCAAGCAATGCACAAAGTATATCAAGCAGTTGGTCTTAATTCCACACACACTTCTGTATCCACCCATCATTGCTCATCTTCCCGAGTTTGGAGAGTCAAAGGTTCCAAACTATCAACCAATCCATCTCTTATTCTTAAACACACAAAACCATCCACTCCTCCATGCATGATATCCAATTCTCACATTGACCATGTATTGCCAGCAACCCTTCATCATAAGGATTCAAAAGGTATTCTATTGTGATGTGCACATAGAGATAAAGTTAACTTTGGTATCAACAAAGCATGAAAACAATAAAAAACCATGAAAATAGTAAAGATAAAAATTGTCCTCCAATGAAAACCACTATGGTGGTGCTTTGGACAGGTACCATGATAAAAATCTGGCAAACAAGCGTCATGTGTAGAATCGAGCATCTATTTGCGCTAATTCAGGTGAAAGCATCTTCTCTCATCCATAATAAATTAAACATTACATCCACCTTATCCATAATAAATCCATTCATCCATGAACCATTTATCCAATCCATCTACATCCATCTTCCAAAGTATCTTAATCTTGATAAAATTTTGGTGTACACTTTACACCTGCTTATATTAAATATTTTGAAATGGGTCATTTTCATTTATCCTATCCTATCCAACATTATATAATCCATGGAGCACTATCCCAATGAGCATCCTCTATTCGAACACCTTATCTTATCACAAGATAATCCATATCCATCCATTCATACACCTATCCAAGCATCCATCCATGGAATTCCATACATTACTAGACACTAGGGGCACATATTTACATCTTGCTTTGGGAATAAATCTTGATCTATATCTTCCAACTTATGTGGTGATCCAAACATTGGCAAATATAAAATCAAATTGGTCAAAGAATTTGTGAGCCAAAATTCCAAATCACTAGCCCATGGCATATTTTGATGAGAAGATGTTCCTTATCAAGCTTTATCTTTCATCAAACATCAATTCAAACAATCAATATCCGTTGCATCTAATTTTCACTTCAACATCACATCAAATCATTCAAACAAATTTCATTCCAAATCGAGCTTCACAATATTAATCAATCAAATCCAATTAATCCATCATCATCTTGGGATATCTTTCCCAATCCTTGTGTTTCATAACACTATCCTTGCATCGTTGTGTATCCTCAATAATGTTATCATCATCAATCCATCAATCAAATCAATCAACCTTAGTTTGGTTTTTAATAAAATCCCAAAATCGATCACTGATATATCGACACACATATCCATATCCAAATCATCAAAACAATGTGAAAAATCCAAAAACATCCAAATCACATGAAAATCCCAAAAATATTCATAATATCACATCAAAATGTCAAAAATATGGTTAGTCAAACTAGGTGGTCTCTACATGTATAACGTATGCAAGGCTAATCTTTGATCATCCCCCAAGGCCCCTAGGATAGGTCCTTAGGTTAGGTTCTTGGTCAAAATCTTAGAAAACACAAAAACATTGGAATATTTGAAAATCAAAACATTTATAAAACATCTCAAAAATCCCAAAACAACCTAAAAACATTTAAAAATACCAAAAACATTCAAAACACCCAAAATCATCCATCCCATTTCAACGTTCACCTGCAATAAACATCCACTCATAATAAATCAATCATCACCTTCATCCTTTGGAAAAACAATTGGAAACAAGTATAGCAAATTGAAAGTGTGAGCTCAAACGTTAGGGTGTTAAGTCTAGGTCAGTAGGTAAACAAGTTGGTCAACTCTTTACATCAATAGCCCATCATCCCATTAATCCCAATATCATTTGATAACATCATGTCCCAGGATGCATCCTTCCTACAATGGACATCAACATCAAGCATCACCATAGTTTAGTCTAGGCTAGAGGTATGAAGAACATTGACTTGTTTGTGTACTTGATCTTTTCTTTCGATTTATCTTATTGCACTCATACCAATGACCTCTCAATGATGTCTAATCAAAACGATTTAGAGAGAAAGGAATGGGGCATTGATCATTATCTTTTGTTTGTTGTGATTGTTGGACATTCTTGTAATATAACTTGGCGAATACTTGCTTTGGTAGGTGTTTATGGAAGGGGTTTTGGACAACTTGTTGACTATTTCATTAATAGGTTATGCATTTCCATGTTTTGGTTTGAGATGTTTGAAACTTCTAAAATACATCCCAGTGAGGTTTATGTATGTCAAGTGTGAACAAGAACACTCCTATCTGATTATCGAGTCAAAGTCCATCTCACTAGGTACAATGCCATCTTGGTTGTCTATACCTTGATGCATCGTATCTATGTGTGTTATCAAACATAAGGAAAGTTATGCTCTTTACATCTCCAATCCCTGGATAAGAAATACATCATCATCATTCATCATCATATCTAATAAAGTCTCTATGACTCATAGACTTGTTGGACTTCTGCATCTTCTTGAAATCAAGGGTTGATCCCTCTCATTCTTCTATCCTCTTTCGTGCTAACATGCTATTATAAAATTCACTAAAACATCAACATACTCATCCTGCATACTCATACATATAATCATAATAGGAAACCTCATCCATCTCACATGCATTGCATCATCATTTAAGTTGTTTTGAATAATATAGATTTTTTATTCTAAGCATCTTAAAAACATCTCATTTGCATCGTCATTATCATATAGATCTATTAGTCTAACCATCCATACATCCATCTTGAGCCTCTTCATCGTGAGATCAATCCTAAAATCAAAATTTTTGCCTGATCTCTCGAGGGGGCGGTGTACCAATGTACTTCTTTCTGCTGGGGCATATGAAAAAAATTAAAAAATTGAACTTTGATCTCAACAAGGTTATTGTTTAAACCAACGTAGCAGGTACACTGCTTCAAAGAGGGGCAAAATGTAGACATGCAAATGGACATTATGCATTTAAATCTGATCAATTGACATCATTTCTACTATTAATCAAGTAATTAAGTTTATTTGATTAATTCACTTCCTACTCACTAATGTTCATCAAATTTAATTAATTAAATAAAATTATTTAATCAAATACCTTAAATTCCTCTCATTTGATTTAATAAATCAATTTGTTTAAATCAAATTTCAAATCCCCTAATTCCTCCAAGTTAATTAATTTTGGATTAATTAAATCCTAATCCTAATTACCCATTCTCTAGGTTTTGACTCAACCTTAATCAAACCCAACCCTTGATTAACCAACCCACTTGCACATGAAAATAAATTCTTTTAATTAACTAATTACCCTATTTCCCTCACAAAAGCATATTCTAGGGAATATTCCTCCAATAACTCCATTCATTTGACTTTCTTGCCAAAAAATAAATGCTTCTTACAAAGGCATTTAAGCCTCTTAAAAAGCCCTTAACGCCTCTTACAAATGCATTAATATCTCTTACACCCCCCTCACCCCTTCACCTACATGCATTAACTATGCACATTCTCCAAAATGTGCTCCATCCTAACCCATTAGGATTGAGATAAGTGTCCCAATGTCATTGGCTCTTCTTTAGTCCCACATTCCTCCCATCTCTCCATTCTTCAACCCTTCAACCTATAAATAGAATCCACAATCATCCACAATAATACACAATCATCCACAATCATATGCAATTCCACCATACACACATTCATCTTCATCATCTTGCACTTCATCACTCATGTTTGCATCTTCATCACATTGAAAGCTCATCACAAGGGATTGGGAAAGGGCTCTCTTTCCATATCAAAGGAGCACCAATCCCCCCATGGGATTGAGGTTTGGTCCATTTTAGATAGGTTTACATGCTTATATGATTTCTTTGTGTGCTTTTATTATCATGTTTTCTTATCTTAATGTGATCAATAATTTCATAGGGAGCTTGATTTGTCTTTGCTAGCTTGAATAATTGTCCTGTGTGTTGATCATGTTGGCATGAGGTTAAAATATTTCTCACACTATCCAATAGATATATTGTTGGTTAGGGATGTGACATCCTCCCCCGCTTGGGAATAAGTTGTCTCGACTTATTACAAAGTTGCAGGTGTTAATTTCTTCAAAAAAATTGGTTACTAGTCAAATTAATTATTTTTTAACCCCTTATCCTTGCCTCTTAAGTGGCACCCTTTTGCCTAATTTATCCAATTTGAATAAATTTTATAGATTTTAAGAGGGTGCATACTAAAAATATATCCTTGAGTAAGCATTCTTGCTTAACCCAATCCTCCATTTTGAGTTTATGGGTTGTTTTTTTCATAAAAGGCATCTATATTATACCATTGGGTACAACCATTTACTAATTAACCTTAGTAAGGTATCAAAGTACTATGCATCAAATCTAATTTTTACCATTAATAATTAAGGTTTTCATAACCTACCCAATCAAACATACACCCTCAATTATTTGCATTTTATGTTCTTAGCAATTCATATTCATACCAAGAGATATTTTTTTATACTCTTAAATATGGAAAAAAAAATTCCTTACAACAAGGAGTAAAATCAAGTTCAATCAAGTGAGTTAAGGGAAATAACAATCATAAAATACCTTAATCTTTCACTACGTACTTTGATATATATTTATAATTTATATGTCCAAATTTCCCTTTTCATCCATTCAAGTTCTCTTGGTTAGGATTATCCATGCATTCTCACAAGCTTGAAATTCAATTTAAGATAGTAAAAAAAACTCCATACATATTAAGTGACCAACTTTTTTATGGTTGGTTGGTAGTGTAAGACAATATACTTTACCTAGAGTCAAGTGAGCCTTATGGGCCTAGTGTTTGAAACTAGTTTCTCTAATACCAATGTAAAATCCACCCCTCAGGAACACATTTTTTTTTATAAACAATTTACCTCAACTACCAACTTAACTAATCAGGCATCCTTCATCTAAATTTGAAGTGATAATAGCATAAGTTATTCATTTATCATTGTGATAAAAAATCATCATCACAACTTATATGCTTACACTCAAAAGAGTTAAGCTCCTACAACTAGGGTCATTACAAGACTCAGACCCAAACCTCGAGGATTCATGGTGAGATTTCCTACGTATCCCCTAATGGGAATCAGAGGCTTCGTAGTTCACCTACCACTATTAGAGGGAGCTCATTCTCTCCTCTTGCATGAGGTATTGGATCTCACATTTAAACCATGACTATTCATTAAGCGTAAGCCATCACTTAGTCAACTATAATATAAAGATAATAAATTTTCCATCAAGTGTTGGGTCTATGCTAAATATTACCAAGAATTAGTGTACAAAAATTCACAATATTCACAAGGGGCATATCATACCATAATCTCAAAGATCATACATAATGACTATCACAAGCATAACTCCATATACACAAGCTGACTAGCTCATACACTTCACAAGTACAACAGTGACTGGATCACACACAGATCATAAGTACAATGGTGATTAGCTCATATGTACATCTCAAGAACAACAATGAATAGATCATACTAATATCATAATTAAATTAGTGACTAGCTCCAACATACATCACAAATACATAGTGTCAATCTCCAACATACATCACATACATAGTGACTAGTTCCAACATATATCACATATACACAACGGTGAACTCTAGCATACATCACAAATACATAATAATGAGCTCTAGCTTACATCAAAAATACACAATGACTAGCTCCAACATACATCACACATACACAATGATAGGCTGACACATCACAATGGATAACACACACATGTCCATAATGCATCCTAAATAGAAATAATATTGGTGCATTGCACACTACACCACGGGCCCTGTCCTTTCCACTGGTCTTTTACACCATTTGACAAAGGGGAAGAGGATTCAGTGTATCCCATAGTACACCACGGGTTCGTCCTCAACCCTATAAGGATAGGTATATAGTCTGACAACTGGGAAAGGGATTCAATGCATCCCAAACTACACCGTGGGTTTGTCCACCATCCCAAGGCTTCTACAAGTAGTGAACCTACCATAACCTAATGAATTCTGAAATATAGGCCACCAACAACAAGTCTATCCATCTAGGAATAAGTAGCTCTTGACATATAATCCTTTGGGTAAGTGCAAAAAGCTAGGGGGCCAAAAAGGGTCTTAAGTGGCCACTTTTTTTTCTTTCTAAAATCAAGAAATATTGACCTTGGACGTGAAATTGAGGATAGTTACACTCAAAATTTTGAGATGAAATGTTACCAATTTTTCACTACAACTCAATTGGTGGATTTTTTTAAAGTTTGTTATATCTCAAAGTGGAAATTTAGTTAGTTACTACATGGTTTTAATTGATGATTGCATATTTTCTATTAAGTAGCAGTTATTCATTGTCTGAGAGAATAAAGTTTAGAGTCATTGCTCAATAATTACAGAACAAATGAAATATAAAGTTGAATATACAAATGATTAAGTATTCCATTGCTTTAATTTTATTTCAATAACATTGTTCCATTATAGATTTCATTTGATTGCAAGAATACAAATGACAGTACAAATTTGCATTTGGATGCATTTCTTTCCAGAATGAAAAGCATAAAGAGAAATTAATAAATCCAAACAAGCCATGGAGTTAACTATTTGCAATGCATTATGAGGAGCACCCTACACTACTGAAGATGCAAGAGGAAAAAATAATATAAATATGGACATAATCATCATTACCTGATTATTCTCAGTCGATGCAGAAATGGTGCACCATCTTTCGTCCTCGAATTCCAATCGACCTACAAAAAAGTTGGGAAGGTCCTATTAGAGCTCTGACTATAAACATATCTACATGAACCACCAACAGTAATGGAGAATGTTGCTAACAATGCATTCGAAAAAATCAAGCAAAGTGCGGGAACTAGAGCTGAAAGAGTAAACATCATCATATTTATTATTTTTGCTAACATCATTTGCTTCCTGTGCAGGTATAGGAAAAGTCATGAAGCTTATTATTTTCTGAAGACATAAAAGCATGTGGGGTAAAACGGGCTCCCACAAGGGTAGAACTCAACATGCTGCCCCTTAAACTTACAAGTGGGCTGAGAAAGAGAGTACAATCATCATGCTCATCTGAGCTATTCAACATGAAGGAGTGAAACATGTTTTCAATCATCAAAAAATTAAGCCTATTGTTCACTCATGACAATCAAGTAACATGTTTTTTTGAAAGCCACAGGTGGAAAATAGACTTAATGAGCTCAATCAATTCCATTGAGATGCATCAATTGCATGCTTGCAAGTTTGAAGAACATGAGTAAGAAATCCCTGCAGCTTCACATTTATTCTTTAGTGATGAGGTAATTTAACCTCTACATTGATTACATCTACTTTCATCAAAGATATTGCAGTAATATAAGACGATTATCGATTTACTTCGGCTGGTAAAATATCTGGTGTTCCCCATATCGTATTATTCAATAACGAGTTATAATGACTTTGTAATGCAGCCAGATTTAACTTGAATGGCAAAGATAACGGTTCAATGACTCACATCACAAACGCAAACCCTAAAACGCCATATCATGCCTTTAGGCCTCATTCAAAGTTGCCCTAAAAGGGAAGCTTATTATACGCTTTTTAGGCTGCTAAGATTTTCGCGGATGAGTGTATTTGTTGAATCGTTGACGGCCAGTGATTTTTATTCCTCAAGAGCGAAATCTCTCAAAGAACTTGGTACTAAAAGTAAAGGTGTCCGCGAAGCTGGAAGATATCATACTGCGTGTTTCGGCAGCCGGGTTTTTACCGAAAGGTTTTCCCCAGGGTAAATCATTGTGTCATTCTTCATTTTCTGTATGTATGGTATATTGCTGCAATATCTTTGTTAAGTAGATTAACGAATCTGAAATTGTAAGGGTTTAAAACGAATTTGCACCATACTTTCCTTAAGAGATTAGTGTAGGAAGCTGTTTCCGCACCTGAGTTTCCTTACAAGTGGTATCAGAGCCTGATCAACTTTTGATCCTAGTTGTTGGGTAGGGTTTTTTGAGCTAATCTCAAGTTGAGTGGGAGTTTTTTTGTGCAGAGCATTCTGAATCTTATTTGCAGATTGAGATGGCAAGTTCCTCATACAGTAGAATGGAGGTGGAGAAATTTAATGGCACTAATTTCGAGTTGTGGAAACTCAAGATGGAAGACATGCTTGAAGACCGCGATCTATGGGAGGCTACTTCACTTGATGTGAAACCTGTAGCGATACCTCAAGCGGATTGGGATATCAAGGATCGGAAGGCTAAGGGTCTCATCAGACTCTGTCTAGCAGATGCCGTTCTTCTGAATGTTCTTGATGAGACTACTGCAAATTCTTTGTGGAAACGGCTTGGGTCTGTGTATCAGGCCAAATCTCTGGTGAATAAGTTGTTCCTGAGAAAGAAGTTGTATTCTTTAAGAATGGAGGAAGGTGGATCCGTAACTGATCATCTCAATGCATTCAATTTATTGATTGCACAGTTGGCATCATCTGGTGCCAAGATTGAGGAGGAGGATCGATGTATGACCCTGCTTTGTTCCTTGCCGGATTCGTGGGACCATCTTGTGATGGCTCTCGGAAGTACTATAGTCACATTCCGTATGGATGATGTGGTGTCTTCACTGCTGTCTGAGGAGATGCGAAGAAAGACTTCGGATTCGTCTAAGGAAGCCCTTGCTGTTCGCGGGAGATCCAACGACAAAGGAAAGCAGAATGACAATAAGTCAAAGAAGGGCAGATCCAAATCCCGTGGGAGTTCTAAGACTCCTGGAAAGTCCAAGGCGAAATGTTGGAACTGTGATAAATCTGGGCACTTCCGGAGGGACTGCAAAGAACCGAAGAAGAAGAAGAAAGGCTCAGATTCAGCTTCTGAAAAATCTCAAGAAGATGGAGATGCTTTTATTGCAGCTTTGGCAGCCCATGCATCTGATGATGTGTGGTTAGTAGACTCGGGTGCTTCTTTTCACATGACCTCTCATCGAAACTGGTTCTCAAAATATGAAGAGTTTGATGGTGGAAAGGTGTACTTGGGTGATGATTCTCACCTAAAGATAGTTGGACGCGGAAGGGTCACTATCAGATTTCCTGATGGACGAGTAAAGGGAATCAATGGAGTTATGCACATTCCGGGTTTGGCACGAAACCTATTATCTGTAAGTATGTTGAATGATGTAGGTGTGCAAGTTGTTTTTTCGAAAGATGGATGCAAGATGATAAGAGGTTCTATGGTGCTCGCTAAAGGTACTAGGAGAGGTACTTTGTTTCAGCTTGATGCATGCATTGCTCAGTGCAATAGTTCTTCTGTTTCAAAGAAGAGAGCGGCTATCACTTCATCCCCACCATCTGAACGAGCAGTAAAGAAGATTGTGGCAATGGGTTCCGATGGCAGTGCAGTAAGTGTGCCTAAGGGTGTAAACACTTTGGAAGGCAAGCTTCCTGCAGAAAAGACAATGTTGTGGCATATGAGATTTGGCCACATTGGTGAGAAGGGTCTTAGGACCTTGAAAACTAAAAATCTCGTTGAGGGGCTAAATGATTGTAATCTCGAATTCGATTTCTGTGAACACTGTGTTTATGGTAAGCAAAATCGTGTTCAGTTCTACTCTAGTTCTCACAAGTCTTCTGGACTTTTGGATCTTATTCATTCTGATGTTTTTGGTCCTGTAAAAGTTCCTTCTATCTCCAGTTCTGTATATTTTGTATCTTTTATAGATGATTACAGTAGAAGGACTTGGATATATTTCCTAAAAAGTAAGACACAGGTTTTCAGTCGGTTCAAGGAATTTAAGGCTCTCGTGGAGAATCAGACTGGTAAAAGAATCAAGTGTGTGAGAACTGATAATGGTGGTGAGTTTTGTTCCACAGAGTTTGAACAGTTCTGTAAAGAACGAGGAATCGAGAGACATAAGACAACTCCTTACACCCCGCAGCAAAATGGAGTTGCAGAGAGAATGAACAGGACACTGATGGAGAAGGCTAGGAGTATGCTTAGTGGAGCTGGCCTAGAACAAAAATTTTGGGCCGAAGCTGTTGCCACTGCTTGCTATCTGGTTAACAGATCTCCTACATCAGCTCTTGTTGGTAAGACACCCATGGAGGTGTGGTCTGGTAAGAAGCCTTCAATTAGACATCTTCGTGTTTTTGGTTGTGAAGCTTATGCACATGTTCCAAAGGAGAAAAGATCTAAGTTGGAAAACAAAGCTGTCAAATGTATTTTCATCGGATACAGTGTTGGTGTGAAAGGATACAAGCTTTGGAATCCTATGACTAGTAAGGTGCTGTATAGTAGAAATGTTATTTTCAGAGAGCTAACATCTTCTCCTATTGTGCTACAACCAGATGAAAAAGAAAAGGAAAAAGATGTTGTTCAGTTTCCTCCTACCCCTGAGAAGACTGAACAGAGAGACCATGTTGGGTCTAATGATGAGGAGAGCTCTAGCAGCTCTGATAGTTCGGAAGAAGAGGAAGAACAACCTCAACCTCAGCCCTTGAGGAGATCCATGAGAGAAAGAAAGCAACCAGAAAGGTTTGGTTATTCTATGTTAGATTCCAGTTGTGCTTTTGCTTTGATTACTAACACTGATGAGCCTAGATCTGTGAAAGAGGCTTTGGGCATGGAAGATGCAGGTTCCTGGATTGAGGCTATGGATGATGAGATGGCTTCATTGGAGAAAAACAAAACTTGGGACCTTGTACCTTTGCCTAAAGGGAGAAAATCTGTTGGCTGTAAATGGGTGTTCAAGAAGAAATTCTGTGCAGATGGCAGTGTTGAAAGGTACAAAGCTAGATTGGTTGCAAAGGGGTATTCACAGGTAGAGGGAATAGATTATGGTGAAATATTCTCTCCTGTTGCAAAGTTGACATCCATTAGATTTCTGTTATCTCTTGCTGCATCATATGATTTAGAGATAGAACAGATGGATGTGAAGACAGCTTTCCTTCATGGTGATTTGGAGGAAGAGATTTATATGTCACAGCCTGAGCACTACATTGTTAAAGGTAATGAATCCTTAGTTTGCAGATTAAAGAAATCTCTATATGGTTTGAAGCAATCTCCTAGGATGTGGTACCTTAAGTTTGATGCCTTTGTGTTGTCAATTGGATTTGTAAGATCGAAATCAGATCATTGTGTTTATTTCAGAGTTGAAAATGATCGCCTTCTTATTGTTGCATTATATGTTGATGATATGTTGCTGTTTGGGAAGGGTAAGGGTATGATTTCTGATTTTAAATCTCAGTTGTCAGCACAGTTTGAGATGAAAGATCTTGGGGCAGCAAGGTACATCTTGGGTATGGAAATCAGTAGAGACAGGTCTAACAGAAAACTCTGGTTGAGTCAGAGTAAGTATGTGAAGTCTGTGTTGGACAGGTTCAGCATGGCAGATTGTAGACCACTATGTGTTCCTGTTTCAATGGGAACAAAGTTATCTGTAGATGATTGTCCAAAATCTCCTAGTGAGGTGGAGGACATGAGTAGAGTACCTTATGCTAGTGCAGTTGGCAGTCTTATGTATGCTATGGTCTGTACTAGACCAGACATTGCCCAAGCAGTGGGAGTCCTAAGCCGGTTTATGGCTAACCCTGGACGGGTACATTGGGATGCAGTTAAGCGAGTATTCAGATATTTGAGGGGTACATCAGATTACTCCATATGTTACCATGGTAACTCTTCTGGATCTCCACATTCAGTTTGTATTCGTGGATTTGTGGATTCAGATTGGGCAGGTGATATTAACAGCAGGAGATCCACCAGTGCTTATGTTTTCACTATGTTTGGTGGTGCCATCAGTTGGATGAGTAAGCGACAACCTGTGGTTGCTTTGTCCACTACAGAAGCTGAGTACATGGCTGCTACTCATGCTTGTAAGGAAGCCATTTGGCTTAGGAGATTGTGTTCTGATGTTGGTGTTGATGCAGAACAGATTACTATTTGGTGTGACAGTCAGAGTGCTATTTGCCTTGCGAAGAATCCAACTTTCCATGCCAGAACGAAGCACATTGATGTGCAGTTTCACTTTGTGAGAGATATGGTGGAAGATGGAAAGATAAATTTGGAGAAGGTAGATACTGTGAAGAATGTTGCAGATGCATTAACGAAACCAGTGGGCACTGTGAAGTTCAGATGGTGTTTGGAGTCTATGGGCCTTTTGGCCTATAGCGGTTAATTCCTGTTATGTTCCTATTGCTCTTACAAGGTGTTCGACAAGTGGGAGAATGTTAGGAATAAGGTGTCTCAACCTTGGATAATTCCTATTCTTATTATTTGTTTTGTAAAATGTATTTCTTGCAAATAATGTAATTAAGTGTGAGTGTACATGTCTAGTTTGCATGTTGATGTGTCACTCCACTTAATGTGTCGGCATCTTGAATTGTGTGTAAGGAGATCATGGCTGAAACGGTTATGACGGATTCCTATGACACGTAAGAGCTATGTCTGGAAGATTCAATGACAGGTGAAGACATGTGGCAATTGATAAAGTTGAGTACTGTACACTCTTCCACGATAGTGGGGTTCGGGGCATCGCCCCGAAAAAATTTTCGAGTTCCTATTTTCTCGGAGAATGGTAAAACCCTAATACAGTTATCTTCGGAAGTTGCCCTAAAAGGGAAGCGCATGATATAAGCGTTTTTTAGGGTTGCGAAGATTTGTGATGTGAGTGTATTGTTGGAACGTTTTTTCATGCTGCCGCATTTTGTCTTCAAGAGTTGGAAATCTCCTGAAAGAACTTGCATTGCAAGTGTGTTGTAACCGTTGTGTTGAAGATAATACATTGTGCAGGTTTTGGAGTGCTGGGGTTTTTTACCGAAAGGTTTTCCCCAGGGTAAATCATTGTGTCATTCTTCATTTTCTGTATGTATGGTATATTGCTGCAATATCTTTGTTAAGTAGATTAACGAATCTGAAATTGTAAGGGTTTAAAACGAATTTGCACCATACTTTCCTTAAGAGATTAGTGTAGGAAGCTGTTTCCGCACCTGAGTTTCCTTACATTATATTAATTACATTTTGCTACCTTATGTCTGTTCACTTTCTTTTATGATGTTTCATATGGTTCTATTTTGGAGCAGTAGTGCTCTATCTCTAAACAGTGATAGTGAAAAAGCATTGATTATGCCTTATCAATGGAGCACTAATAAATATTGGAAGCATATGGAGTGTTTGAGCTGAGAATGCATATTATTTTCTAAAAGCATTCAAGTTATGATAGGAAGGTAACAAGCATAAAAGTAATCATACGGTATGAAGGTGAATGAAGTCTGCATATCACAGAGTATGTAATATTTTAAGATTATGAGCAACAAGTAAGTAAGCTAAAATGACGGTGTGAAATAAGTCTTCTGCTTCATTTCAAATTAATCCATCCATGCCATGATGTTACAATATCAAGAAAATTGGAGTTTTAAAGTGAACAAGTGTTGAAAGAGCTGTTTTCAGAATGGAAGGAGGGTTCTCTTGCATTTTAAAGAATACCTATATATGTTTTTTAAACTCAGAATGCATATTTTAATTCAAAATGCAGAGATTTCTCATTTTTTTTCAACATACCCATATTGGGTTTTTACATGACATACAAAATAAGTGTTTTCTTTCATTTTCAGCGTACCCACATGGGGTTTTTTTTGTTGCAAAAATGCAGAAATATATAATGGGTCAAGCCCATTTGTGGAATAATTTAGTCCTACAAGAAATCATTGAGAAAGCAAAATCCCATTTCGAGCTTCCTGTAGCAATCAAAATATGAAGAGAAAGAAGTAGATAGCAGAGAGGGTTCTCTTCATGAATGAAAAATGAGAATGAAATACACATGGCACGACCAGTTGGGCTTGCATTTCATATGTTAAAAAACAACAAGCATAACTCTTATACTTTAAGCTTTTGTATTGAAAGAAAATATAGTGCAGATAAATAATGGAGAGGAGAGATTACCCTTGTTAAAGCTCAAGATAAAACATAGAGTGGTGTGGCCTAGCTCATGGGAGCTCACAAACATAAGGCTTGAACTCTCTCATGGTGACCAGAATAGACAAAGTAAACATACAGGAAAATGCACACTAAAATCAAACAATGAATAGCATGAAGAGGCCGTGGCCTTAATGGCTATTTTTTTTGTTTCCAAAATACAAATAGAAGCCACAAAAGACCATGAAATAGCTTACCACGAGTTGTAGAGAGGGGTCGACCAATTTGGAGGACAAGATTCAAAGCTCTTAAGCCATTTTCCAAGCAAAAATCTAGCTTCTTCATGGCGGCACATTTCTTCCAAGGAGAGCAAGTTTCTTCAAAGTGACAAAGTGAAAATGAGATGAGATTAGGGTTTCTTCATTAGTTTTGTCTATCTTGTTGCCCTAATTCAAACTTAGGGAATATTTGCATTAAATAATAAAACTCATATGCCAAATGTATGGTGGTCGAATTCTCCATTGCCTAGGTTGACCTTTTGCTAGGTTATCAAATGTCATTTGTCTAAGTTTCTAGGTTAGACATTTAAATATTTTGCAAAGTCTTAGAACCTTATGCTTTTAAATTAGTTATTAAATGACTTTCCTTAGTAAAATTAAATCATTCATGAGTTATGCTTAGGTGATTATTGTTTATTGATTTTGTAGAAATCAATTAGGAATCAAAAGCTATGTATTGTTTCCTTATTATTTTTATGATTTTTTATAAAGAAAAATCAAATTGTATTGGAGAAATAAGGTATTATTCTTTGCAAAAGATTTTTCTAAATCTTTAATTGTAAAATAAAGCAATTGTAAAAAGTTTGCAAACCTTGTAAAGCAAGATTAAAACAATGCTTTATAAATTGTTTTATTTATTTGCTATTTTTAGCATATTGATATTGACTTTTTCCTCTTGGTCGGATTTGAGCTTCTTGGTGGAGAGATAAGGTGTTTTTTTTTGCTTTTAAAGCAAAGCATATCTATTTTTAGGAGCTTTTCAGTATGTATATGCAAAAAGTGAGACTTTTCCACTTTTGTACCATCTTCTTGGGCAGTTTTTGATGCCTTTCTTGGAGCTTTTTTTAAAAGCTCGAATTAGGGTTTTGAGGTATATCTTAGAGAAAAACTTAGTGTTTTTCTAGTTCAGAATTTTGGCTTCTTCCTCTCTTGTTCATGTAGAGAATCTTGTAAGCAGTTTTTTTACTTAGATTTCAGACAAAGTACTCCTTCAATTTCAATAAAGCAGCAGAGTTCTTCTCATATTTTTGTCTCATTTCATAATAAGCAATTTGATCTCCTTGTGATTCAATTCAAATCCTTTTATGCCTTTCTGTTGTGAGATTGTGTTCATAATTGCATAATTTGAGGTTGTGTGTTGTATTTAGTTCATAGATCTTCATGAAAATTACTGATGAAATTATGTGTCAAATGAGATTGTGAGAATTATTGTGATAGAGAGATTATTGTGGGTGGTTTTGTTTGAATCTCATAAGTTCTGATAAATCATCCATTAGATTTAAGTTATCTTTTCAGTCACCCTTCTAACTCTTTTCCTAAAAACACTCTGAATAAGATTCATCTGTCGGAGAACTAACTCACTTTGGAGATTCCCTTTTCGTATAGATCACCCACATCTGAAAAGGGTTTCCATGTTTCAACAAATAGTTTGATTTCTGCAAAATCTAACAAGGGTGCATATCTGATTGATAACATAAAACAAAAACAAGGATTGTAGTGCTCTGAGTCTACTTTCTAAACTACTATTTTTTTAAAAAATGGTAGATATTAAGGGGTTCAAAAGAGGGGGCCACCAAAATTGGTGTTGTTTTTGTCAAAAAAACATAACATAGCGACTTTTGTGGCTCCCTCAAAAGGTTAACTTTTTAAAAGTATTTTTAAAATCGCTTTAGTGAGAAATTAGCTAACAGTATGTAGTTTATGCTCGATTTTTTGATAATTTTTTAATGAATATTTAATTTTTTACTAATTTTCAAAGTGGACACTTCCTGGAAAATAGAATTTTGGTTGTGCTAACCCTATAAATTTTGAAAAATAATTGAAAATATATATTTTTAATATGTATAGAATGGAGTCTAGTTTCTAAAAATGTAATTTATTTGAAATTTTGATGAACAGTTAATTTATAATGAAAAAAATACTAAAAAATGGTTTTTTTCCAAAAAACATACACACAAACAAAATAAATTATAGATCAAAGGCTTAACATTGTCAAAATGTGAAAAAATTACATCGTTAGATAGCTAAAAGAGATCCTAACATTACCCAAGTGTTTAATTTGTTTGACCTTGAAACACATGCAAACCTGATTCTTAGCACGAACATGATTATGTGAAATATTGTAGAATTTGCAAAAACATATCTTTGGACATTGGGGAGGAACTCCAAGACTTTAAGTAGATATTCCAAAGAAAATACCAAGCCTAAGGCTTGAGGATTCCCAAAGAAAGAAATAATGTGAGTGCATTATAACACGCTCGCATTAGAATGCGCTCGCATTAGAACGCACTCGCATTATAACGCACTCACATTATAACGCGCTCACATTATAACACGCTCATGTTATTTCA